>JAZKJV010000151.1:0-727510 GCA_037367405.1 Ottelia alismoides
TTCTTTTGAGTACCTAAGATACCTTTGACATCTAGACTTGTATCAGTATACGATGCAGAGCCCTTTTTGGATGCTAGCCCGACTCCTTAGTCCTAATAGCGGTGATCCAAACGCTCGCCTTTGGTGGAGATCTTTGATATTTGACTTTGTATGGTGAGAGCTTTCTTTCAACATTTCTTTCTTTCTTTTCTTTGCTTTTGAATTTTATTTAGCCGCACTGCTTTTACCAAAAGTTGGTGCACACTGATTAACATTTTTTGATTTAATCACACCTTGTCACATAGGTAAATGTCAAGAGATAGTACAATAACCATGTTCTCATATTGGATAAAGGTGCTTATACTCAGGTTTCATGAAGCCTTCATTGATTTTAGCCCATCATCGAGCATCATAAAACTAGGTCCAAACTCAAATCCCTCATCCCAATTCCTCAAGTGAAATTTCAACTCATCTCATCACAACTGCATTCGTGTATGTGAGGTGGTGATCATATTCTTAAGGTAGAGACTGAGCATGCAATATTGCACACAAATCTTTCAAACTAGAGAAATGTGAATAATTAAGTCAAAGGCCCTAATGACTAAGGTTGGTTAACTCAAAATCTCAAGACCTTATAAATCCAGTGTTCTTGAATTTCACTAGTCTTGTGTGAATGTGTAAGCACCAGGGACTAAATCAACTCCTTAGTTAGGTTTTTTTTGTGATTTTGATTTTTGTGATTTATTATTATTTTTTATTTGATTTTTTGAAAAAGAAAGGAAAAGAAGAGATTTTTCTTGAAAAAGTTTTTGTTTCTCTTTTTTTTTTCAAAGTTTTTCTAAAAGAAAGCTAAATAAGAAAGGACATATTTTTTAAAAAAGTTTTTTTATTTTTTGTTTTTTAAACATATAAGGAAAGAGAAAATTATTTTTTTTGAAAAAGAGTTTTTTTGAAAATTTTTTTGATTTTTTTTAAAGAAGTGTATATATATATAATTTTTTTTGAAAAAAGAAGAGTTTTTAATTTTTTTTGTTTTTACCAATTCTACCACCCTATAAATATTCTATTATATATACAAATTACATGGAAGTATGAGATATGGGTAAGGTATATATGTAATATATACACGACCCCTTATACTTGGCATGTGCTATGTCCTTAGAGCACAAGATGTGAGGAAAATACGTAGCTCATGCTAAGAGTAGGAGATTTGAAATAACAAAAAGTATAGAAGTCTATTCGACCCCTTATACTTAGGCTCTGGTCGGCCTATGTGTAGAAGAAGAACAAAAAATGGATGGACGAGGTCAAGAGGAGAAATGGATGAGCATATACACATGGGGGGCATCGATCCCCCCTATACTTAGGCTCCGATCAACCTAAGTATAGGACATGAGTAAGTGTGAGAACCGATGTGATTTGGAGAATGTACAGAGAAGGGAGAATGTAACAAGAGTGAATAAATCTTCTAAGATGTTGAATATTGATGCTGCATCTTCATGAAGAGTAAACTGATGTATGTGCTATGTGGTCACTCTGCATGAAGTTGATAACCTCGACATGGACTAACTGCTCTTTAGAATATACAAAATACTTCAACACTTGTCCATTCACCACATGAGATTGTGCACCATCTGTGAGATCAACTATTTCTATTTCTACACTTCCCATTCCTGTGCACTTTCTTAACAACAAAGGTACCTGTCCATTTAGATTTGAGCTTCCCATATAACATCATCAACCTAGCATTAAACAACCATACCTTTTTCCTAGGGACAAAATCTTTGCACCTAATGTGCTGATCATGCCATCTCTTTACTTTATCCTTATATATCAAACTATTATCATATGCCCTGTTTTGGATTTCCACGAGCTCGTTCAAGTTCAAGTCTCTACAAACCTTACCTAGGTGACAACTCCAATTAATCTGCTTAATTGCCCATTCGGATTTGTGAATCAGCTCTACAGGCAAATGACATGGCTTGCCATAGATCATTCTAAATGGTGAAGTGCCTAATGGTGTCTTATAGGCTATAGGCCCACAGAGCTTGGTCCAAGAGATGGGACCAGTTCTTCTATTAGGATGAATTATCAACTTCTATAAAATACTCTTCACCACTCTGTTCAAAACCTCTACCATGCCATTGGACCGTGGGTGGTAAGGACTAGTAACTCTGTGTTCAAATTTGTATTCCTTAGCTAAAGATATCACATTTCGGTTTACAAAGTGGCTACCCTCATCAGATATTTGGCACCCCAAAACTAAAAATAATATGGTCTCTTACAAACTTACAAACATTCTTACTATCTGCAGTTCAGGTTGGGATAGCCTCCACGCACCTAGATAGATAGTCAAACGCCAACAAGATGTACTCGTGTCCCTGGTTGTTGGGAAAGGAACCCATAAAATCTATGCCCCATGCATGAAAAACATAACAAATAATCACCGGATGCATAGGCATATCATCTCTCTGTCCAATTGTCCCTCCCATACTTTAATAAATGGGGCACGACCGTGCAAATCAACAACATCTAGAAACATGATCAGCCAATACAATCCACATTAAAGTACCTTGTGAGCAGTTCTTTTCTCCAAATGGTGTCCTCCAACCTCAAGTGAAAGATAATATGTGAGGACACTCTAGTACTCCTCCTGAGGAATTCACCTTCTCCAAACACAATCCGAACCTTCGAAGAAAATGAAAGGAGTGGTATTTCCTCGAATCCGACTTCAGTCAGTCAATGCTGCTCCTAGTCCAACCATGGAGAACCTACCTGGAGATAAGAAAGTTCACCATGTTGGCATACCATGGGAGTGAGTCAATAACACAGATTGATTTGTCTGGGAAGGTCTCTCTAATTCGCTATAAATCAGGAGAATCCTTAAGCTCAATCCGAGAAAGATGATCAACCAAAACATTCTTCATTCTAGGTTTACCTTTTATCCAAAAAATCAAACTACTAGAGGAGAAAAATCCATCTAAGAAGATGCGCCTTCGCATCCTCTTTTCCATTAAGTACCGAATAGTTGTGTGTTCAGTATAGATTGCCACCTTAGAGCCAAAAATATACGACCTGAACTTCTCGAGGGCCCATACTATAGTGAGCATTTCCTTTTCAGTCATGGTGTAATTCTTCTGTGTAGGATCTAACACTTTGCAACGTGTAGTGGATCCCAAACAAGATTCCCTCTTGTCGTTGTCCTAATACAGATTCTATAGTGAAATTTGAAGTGTCGGTCATGATCTCAAAGAGGAGAGACCAGTCAGGAGCTTGTAGGATAGGTGAAGCACAAATCTTCATGTTCAAGATCTCAAAGGCCTCCAGACACCTGTGATCTACAATAAAATCTGTGTCTTTCCCTAAGATCTTAGTTAGTGGGTGAGCAATCATCGAAAAATCCTGAATAAATCTTCTATGGAATCCAACATGCCCTAGAAAAGACCTCGCTGACTTCATGTTGGTAGGTTGAGTTTCTTGATCACCTCTACCTTGACAGGGTCAACCTCCATCCCTCTTTTGGAGATGACACGCCCCAACACGATACTCTCCGTCACCATGAAGTGACTCTTCTCCCAATAGAGTACCATATTCACCTCTCTACACCTCTTGAGGACTCAGTCAAAGTGCACCAAACATGTATCGAAGGAATTACCATGAACCGAGAAGTCATCCATGAACACTTCCAGGAAATCTCCCACCATCTCAGCAAATACGACGATCATGCACCATTGTAAAGTGCCTGGGGCACTGAAGAGCCCGAATGGCATGCATCTGAATGCGTAAGTACTGAATGGACATGTGAATGTGGTCTTTTTCTGATCCTCAAGGGCTATAGCTAACTAGTTGTACCCTAGGTACTGATAAATCTGTCATCACTCTAAAAGTTGAAAATAGAGTCTTTTCCGTAGTAATTAGTTGCATATTTCCCCTTATCTTGCAAAATTAGCATTCATGCATGCATGCATAATATCTGCATTATAGCATGCATATTTACATAAAATAAGAAGCCCATTTCACTTGTAATTATTCACATATTTATCTATATTTTGTACTCACTTCAAAGTCAATAAAACTAACTATATATTGTATGTACTACTAACTAATAATATAAGGAGAAGGCCAAAAATTCCTAACTTGTAAAAATGCCCATAAAACCCCAAACCCAGTTAGAGACCTTAGAATGCACATATCTATCTCATACAACCTCTGATTTAGGTCTACTCACTTTCATGCTAATACACGTTCAAAGACCTTCAAAATGAGACCAATTTCATTTGAATCAGAGCTTGTATGCAAAACTTGGGTTTTGGGCCTCATTGTATACTATATGTATGTATATTTGCACCCTTGTATTTTTGTATCTTATTTGACCCCATCTCAGTTTTTGGTCAACATGAAACTTGAAGATCTCATCGATAGATACAGCTTTCATGTTTTGAGTTTTCCCAAATTCGACCATTTTCTCTCTCTCTCTCTCTCTCTTATTCCTTATTTTCTTTCGTCCATTCAGATCAGGCCACATGGCACCCTCTGGTTACGCCACGCGGCCCGCTCACATCGCGCCACGTGTCCCTCTTATTCCACCATCTGATCCCTTCCTTTCTCTCAGATCTAAGCCATTCATTTGCGTAGTTGATCTCAACCATCCGATCTTCCCCAGGTCAAATCTTGGCCATAAGTTAGCACCTCGCCCTCAGCATGCCACGTGTTGACTTTTGAGCCCTCCGATCTCCTCTAGAATCCTCCATCCCCACCGCACACTTCTGCACTATCCCTGGCCCTTCAATGAGATCTACCAGATCTCATCCTATCCGTCCCTTAGCGCCTTCATCTGTGCCCACCACATGTCGCCTCCTTAGCCCTTCGATCTCACCACTCCGATCAAATCCAAACCCTCCTCTCACACCCTTCTCCTGGCCGTTGGATAACTCGATCCAATGGTCCAGAGACTGTCGTCTACCTCTGGCCGCATCACTTGCGTACGTCGCCCACCTCGCGCGTTCGCCGCCCCCTTTTTATTATCGTCACCCTATATTTCATCATATCTGCCCACGGAGCCTCTCACGACATAGCCCCGACATCCCTCGTCCTCACCGGAGCCCACAACCACCATGAACATCGCCCACGTCGCTCCACAACATCCACGAACCTCGTCGCCCCGTCACCAGCACCCTCACCTCCTTCCTATAAATACTCCACCTCCGGTCACCTTCGACCCTATCCTCCCCTGCAGAGAGATACCATGAACTCCTATCCTCCTTTTCGTGACAACAATTAGGCGAGAAATCGAGCGACGATGGCCCTATCTTCTCCGGCGAGATCCACTGTATCCCTGCCGTGCCGCAGCTCCTCCAACAAGCTACACGAGCTTGGGCTAGTTGCCAGCCCTTGAGCGAAGACCAGGAGCTCCTCTCCGAGCTTCTATCCCCAGGTACCATCCTCCATTTTCCTCTCCAATCTCCATCTTCTCCCCCTTAGATTTTCTCAGAATTTATTCCGCTTTTCCTCGTATCTTCACGCTTCTCCGACCATTGCTCCCACCTTCGCACGCTAATCCATTCACTCCGACAACACCTCACATGCCATTCCGACCAATGCTCCACCGCCACGACGGAGGAGGACCATCAACCACCCATTTCTTCGCTCCTAGGCCTCTCATTGCACTACTCGCACTTCCATGAGCATGAGCATTTACTCTTTGGCACGACCTAACACTGCAAGTACACTCCTCGTCACTGGTTGGACTCATCACCGGAGGTCCATCGAGCTTCACCATCTTTGACCTACGGACCACCTCTGGCTCCCTCAGACGCACCGGTGACTCCCCGACGCTCCCACGACCGCTTCCAGCTATTCAGGAGTCGCCAACGACATTCACCGGGCATGGAGGAGTGTGGCGGAGCAAGGCCCTCTTCACCGGAGCCCCGCTAAGTCTGCTGCAATAGGCAGCAGACTGAAGGAACAAGAAGCACAGGTACCGTCCGATTCCCTTGATAGGATGGTCCTGATCAAGCCACGTCACCATCACCTTCGAGCTCCAGCAACCATCCGATCTCGCGAGGATCTGACACTCTATGTCACGCCACGTCGACGTCATCAATAGCCGTTAGATCTGTTGTGATCTAATGATCTAGATCGTGCCGCTTTGCGAGCCCCGAGCCTCTTCCCCGACCCTAGGCTTTGAGCTCCCGAAGCACACCTGAAGCTGATCTGAGCCTCAAAGGCTTCCCAAGCCTTCGCTCGAGCCTCGACAATGTCCGAGCCTGGTTCCTCACGTGCTCTCCATGTGAGGGGTTGGGTATTTTGCACAGAGACCCCTAGAAGTTTTGGAAATTGCAATTTGGTTCCTGCCAGACGTGTCACGCAAGGCACGCTTGAGTCTGTGGAAAAATTGCATCCACCTCCTCAGCATTATAGATATTGCATTTAAGTCACTATCGGCGTGTTTTATTTCAGTAACTTTATTTTCTGTATTTGTAATTTTGTCCCTGTCTTTGTACACATATTTAGGTGTCCATTTGGCATTATTTTTTAATTCTAAAAATTGAATGATATCGCCCAACTTGTCCTTAATCTTATGTGACACGTGTTTCATTTTTATGACACCTTTGGAATTTAATATTATTAAATTTGTGGAATTTTCCATATTTTTCCCATTGTGTGCCTTTTAATTCCAATTAAATTCCCTGTTGCTCCGAAAATCACCATAAAATCACATTAGACATAAGATAATTTAGTTTACATGTGCCCAAAAATCATTGCTTGAGCATGGATACTATTTATAATATATGAAATTCAAGCTCAAAAATACATGTACTACTGAGGGCATATTTACAATTAAAATTAAAGTCAAGGGAACATTTGAAAATTTCCAAGAAATATAAAACTTATATTTGAATTTTATGGACCAATTTATAATTACTAGGATCTACTTGCAATTTGCCCAATTCACGTGGGACAACACGTTAGCTGAGCCGGAATGGACCCATATGCAATAATAAATAGTATAGGGTCCTAAGCAAAATTTTCGAATTTATTTACAAAACACAATTTATTTACAAGACTAAAAAATAAAAATAAAGGATGTTAGATATGCAATTTACCCCCTACATGCGCAGAGATGGACAATTCAGATGTCGTCACTTGTCATGCATCCTCCTCTCCACACACGATGACGGTTCGGACATGGACGCCTGGGGTTAGATCTTGTGAGAAGATCTGACAATCGTTGGCTATCATATGTGACGGCGCTGGTGCAATTTGGAGTGTGTACTCCATTGGAGATGTCTCCAAGAATAGAGAAGAACACGAGCGTGTTCTTCTCTGTTCCATCGATTCCACAAACTTTGAAGCTGCTCCCGTGACGCTCTGGTTCTCTCCATGATCCCGCTGTCGATCCGCGTCTGATGGCGCCATCAAAGATTCCCAAACCCAACGAGGAGTCCCAGAGAGTTGTTGAGGCCCAGGGCACCAGGAGACATGGAGTCGATTTGTCCCTAATAGAGATCTATTCAGCCTGAGACCTGCACAAAGAAGACCATGGGTCGAGGGAAAACTGCCTCGACCCGATTAGGCATGGAATGGAGGCTAGGTGGTGGTAGAAGGTGGTGCTCATGCGAATGGTGGTGGAATAGCATCGATCTCCAGATCAAGGGATGATCTGGGTGGTTAGAGATGCGTAAAGGACAAAGAAATGAATGGTGAAAAAATATAGGAGACAATGGTGGTCAAAAATAGAGTGGTATGGTGAGGAACAGACGTCAGAGCTCGGGACCTACAATGATTATGTTACTACAATGATTAAAACATGGAATAAAACACATAGAATCAAACCTACAAGCTATGGCTACCTAGAAATAATAAATCATGCAACTCAACCTAGCCGGAGACCAGGGAGCAAGATGGCTAGAGCGCCAACCTCCCTCCTTCAGTAGCTCCAGAGCTTCACGAATTCGCCTATTGTCACATGGTGACACTCTTGACTGAAGATGAAGGGTTTAAGGCTCAGAAAATGACCAAATTTTGTAAAGGAAGAAGTGGTTCTTATTATAAATATGGGTGAGCACCCTTATTGACCTAGAGTTTGGGGCGAATCCAAATTTTTTACAATGGATCCGGGATTTGGGCATGGATCTAGATTTATGGATGTTGATCTTAGCATGGAAAATTGATGAAAGGGATCGATGGATTGCACAGAAAAAGGGAGGAAAATGCGGAACTCGACACTTATGTCAAGTCAGACGACCTGAGGAGGTAGTTGGTCAGAGGTCAACAAACCTCGTGGACCACGTAGGACGAAGTCACAAAAAAATAGGGCAATTATTCAAAAATAAATGAATAAAAGTAAACGACTTTATTAAATTTTGAGTAATAAAAAATGTTTATATTTTATGTAGTATTTTAATATGATTTTTACTTATTTTATGAGTTAATTTACTAAAAGTTACTTTTTACAAGTGTATTTATAGGTATATTGCCTTTATTTTGTACATTTTATTTTTATTTTGTATTTTATTATGTTATTTTCATATTTTATATATTTATAGCTTATTTGTATATATATTTGTGATATTTTTATCATTTATTTTTATACTTAAATAAATAGGTATTATATAAGAATAATTATTGGTATTTCATCTTTGTATTTATATAGTATATTTTATTTTTGTGTTGTCTTTATGGTTTTATTCTATTCTAAATATTACATATATACTATAAATAATATTTACAAAATTTTAAAAATAATAAATAATAAATAAAATTGAATATTTTATTCGGGTAAACTATACAATAGGGATCCGAAACCTACAATTAAAGGTAATTTTGATGAATTTTGAGATTTTATTTAGGAGATACAAGTTTGAAAATTGAGATTTTGTATTCTTATTTTGAATATAAAATGTACAATGTGCATTAGTTTTATGTAAACTCAATTTTGTATTTTTCTATGTATTATTATCTTCAACTTTCATGTACAAAGTTTATTGATTTCATGAACAAATAATCAAGAATAAAATAGGTCTCAAAAGTGATTATTGATGAATAAAAGAATGGGGTCTTTATTGTATATTTGACCCTTACCTCCCCCCACTTTATTCCTTGTCGATCAATTCAATTCTTGACTTGGTCTCGAGGTTTAGGGTCATAACATACCTTTGGTATTTTATTCCTTTTCTTTTATTTCCTTTATTCTTTAATTTTGACAATAAAAATAGTATTTTACATATAATAAATGGAATAAATAAATAATGTTAATTTGTACAAAATAATGCTATTTACAAGCATTAGCTAGGGTTTTTAGGCAAAAATGATAGAAAAAAGTGATGAAATGGAGGTTCATCACCCACATATACTTGACTTTGCTAGTCCCTAGCAAATACTTATGAAATAAGGGAAGATACAAATAAAGAAAGATAAAATAAAGAAAGTGGTTGATTTTAATTCTCAAACTTGTCTTCACAAAATCAGAGTTTGGATCTTAAGTCGGACCTTTGGAATTTTGGTGTGATTGGAATCTTATTGGGAAATGGATTTGAAAGACAACACCCCTTAAGAGTCACAACTCTAATCAAGGAAGTCTCCTCAATAGCCAGGTCAAATTACTTCAACTCACATGCAAACCCTTATGACTATGAATCTATCTTGGTCAGTGTGTGATATGTATCTCTCCTCGGTTGAAGTGGTCGAAGTCAGTCTTCTCCAACATAGTGACCCTAATTTTCCAATCCATCAACTCTTTCCTCGAGAAGTGGGGTATTCCCTTCTAAGTTTAAGTGACATCTAAGTCAAGAAGAGGGGGTGTAGAAAAGAATGGATGATAGTAGTGTAGCTACCGATCCTTGGGTGGTTGACTAGTGTAGCAAGTCACCCGTATGCAAGCTCACAAATGTATGCCTGTGAAGCTCAAGCTTTCTTATTGATTATACAAATTTGCACATACTCCAATAAGCATTTTATTTTCAATCAGGCCTATTCACTTTTTTGGAGTCTTTATTTTGCATTTTTTTGAATACTATATACATCAGCACTTACATAAGACCTTTTCCTCTTGAGCCAGTAGACTATCCTTCTTCTGAAGCATTATTGTACCCACAACTTCTATCTTTAGACCTCATGGCTACTGGATCGGCTTGGGGTAAAATGGCCATAGATATGCGACTTCTGATGTTTCAATTGGCTTGTGTCTCATGCCGACAAATCCAGTCACTACCACTTCAACTAAGGTGAGCAAAGTGTAAAGTGAAGATGTGAAGCTAGGTCATTATCAACTAGAGTCATGCTTTTGTTCTGAAATACTCCACTGAGGCAGCCAAAACAACATTGAACCAAGTCTCAAGATTCTCAAAGAATTAAGTCAACTAGACTTGAAGTACCTCAATTCCAGTTCCTATAAGATTCCTGTGATTAGGTAAATTTAAGGTCCAACCAGGCTCTGATCTTCAAATTTTACTTAGATTTGTTTAATTATTAATTTCAATCCGAAAAATGCAAATGTTATGCACATTGCAGAATTTTTTTTGTGATGCAATTTTCAAAATTTGAACTTTCTATGGATTTTGGAAAAAGGTTTTGCAAAATTTTATGCAAATTTGAAAAGATTTTGCAAATGTTTTTGGGATTTTTCACAACAAAGCTTTTGGAATAAAAGATAGGTACAAATATTTACAGTGGAGTGCTTTTTATTATTTACAAAACTTGGGATTTTTAAGAAATTACACAAGGGATATTTTCTTATTTTTATAGATATGTTCAGTTAGTAAAAAATATTTATTTATTCGGATGGAGTATATATTCCTCAAACTTATTTTAAAATAATTTTACAAATAATATTGAAAACTATAGTCCAAAGTAGTTTTTGTAAATAATTTTTACAAACATTTGAAAATCATTTTGTAAAGGTTTTCCAAATAATATAAATTGATTTTTAGAATATTTTTACAACCATTTTCTAAACCATTTGCAAATAGGTTTTCAATTTTTTATGCAAAGAAAAGATTTTTTGTAAACAAATAATTTTATAGTGGTTGAAAACATTTTACAAAATATTTTTCAAACGATTTTCAAATGATTTTTCAAATAGATTTCCAAATTATTTTTAAACATTTTGCAAAAGGTTTTTACCTCATTTATTACTCAGTATATATACAAGAATACAACTTTTTATTAATTGATTTAATGATCTGTATCAGTATATATAGTATTTTAGCCATATTTTTCAAAAATATAGATGTACGAGTTATGGCTAAAGTATGTACAAAGTATATACGACCCCCATACCTAGCTTGAGTTATGTCCTCATAGATTGAAAAGAAAAAGAGAAGAAATAACTCGTACTGGGTATAGAAAAGTGTAAAGAATAAAGGAATGAAAGAAGAAAATAAATGAGAAGTCGACCATCCCACCATAATAAGGTTAAAATAATACTAAGTATAGAAGACTATATCTACATGCAAGGAGGGTGGAGGGTGGGAATACAAAGGTCACAACTTAGTCTGTCTCCCCCATATACTTAGTATAAAATATCACAAAGTATAGTAGATAAAATCACCAAGAGAGGAGATAATGGAGGGGATCAATAAAAGAAACAAAAAGATAAAATCATTGTGAGTATGTGCACGTCACTCCACCTATACTTAGGGTAAAAGTGTCCTAAGTACAAGCAACAATAAGAGTGATGAAATGAAACAAAGAAAGAACAAACATAATGGGTTCATCCCCTATACTTAGGATAAAGTATTCCCTAAGCATAGACACCCATATATGGAAAATTATCTGGGGGTACATATGACATACAGAGGAAAGAAGGAATGAAATGACTAAACACATATATACAAATAATGAACAATGGTGAAGTGCATGATGGTATCTGACAGTTGAATACCATACTCTCGTCATCGTCCCCCTGTGAGAATGATGATATAGTTAGAAAGAAAAAGACACTAATATGCACTCAAGTGGGTGTCACCTACCAGAAGCAACAACTTGAAAACTAAGCCAGGATCCTATAGCGGGAAGTAGAACATTGACTCATAAGAAAGGAGTGAGAGTTCAAAGCCGATATGGTACGACATGGAGGTGGAAGGATGAGTACATATTCCTCTATGCCACTCATAGTCTTAGGAAGATATGAAAAGTAAAGAACATGAGACTCTTTACAAAGCTCGATATCTGGTGGACATAAGGTCGATATATCAAGAGCACACCAAATATCACCAGACACGAATCAACCATGTGATGGTCATCAAGGTAAGTAGACTCAGAGAAAAATCAGAAGACTTCGTCTCATGATCCGCCAACTAGGATACACAACTAGAGAGGAGATTGAGTACACAAATAAGAAGACTCAGTTTCACGATCTACAAGATCAAAGACACCGTAAGTGAAGCCAAGTACCAAAAATGATGCATACTCCCGCAGATAACCCTTGGGGTGTGATACATGCTAAGAAGTGAATTATTAGAACATAACTTATCCTCTCGAGGGTCATTAAGGAGAGTAGACTCAAAGGAGTCAGATCCATCAGACAGATCAATAGAAGAGGTCTTGGTAGGCAACATATCGGCCACTCAGTAGAAGAGATTGAAAGACCTCGAAGATGTCGCAGTCTCCTGCAAACAACCCCTAGGGAGTACTGTGAACTAGGTAGGGAATAATAAGAAGAATGAGACTCATCCTTCCGAGGATAGTTAAGGAGAGAAGACTTAAAGGAGTCAAACAACTTGGATAACCCGTCTTGTGCCCTGATAAACCGGTCACACAATCAGACATTGAGACCGATAGCTCATCATATGACTTGATTTCATGCTCCATCAAGATGGACGCACAAGCAGTGAGTGAAACCGATTGTAAAGAAAATGTTGCATTCTCCTACAGGTAGTCCTCGGGGAGTAATGCAAACTAAGTCAGTGAAAATCAGGGAAATGTTGGCATCAAGTCTCAGGTCTTAAAAAATGATCAATCAATCATCAATAGGATGGCATAATTCTATGAGAAGGATAAGAGACCATCGGGGCAATCACAGTGCGGTCCCTTAAATAAACCGAATCAACTGATATGGATCAAGATATCAGAAAGAGAGCCTCTAAGTGCTTAATGAGGATGGAAGATTTAGTAGATGGAGGATGGATCAGTCAATACAATGATTGAAATCATGTGGGTTCCTAGCACCGTCGCTTTGAAGAACATATAGAGATAGTACATCAAGCGTCTGAGTCAAGATGGGCGGAACCTAATAAGAGATTGTAAATCATGACCCATGGAATTATCATCAGATCATCAGAAATCAATCACATCATCAATCCGGTGTGCGAGATAAAAAATCCTCAATGAATAATCACACCTGTAATCGTGACAAAATTAGAATCCTCAATAATCTGTATGCACATATCAAAGTCGGATCCACCAAAAATAGAACATCAATCTCAACATCCTCAAATCTACCCAGCTTACTCAACTAATTCGTGCGATCAAAACCTTGATGTAGACCTCACTGAAGAGCACAACAGTCTCAGGTGAAAGAAGGGATGATACTGAAGGGAACAAGGATGGTGGGAAAGAATGGCAAAATAAAGACAAAATCGTGGTCCAAGAAGATAGTCCTCTTGAACCGGACCAGAGATAGGGCGATATGAGTAAGGAGAGAACCACAAAATCCAGATACAAAAATGAAGATCAAGACCTAATATCATGACTCAATAAAGAGGACAATAATATGGACAAAGAAAGAGAGATGGACTCTATAAATAGAAGAACTAAAAAACTCATGGATCTACCAACTCAAAGAATGATGAATGTGAATGGACCCGTAGGTAGGCCTAGGATTGGGGCCCTAATCCTTAGTGTGTACGTAACAATAAAATGCGCATACAATGAGGGGGTTGCTATCCCCAAGTTAATGAATCCATTACGTTTATTTTAAGAATCAAGTAGAGTTAGCAATCCCAATTTTATTTTTAGTTATCACTTTTTTGTTATTTTTTAAAGCAATGGCCTAACGGATTTGGAATTCCATTACATCTTAAGTGATCAAAATCAGAGGGAGAAGGTCGGAAAAACAATGCAAGTAGGGAATCGATGGTGCATGCATAGTTAGAAGACATACAATGCTTCCTAGCTCTCTCCATGCGGGATGCATAACATAACTGAAAGCTACCCTATATGAGATGCAAACCGATAAAATCGCCCTAGAGTAGAATATACTATCAGTGCAAAGCACCATATGGTAATCATTTAGATATGAAACCTAAGTCCGATCTTAGGACCTCTCTGTTCCCACCATAGCGGATCCTGCAAGTGCTGTATGAGGTTCCTCGCGGTATGCAGTCCCAAGTCTAAATAAAACATTTAGATTTGACTAAGTCCAAGCAAGAATCTATAGGTACATGCAAATATAATAAGGGTTTTAGACCTTAATCTATTGAACAAGCAAATCCAAAGCTAGGACTTAATCATACAAAACAATAAAGAAAAAATCGAAAACTGAGGAAAATAAAGCCATGAAAACACGTCAAAAACCCAAAGAGGTCCCAAACCGAACAATCGCTCGGGCACTGGACCTCATGATGTAGTGGTGTCCATGAGAGTCCAAATTATTACAAATTGAGTGTCACTCTCTCACTTTTAATTATAAAATAAAATGAAATATGAAAATACAAATATTTAAAAGAGTCTGTCTTCAAAAATCCATCAAAGTCTTCATTTGGTGCTCTCTCCTGCCGGCTAAGTTAAAAAGCCGGCTCTACCTTGCTTGGGTGTAGAGATCCTCCTAAGAAGTCCTCCCTCGCATAGCGGTCTCTCGCTACATAGTTAAACAAGGAGGAGTATTAGACATTTTAAAATTTATATCAAATAAAATAGAAAATGAAATAAAGAGGCAAATAAATACATAGACAATAGTATGGAAACAAATAAAAGAATCCAATCTATGCGTCGTTCCTCCCCGACAATGGTGCAATTTGATGGAACATTTTCTGTTATGTGGGTTTAAAAATCATCCTCACGGAGTGCAAGGATCGAGTGTCGATGAGATGACCCACAAAGAGAACCCATGACCAATCAACAAGTACCACCAATGTAAAAATAAGCAATGAAAAGTCAAAAATGTGAGGCACAAATTATTGTACTCTACAAATAAAATGTATAGCATGCAAGAATGTGTAGAGATTGAACTCAGGGAGCAAACGATAGATTGAGAAAATAAATGCAAAACTTGTTCTTTCTCTAGTCCATTTATTATCTTTTACTGTGGGGTTTCATTTTATATTTTTGAAATTTTATTTAATTTATTTCTTTTTTTTTGTTTTTTTAATTTTATAATGTTTATTTTCTTTTTGTATTATCTAATTTATATTTCATTTTTATTTTAAATAATTATATAAGAGCATATAAGGCTATATATATAATATAGCTAATGTAATTATAAATGCTAATAAAAATATATATATAATTCAGGAAATAAAATATTTTTGGGGTTTATATAACTTTCTTATGTTTTTTATTTTTATGGATTTTTTTCATATTTTCAAACACATGACTGTTGTTGATAATGACCTAGCTTTCACACTTGCACCTTTCAATTTGCTCTCCTCAGTTGAAGTGGTAGAGGTCTAGATTTACTGGCATGAGACACAAGTCAATGGAAACATCGGAAGCACATATTTGTGGCCATTGTACCCCAACCCGACACAGTATCCATGAGGTCTAAAGAGAGAAGTTGTGGGTTCTAATAAAGATTCAAAAGAGGGATAATCTACAAGATCAAGAGGAAAAAGTTTATATGTAAATGTTGTTGTATATAGTATTAAAAATGTGAAAAAAATCAAAAACTCCAAAAAAGTGGACTTTCCTAATTAAAAATAAAATGCATGTCAGAATGTGTATATATTTGTATATTTAATAAGCAAGCTTAAGCCTCAAAGTCATATGTATGTGAGCATGCAGCTGGATTACTTGACTACACTATCCAAGCATTCTAGGATAAGTAGCTACAATGGCTACTGTCCATTCTTCTCTCCACCTCCACTTCTTGAGCTTGTTGCAAGGGAATACCCTGCTTCTCAAGGAAAAAGTTGTTGGATTGGGGAATTAGGTTCACCATGTTGGAGAAGACTGACTTTACCGTATTAACCAAGGAGAGATACATATCACACACTGTCCAAGATAGATTCATAGCCATAAGGGTTCGCATACGAATTGATTAGTTTTGACCTAGCTATTGATGAGACTTGAGAAGGGCTTTGTAATTCTCGGAGGATGTTTTGTTTTAAATCCATTTCCTAATAATGTTCCAACCGCACCTAAAATCCAAAGGTCTGACTTAAGCACCAAACATTGATTTTGTGAAGACAAGTTTGAAAGTTAAAATCAATCCAAGTCCTTTACTTTTCTTTTCTTTATTTTTCTGCACTTATTGTATAAGTGTTTGCTAGGGACTAGCAAAGGCAAGTAAGGGAGTGATAAATCTTCATTTCATCACCTTTATTCTATCATTTTGGCCTTAAAAACTCAAGCTAAATGCTTGTAAATAACATTATTTTGTGCAAATTAACAATCATTATTTATTCTATTTATTATATATAAAATATAGTTTTTAATGCCAAAATTATAGAAAAAAGAAAAGAAAAAGAGTAAAATTCCAATAGTATTTTATGATCCTAACCCCAAAACCAAGTTAAGAATAGATTTAGTCAACAAAAAACCCATATATTTGTTCATAAATAATTCATTTTTGGGACCTATTTTATTCATTTTTATTTATTCATCAAATTAAGAATTTTTTATATGAAAGTTGTAAATAAAAATACATATAAAAATAAAAATTACTTCACACTAAAATAATATACAATGTACATTTTATACTCAAAATAAAAAACCAAACCTCAAACTTCCTGGACCCATAATTTATCAAAACTCAAAATGCATCAAAATAACGCTTAATTGTATATACCTTTTAATAAGCTATTTAATGAAGGTGGTTTCATCCAATTTGAAGTTAAGATGCATAAGTTGGATTTGGGACACCTACTGTATAATTTAATTGAATAAAATATTAAATTTTTTTATTATTTGCAATTTTATAATTTTACAATTATGTAATTTTTGTAAATATTATTTATATTATATGTGCATATTTAAAATATATTAAAACCATTAAGAAGTATTAAAATAAAATATCATATATTGATACATACATGAAATACTTATACTTATAATTATATAATATATACATCTATTTATTTAAATGTATAAAATACATCATAAAAATATAATAAAATATATTTACGTATCTAAAAATAAGTTATAAATATGTAAAATATGAAAATAAAATAATAAAATCAAAAAATATAAAATAAAATATCATAATATAGATAAATATACTTATAAATAAAATGCCAAAAAGTCCATTGTAATAAATATACCCATAAAAATACATAAAAATCATAATAAAATACTACATATATTAAACAATTTTATTTTATAACCAAAATTTATTAAAAAGATCTCCTATTTTTAATTCATTTATTTTTCAATAAAAATAACTTTTTTGTCTTGTAGCATCCTATGTGGACCAATAAGGATGCGAGGATTGTTGACCTCCGTCATATGTCATGTATCCTCTCTACAACATGTTAGAACCTCAAGTGGCCCATCTTTCTTTATTTCTCCCAGCTTCTCTAATGTCGCTTCGCCCTCGAGCCCTTCATTCCTTTTGTTCCTTGATCTTCTCTGATCCATGCCGAATCACCTCCCATCACCCTCCTCGTTTCCTTCCCTCGCCACCCTCCATCAATGTTCACTCCACTTCACTGTATATAATTTCCCCATCAATCATTCTTTGATTCTTTCATTATCTTCCAAGTCCTAAAAACAGCTACCCTCGGTCAAGAGTGTCACCAGATGATAGATGGTGTACCCTTGAGGTGTTGGCACGATTGACAAAGGAGGAGAGATGTACCTACGACGAAGATCCAACCCGTCTTGCTCCATGGCTTGAAACTTAGATACGAGCTATGCCATTTCATTATTTCTAGGTAGCCTTAGCATGTAGATTTAATTTTATACATTTTATTTCATATTTTAATTAATGTATTAGATTAGATTAGGGATGAGATCTCAACAAAGCTATAAAGAGCTCCGGCCATAGTCCTCTTCGTGTACCCACTTGTTCCAACTACCACATCTGCCCCATTACCTTCCCTACTTGCTTCTCCATCAGAATCACCCATCAATGCCCCCAGATCCATCCCAGATCTGGATTACGATGCTCCTTCGCCACCCTTCGCTTGAGCATCATTACCCCACTCCATCTCACATCAATACCACCAAATAAAATCCAGATACTGTTGCCCTCATCTTGCCATGCTTTCTAACCTATTTACATGTCTGGAAGACCATGTCTAAGGGGTTTCTAGGGTCAAAGAACACTTCCAGGAAGAGAAAGGCTCCAGGGACATTTTGAAACTTTGATTTACCGTAGAAGACCTCCGTGAGTCTGTGGAGTATCTCAACATCAAAGAAGGAGCTTAGGGTGGAGAGGATTTCACGAATGAAGCTCGGAGATGGGGACATTCTTCCCTGTTCTTCGAGCGAAGAAGTAGCCGTCAGATGGAAGAGGAACTCTAGTTCTAATCTCAATCATCCAATCTCCGCCTCGGCCATTGACAAAGCTTTACGATTAGATCTCACGTGTTGATCGCCTAAGGGGTATCGCGTGTTGTGCGGAAACAATGTATCCAAGTGAATCGACAACAACCTTTGGATTGTGTATATGGGGTAAATTACAAAACTAGCCCCACCTTTTTGTTTAATTTTTTAGTCCTATAAATAAATTTTGTAGTATAAACAAATTTGTAATTATCTAAGAGACCCCTAAAGTTTATTGATTTTGCATTATGGTTCAATCTAGTTCAGCTTACGTGTCATCCCACATGAGTTGGGCATTTTGCACATATGTCCTGGCGATTTTTGTAAATTGTGAATTGGTCAATAAGGTTTAAATATTAGTTGTATTTTTTTGGAAATTTGTACATTTTTCTTTGCCTTATATTTTAATTGCAAATATGCCCATGCTAGAACATGTATTTTTTATTTGTAATCCATTTACTAAAAATAGTATCCATGCTCCCAAAACTTCGCTAAAGTAGGGTTAGATGCATGCTAGCATGTAATTTCATGTTATATTTTTTATTTTAATTTTAGGAATTTTAACTATTTATCAAAATAAAAAATGCTAGTTATTTTTCAAATGATTTTTTTTATTTTTACTATTTTTTAATAATATATAGTATATTATATGCAATATATAATAGTGTGTATATGTTTAATATACCTAAATATCATATACATATATTTTATTTTATTATTTTTACAAAAATACCTTATATTTTATATTTTATTTATTAACATATTTTAAGGAGTTTTAGTTTTTTATTTTTTATCTTACTTATATGTGTTAATGAAATAATAATATGTATACAATTTATACACTTGATGCTATTGTAGAATGAAGAATTGATTTTGCTTTATTTTATTTTTATTTTTTGAATTTTATTTCAATTTTATATAATTACTAGAAGTATATATAAGTGTTTAAAAATATAATATAAATAAATAAATAGATACATAGATATAGGTATATGTATTTTACAACACAATTTGTAAATTTTTTTATTTAAAACACATTTTTTACAAGTTTTATTTAGGAAATAAATCAATTTTGAGATTGTCTATTGATGATATATATAGGATTAAATAGTAACTAATATATATAGAATAAATAAGAATCCATGTACAATGTTAATTTCTTGTATTTAATATATATTATAGTTATTTTCCATTGGGATTTTCGCTAAAATAAAAGAATAAAGGTTATGAATTATGGATTCACTATTCCACTCTACTTTACCTTTTCTAGTCCCTTCACAAACACTTATTTGAAAAAGAAGTGAAAACAAATATAAATAAAAGAAAAAGGAAGAAAGGATAATTATTGTTGATATTAAAATTATGTTCCTAAAATTATAGTATGGTGCTCGGTCAGACCTTTGGATTATTAGTTTGGTGGAGCCTTATTGGGAAATAGATTTTAGACTCAACAACCCTTAAGATCCACAATTCTATGGTCAGGTCGCCTCAACAGTCAGGTCAAAACAAGTCTACATACATATACTCTTATAACTATGAATCTTTACTTGTACTGTGTAAGTGATTATATATATATATATATATATATATATATATATATCCACCATAGAAATGGCAAAGAAACAACCTCCGTCAAAAAGGTAACTCTAGTCCCATGGTCTAGAAACTCTTTCCTCGAGGAGCAGGGTATTCCCTTCTAAATTCTAGTGCAACCACGTCAAGAAGAGGAGGGAACAAAGAGAGTGGATCGTTGCCAATGTAGACACATATCCCTTGGAGCTCGACTAGTGTAGCCAAGTCTCCAGTTGCTAGATTCCATGAGATGACACAGTGAATCACATAAGCTTCACTTATTCAACTATATACATTTTGGAAACCATTTTATTTTCAATCAGTCACATCCCCTTATTTGGAGTTTTTATAATTTTTTCAAATATATACGACATGTACATCATGCTCATAACGAGTTTTTCTTCTTGAGACAATAGACTATCCCTCTTCTGAAGCATTATCGCAACCCCACATCCTGTCATTAGACCTCAATGCTACTATACTAGGTTGAGATGCACTACCCTCCCTAGTGGAAGACAAATGTTTCCACTAGTTGTAACAGACCCGTGTGCTACCCCAAGCTAAAGGATTCTGCCTCCTCACCACCTCATCCATGACGAGCTACGTATAAAGTGCATGTTCAAGTCAAGCCATTGTCTGTAAGGGTCATGTGTGCTCGAAATATTCTACTTAGACCAATAAAGATGACATGTGAACATAAACTTTGTGGACTAAAAGAATTAAGTAAGCTAGGACCTAAAGAGTCTCAAATCCAAATCCTATAAGGTTCCTCTGAGATTAAGTGGATTAAGGTTTCAACCAAGCTCCGCTCTTCAATTTTATTCCATACTAGCTTAAATATCAAAACTGATTCTCAAAAACTCATATGCACATGCAAGAGGTATTTACAAAATATTCGAAAAGAAAAGAAAAAAGACAGAAAATGTCTTTTTTGAAAGTTTTTTAAATAAGTTTTTCACATTTTTAGGTATTTTTTAATTTTTCAAATTTTTAGGTCTTTTGAAAAGGAAAGAAAGTTTTTACAAACATTTACATATTTACATAGCTCTTATACGAAAACTTTATATAAGATCTATATACACTATTGTACAAAGACAATATCTATAAGTGGATTTTATCGACAATTTTTATTAAAGAATTTTATATACATATTTTAATTTACAAAGTTTATAAATAAGTATAGTTTTTAATTACAAAGATTTTACAACACATATACACAAATAATATATACACCCATAATTTATATCCCACATAATAAAATATTTTACAAAAATTTTACAAATCATTTTTATTTTTTTACAAAAGCTATTTCAAAACTAGTTTGACAAACTTTTTACAAATAATTTTACAAAAAAATCAAAAAGATTTTTCAAAGATTTTATTTTTACACATTTTACAAACACTTGTTCAATATACATAATTTTGATGCAAAAAATAATTTTGAAACATTTTACAAACAAAACATTTTTACAAATGTTTTTTATAAAAAATTGTACAAAAATAATTTTACAAACCTTTTTACAAATACTAAATATTTTTACAGAAAATTTTAGCGCATTTTTGCAAGCATTTTTCAAAACAGTTTTATTCCAATTTAATGAATAATAAACATATTGTTAACCCAAAAGTACGAGTTGTGGGTAAAGTATATATAGAATATATACGACATCCCCTTATAATAAGCTCAAACTATATCCTCATAGTGATCAAAGAGGGACAAAGGAAGACATAACTCGTGCTAAGTATAGAAAAGTAAAAAGAGTTCTATACTACAACTACTCAAAGAAGGAAGGAATTAAATGAATAGAAGTCAGTGATCCCCCCTATACTTAGGATCAAATAATCCTAAGTATAGAAGACTGAACAAGAGGGGGAACACGAAGAAGAGGATGTACATGAAGTCAACAACTCGACCTGTCCCCCCTATACTTAGGGTAAAAGATCCCTAAGTATAGAAAAGAATATCAATAGTTGAGGACAAGTGAGGGAATAATCAACGAAATGAGAAATAGATATTACCTCCCCAATACTTAGGATCGGATGTCCGTAAGTACAGGCAACAAAATAGAGGTAATAGAATAAAAAGAAATATGAACAAAAATAGGTTCAACACCCCCCCTATACTAAGGATAAGGCACATCCTAAGTATAAATAGAATCCTAAGTGAGACATGGGGTGTTAAACATAACTGTAAGAATGAGAGAATACAATAGAAAATATGGATATACAAAGAAGTAGACAGAAGTGTCACTCAGATATGAGATGCAAAAGATGATAATCAAAGGACACATCTCATATAAACCGAATCAATGTAAATCAATTTTCAATGGGTCGTGATCAATAAAAGGGTTCATGCGATGACCGTTGACCCAAAAGCTGGACTCATAATACAACTCATATATGTCAATACTTCCATTGTCATACACTTTCTGACTAGATATGACCTTCCCACTTGCTCTACAATTTCCTTAGAAATAATCTCAAATGTGCATCAAATATCCATACTCTCAGATTCAGCTCAAACTACTTATGGATGATGTGTGAATCTTGCCATATCTTTACTCTATCCTTATATTGTAGGCTAATCGAAAAAGTTGTATCTCTATCTCTTCCAGGGCTTCCAACTTTGCTTTCCTATGATCTCATACACTTTCAAGATCCAATAATATCTCTGTGACTGTCCATAGTGACTTGTGCTTTATCTCTGCATGTAAGTGGCAAGGCTTGCCATAAATGAGTCAAAATGGAGATGTACCCAAAGAAGTCTTGAAGGATGTCGCATATGCCTACAAGAGTGAGTTCAAAAATTGTGACCAATCCTTTCGGTATAGGTAGACAACCTTCTACAATATTGTCTTGATCTCTTGGTTCGAAACCTCACTATGACCATTCGTCCGTGGATGATATGGAGTGGCAACTATATGGTCTATATTGAACTCCTTAGCAAGGGCCCTTACCTTGTCATTGATAAAATGAGTACCCCCATCAAAAATTAGAAATCTAGGAACCTCAAACCGTGATATGATATTCTTCCTTAAAAATCTGCAAATAGTCCTTGTATCAGTGGCTCAGACAGGGATAGCCTCAACCCAATGACTCACATAATCTACAACCAACAAAATGTACTTGAATCCCCGACACTTCGGGAATGGACCCATAAAATCGATGCCCCATACATCAAAAACCTCACAAAAGTGAGTAGGATACATCAACATCATGTCTCTATGACCACAACTACCCATCCTTTGATAGTCAATACACCTGTTCACGTATTCATCTGAATCCATGAAGAGTGTTGGCCACCAAAGGCTAGATTAGAGAACCTTTTGTGTTGTCCTCTCAGAGTGATGTCCTCTTGCCTAAAGATTGTGGTAATAGGGAGGACGTTGTGGTGCTCCTCCTGAGGAATACACCGATGCCAGCCACTATTCTCTCCTTCGTGGTAAAGGGTGGGATCCTCCCAATGGTACAACTTGGCTTTCGATAAGAAAGTCACAAGTCATTTCCTGGTCCAACCTTGTGGAAATTTCTTGGCAAAAAGATAGCTCATAATTTCAGCATACCAAGGGAGAGAGGTGATCGCAAGAATCACATTGTGCGGGAAGTCTCGGTAGTAAGTGTGTTGTCTCTGAATCTTCAAGAAGCTCTAATGGGTAGAGGTTATCTGCCACTACATTCTTTACTCAACTTATCCTTAATGTCAATATCAAACTCCTGGAGTAGAAGGATCCATCTAGTCAATTGTCCCTTGGCATCCTTCTTAGACATTAAGTACCAGATGGCAGTGTGATCAGTGTATATAGTCACTTTAGATCCAAGAATGTAAGATTTGACCTTATCCAAAGCAAAGACTATTGCTAGCATCTCATTCTCTAAAACAGTATAATTCCATGGGGCAGCATCCAACATCCTACTAGCGTAGTGAATGGCAAAAGCCAAACCATCCCTCCTCTTTCCTAAAACAACCTCTACAGTAAAATCAGAGGCATCCGTCATGATCTCGAATGGGAGAGACCAATCGTGTGGCTAAAGTAGAAGCCTGCACAACCATATTCTTGAGAGTCTCAAGTGATGAAAGACACTTATCATCTACAAGGAACTCATTGTCTTTCGTGAGAAGATCAGTAAGTGGTCACGCAATATGACTGAGGTCCTGAATGAACTGTTGGTAGAAATCGACATGCCCTAGAAAAGACCCCAATTGCCTTAGATTGGACGGTGGAGTGAGCTTCTTAATGATATTCAGCTTGGCCAGATCGACCTAAATGCCCCTATTGTAGATGATGTAATCAAGGATCATCCCTTTAGTCATCATAAAATGGCTCTTCTCCTAAGAAAGAACAAGGTTGACCTCAATGCATTTTTGAAGCATACGATCTAGGAAAAAAAGACATGCATCAAACTCATCACCGTAGATCGAAAAATCATCCATGAAGACCTCTAAACATTCGTCCACCATGTCCAAAAAATGGAATGCATGCACTTCTGGAATGTAGTTGGGCATTACATAATACAAAGGGCATATGTCTAAAAGCATGCGCCCCAAATGGACATGCGAATGTCATTTTATCATGGTCTTCGAGTGCAATGGTCACCTCATTATACCTCTAGTTTCCGTCAAGAAAGTAGTAATGACTCTTCCTTGTTAATCTCTCAATAATATGATTAATGAACGGTAGTGGGAAGTGATCCTTCTTGTGGAATGATTCAATCATTTGTACTCCACACAGACCCTCTAAGAAGTAGGTACATGGGTAACAATCTCCTCTCCATACTCATTCATAACTGTAGTGATACCCATCTTCTTGGGTACCACATGTATTGGACTAACCCACTTGGATTGGAAATGGGGTAGATAAAATCAGTGCTCTACCACATGGATATTTCCTTCATAACCACATCTTGAAGAGTCAGGTTTAGCCTGCGCTAAAACTCACAAGAAGGCTTGGCGTCATCCTCGAGATAGATGTGGGGGCATTGAGATGGACTTATCTCCTAGAGATCTGCTACAGACCAACCGATTGCCTTGCAGTTTCTTTCAAGAACCTCTATGAAATGAGATTCTTGGTCATCAATCAAATCCATGGAGATAATAATTCGAAACATACCTGTCTCTCCCGTAAGGAATCATTACTTCATGCTCTACAACAAGGTATTCAATTATAGGCATGTGGGAGCGGGTAAATCTGGCCTATGAAATGTCTGCGTGAAAACTACCCAATCTGAATGTGATAACTCTCGTTGTATTTCTGAACTCGATGAATATGGCCCTACTGGTGTCTCTATCAATGATACTTGCGTTGTCCCCATCCCGGATGTGAGCTGTGCATAAATTAAACAAAAAAAGTAACCATCAAATTCCTGCCAATCAAAATCCGTGTTTGAATCGAATGGATCAGAGTGACCAAAAATGAAATCAGCTTCTCTATCTGAATCAAGATCACCAGCCTTTGTAGTATCCTATCCTAAAAGTGTGCTCTTCGAACTCTCGTCAGCTGTTAACTGTAGATTTGCTGCCTCTAAAGATGTGACTAGAACCCGTGAATCCCCATCTGCCCAAACTGCCTCATCATCTGTAATCCCAAAGTCACACTCATGGTGGATGTCTGGCACTGAATATGTCATCTACACTGAGCTGGTCGAATCTCTGTCTCTCAACTCCTCAATCATCTCTATTTGTATGATCTCTCCCTCATTGCAAAATTATAACACAAGAATCATGATTAGACATGGACTTTGATATTGCCAGAAAAGGTCGGTCTAATATGATCAGGGTATTTGTCATGCATTCAAGGATCTCCATGTCTAACACAACAAAGTCCATGGGGAACTTTAGGCCCTGAATGGTGACGAAACATCCTTCAGTAACCCCCAAGGCCTCTTAATAGATCTATCTCCAAACTCAAGTATTGTCCTGCTTTGTCTAAGAGAGCCAAACTCGAAGCGATAAAGTAAGGTTGTCGGTAGAAGGTTAATCGAAGACCTACTGTCTAATAGAGTATAATCGAACTACTTCTCGTGATTATGGCATATGACATATGGATCCCCTGTATCTGGCCTCTTGGCTGGCAAATGGTTTTGGATAACAAAGCATGTGTCATGGGTAAGAACATGGATATCTACATTGTGGTTGCGCCTCTTCTTCCTACTGACTATGGTATTTTCTTTGATGTTCTTCAAGAAGAGGGGGATGTGCTCTAATGCCTCCAGGAGAGTCATCTACATATGAAATCGATCTATCATCTGCTAGTTAAACTCTAACTACTGTCTCTTTTTGGGATTTTCAATTTTTTGGCCCTTCTATAAGCAGATCGCTCAAGGGAAGGGGATGGCTGCATCCTCATCATGAACTAGAGGGTCTAGAGTAGGAACAAGTCTCTGAGCAAACAAATGGATGGAATCCATATAAGCATCATTAAGCATCACATCATATGGACCAGGTAAAAAATAGAAACCTTTCCTTTATTCATCTTTTATTTTTCAAAATTTTGCCATTTTTTTAAAGTTTTTTAGAAACATCATTCTCAAATACAAGAATAGAAGTCAAACAACTAGAGTATCTGCACATGGACTCTAGGTGGCATCATCACCACCGATAACATCTAAAGAAGTGACATCAGGTGCGTGCTCTGGCTTATCATGTAGAATATTGGTGGCATCATCACCACCATATGCAGCATATGGAGACGGGACGACATCAGCACCAGCGTCTACACCATCCACAAAGCTGGTAACATTAGTACCACCATCAACATCAATATCAATAGCATCAACACCACTCTCTAGCTCATCTGTCTCTCTTGAATGTGCATCCTTCTGTCACTTAGATAAGGTGACACCTGCTAGTTTCCTACTACTCCTAAGTTTCACAAAATCATCGTTGAATAAATATGTCATATAATTAAGTACTTCATTAGGAGTGTTAGACTTTGTAGACTTTACCTTCTCAGATTTCTTCTTTAGGTTGTTCGGATTTGGCTCAATCTGTGCATGTATGGAAGCCTTAATACTGATGATCTCTCATCTCCTGTCTGAAATCATCCAACTCTCTCCTAAAAGTCGTCTGCTGCTCTGCAAGCATTCATGCGAGATCCTCTGATGATGGGTTCCCATATGAAGTTGTATGGGAACCAGGTGGGTTGCCTCTCAGAAGTGCTGAGGCTGGACATGTTGCTATTGTGGGTACGAGTGAGGGGGAGGCTGCTGAAAGTGGGAGCGAGGTTGTTGTTGCCTCCTCTACTGACCTTGAGACTGGGGTCAGGGAATGGTATGATGGGATTACTGGGGCTGGGACTGCTGCATACCCTATCCTTACTGTGCCGGAGGCTGCTACTTAGACTAAGCAACTTTAGTAGACCATCTGAAGCATGGGTAATCATAGTGGATACATGGTTGCTGTCGGTACTAGGAATGCAAAATTCTGTTGACTTCTGGCAACGACTGTGACTACTCGTGCAACGGTGGGGGAAGAGACGTCAATGGCTGATCACTATGGTACACCACCATCTATGTGTCTTGTGAAGGTGGTGGTGGTAACTTGTACCGTGGGGTTGGCTAAACGTGATCTGTCTGAATCTGGTGAACCTATCTATATGAGGCAGATAGCTATGAAGATATGTTGCCTGTATGAGCATGTGACCTAGACTGTGGCAAAGGAGTTGTTTGTGCCTCTTTAAGGCACACAATCTGCATCTTCAGGTCACTCAAATTTTGGGCCAACTCGTCAATATTGTTGAGCTTGTCCAGGCCTTGACACATCTTCTTCTCCATGATCTCCATGCAATCCAACTTCTGGATGATAGTGCACATGTCTGCAACTGATGATCGTGCTAGTGATGCTGCTATTGAAGATGAAGATGAATCGACCGCTATACGTGCAACTTTGTGGTGAGACAATGACTAGAGATGAGGCTTCCCCTGAGTGTAGACAAGGATCTGGGTCATCATTGTGTAGTTCTCATACATCTCCTCATAGACGGACTAGACATGACCCTCATTCTTGGAGAAATAGGATTCTCCACAAGAGGCATTGACAAGCCCCTATAACTCAGGTGTCATCCCACAAAATAAACTCTGTACCAAGTTGGACTTGCTAATATCATGGTGGGGACACCGATCAATGAGCTCTCTAAATCGATCCCAAGACTCATGAAACTACTCATTTGGGATCACAGTGAAGTCACTGATCATGGCTTTTGTTGCATTGGTTCAACCGAGTGGATAGTACTTGTTGAGTTACTCGATTCTCAACTGCTCCTAGGTAGTGACAATTCTCCTCAAGTGCTTCAGCCAGTAGGCTACTCTGTCAATCAAGGAAAATGGAAAGGCTATCAGCTTAATGGTATCCTTGTTTACCATCCTGTCGTAGACGGTACTGCAGATCATCTTGAACTTCTGGAGATGTATATGGGGCTCCTCAGTGGCATGCGCATGGAACTTGGGCTACAACTGAATCATCTGTGGACGAAGCACAAAATCACCCAGAATGGCAAGCAATTGGATCGATGTATGAGTGAGAGTTGCACCAGGGTTGTACAACACCCTCATGGTGTGCATATGTCTCTCTACTTTGGCTTGCTCCTGATTTCTATGTCTCTCCTCTATTTGATACTCAGGTATCTCTCCTCCACCACTTGGTCTCTCAACTTTAGCATCTGATCTCCCATCTCATATCTGTGTCAACCCCTGCCTCACCTCTATCATGAGCAACCTTTGATCCCTAATCTTTCTCTGCATCACCTCTAGGGATTCTAGGAGGATGTTGTTGATCTTAGCCTAAGAAAATACATCGTGAATATATGGCTATGAATTTTCTTTCTGCTCTTATTCCATCTTGTCAAACTCTGAAAAGGAAATAGAGCGGATCTCAGGTGTTACCAAGTCAAGAAAAATCTGCTCTAACAGATGTTGTACCTTAGGTGATGTGTCAAGACGGTCAAAGAAGAAGGATGTGGAATACTCAGATTCTGAGAGCGTGTCTAGCTCTTTGGAACCGCCCTAGATGAATGGGCATGTGTGCTACAAAGCAGTTCTATCATAGGCAACTTAAGAGACCGCCTTCTCATCATCGTGATGTAGAGGAAGTGAAGATTAGATCTTGTATGAAAAACAATGATCAGAAAACAATGCCCCCAGTTCACCAACACACAATGATGACCGTGAAAGGTTGATTGTTAATCTTTTCAATTTCAGAGTTTAGTGATAAAGCAGTTATATTAACAAGCTTACAAGTGTAGTTTCCTGTAGTAGACGATGAATAAGTCGATGAATCCCCTACGTAGAGAACTATCCTTGTAAATTCTTGGGAATCGTTTTAAGGGAATCCACCTTCATATCCACAAGACTACTTCTACTAATGTCTAAGGAAAGTGCTTGCAACAATAACATGGCCTAAGAGTCAAAGTCCAAGCGCTTAGGGCACAACTCCAGGGCGTTGGGATTTATTCCTTAAGTGTACATGCCTAACTTTGTATAAAGAGTACCTGCAAACAAGGAGGGGGTTACTCTCCCCAAAATAATGATGATAATCCTTTATGTTTAGTTTTAGGGTCGAGTGGAAATTGGCATTCCTAATTTTGTTTGTTATCAGTTTTTGACTATTTTTGAATAAAAACACGTCTAACGAATTTTCTGATTTCTTTTTATTGCTAAGTCAAAGAAAATAGGGGGAGGATGTCGGAAAAGCCAATGTGCGAGAAAACTATGATTGCATGCACAAGATAGGAGGCATACCTTGCTCTAGCAATCTACATGCAATATGGTCCACACATAAATTAAAACTAAGCTATATGATGCAAAGGCAATAACCGTCCTAAACATAAACTTTTATTATCGTGAAGCACCAGTTATTTTGACCAAGTCCAAACATGTCTATAGGAACAAATATTCTATTAGGGTTGTGGACCTAATAGCTACCTGGCTCAATCAAATAGAAACCTAAGTCTAGGGTCTCAAGCACAAGAAATCCAAGAGAAAACAAATAAAAACATAGTTGAAGAAAATCAAAATCCAGTGAGATCTCCAAAGTGCACCGGCACTTGGCAAAACAGACCCCATAAACAACATGTTTGTAATGGCCTAGAACACAAAAAATGGGCAAGTACTAGAAATATTTAGAAATTAATTACAAGAATACTATGTGGGAAAATAAAATGCTAATTTAGGAGTGAGAAACAACTCCTCTTCTATCCTCTCTCTTCTCTCCTCAAAGCTCTCTCCTGCCTGACGGTGTAGAAAACCTAACCTCCGCTTCACTCTAGTGCGTTGGTGATCCTAAGCTCTTCTCTCTTGCTCTACAGGACCTCACAATAAAGAGAAACAAGACAATATGTCAGATCATATTTTATGAAGGAAAAAAAAGGAATAAAACGATAAAAATGAAATAAGTAATCGAGAAAATAAATCCTAAACTACCTAGTCGTGCTCCCCAGTAAAGGTGACATTCTGACGATCGCTCAAGTAACTCAGGTTAAGGTAATTAATGTGTTGTTGTGCCTAAATCAACCAAGCCAAAATCGAGGAAATTGTATTCAATCACGAAACAAATCAAGCAATGGTTAAAGCTACTTTAATTAACCTGATATAGCGATCAGGGACGAACACAAGGAGCACAATTTAACCTAGGTAGGCAATTCAAGAGAATAAAATGATTTGTTTTATTATGTTTAGTGGTTTTTAGTTTTGCAAGTTTTTAAAATTTTCCAATAAAGTACAAATAAACAATACAATAAAAGATAGACACCCGCTTTTTATATTTTTAAATATACTAAAATACTCAAAATTCCCAAACAAAAATACTTTTATATTTTATATATTTTAAATTAATTTTGTGGATTAGGGGGGTTCTAATTTTTTTATTTATTTTCTAAAAATCATCAAGCTAAGACAAACACAAATAATGCACTGTTAGGAGTATTTTTCAAACTAAAAATAGAAAAGAAGCTCAAATCTACTGGGGTATATTATTATCAAAAAGTATCTGAAATACTACAAATAGACATTGGAATCACTATTTTTGGGTTTTATAATATCTTATATGATTTTATTTTATTTTGAGAGTTGCAAATTTTTAGATTTTTATAAAGGCAAATAAGATGAAAATTATGAAGAAAATCAAACAAGTCGAGTAATTATACTCTATTTTTCTTATTTTTAGGTATTTTCCATTTTTTTGAATTTTTCAAGGCAAACAGGGAGTTTTCATACAATTTTTTATTTTCTAATATTATCAAATAAACAAAAATTATAAATAAAAATTACTACTTAAAGAAAAGACAATAGGAACTACATGTAATTTTTTATGGAATTTTTGGATTAATTTTGTTATTTATTCCAATTATAAAAGAGCAAGCAAATAATCTGGCAATTAAGGACCTAAGTGCAGTTTATTTAAGTTCTAGGGCCAAACATTATCTTGTAATAAAGCTCCGGGGGCCAAAGTGCAGCTAATCTAGTAGGAATGTGCGGTGCACGAGATTCATACTTAGAGGGGCATAATTGTAAATACTTAAAAACTTCTATGATCCATATAATAGAGAAAGTTCAGGATAAATCATGCAAATATCCTAGAAAATAGGGGTACATGCACGTGACTTCAACTTGATTGGACTAAAATGCAAATAACGAAACTATGAGGTCATAATTGCAATTGTTTATAACTAATTTTACAAATTATAGTACAACAAGAAAACGACATAAATAAAAGGTCTAAAGTGCAAAATACGATACTAGCACGTGGGTGGCGCATGATGTCTAGCGTAGAGCTTTGATCGAGTTCTGGAAAAGGATCTAACGGTCTGGAAGAATGTCAAGGATTTTGGCGTGACTGGGTTTGTGAGATCAAATCTGGGATGCTGGCTTCTCATCGGACGGTTGGCGATGACGCTGGAAGAACATGAAGAAGGCAACACCTGTTGAGCTTCGATTGTGGATATCTCATGCTACAGAGCTCGGATCAGCTAGCTCAGAGGTCCAATGCACCGCTGGCATGGTTATGCATTGTAGGGGATGCTCTGATGAGACAAAGAACAACTCGATGCTGATATGGAGGTGGTGTCACCTAGGATTACTCCGCCTCCTCTACTTGTGCTTGATTCAACTCTCTTGCACACTTGGACCTGCAAGGATACTCATAGTTCATAGATGCAACTCTGGCTCGGATTATAAAGCAGAGAAACTAAAAGAAGTGGTGGAAAATGGGCTTCGACTTCCAGTAAGGATGGAAGGTGGAGGTCTGGTCTTAATCTCAATCGAAAGATCGAGCCTAAGGGAGTCAGTACATGAGGGAAGATGAAGGGTGCTATGACACGTCGATCGAAGAGGTAAGATTGTAAAGATGGAGCTCCAACCCGATGGTCGGAGCAGATAGGGTGCACGACAACAACAAAATGAAATAAAAAAGAAATAGAGAAATGACGATGATAAAATGCACCTGAAGCTACGTGAGTATAGGGTGAATCAAGGCGGAGTGAACGGTGGGGTTGCGGCCTCTATTCCACTATGGAAGGTGGAAGAGGCTATTCGCAATGGAGGAGTCCAGCCACAAGCGAGCTACGCTCAATTAGCTGCAATCTGGGTTCCCAACTAGTCCAACGAGGGGTTTTCACTACCCTGGAGGCTATAGTGAATGAAGAATGCGATGCGAAGCAGTATAGGTCACGACAGAGGTGGAAGAGAAGTTTTATAGGGGTTCCCAGGCTTTTGGAAGTATCTGGAAAAATTGCGCAAACCAAGGGGGATTTAGACCCTCCTAGGAATCTGCGAGGGTCGTAGATCTTCAAGGCACGTAGGGGTCCGCAATCCTAGGAGGGAGGAGATCATACTTTGGTGGAAGAATAGGGAGAAATCAGGTCTAGCGAAGCTCTCCATTGTTGGGCTTGGAGGGTGGAAAGGTTGATCCGGGTCAATGGACCTGAGTTGACCAATCAAAAAAATTGTTTTTAAAAATAGAAGAAAAATCTATTAAAATTAGTAAATGATTTTAAAATAAAAAGTTATAAAAATAAAAAGGGTAGTTGATTTACAAATGATTTTTTTATTTTTAATTATTTTAGATAATATATATTACATTATATACAATATATGTGAGTATGTATAGGTTCAATATACCTATATATTATAAACATATATTTTTTATATTATTATTTTTACAAAAATACTTTATATTTTATTTATTTACTACATATTTTTTGGAGTGTTTATGTATTTATTTGATTTCTATAGCTTAGTTATAGTTGTTAATAAATTAATATATGTACAAAATATATACACTTCATGCTATTATATAATGAAGAATTGATTTTATTTTTATTATATTTTGTGTTTTATGAATTTTATTTTAATTTTATATAATTATTTGGAATATATACAAGTGTTTAAAAACACAATATATATATATATAATTTCAACACAAAATAAATAAATAAATAAATATATAGATACATGTACAGTACCTGTAGAATTATACACAATTCGTAAATTTTTATTATTTAAAATATAATTTTACTTACAAGTTTTATTATGAAATAAATATATTTTGAGATCTTTTTATTGATGATATATGTATGATTAAATAATGATGAATATATACAGAATAAATAAGGACCTTATCTCTCCCTACTTTATTCCTTATCGATGAGGTCAATACTTGACCTTCTCTCAGGGTTCAGGCCAGTCTGGATTTATTACATAAATACGTATTTCTTTTATTTATTTTCTTTTTATTTTATTCTTTATTCTTTTATTTTGGATAACTAAGTATTACTTACATAGTATTATTAAAAGCATACACAATGTTAATTTATTGGATTTGATATATTTTTACAGTTATTTTTCATAGGGATTTTCACTAAAATAAAAGAATAGAGGATGTGAATTATGGATTTATTACTCATACTTCGAAATTGATTTATATATTACATTATGTACTAGGGCGCGATAATTTTAAAACTATTTTTGAAAATGATTTTTTTAAAATATTTTGAATTTTTTCATATCTATATGACATGGTTTGTAAAAATAATTTACATCTTGTTTGAAAAAGGTACAAATGATTTTGACAAATTCTTTTGTACATTCTTACAAAATTACTTGCAAAAAATAACATCTAACTTAAATCTGTAAGTGGTTGTATCCCTAATATTTTCACTTCACATAAGACCTGTGTAGTTCAGGATATTTGATTTATAGAGGCACTTAACTATGAGTTAACCATTCTTGGTTATTAGGTTCTTAAAACTTAAATACTTAAACTCCCTAGTTTGAAAGATATACATGTTATATTGCTTGCAGAATCTCTATTCTCAAAAGATTGTGACCAACACTTCACTAGAACGATTGCATCGACTCTATGAGGAGTCATTATTTTAATTAAGGAACTAGGGTGAGAGATTTGAAGTTAGACCTGATTTAATGATGCTCAAGGATGAGATAAGATTGAGGATTTCTTCACAAAACCTGAGTGCCAGCAACTTAGACAGTATAAGAACAAGGTTTTTATATTATCTTGATTAAAATCTAAGTGCTAGTGTGAGGAAAACAATAATGATTGTTAATCAATATGCACTATCTCATAAATCAATGGAGCTAACTCAAAGAAAATAAAGAAAAATATATGGAAAGAAAGCTTATTCCCCAAAGCGATTTCAACAGCTTATGGCAAGCTTGACTTTTTCTTTCACTTTTGTTATTCTAATCTTCCATGAGTTTATATTATCTTCTTTAGACCTTATCTCTATACTTAAGCTATTTGCAGCCTAATTATAGGCGAGAGCTGAACCCATGTCCATCTATTCCTTTTATTCTAGTTCCTTCTCTTCTTTCTTCATACATGGGCTATTTGCAGCCTAATTATAGGCGGGAGCCGTGTCTATTCATTCCACTTCCTTCCTATAATCTTTTAGTACCCTATTCTCCTGCATTTTTCTTCCTACACTTAGGCTATTTCAAGCCTAAGTATAGGGGGGAAATGTGTGCTTCAATTCCTCTTACTCTCTATCTTTTCTTTACCTAGTATGAGCTTTGTTGTCATTTCACTTTGTGTTATGAGAACATAGCACAAGAAAAATATAGGGGGGGTCTATATACATTACATATATACTATCCATAGCTCATACTTTGGAATTATTTTTCATATTTACATTATGTACTAGATCACGATAATTTTGAAACTATTTTTGAAAATGAATTATAAAATATTTTGAAAATTTTCATATCTATTTGACAAGGTTTGTAAAAATATTTTACATCTTGGTTGAAAAAGGTATAAATGATTTTGACAAATTCTTTTGTACATACTTACTAAATTACTTGCAAAAAAATGCACAAATGTAACTTCTAACTTAACTTAATAAGTGATTTTATCCCTGACACTTTCACTTCATGCAAGACATGTGTAGTTCAAGTTACCTGATTTATAGAGACACTTAACTCAGAGTTAACCATTCTTAGTTATTAGGTTCTTAAAACTTAAATACTTAAATTTCATAGTTTGAAAGTTATACATGTTGTATTTCATGTAGAATCTCTATTCTTAAAAGGTCGTGACCAACACTTTACTAGCATGATTGCATAGACTCTATGATAAGTCATTGTTTTGTTTGAGGAGCTAGGGCAAGAGGTTTGAAGTTGGACTTGATATAATGATGCTCGAGGACGGGATAAGATTGAGGATTTCTTTATGAAACCTGAGTGCCAACACCTTATCTAGTATAAGAACAAGTTTTGTTATTATCTTGCTTAAAATCTAAGTGCTAGTGAGCAAAACCATAAAGATTGTTGATCACTATGCACCACCTTCATAAAAGCAGTGTAGCTAACCACCAAGAAAAGAGAGAAAAAATAGAAGAAAGATCATTCCCTAAAGACAAATTTCAAGAGCTTATGGCGAGCACTTCCAACCTTTTCAAAGTGTCCACTTGGACCAATTCAATTAGGCCATGAGTCGGGCAAGTACAATAAAAGGGCTCCACATCGTTAGGAATACAAGTCTGGGTGTTGAATGCATAATATATACTCAAAAGTGACACAACCCGATGTATCCGAGAAAAGCAAGTGCATACGACCGAGCATTCTTGACAAACATAATGATTAACACATAAAAAATACATGTGTGTGTTAATAAGGCACTCGAGTTATCTTTGTTCCTATTTGAGGAGGAAAGAAATGACACAAATCTATATCCTCCATACATGGACTATTAATCTAAACTTTTATGTCTAACAACTAAAGGGACAATATATTGAGGAAAGATTTGATCTGTTCCCAAGTGTCGAGGATTGGGTCCTAAGAAATTTTTTTCAAATTAGAACCTCAGGAAAAGCTTTGATTATATACTTGTATTTCTAATCAACACTAAATGTCATACTCCTTATATATATGTACATATAGAGAGTTTGATAATTAGGGAAGTTGAGTTCCTTCTGACTAAAACTTTAGTCGTATGAAACCCATGTCATGATTGGTCACGTCTTTTACATCTCATGCACAGTTAGGGATTCAACTAACATATTCAATATTTATTTGCTCGAGGATTGGCAAAGCTTAAGTAATGGGGGGTGATCAATCTCGGATTCATTATCATAATTGACACATTTTATCCCTCTATCTTGAGTTTTTTAATTGTGGTTAACCAATAATTATATCTAATTAATAATGATGCTCTATAAATAATTGACCCAAATTAATGTGTATAAATAACACATTTTTGTGTTGTACATATAGGTCTAAAGTGTGTTATTTTATGTGATTAACAATATTAAAGATCTCATAAAAAATAATTCAACATTAGATATATTAATATGCATATCAATTATTATTTAAAATACAAAAAATAAAAATAATAAAATAAGATTTTTTTATATTGATAAAATACTTGCAAAAATAATATATATATACATATGATGTATTTTCACCTTGATATCTACATGAAAGTTGTAAATCTTGAAAAAATCTACAACTTTAATGTTGATTGTTTTTCAATTTGAAGCCTCTAACTATTTTTAATTTTATTTACATTATTTTCTTTTTTTGTATTTTTTGATTGGGCACATGGATAATCTCCTTCAGCCATGTACCCGCTCCTTCTTTCATTACCTCCCTATCTCGAGCCATTTGATCGATTGATCAGAAGACGGAGATCAAATCAGACTCTTCTTCATTCCTAGACATTTGATCTTCTGATCAAGTAGATCAGAGTCGTTCTTTTGTTCCTAGACATGGGCCATCTGTTCGCATGATTAGATGACCACTGTGTGTCTTCTACCTTGGGAAGTTAGTCCTGGAGCTTGGAACCTTTCGTCCTTCGCCTCCTTCTCCATCTTATCATTATTGCCTCACATGCCCAAACCATTGGATCTCTACACCATTTTTATCCTCTCACATTCCTCTCTTATGCTATAACTTCCACTCCAACAACCTCCTTCTTGTGACCCTCAGGAAGTTGGTTGAAACCACATCCGTTGAACCACCTGGAACCACCCTATCCCCGATCAAAACCCAATGCCAACTACCAGTTTTTCAAATCCTCCATTCGTGTAAAATCCTCTCTAGACATAGTCTCCTTTGAGTGACAGAGATAAAGGGTAACTAAGAGCAATGATGGAGCTTAATTTCAGCCAAGATCCACAACCTCAGTTGTGTCTCAACCATTTCCAAAGTACTGCTCGAGCTTCCTCAATTATGTTGAGATTAAGAGAAGATCTTAATTTTGTAGATCTCCACTCTAGGCATATTATTCACCTCCTTATTCTTCCTCCATTTTCACCTTCATTTCTAGGGAAGATTTTTTTCTCTCTTTTTCTTTATTTCTCAATTTATTTTGCACAATCCTCTACACCATCTTTATCATCAAAACACAACCACACCTTCGTAACCAAGTCACCATCTTTGCATACATCATCGTCACTTTGTTCCTCCATCTAATCATTTATTGCACTCCGATCCTTATTCTTTGTCTGTAATATGATGAACGCACCTGGGCTCTTTACCCTTCTTACTCTATAGGACCTCTCAGTTCGAACCTCATGTATTTAACATTTATTTCTAACCCTTGCAGGTGAATTAAGTCTTTAGTGGTCAGAGATTAGCATCCTCCTCCAATCTCCTAACTTTATCTCCAATGAACGTTCACTACCTCAGCGATCTAGTCACTCCCAGTCTTCATGAAGGTCCTCATTGGCTTCGTCAGGATGTTATTGACATGCTTGGATATTCAACAACGACTTTGGAGCATGGAGGAGGTAGCAACTAGTCGTCAGAGCTCCATCGAGTAAGGAGGTGAGGGAAGAACTAGAGCTTCAGCAGCCTTTAGATCTTCTTGATCATATGTTCTACATCCAATGCCAAGCCACCACTTCAGGTCTCCAGCCTCAGTGTACCCGAACCATATCCAAAGCTCTAGTGGACTCCATGTGCATTGAAGCCTCACTCCAGACCTAGGTTCATTTGCAGGAGGCAATTTTGAAAGATAGGTTGCAGTTTTTCATTATTTCATTCTAGTCCCTATGAAGGACCTTTATGTAAGGATTTGTGTGTTTTCATTATAAATTTATTACAATTATTCCCTTGACTTCATGATTTGAATAATTTTATAACCATATATCCAAATATTATGAAAACAATATCATTTTGAAGGTTATTTTAAGTTCTTTCATGTTATGAAATTAAATCTGTGTTATGTTCTACCTATGTTAAATTAACATTCATAGAAACTTGGAGACCTTTAAATCTTGATTAAGTGATCCAATTTGCATATATCCTCAATTATTGATCCATTTACACCTTGGTTTATCTTCATTCATTATAATTTGGTTAGGGAATGAATATATTGACTTCTAAATTAATATTTTCTAAATAGAATCTATTTAGGATGTTTTTGTGTGTTGAAAACATTTATTGATCCAATAATTGATGCATGGAATGATTTTGTGTAGTTGGGTCAGATTAATTGTACATCTATTTGGATAAATTTATGCTTAATTTTTAAGTTGATTATTTAACAAATCAGGAGAATATTGAGTGTTTATGTGTACTTGTTGGTGTTGCATTTGTGTATAATCATCATTTTGGTCTTCGTATACATTTACATCTAAAAATCAATAAAAAATAACACATACAATAAATTGCATAGCTTGCCCTATGTAGCACCTTAGATCACTTGATTTGAATATTTAACACCTAACTCAATCGAGCTAGTTTGCTTGTGTCACTCCTTACGGAGATCCTGCTCGATTCTGATATATATTTTAGTAGTTGATTACAACAAATTGAAATCAGATTGGTCATTGAATGCTTCATCACTATCCTACTTCCACCTCCATCAGATTCATTGGATCTTGATACAACAATGCTCGCTTGTCATCAACATGAAGTTGTTGCTCCCCGAAGAGACGCATGTCTGCATTAGAGCAACTTCTCCATTTTTAACTAGTTAACACATGAGGCTTTAGGCCATGAATTTGGTACCCTCTTATGCCCCAGTGACCCTTTTTTGTGTCATAGATGTTATCGTCGACATCCTACTCACATGTCGTAATTAAGGGTGGTTGAAACCACCTCCTCTAACTGCACATTCTTTGAAAAAAACTTGATCTCCCTTGCATTTCTCTGGTTATCTGCCTTTAGGAAAGAATCTCCCCTAAATTCCTCCTCCTTCGTGTGATAGAGAGCGAGTAGTGAGTGAAATGACGATGAGAAGACCTCCTACAAGATCCACATCCTCTTTGGTCATATAGAATGTCATTTGAAGGTTTTGATCGAGCTTCACGCCCAGTCGAGCTTGCGAAGTGACAACCCCAGAAGCTTCCGAAGCTTCAATCCCATGTTGTATCTTCCTTTTAGACTTCTTCATTTTCACATAACTCCCAATGCCACTATCTTCGTATTTTCTACCAATTAAGTCAGCATGCACTCATACACCTTCTCCTTTGATTGGGTACACCATCACCTTCGTCGTTCTTCACTCATGCCCTTGCATACATCTGACTCCATCGATCTCTTCTTTAGTACCTCTACCACTCAAATCCTTTCACCTCCTTCTACATGAGGTGAAACCACTAATGGACTAATGGATCCAATTTAATCACCTTCTCTGATCCTCTATTCCATATCATTCCTTGTTGCACCATCTATATGCTAACATCTGCATGCACTTGTGAATAGTCATTTATTGGAGCTTAGACTCCCCTTCATTCATCAGATCTGCCTCTGATGATCTTGCACTGACCAGTGCCTCCGTACCTTCTCCAAGCTTTCATGACTACCCACCTTTATCGTCTGGCATCTACCTATCTTCCTTAACCCTCAATTACGTCAGAAGATCACAGAGACTGAGCATTGCACTCACCGAAGCACAATAATCTCCATCACTCATGGGGGAGGAGAAGAGTCATCTCGAGCTATAATTACCATGGGATCATTATGATCCAACATCCTTAATAGAGAAACACACCACCCTCCGATTCTTCAGCCTCAGGTGGAACCACACCTACCCTTAAGCATTAGAGCCACCAGCATGGCCCAAACTTCCAACGTGCCCTGACCATGTCTGCATGCCTATTTCATGTGCACTACTGGAATGTTTGCTCTAGTGTCACTCTGACTTTATATATTCTATAAAATATCCCCCCACACCTAAAAAATTGAATATAAGACCTTATGATATTAATTTCATTTTCATCCGTTTTGAACATGTTTTTCATAAATTGTGTTTTAAATTATGTCATCTTGAAAAATGCCGCTGGATTGTTTAGTGAATAACTTGAGCATATTAAATCCCTTTTTAATGAAATTCATCTCATTGGATTTTTAATAAAATTCTTTACAATTCATGCACCATATATCCTGATGTGATGAATAAACATTGATTGATTCACAGATCTATGTCTCTATTTGTTTACACTTTTTTACTTTTGCCTTTGAGTTAGTCTCGCTCCTTAATTTACATAAAAAATAAGCAAATTGATTCTTGATTAATGTACTTCATTTTATTAGATCCTTGATTAAATACCTATGTAGTTAGCTCAATACCTATGTAGTTAATCATAACTACATATGTTTTGAGATGCTTCGGTAACTAGTTTAATTCATATTTAGTTTAGTACATTAATTGTGCACTATTTGTAGAGTAGTTATTGTAGATCAATCTAGTTATATTAAACATTTAGTTTAGGAGTTTTGCATGTATTCATGTGTCTGCATTATCTTTGTGTTTCATATCAATTTTAGCGCATATACATTGACACACATATAAAAATTGTAAAAAGAATCATGCATTCATATATTTTACGCATCTTGACCAATATAGAATTTAAATAACTTAATCTTTATTATCATAATCTAAGTAAATACTAAATGCTAGTGTCCTTGTGTTCGACCATGGACTTATTCAGGTATAAATTTGGTCAAGCCCTCTTCACCCAGATAATCACCTTGGTTATTTTGAACTCCTAAGTGTTCCATACAATAATTCGACATAAGTAACTTGATCGCTTAGTCATCATCAATTGGCACTGTTTCTAGGAACATGACATTATTAAGCTATCTATTTAGGTTAAAATATATAGTTTAAGTGTTTATGTATCATTTAGATCAACTTGTTTGTTTTGTTAACTTTGTCTTGTTTTATTTGCATATGTGTGGATTTGTTAGTTCGCTTGTTATTTATTTTCTATAGCTACCACCGGTTTTTTTGGTAGGGATCACAGATCTGAGATAATCGGGGTGATGTATGGGTAAGGAGTTGGAGCTTCAATTAAAAGATTCCAAGGCAACTAGGTTGAGTGGAAAGGATATTTAGTTAGCTACATAGTTGAATTAGAGTAATGTGTGTACAATATTATCATAACTTATTTGTAAATTAATTGCGTCATTTATAATAGGTCTTGATTGAGAGCTCGTATCTGTAAAACAAAGAGACTTTTATTGTTGTGTGCTGGGACATGTTTCACTCTTTCTCAAGAGTGGGGATAGACTTGAGTGACCGAAAGTAAGGAAATGCACAAACTTAGAGCTAATTTAGGTCATACATTTGTTTGTACCCAAGTAACTTAGGATATACATCTCACAAGTTCATTAATTATGCATACTTAGATTTCTCTATCTAGTTCAAATTAAATTAACTTCTTTCCCCGCTAATAGAACTCATGATTTATGTGTGGTTTTATCGACTTGCATGCATCTACCGTAAAATCAAATATAGTCTTGCATAATAATTGGAGTGTACTAGGAATCGATGTAAGTATTCCTAACTTGAGCATTCATCAATGGTTTTCGCTTGCATTCAACATTTCTTGATTCCTTTCTCTTTATTTATAACATATGATTAAAAGGAAAAGGAATTGAACATCACGCAATCTTATTTGAGCTCATATTAATATTCAGTGATAAGCTCACCTAAAATTGGGACTGTTAAGAAAGTCGACCAAATAATGTAGCATAAAATCAACCTTGTACTACGGGAGAGTAATCCCGTCATTGTTCACAGGTAATTACCTCTAGATAGAGTGGGTGAGGACACATCCATAAGGACATAGCCCAAATCCATAGACTTACACCCTAAGTATAGATTTCCATCTCTCAAATTTAGGAATACACCCTAAGTATCTATTTTCAACTTCCATATTTAGGAACTGCAAGTGCTTGCCTCTGAGTTTAGGTAGATATTTTGGTTGTGTAATATTGTTAGTCTCTTTAAGGGTGTGATATTGAACACGATATCCCTAGAATATCATCCTTCTACTTGAGATCTAGCAGGAGCACTGTTGGGTGTCCGGTGACTCAGTGTATGTAAAGCATAAAAGATTGTACTAGCATCAATTAAAATTTACAAGATAATCTGATATGGCCTTCATGTGTGAAATTGGTTAAATAAGAGGTTTGTATTGCATTTGTTTTCTGTGAGTTAATTCTTACACATTCAAGTGTGGTCTCATAGGACTTCATCTCAATGATTCAATTTTTTCTCATTACATATTCTCTTGAAATCTAAGATGGGTATTTGGATGGATATTTGTTAGGACTTTGTGGATGTCTTATTGAACATCCAAATGCTATGTCTTCTGAGGTCCATGATACCTCAGTTCCTAGAAATCCCCAGACTCACGATGATAATTTATTGAAGTTCAGGTTCACTCACTGAGGAGATTGTCACATACTGGCAAATCCCTTCCTCTCTTTGCTTCTCATCAAGGATGACCTTCACCTCAATAAGTTTGATTTGATTTCAACTTCCTCTTCTTTCCTAAAACCTTTTTATGATGAAGGTAACATAGAAGATTCATTCATGATGCCTCCTAAGAAGGAGCTAGAGGATGAGGATCGTGATGACCCATTACAACAGATACTACCTAGGTCGGTTTTCTCAAAGCCACGGAATGCTCTATTTAGTGCTCAGATGGGCCAACTCAATGTGGGAATTGATGCACCAATGGTTACAATATACAACCTTGTGCAGTATCATAATCTAAATTGGTTATGTTCCGAACAACCATATATATAATATGAATTCAAGCAGCATTTTCTCAATTTGCTACAAATTTTAATGGGAACAGAACCATATGCAATCTAAGAGGACCTTGAACTAATATGTGACAACCTTAGGCATCCTAAGGTTGTACATGACTACATAAGGCTCAAAGTCCTTCCTTTTAGCTTAGGAGAAAAGGTAGATTACTGACTGAAGAATCTGGGATAGTTGTAACTACATATACACAATTCAAGGATCTATTTGTATAGAAGTTACACCCTTTGAGTGTAACTAATAATATGTACTATCGCGAGCTTTTCCTAACTTCCAAATGAACCATTTTATGATATATATGGGAGAGGTTCAAGGATATATTACAAAAGTGTTTTTGTCATGGTATGAAAAATATCATCTCTATTTAGTTACTTTACGATGGTCTAACCTTGAGATGTGGGGTTTAGTGAGCACCACATGTGGAGGAAGCTACACATCACGCGGAGCGGATACCATCTGGAAGGTATTCAAGATGATGGTTGAGACAAGCTGCTTAGAGATTGCTACTGCTTACACAAAGTTGCATACTTCACTCTTATCCAACGGGTGAGAGAAGGTTGTAGTTGATCTTGTTGAGGACATGATTTCTTTTATAAGAATCATTACACTCATCGACCAGATTAACAAGAGAGTTTCGGAGTTGGAGAGCTTATACAAGCCTCCAAAGTAGATGTAGGAACTTAGTGAGATGGTATCCAAGATGAAGACACATGTAGTGTCTGCATCTTCTGCTCCATTCCACCATGTATACCATGTACAGGAGAAACCGATGTCAGGGCTTCAGTCGTCAAGGATTGAGAAACACTTCTTTGCCCAACCTTGCTAGCATGATCCATATGTTGAGACAATTTTAGAGGAGCCTCCTCAGGTGTGGGAGTTAAATGGTGTGTGGTAAACACATGAGCCTACCACCAGATAAGAAAGAGTGGGGGACAATCAATAGTACCAACATCGTCCTACATTCCACAATGCCATCTTCACAACTACACCTCTTCCAACACAACCCTAGAGCTTATTACTCCCATCCACAATGGTAGAAATAGTATGAGCTTCAGCAACAATATTAGTCAGTCCAGCATGGACCAACTTTTCGGAGTGTACTACAACAACAGTATCATGGTCATCAAGGTTAGTATTCACGATCCTCATACTAGCATGATCAACCTAGTTAAAACCTACATCATCACTCTTCTTCTTCGTCAACACCTACTAACTTTTAGCAATATATACTCCCTGATATCTGTTCATATAGGAATGAGATTCATGATATGAAGATTGAACCCAATCACATATCCAAATGGTATGATGAGAGATCTGCACCTTATTCTAGAAATGGCCTAGAATCAGAGTGGAGGGAGTCAGACGCTGCACAAAAGGTGGGAGCGAAGTCGTCGAAGTTACTTTTCTCTAATATCCCAAGCCAGATCTATAATCAACCCACAAATACAAATAAAGCAAACAAGTGTAGATGTGTGTCAAGATTTATTGTACTCTACCAAACAAGTATGTATAATGGACAAGTAAGTAGGGGTCAAACACAAGAAGCACGGGACGTAGTGGGTATTTTCTAAAAGAATAAATAAAGGAAGTGTATACAAGTATGTACAAAATCACTCAAAGTATATGTGGGTTTCAGGTAAATAAAATAATTTCTTTTTCTTTTTTATTACTTCTTAAATTTTTTGATTTTGAATTTCTCCTTAATTTGATAATATAGTTGATAGATATGTATAATGATATATAAAGGAAAAATAAGGACTATGTATATAATATAACTACTATAGATTTATAATATATATAATAATAATACAGACATCAGAAAATATTCAAAGAGAATAGTCCTTTTTATTTTTTTGAAGGTTTTAGAATAATTATAAGGTATGCATAATAATTAATAACATTATAATTTGTATATAATGGTATAAAAATATATAGGTTATATAGGGTGTACTATATATAAATATAGATAAAAGTAATCAAAATAACCAAGTAAAATATTTTTATGTTTTTCAAATATTTGTATGTTTTTATAGATTTTTAGAGTATTTTTGCAAATATGTTTTATTTTAAAAACTTAAATAAAGAAAAACATAGACTATTTAGTAAGGACGAATTGATTGAGATTTAAAAATACAAAATCATCTCAAAATTTCTAAAAATCAATTTTAATATGTATATATTAATATAAATAAAAATGTAGAATGGAAACAAATAGTTTTGATTTTTTTTGAAAAATATTTTGCAATTTTTTTAGGGTTAGAGGAGGTTTTAATTGTTAGATTTTCTTTTGCTATTTTTTGTTATGTTTGGTCTAGAGTTATAAAATAAGGTAATTAACAACATATATTTTCTTAAGTTGATTTTATAGTTTTTTTGTATTTTCAGTCAAACAGGGAATAATTTAGTTCCACGCGGTTTTTAATAAATGATAAATGCATTCCAAAAGGTAAATAAAAATGTTTGTGTGAATAAGCATCTAATCATGCACATAAACCTATTGTTTGAGAACTTTAGAGCACAAGAGCTACTTTAAATATAAAGAAATGCAAACATAAAATTAAATTAAGCTCGTAGGGATGTTTTTGCAAATAAAATAAACTATAGGATCTCACATGCAATTTAACCATAAATAATGAAGTATAACTTGATTTTTTAGTATTAAATAACAAATAAAATACTCGGACGAGCCTAGTTGCAAAATGTCACCTCACGTAGGGATCCACATGATTGACCTGACAATGGAATTTAGTGCAATATTAAAAATTCATGAGGGGACATATGCAAATAGTCTTCAAACTATTTAGAAAAAACAAAAATAAGAAATGGGGACTTTGTAATTATACCACTAAAGAGTGTGTGATCCAAGCGCACTCTTGTGGACACATGGTGGATCTGACGCTCTTGGACCACAACACTTCGCTTAAAATGTAGGGCCGAGATTAAATCTAGACCTCGCTTGCTATTATATGATGGTTGGGCAGTAATAAAGAACTCGCAAGAACATGTGACCCGTGGATTTTGATTCGACGTATCCGTATTATTCGATGGTGGATCACTCCACCACCAAGCCCAACTGTGAGCTGAGACTTCTCTACATGCAATGGTCTCCTCCAAAAATGGCGGGAGGGCTCAGAGTGCTCAGAAGAGGTCTGAGCACCTGAGGTGCTCCAGGTGATCAGTAGGGCTTGAGATGCATCTTTGGAGTTTTGGACGTGTACCAAAAGACTCCCCAGATCGAGGGCTACTTCCTCAGCCAGGAAGTTAAGCAAAAAGAGTTGTTGCATGGGATGAAGGTGGGGCTCAGGTGAAGGGCGACGGATGGAGCCTTGACTCCTTGATACAAGATGGATAAAGGGGAAATATTTGATGCACTCAAAGGATAAGGCAAGGGGGAGTGAGATGGTGTGAAGATCAAGATGAATCGATGGTTGATCACGATGATTTAGCCTAGATCTCGAGCTCTAAGGAATTGAAGTTTTGAAATTAAGACTAATGGAGCGAAACTAAAGATATGAATTAGAACTACAACTATGATATTACCTAGGAATTTCAAGAAACGGCCCTCAAATTTGTTGTAGGTTGATGAAGCAAAACCAATCGAAGCTCTCCTCTAGCGATGGTGGATCGCCTCCTCCACCACTCCTCGTTGTGAAAGACCGCCTTCCAGTTGCTGTCACCAAGGGGAAGATGTTCAGTGGGATCTGAGAAGATAATATTCCCCATATATTGATGAAAATTGAGAAAATGGTCACCGAGCTTTATTTAATGGTTGGGAGATGGGGTTCTTTGGTCGAGGATTTTGGTCGAATCAAGAACGGTCAATTAGATCTTTGGATATGGTGTGCTTTAGGGGTGTTTAATCTCCAGAATTAAAGCGGCACGCCATGACAAAACATCATGATCTCGAGCAGATAATTAGATGAAGATCATGGGTTTTGACAAATCACAGTTCGAGGAAGAGAAAGGGGCTTGTTTACCGAGGTCAACTGGTGGAGGCTTTTGGTTGGTCCACGTGGACCAACAAGAATTTTTCCAAAAAGATAAGATTGTTAAAATCAAGAATAAATAGTAAATGAATGAAATAAGTTTTTATCAAAACTTGAAATAAGTTTTTATCAAAACATGATAAGTTTGTAATTTAATTTAGAATATTATACATATCTGTATTTATTTTTAAGAGTGTTTCAATAGAAGTTAATATTACAGGTAAAATATAGGTATAAATATGTCTATTTTAGTATTTTGTTTTTATTTTGTAATATATATTTTATTATTTTATACATGTATTTTAGATATTTTAATTTATTTCTAGATGCATTTCTTGATTTCTATTTTATTTTTGAGTTTGTATGTAATATTATATAAACATGTATATTTATTATAAAGGTATATGTATAGGGTATTCATCTCTGTGTTGAAATAGACTTATTTATTTTATCTTATTTTTTATACATTTATTTTATTTCAATTATGTACATGTGTTGTATATAATATTTATAAAAATATAAAAATATAAAATCGAGAAAATATAGAGAATAAATAAAATGAATAATTTATTCTGTCCAAAACATAACTTTTGCATCTTAACACCAAATTAAATGAAACCACCTTCATTACATAGCTAATTAAAAGTTGTATGCAATTAAAGGTGATTTTAATGAATTTGTGTTCATATGGAGGAGATACGAGCTTGTGAAGTTGGGATTTTTTTATTTCTATTTTGAGAATAGAAAACACAATATGTATTATTTTTCTGTGAAATCAATTTTGCATATATATTTTTATCTACAAATTTCATGTTCAAAGGTTATTGATTTGAGGTATATTTACTAAATAATAAAATAAGTCCCAAAAAAGATTTATTGAAGAAGAAATAACTAGGGTTTTTATTGTATTTTTGGTCCTTATCTGCCCCTACTTTATTCCTTGTTGACCTAGTTATTAGTTTGGGGACTTTCAGTACTTATAGTATTTCATTCCTTTTCTTTTCTTTATTCTTTTATTTTGTCTTTAAATAGAATATATTATACAATTTTTTACACTATAAATAATATGTTAATTTATCCAAAATGATTCTATTTACATGTATTTTTGCTAGGGATTAAAGGCCGAAATGAATGAATAAAGGTGATGAATAGAGATTCATCATCCCCTATACTTGCATTTACTAGTCCCTAGAAAACAATTATGCCTACAAGTTCATAATAGAAAATAAAGAAAAGGAAGAGAAATGAAAGGAAAAAACTTGGATTGATTTTAACTTTCAAACTTGTCTTCATAATATCAAAGTTTGGAGCTCAGTCAGACCATTGGATTTATAGTTATTTCGAAACCTTATTCGGAATCAGACTTGAAATAGAACATCCTTTCAAGTCCACGAAACTCTACGTAAATATCCTCAAAAGCTTGGTCAGAACAAGTCAATGCCATATGCAATCCCTTACGACTATGAGTTCTCTTGTACAGTGCGTGTCATATATAGCTCCTCTAGGCTGAAGTGGCAAAAGCCAGTCTTCTCCAACATGGTGACCCTAATTCCACAATCCAATAACTCTTTCCTTTTGAAGCGGGGTATTCCCTTCTAAGTTCAAGTACAATAGGCTCAAGAAGAGGAGGTGGAGAGAAGAACAGAAAGTAACTAGTGTAGCTACCTATACTAGGATGCTTTCCCAGTGTAACCAAGTCATCCGGCTACTAGCTCACATACATGTTTGACTTTGAAGCTCAGCTTTCTTATTGAATATATACATGCTTCGATGGGAATTGATTTTTTCTTGGATTTTCCCCCGTATTTTCTTTTTGGAGCATTTGGTTTTTCCATTTCTCAAATACTATGTACAACAACATTAACATAAGGACTTGTTCCTCTTGAGCTAGTAGACTATCCCTCTTTGAAGCATTTTTGCAATCGACAACATTTCGTCATTGGACTTCATGGTTACTGGATCATGTTGGGGTATAATAGGACACATATGTGTGACTTCCAGGTGTTTCAAATGGCTTGTTTCTCATGACTGCAAATCCAACCATTACCACTTCAACTGAGGTGAGCAAGGTATAATGTGCAGGTATGCAAGTTAGGTCACTGTTAAAAAGAGCCATGCATGTGTTCCAAAATATTCTACTTAATCAGTCAAGATGACATTGAACTAAGTCTTATGGTCTCAAACAATTAAGTCTAGCAGACCTAGAGTGCCTCAATTCCAGTTCCCTTAAGGTTCATGCCACTAAGTGGATTAAGGTCCAACCAAGCTCCAATCTTCGGATTTTATTTACACTTGTTCAATTGTCATTATCAATACAAAAAGTGCAAATTCTATGTACAACGCAGAAAATATTTGTGTGATGCGATTATCTGATTTTGGATTTTTTACGATTTTTGGAAAGGTTTGCAAATTTTTATGCAATTTTGGAAATCACTTTGTAAATTTTTATGGATTTTTAATTTTTGTAATTTTTAGCGATTTTTGAAAAATAAATGAGTTGTGGAAAATATATATGCAGATATTTATAAAGAAGTACCTTTTCTTATTTATAAGACTTAAGGTTAAGAATTTACAAATGATATTTACATGTTTGATATACAATGTTTGTAGAGAATTTATGTTTTCCTCAAAAAATTTATAATGACTAACATTTTTAAAACTTTATTTTGAAAGAATAAATTGACAAATACTTTTTACAAATATTTACAAAATTTGAAAATTAATTTTGGAAATATTTTTTAAACAATACGTATAGATTCTTTAAGCTATTATTACTACCATTTCCCAAACCATTTGCATATAGATTTTCCAAATATTTAAAACAAATAAAAGAATTTTTTACATAAAATATTTTTACAAAAGGTTGAAAATATTTTCCAAACAATTTTCAAAGAGATTTTCCAACAATTTTTCAAACATTTTGCAAATAATTTTCAATCTGGTTTATTAATAAGTATATACAAAGAATTGGATGTGTGTTTTAATTTTTATTAATTTGCCGAATTATTCTAAAATATGAAAGTACAAGTTTTGGCTGAAATATATACAACATACATATGACCCCCTATACTTAGCTTGAGTTATATCCCCATAGATCAGAGAGAAAAGGAAAACATAACTCGTACTAAAGTATAGGAGAATCTGTACTACGATGACTGAAAATGATTGAGAAGTCAACCGACCCCCCATATACTTCGAATCAATTAATCCTAAGAATAGAGGGTTGTACACAAGGTAGGGTGGGTCGAGGGTGGGAATGAACAAATTAGCATCTCAGCTTGTCTCTCCCTGTACTTAGGGTAGAATATCCCTATGTATAGAAAGAATGTCAAAAGTTGAGGAGATAGGTGAGGGCATTAAAAAATGAGCACCCATGTATATTCATCCCCCCATACTTAGGATAAAACATATGCTAAGTATAGTAATGATGAACAAGATGGGTAAAGCTTTTGGAAGAATCAAAGAACTGAAGACGAAAAGAAGAAAGTGATTAATAAGCAAAGATATTTTCGATCTCTTTGTTTGAGTCTATAAATGTTTCGGTGGGAAGTTCTTGTTTATAGGAAAACTAAATGGTGTCAACCATGGACAAGAAGGTATCATGCTCAAGGTAAGGCTTCATAAGCTATCCGTTGATGATGAAAGGTTGTGCATTACCTGACAACCCATATATGACTATGCTTCCATGGTCATGCATATGCTTCACTAAGAGTGCCCATGTCCACTTGCATTTCAACTTACCTTAGAATAGTTTAAACTTTGCACCAATCAACCATACTTTTTGACCCGATTCAAATTTTTTGTGGCAGATGTTCTTGCAGTGCCACTACTTCACCTTCTCTTTATATATATGACTGTTGTCGTATGCTAGTCACGGAATTTGAGAAGTTTATTCAAATGTACTTTTTAGTTCTTTGATGCTTTCTTTTTATACAAATTAAAGATCTCAATTACCTGCATGGATTTATTAATTAGTTTGATTGGAAGATGGCATGGCTTATCGTAAACCAAGCGGTAGTTAGACATTCCCAGAGGTGACTTGTACACTGTCCGATAGACCTAGAGAAATGAGTTGAGTAGTTGAGAGTAGTTCTTTCTGTCTGGACTTACAAGTTTCTGGAGAATTGTCTTGATTTCCCTATTCAAACATTATGTCAAGCAATTAAACTACATATGGTATGTAGAGGCTGCTCGATGTTCAATGTAGTATTCCTAATCAACTTCTTTACCTCTTTCTTTATGAAATGGTTGCCCCATTTGATATTATAATTTTTGGGATCTCGAACCATGCAATGGTATTTTCCTATATAAATTGACAGATAGTATGACTGCCAGCGGCTCGAGTAGGTATAGACTCAACCCAATAACTCATGTGATCAATAGCTAGAACAATATATTCAATGCCCTGACTGTTAGGAAATGTGCCCATGACATCAATGCCCCATGCACCGAATACATCTGAACTATGAATATTATTAAGGGGCATTGTATCTCTCATTCCGATGGTGTCACCCATCTTTTGACAGTCAGTGCAATGCTTTACAAAATCCTCTCCATCTTTGAACAAGGTTGGATACTCGAGATCGCATTGAAATATCTTTACTATCGTATGTAGGCTAGAGTAGTCTCTAGATTCTCGGGGGTGAGAATGCTTGAGGACACTGTGAAATTCAATACACTTCCTCCAGATGCAGTTTGTCCCCTCACTAAAAAGATATGGATCCTCCTAGTAATAAAAATGAATATCTATTAAGAACTTGTCCATCTTCATCTTAGGCCAATATTGTGGAGTTCTTTTGGATATAAAATAATTAATAATATAGGTGAACCAAGGGAGCGAGGTGGCTGACAGAATTGCCTCATATGGAAAGGATTCATTGATTGGTATTAGTCTCTACTTAGGATTTTATGGCTCTGGTATTCTAGACACATGATCCACCACCACATTTTTAACTCTGAGCTTGTTATAGGTCTCAATAGCAAATTACTGGAGTAGAAGTATCCATCTAATTAGACATGGTTACGCATACTTCTAGGCTTGCAAGTACCATATGCTGGAGTGGTCCATGCAAACAATAACTTTAGATATAAGAAGATGAGATATAAGGATCAACCTCCATGCCATGCTTCGAGATGACATGGCCTAGCATAATTCCCTCGGTTATTGTAAAATAACTCTTCTCCTATGAGAGCACCAAGTTTACTTCACAACCTCTTTTCAAGAATCAATATAAATATGATAGATAAGCAGTCACCATAGATCGAAAACCATTCATAAATACCTCGAGAAAAAAACCGACCATCTCTATGAATACGGCCAGCCTGTAGCTTTGAAAGGTCGTAGGAGCATTGCATAAGCTTAATGGCATCCTGCGGAAGGCCTATGTCTTAAATGGACAAGTAAAGGTAGTCTTTTCTTGGTCTTATGAGGTGATAGTAACCAGATCATACCCAGAGTATCCGTCCAAGAATAAAACATACTCCTTTATACTCAATATCTCAATGATTTGATCGATGAAGGGAAGAAGGAAATGATCCTTCTTGATTGTTAGGTTGAAGCATCTATAGCCCACATAGACGTGCCAGGATGTAGGAACTTTGGTAGCAATATCCCCTCCTTTATTGTTCTTCACAAGGGCGATCCATGACTTTTATGGTACGACATGTAGAAATCTCATTCACTTTGAATTGGAGATGGAATAAATGAAGCCCGCATTACACTAGTTTGTAATCTAATTCATAACAACCTCCTTGAGATTTGGATTGATTCTTCAATCAAATTCATGGGACAACTTGCTATCTTCTTCCAAGTAAATGACATGGGAGAACAATGATGGATTGATCCCTTAGAGATCAGAAATTTTCCATTCAATAGCCTTGTAGTTTCTCTCTAGAACCCTGAGAAGAAGAGATTCTTATTCCTAAGTCAATCGTGAATTGAACATAGGAAAAGTTTGGCTCGCCCGCAAGGAATGTGCACTTCATATTCGCTGGAAGCTGTTTGAACTCCAATAGAGTCTAATTTATCTCCATAGTAACTTCTAGAACTGCACAGGTTATTGGTGTTGTCAAATCTGTCAATTGTATAATGTTGACCTTCGTATATATATGCTTTGAATCCACAGATGCACAAAAAGTTTCAATGATGGAATCTTGTTCCAAGAAATCTACAATAATCTAATCTACTTCTACAACGGTCAGGTTGCCATTAACGAATTCTTCAAGAACATTACTAAGAATCTCATCTTCCAAGACATAGGGTAAGTCAACTGTGCTCTCCACTCCATCCTCAGTAGAAAGGAATTTGTGGGTCTCAATATCATCTATGAAAAGATTTGTGTACCTAATATTTGCAAGAAAATTCCATTTTTCTATCTGCTCGGTAGGCACACTCTCAACAACTGCAGGGTCTGAAGCTTTCAACACTTAAATCATCTGGATGGGTATCTTATCATTGTTCGAGCAAAGGGTAATCTGTCCATTGTTGTAATCCACCATTGCTTCAGTTGTTAGAAGGAGCAACCACCCAAGTATAATAGGGATGTGTAGAAGAGGAGAATAGGTATCCATATTGAGAACAATGAATTCCACATGGAACTTCATTCCCTAGATGTTGACTATAACATCCTCCAAAAATCCTCAGGGACGATTAACCGAAGTGCCTACAAAATGCAGAATCATCCTTGTGTATTTGAGCGGTCCCAACCCAAATTCCTTCAATAGTGAAGTAGGAATTAGATTTACTAACGATCCATTGTCAAGAAGAGTTTGGTCAAACTCTTGATCAAACATCGTGCATCGAATGAGAGGTGCTCCCATGTCTTTCTTGTTGCATAGAAGGTCTCTTATTGCGATTACTATTATTGGCATCAGGATATGCTTCACATTTCTTTGTCTGGCACAGTGAAGTTATATCTTCGAAGTACATACCTCTTTAAGTCCCTTCTTTATGTTTGGCATGTGCATAATGGCCTGTATCAAAGTCTCTTGAAGAAGATTCTGAATAATTTGTACAACATCAAAGATTTAAAAAAGTTCTTTTCAAAATTTCAATTTTTTTATATTTTTCTAAAGCATCTGAAAAAGAAATATGTATAGAACCAAATGCAGAAATATTATTTTTATTTACATAACTAAAATCAATGTCCACATCAAGATGTGTATCCGGATGACAAAAAGAAGAGTTTTCATCCCTCTGATATGGTGAGCATCCCAAAATAGCAGGTGGGGCTTCCTCGGCTAGCTTCAGGTCAGTTGTAAGTGTCATCCTCTCCATACCTGGCTAGCTGGTGCTTTGGCTGCTTCCATCCTTTTTTTTTGTTGTTCTTGGGATTTTTTCAAATTTTTGCATTTTCTATGGTGCTTCTCCTTCTTCTTATTCCTCCTCGCCCGGCCCTATTGCAGGTCTGGTTGATGCAAAAGAGGATAATGACTCACATGTGGAAGCTTTATTTTTGCCCTTCATTATTGGAGGTGGTTGCAATGTCCGTTCATGAGAGTAACAACATTAGATAATAAAGCATCATGCATGTCTAACTCTTTGGGTTTGGCAAGAACATCACACACTACATGCTCACATTTTCTGAAATTATTATGGATAGCTTCCACCTATGCAAGTATTGGTGTCTCGGTAGTGGTGAGATCATCAATCTTTTGAATCATCTCTATGAGTCTCTAGATAAGCTGAGACAAGCAATCTAGGGTAGGGTTCAGAGGAGGGGCCTCTAATGATTCAACACGATGGTCATACTGAGATTGTGCATGGTGTTGAGGCTACTGGAAGGAATGTTGAGGATGAAACTGAGAAGAGGATTGGTATTGTTGATGATGATGAGGTGGTTCTGATATGGCACAACATAGTACTGTCAGTTCTTTCGGTATTGCTGGTCCTGCGGGTGTTGTAACAGATTCTGTGTCCAGCTTTTCTGATATGGCTTAGACTGCTGATGGTGAGGCTGATTGTTACCTTGGAAAAAATCTTCCTCCTTGTTGCTGAGGGAATGGATGATAATTTACAAATTGGCCTTGTTGAGATCTGCTTTGATGGGCCAATCGCGCAACATAGGACAAAGCTCCATTCACCTCCTGAGTGAGAGGTGGTGGAGAGGAACATGGATACGTGATGGCTTGGATTTCCAGCTGGTATAAACCAATTGATGATGTGACTGTTTGGGTGAAGATGGCTCTGGGTCTAGCACGTAATACATGTGTTGAACCTCTCGTTGTGTCTGACTTTGTTCTGGAGGGTGGGGCGACACTAGTTCCTTCGTCTTAGTGGGAGGGGTTGTTAAAGCAGACACAAAATTGTAGGAGTTGATCGTACTTACAAGCAACTCTAGCTGCTTGGTAAATAGATCAAGTTTATCCAAGTGTTGAGTCCTCTGTTCGATCACAGCGAGCTTCTCAGAATCATATGATTGTTTTTCAATGATATCCAACTTGGACAGGTAGCTCCCAATAATGCTCAAATTTGAGCTCTCATACCCGTCCTTCTCGAGTTCGGATGCCATGGGTACTACCTTTTGTTGAGCAACTTACAACCTCTGATATGCATAGGAATGTGATAGGTCGGCTTCTCCTTCATCCATTTCTTCAAAAATCCACCAAACCACGTCTTCATCCTTGTTGAAGTGTGAACCACACAAGAGGTATTGGCGAGCTTCTAACTCTCAATAATAAGTCCACCAAAGAAACGTTGGACTAGACTAGTCCACAAAATATCATGATGTGGACACTTCTCTCGGAGATCTGTGAACCACTGCCAAGCGTAATGAATGGATTGGTTGGCTGGTTGGGTGAAGTTCGTAATATGAGCTCACAATTGATTTAACCATATGAGAGGATAGAACTTGTATAAAAAAGATGATTTGAGTTCCTCCCAAGTGGTGACAACCTTCCCCAATTGATTTATCTAGTGAAAAGCCTTGTCCTGAAGGGTAAACAGTAATGCTATCATTTTAACTATGCCTAACATAATGTTACGGTAGTACGTGGTTCCACAAATACGCCTAAACTATTGGAGACGAATATATGATTCCTCATTTGTGTTCCTTGTAATGTGGGAGGAAAAGCCAAGAGTTGAGGCTTCAACTCAAAATGAGTGTGTATAGCATGTATCTGAATCCATTTTGTCATTTGTCCAACACCGAGGTTTTATGTCTCCTTGAGAGTCAACTTGGGTTTCCCTCCTCTTGGTTCCTCTCCTCCCCCGAGTTATTCTTCTTATTCTCTTCTTGTCTGGTCTCTCTATCTACTGAGATCGTACAACATGTCCTAAAAGATGACATGGGCCAATGCTTGATCGGTGACTTGCTATTGTATTGCATGGAGGGAGGTAAGGGGTTTTGCATTCACCATATTCTGATACAACTGCTAGCCTGACTACGATAGTGGTGGGTGTTGAGGTCCCTTTCCCTTACTACTCGGAGCCATTTCTTTCTCTGAATCGCAATATGAATCTGATACAATATGCGGATCCAGATCGGGCTCTAGATCTGCAAAAGAATGATGCTCCGATCAGTATGTAAGGAAGCACCAGATGAAACAAATCAATATGTGTTAAGGTCAACATAGAATTTCATTAAGGATGGAGATGAATAAGGAGTGAAATCAATTTCCTTCCAAAATTGCCACATTACAGGACAAGAGTGTTATCAGTTTATTGAAGAAGGTTGGGAGCTAGGAAAGCGGTTCGTGGACTCCGAACCGTGATCTCAGGGATTGCCCTAAATTATTGGAGAGGTCAATTATATGGAATCGATGTAGGTGTTAGTGGAGTCCATACTAAGCCACCCAACGGTCGCCATCTCTAGGACAAGAGGAAGATCGATAATAAATGAATGATGTAGAGGTCAACAAGAAATAAGAGGATCATAAAACGACAGAATGACTAAAAGTGAGCGGAGGTAAAATGAGGATAAAAGAATATAAAATGAAGGTAAAATTTGCACCAATGTAGATACTTTGATCTTGGACCTTAATCTAAATCAAACAAAGTCCTAAGAGTTCGACTATTTTTATCTTTTCAATTTTGTGATTGTATTGCATGCAAATTTTTTAACAAGTCCTTAAGTATGATATCCCTATAGGAGTGTGTGTAGTACTGAGAAAGTACCTCGTACTTATTCCACCTCGTTTGTAGCCGGTGATATGCATGCTTAGAATCCCTTGATCTCGTGCCTTAGGGGCCACTCAACCAAAGAATAGTTAACGGAAGCCAATAGGTGAAACCACTATTTTCCTCACAAGCAAGGTACTCAGACACAAACCATACACACTTGTGGGGCGTGGCCTAAGATTAATACTTCAGACCAAGTCAATGTTCCACAAAAGGTCGGAACACCGTTAATGACAAGGCCCTATTAGGTCAAACATGATAGAAGCGTCAATACTTCATCCTCCCAAGTGATAAGCAAGGCGCCATAGATCGAGACTTGGGCTCTATCCTTAGGGGGTCGTGCCTCATTCTGTTTGGAGTGTACTTGAAATCAAAGAGGTCTTTATTAACCCAAAACAGGGATGCCCATTACCAACTATAGTTAAGGTCAAAATTTATTTATTAGTCCTCTATTTTAATTTTTTTAGCTTTTCACTTTTTTGGTTTTTTGAAAGAAATCCTCCTAATGATTTTATTGTATTTTCTTTGAGTTCGAAATGTGTTATAAAATAGGAAGGAGAGAACATAAAAGCAATGAGAGTGGACATGAAAGTGGAAATCTCACTCTTGTATCAAACGATGTGTGCAAAGTAAGAAGACTCATAGTGCTTCCCAACGCTCTCCATGCGATATGTATGGTGAAATTGAAATATTTACGCTATATCGTGATATGCATGCGATGAAAATGTCCTAAATAGAACTGGTTATTATCGGGAAGAACTAAATGCAAACTTGTCAAAAGCAATCCTAAGAGTCCGGTCTTGGGGTCTCCACGGTGCCTACCACAATGGGTCCTGCAAGCACTATTTGGAGTCCCTCATGGCGCGTGGTTCCCAACACAAGAAATTTGCAATTAATCTTTGACTAAGTCCAAATATATATATATATATATATCACTATAGATACATGCTTCTATAAGATGTTTAGACATAGCTACCGAGTCAAGCAAACCTAAACATAGGGGCTTCAATCACATAAAACAAATGAAAATATAGGAGTAAAGCTCAAAACACAAGAAACAAAGTAAAATAAGTGCAAGAAAACATGAAAAACCTGACAAGACCTCTACGTAAATAGGCACCCGAGCACTGGACCCCATTGTTGTTGCAGTGTCCAATTCCAAAATTATTACAAATATTTATACAAAAATGAAATAAGTAATACTTTCCCCACAAAATAAAAAAAACTAAGGGAGTTGCTTTGCTCTTCTCTTTCTATCTCCATCCCTTCTCTCTCCTGGTCGGTCTCCAAGAGGAAGGGTCGAGCTCCTCATAGCTCAAGTGCATCAACCTCCTAAGAAGCAGTTGTCACTACGTGGTCCCTCAAAAAAAAGTCAAAAAGAGTTAAGTGGTCAGAATAGATCAAACAAGTATCAAAAATAAATGAATAGAAAACAAATATAAAATAAAGTGTAAGGTGATATACACAAAGCTACGCTATCCATTATTCCCTGGTAATAGTGTCATTTAAAATGGTCTAGAGTCAGAGTGGAGAGAGTTGCATGATACACACAAGGTGGAAATGAAGTCATTAAAGTAACCTCTCGCTAATATCCCAAGCTAAATCAACAATAAACTCACAAAAGAAAATAAGAAATCAAGTGTAGATGTGGATAAAAATTTATTATACCCTAACAAAAAAATATGTAAATCGGATAAGAAAGTAGGAATCGAACACATGGAGCATGGGACATAGCATGTATTATTTAAATGAATAAAAAAGCAAGTGTATACAAGTATGCACAAAATCACTTAATATGTATGTAGGTTTTAAGTAAATAAAATAATGTCTTTTTCTTTTTCTTTAATTTTTTTAATATTTTTCAATTTCTTATTTTTAATTTATCCTTAATATGATATATAGTTAATAGATATATAAGGATATATATATATATATAATAAGAAAAAATAAGGACTATGTATATAATATAACGACAATAGAGTATAATATATATAATGAAGATGCAAAAATCATAAAATAATCAAAGAGATCGGTACTTTTTTATTTTTTAAAGGTTTTGGAGTAATTATAAGGTATGTATAATAATTAATAGTAATATAAATTATATATAATGATATAAAGTTATATATAGGCTATATAAGATGTACTTCATATAAATATATGTAAATATGATAAAAAACTGAATAAAATCTGTTGATGTTCTTAAAATATTTTTATGTTTTTATGTATTTTTAGGATTTTTTTGCAAATTATTTTGTATTTTTAAAAGCCAAAATAAATAAAAATAGGGACTATTTAATATGGTTGAACTGATTTGAGATTAAAATTACAAAATAGTCTCAAAATTTCTCAAAATCAATTTAATAAGTAGATGTTAATATAAATAAAAATATATGATAGAAACTGATATTTTTGGATTTTTAAAATATTTTGCATTTTTTTAGGATTAGAGGAGGTTTTGATTTTTAAACCTTTCTTTTGACATTTTTTCTGATTTTTGGTCTGAAGTTATAAATAAAGTAATAAACAAAAGATATATTTTGGGAATATTTAAATATGATTTTATATTTTATTTTTTTATTGAAATAGGGGATAAAGTAGATCCAAAATATTTATAATAATCTACAAATGCAATCAAAATGGTAAATAAAAATGCTAGTGTGAATAAGCAGTCAATCGTGCACATACACCTATTTTTAGATGACATGAGCTATTTTTAATAAAAAATGTCAAAAAAATGAAATCAAGCGAATATGGATGTTTTCGCAAATAAAATAAACTGTAGGGGTTTACAGACAATTTAATCAGAAATAATGAAATGCAACTTTATTCTTTAGTATTAAATAGTAAATACAAAACCTGAGGGTGCCTAGTTGCAAAATATCCTCTTACGTGGGGTCCAAGCAAGGTGACTTGTTACTAGACTTAAGTGCAGTATTAAAAATTCATGAGGGCATACATGCAAATAGTCCACAAACTTTTCTACTTCATTAAATATTTACAGAACTATTTAGAAAATATAAAAATGCGGAGGGGGACTTTGTAATTATACCACTTAGGTATGCTTGATCCAACCACCCTCGTGTGGATACGTAGCAGATCTGACGCTCCCAGACCGCAACCCTTCACCTCAAAATGGAAGGCCTATCCTGATGGTTGGGAAGTAGCAAAGAACATGCATGAACAAATGGTCGGTGGCTTCGGATTCGACACATCTTCGTGCTTTGGAAGTTGATCACTAATCCAACAAGCCCAACAGTAAGTTGAGACTCCTCCATATGTAGTGGAATCCTCTAAGGATGGTGGGAGGGATCGAGTGCTCAAGCGAGGTCCAAATACCTGGCAGTGCTCCATATGATCATTGTCGCTCCAGATGCATCTTTAGAGTCGAGGATACACCAAAAGACTCCTTGGCCTGAGGGCTACTTCCTCGGCCAGGGAGTTAAGCAAAAAGAGCTATTGCATGGAATGAAGATTGGTCTCAATCGATTGGTGATGGAGGGAGACTCGACTCCCTTATCCATGATGGATCAAGGGTGAACATGCGGTGCAATCGATGGAGAAGGCAAGGGGGAGTGAGATGGTATGAGGATCGGGGTGAATCGACGGCCGTATCACTGTCATTTAGCTTTGGAGCTCGAGATCCAGGGAATTGTGGTTTTTGAAATTTAGACAAATTAAATAATAAGGAGTGAAATTAAAGATAGGAATTGGAATTATTGTGATATTACTTCGGAATGCCAAGAAATGATCCTCAAATCGACTATAGGCCGATGAAGTAGAACCAATCGGAGTTCTCCTCCGGCGATGCTGAATCTCCTCCTTCGTCGCTCCTCCTTGCTGCAAAGACTGCCTTCTAGTTGTTGTCACTAAGGAAAAGTTGATGAGTGGGCTATGAGGGGCTAAGAATTAACAAAGAGATCAAACTTGAGAGAATGGCTGATGGGCTTTATTTAAAGGATGGGAGATGGGGTCGAGGATTCAGCACGAATCATGGATGGTCGATTGGCTATTTAGCCATGGTGTGATTTAGGATGTTTAATTTCCATAATTCAATTGGCATTCCATGGAAGAACATCATGATCTAGACATGATGATTATGCAAAGATTAGGGGTTTTGACAAATCGTGGTTCAAGGAAGAGAGAGGGGCCAGTTGATCGGGGTCAACTGGTAGAGGCTTTTAGTTGGTCCACGTGGAACAACTGGAAAATTCCCAGAAAGAGAAGATTGGTAAAATGAATAATAAATAGTAAATAAATTAATTAAGTTTTTATTAAAACATGAAATATGTTTGTAATTTAATTTATATTTATACATATTTGTACATATTTTTACGAGGCTTTGTATAACAAGATAATATTTACATGTAAAATATAGGCATATATACATGTATTTTATTTTAATTTTATAATATATATTATATTATTTTATGCATATATTTTTACATATATTTGACTTATTTTCAGACATATATATATTTATTTATTATATTTTTTGAGTTTAAATGTACTCTTAAATATATACCTTAAATAAATAGCTATATTTATTATATATATATATATATGTATACAAATTTATATGTGCGTTGAAACAAATTTATTTATTTTATCTTCTTTTGATGAATATATTTTATTTTAATTATGTAAATGTGTTGTATCTAATATTAAAAAAATTATAAAAATATGATTATCGTGAAAAATATAGGAAATAAATAAAATAAATATTTTATTCATGTATAATATATAATGGTGATCCAAAACTTAACTTTTGCATCTTAACTCTAAATTAAATGAAATCACCTTCATTTCTTGCTTATTAAAAGTTATATACAATTAAAGGTGATTTTGATAATTTTTAGCTCATATAGAGGAGATACAGGCTGTGAAGTTGGGATTTTTTATTTTTATTCTGAGTATAGAAAGCACAATATGTCTTATTTTTTTGTGAAATAATTGTTCATTTATATATATTTTTATCTACAACTTTTATGTTAAAAGGTTATTGATTTGAGGTATAATTAATAAACAATAAATTAGATCCCAAAAATAACTTATTGAAGAAAAATTACAAGGGTTTTATTGTATGTTGGCCCTTATCTCCTCTTATTTATTCCTTTTCGACCCAATTACCATGATGCCTAGGTCTCGAGGTTTAGGGTCATTTAATGACTCTGGTATTCATTCTTTTTCTTTTATTATCTTTATTCTATTATTTTGGCTTTAAGTACAATTATTTATACAATATTTACATAATAAATAATAGATGCTAATTTATGCAAAATAATGTTATTTACATGTATTTAGCTAGGGTTTAAGGACGAAATGAAATAATAAAGGTAATGAAATGGAAATTCATCATCCCTTATACTTGCCTTTGACATTCCCTTGCAAACACTTATGCCGATAAGTGTAGAAATGATAATAAAGAAGGGAAAAAGAAAGAACTTGGATTGATTTTAGCTTTCAAACTTTACCTCATAATATCGAAGGTTGGAGCTCAGTTAGACCTCTAGATTTTTAGTTTGGTGGGAACCTTGTTCGGGAATCAGACTTGAAACACAACCTTCACGACCCGCAAAACTCTACTCAAATCTCCTCAAAAGCCAAGTCAGAACAATTCGATGCAATACACAGTCCCTTACAACCATGAGTCTCTCTTGTACATCTTCTGTGATATATAGCTCCTCTTGGCAACAAAGGTAAAAGTCAGTCTTCTCCAGCTTGGTGACCCTAATTCCCCAATCTAATAACTCTTTACTTTAGAAGCGAGCTATTCCCTTCTAATTTCAAGTACATCCAGCTCAAGAAGAGGAGGTGGAGAGAAGAATGGACAATAGCTAGTGTGGCTACCTATCCTAGGATGCTTGCCCAGTGTAGACAAGTCATTCGACTGCAGGCTCACATGCATGTTTAACTTTGAAGCTCAAGCTTTCTTATTGACTATATACATGCTTTGATGGGAATTGATTTTTCTTGGAATTTTGCCCGTCTTTTATTATCGGGACATTTGGTTTTCCTATTTTTTTGAATATTATTTACAACATTTACATAAGAACTTGTTCCTCTTGAGCTAGTAGACTATCCCTCTTTTGGAGCATTATTTCAACCCACAACATTCCATCATTGGACCTCATGATTACTGGATCTTGTTGAGGTACAATGGCCATAGATGTATGACTTCCGATTTTTCATTGGCATGTGTCTCATGCTGGGAAATCCAACCATATATCACTTCAAATGAGTTGAGCATGGTATAAAGTGCAGGTGTATAAGGAAGGACACTGTCGACAAGAGCCATGCGTGTGTTCCAAAATATTCTACTTAGGAAGTCAAGATGACACTAAACTAAGTCTTGTGGTCTCAAAGAATTATGTCTAGTAGACCTGGAGTGCTTTAATTCCAGTTCCCTTAATGTTCATGTGATTAAGTGGATTAAGGTCCAACCAAGCACCAATCTTCAAATTTTATTTAGACTTGTTCAATTTTCATTATCAATCTGGAAAATTCAAAAGCTATGCATAATGAAGAAAATATTTTTGTGATGCTATGTTCTAGTTTTGGTCTTTTTGTAGATCTTTGAAAAGGTTTTATAAATTTTATGCATTTTTTATGGATTTTTAATTTTGCAAAATTTTAGTGATTTTTCAAAAATAAAAGAGCTACGACAAATATATATTTGCAGATATTAAAATCGGAGTACATCTTCTTATTTACAAGAGTCAAGGTTAAGAATTTACAAATGGTATTTACAAGTTTAATATACAAGGTTTGTAAAGAATTTATGTAGACCTCAAAATAATTTATAAAGATTTTGATAAACATTTTGAAAATTTTATTTTTAAAGACTAATTTGGCAAATAATGTTTTTACAAATATTTATAAAATGTGAAAATCATTTTACAAAGAGTTTTCAAATAGTATGTATGTATATTTCAAACTATTTTTACAACCATTTTCCAATCCATTTGTAACTGAATTTTTCAATTTTGTATTCAAACAATGAAGAGAAAATTTTACAAACAAAAAAATTTAAATAGGTTGAAAACATTTTACAAAATATTTTCTAAACTAAAGACAAAGCTTGGCTCGAATTCAAATGAACGAGATTGCCCCCCCTCGGCATCCTCTCATCTTTATTAGAAATTCTCCTGATTTTCACCTATGACCAGTCAGCCGACTGACGTCTGAGTGCGTCGATCCTTTCCTTTGCTCCGCCGCGGGTGGTGAGGCTATTTGCCTTCCTCCCTTCGGCTGATTCTTATATCTAGTTGGGAAGTGAGCGGTTAGGATTCCCCTTTGACCTGGAAATTGGCAGACGGGGAAGAGAATGATTTAGTTAACATCCAAGATCGTGAGTTTTGGATGCGAGCCCCCGGAAGGCTAGAGGGGGTGCTTCATATATGGTCATTTTCCGTGCTCGTTGCTTCCCCTCATTTTAGCTTCTCACAGAAGATGCCTGTGTATACTAAAAGCTTGGAACAGAGAAAGCCTCAGTCCTATCTTCAGGACTGTGTGGGCAGTTGTAGAAGTTTGAAAAGAGCTAGTCCTCTCTCTCTGATCTTCATGAGGGCTCACCACGGTTCGCTTTTTTCCTCCTCTCCGTTCTCACTTCGCTTCGAAACGTAACTATAGGGCCCTATGCATTGCTTCTTTGACTAAAACGAAGCCTCTGGCAGAGCGAGGGTGTGTGGTACTTCTTTTTGTATATGAATCCGCGTGGCTATACTGCCTTCTATTGCTTGCTAGTCTATGCCCTCAGGCCCTTTCTATAGCCTATGTGATAGACCAGCTCCTTTTCTCAAACAGTGAGCCAACAAGCCTTGGGTGGTCAGAGACAACCAAATCCTGCATCTGAGATTTCTATTCCTGCGAAAGTCCTCGTCATTCTGTTTACTTCAAAGAAATATGAGGCCCACAGGCCGGCGTCGACTTTGACATTCCGTAAGCAACTCCGTGCTCCAGACGATCGAGTCGAGGCTTTCAAACCGAGATGAAAGACCTTGAATTTAAGAAGAAAGGCAAGAAAAACCCAGCTATCAAGAGGCTCAAAAAATTTTCAAAATATTTTTCAAAGAATTTTCCAACCATTTTTGAAACATTTTGTAAAACAATTTTAACTTGATTTATTAATCAGTATATATAAGGAATTTGGTATGTGTTTTATTTTTTATTAATTTTCCATATTATTCAAAACTACAAAGTATGAATTTTGGTTGAAATATATATAATGTATATATGACCCTTGTACTTAGCTTGAGCTATGTCCCCATAGATTGGAGAGAAAGGAAGACATAACTCATATGAAATTATATGAGAATCTATACAACAACAATTGAATAAAGATTGAGAAGTAAACCGACCCCCCTGTACTTAAGATCAATTAGTTCTAAGTATAGCGGGTTGTACACAATGCAGGGTGGGTCGAAGGTGGGAATAAAGTAATCAGTGGCTCAGCCTGTCTCCCTCTATACTTTGGCTAAAACATCCCTAGTATATAGAGAATGCCAAAAGGTGAGGGAGGTAAGGGAGGGGATTAAAGAATAAGCGCCAATATATGCTCATCCCCCATGTAGTTAAGATGAAGTGTAGACTAAGTATATCAATGGTGAATGTGATGAGCAAAGATTTCAAAAGAATAAAGGAATTGAAAATGTAATCAAGTAAATGATTAACTACTCAAAGATGTTTTTGATCGCTTTGTCTGAATCTATAGATGTTGTGGATGGAAGTTCTTTTTCATAGGCCAATTGAATGGAGTCAACAACGGTCAAGAAGGTATCATGCTCAGGGTAAGGCATCAGAAGTTGTTCGTTTATGACAAAAAGTTATGCATCAACTGAAAATCCAGATATGACTATGGTTCCATTGTCATGCATATGCTTAACTACGAATGGCCCTGTCCACTTTATTTTCAACTTCCTTGGGAATAGTTTTAACTTTGCATCAAACAACTGGACTTTCTGACTCAGTTTGAAGGTCTTGTTGTGGATGTACTTGTCGTGCCACTTCTTGACCTTCTCCTAGTACATGATTTATTGTCATATGCATAGTCAAAAAATTGAGGAGGTTGTTTCTGATCTACTTTTTCGATCTTTGTTTCATTCTTTGGATCCAAATTGTAGATTTGTGAAATAGTTTGATGGGAAAATAACATGGCTTCCCATAAACCAGGTAGTAGGGAGACATTCTTAGAAATGACTTATGCGTAGTTCGATAGGCCCAGAGAATTGAGTCGAGCAGTTGAGACCAGTTCTTTTTGTCTGGACATACTTGTTTCTGGATAATCATATCGATTTCCCTATTCGAATATTAAGCCAAGCAATTAGATTGTGGTTAGTATGGAGAGGCTACTAGATGTTCAATGCAAAATTCCTGAGTCAGCTTATTCACCTCTCTGATATAAGTATTTTGGGGATCCCGAACTGTGCAATGATTATTTCCTTTAGAAATCGACAAACGGTGTGACTGTCAGCAGATTAGGTAGGGATAGACTCCACCTAATGATTCACATAATCAACAACACAAAAAATTTATTCATAGCCCATGCTGTTAGGAGATAGGACCATGAAATCAATACCCCAAGCATCAAACACATATGAAATCTGAATATATTTTATGGTCATTGTACCTATCATTCCGATGGTTCCATCCATCTTCTAACAGTCAATGTAATGCTTCACAAAATCCTCTGCATCTTTGAGAAAGGTTGGCCACCAGAGACCACACTTAAGTACCTTTGCTATCGTACGTTAGCTAGAGTGGTGTCCTCCAGATTCTCGAGTGTAACAATGCTTGAGGACACTATGAACTTCTTACTGAGGTATGCACCTCCTCTAGATGCAATTTTCCCCCTCAGGAAAGAGATATGGAGATTTCACTGATAAAAATTAATATCTAATAAGAACTTGTCCATCTTCGTCTTGGGCCAATATTGTGGAGTTCTCTTAGACCCAAGATAATTCACAATATCAGTGAACCGAGGAAGTGAGGTGACTAATAGAATTGCCTCACATGGAAAGGATTTATTAATTGGTAATAGGCCATACCCATGAGTATATGGCTCTGGTAATCTGGACAAATGATCCACCATCATATTTTTAACTCCATGCTTTTTAAGGATCCCAAGATCAAATTCCTGGACTAGAAGGATACATCTGGTTAGCCTTGATTTGGCATCCTTCTTGATTTGTAAGTATCATATGGCATAGTGGTCTATGTAAACAATAACTTTGGATCTGAGAAGATGAGATCTGAACTTCTCCATGGCGAAGACAACTATGAGCAGATCTTTTCTCACTAGCCGTGTAATTCTTCCTTGCTTCATCAAGAGTTCTACTGGCATTGTGAATCACATAAGGAAGATTATCTCTCCTCTATCTCAGAACCACTCTAATCACATTGTCTGAGGTGTGTGTCATAATCTCAAATGGTAGAGACCAATCTGGTGGTTGCAGAATAGGGGCCTGAGTGATCATATCTTTTAATTGATCAAAGGATTGGAGCATGCTGGCATCAACAATGAAATCGTCCTCCTTACTAAGAAGCCCAATCAACAATCGGGTAATCTTGCTGAAATCTTTGATGAATCTGCGTTAAAAACACGCGTGCCCAAGGAATGGCCAGACTTGCTTGAAATTAGTCAGTGGCTAAATTCTATAAATGGATTCCACCTTTGCGGGGTCAACCTCCATGCCATGCTTTGAGATGACATGGCCTAGCACAATTCTCTCGGTTACCAAAAATGACTCTTCTCCCACAAGAGCACCAAATTTAATTCGCATCATCTTTTTTGGACTCAGTCTAAGTAAGATAAGCACTAATAAAAGTTGTCACCGTAGACCAAAAAATAATTCATAAACACCTCAAGAAAACTACCTACCATCTTTGCAAATACTACTAACATGCACCTTTGAAAGGTCACAGAAGCATTGCACAAGCTGAATGGCATCCTACGGAAAGCATACGTCTCAAATGGACAAGTGAAGGTAGTATTTTCTTGGTCTTCTGAGGTGATAGTAACCTGATTATACCTAAAGAATCGATGAAAGAAGCAAAAGAACTCCTTCGCGATCAATCTCTCATTGATCTTGTCGATGAAGGGAAGAAGGAAATGATACATCCTGGTTGCTAAGTTCAGTCATATGTAGTCAACATAGATGTGCTAGGATGTAGGAACTCGAGTACCAATCTCCTCTCCTTTATCATTCTTTACGATGGTGATCCCGGACTTTTTAGGCATGACATGAAGAGGGATTAACCAATTTGAATCGGGGATGAGATAAATGGAGCCCACATCACACCATTTTGTGATCTCGTTCATAACAACCTCTGTGAGATTTGGCTTGATTCTTTGCTCAAATTCACAGAATGGTTGTTATCTTCTTCAGAGTAAATATGATGGGATCACAATAACATATTAATCCCTCAGAAATCGGTAATCTTTCAGCTAATTAACTTGTGGTTTCTCTCTAGAACCACCACTAGATGATATTCTTGTTCGTCAGTCAATTTAGAATTGATGATCACAGAAAACATGTTCGGCTCACCCACAAGGAAGGCGTTCTTTATATTCGTTGTATGCTGCTTGAGCTCTAGTAGAATCTGAGTTTTCACCATAGTAACTTCTGGAGCTACATAGGGATTTCGTGGTGTCAAATCTGTCAAATGTATATTGTTTGCCTTCATCATTGTAAACTCTGAATCCATAAATGCACAAAAAGTTCCAATGATAGAATCTTGTTCCAATAAATCTGTATAATCTAATCTACCTTTACTATGATCAGGTCTCCATCAATTAATTCTTCAGGAACATTAGCAAGAATCTCATCTTCCAAGATAGAGGGGAAGATGATTGTCCTCTCCACTCCTTCCTCAGCAGAGAGGAATTTGTGGGGGTCAATATCATCCATGAAAAGATTTGTGTATCTAATCTCTACAAGAAAATCATAGTCTTCTGTCTGCTTGACAGGTACACTGTCATCCACTACAGATTCTAAAGCTTTTGGCTCTTGAATCATTTAGATGGGTCCCTTAAGGCTATTCAGGTGAAAGATAATCTATCTACTACTATAATCCATAACTGCTTATTTGTTCAAAGGAATGACCGTCCAAGTATAATAGAGGTGTGCAGAAGAAGAGCTGAGGTTTCCATATCGATAACAATGAAGTCTACATGCAACTTTATTCCTTATATGGTGACTATGAAATCCTAAAAAATTCCTCAGGGTTGCGTGATCGAAGTGTTTGCGAGCTATAGAATCATCCTTATTGATTTGAGCAATCCCAACCAAATTCCTTCAGGAATAGTGAAGTAGGCATCAGTTTTATTGATGATCCATAGTTAGGAAGTGTTCGATCGCACTCTTGATCAAACATCGTGCATCAAATGAGAGGTGCTACCATGTCTTTATTCTTACATGGGAGGTTGTTGATTACGTTGACTGTCACCATTGTCAAGATACGCTTCACATCTCTTTATCTAGTATACTGTAGTTGTCTCTTCAAAGTACATGCCTCCATAAGTCCCTTATTTATGCTTGGCATGTACTTAATGGCATGTAGAAAAGGCACCTCAAGAAAGAGATTCTTAATAATTTGTACAACATCAGGATCATACAAAGTTGTTTTTAATTTTGATTAGATTTTTCTAAAGCATATGGAAAATGAATATTTACAGAACCAAATGCCGAAATAATATTCTTATTTACAGAACCAAAATCTATGGCCACATTAGGCTATGTATCTGGATGGCAAAAAAAGAGTCTTCATCCCTCTGAAATGAAGGGCATCCCAACATAGCAAGTGCGGCGTACTCAGCTGGCTTCGGGCGGCTGTAAACGCCATCCTCTCAGTAGCTGGCTGGTTAGTGCTCTAGCTGCTTCTATTCTCTTTTGTTGTGTTTGGCTTTTTTCCATTTTTTGCATTTTTTGTAGTGTTTCCCCCTCTTCTTCCTCACCCAACCCTGTAGTTGATCCAGTTGATGCATAAGAGGATGATGACTCGCTCATGGAAGCTTTATTTTTTACCTTCATTGTTGCAGATGGCTGCAATGTCCTACAATCCTGATAGTAACAACATTAGATAATAAAGTATCATGCATGAGGCTCTTTGGGTTTGTCAAGAACATCACAAACTACCTGCTTGTGTTTTCTGAAATTGTTAGGGTCAGTTTCCACTTTTGCCCGTATTGGAGTCTTGGCTAGATTGAGATCATCAATCTTCTGGCTCATATATGTGAGGCTCTTGACAAGTTGAGACAAACAATCGAGGATGATGTTAACAGGAGGGGCCTCTGATGGTTCTATGTGCTAGCCATGATGAGTTTGTGCATGGTGCTGAGGCTGCTAGTAGGAATGTTGAGGGTGAACTGAGAAGAGAATTGCTAGTGTTAATAAGGAGGAGGAGGGTGCTGATATGGCACAATCGAGTACTGCTAGTTCTGTTGGTATTATTGGTACTGTAGTTGTTAGAACTGATTCTTTTTCCAGCCTTGCTTATATGGATGAGATTTCGGGTGGTGAGGCAAATTATTACCTTGGAAACCCCGCCCCTCCATATCATTGAAGGAATGGACAAGAATTTGCATGATGACACTGCTGAGGTCCACCTGGACTGGCATCTGCGCATCATTGGACCAAACACCATTCACATACTAAATGAGAGGTGGTGGAGGAGAACGTGGATCTGTGAGGGTCTAGAGTTTTGGCATGTATACAACAAACTACTGTTGTAACTGTTGGGCTGAAAGTGGATCTAGGGCTTGCATGTAATACATGTGTTGAACCACTGGATGCAACTGACTTTGTTGAGGAGATTGGGGCGATGGTGGTTCCTTCGTCTCAACAGGAGGGGTTGCCAATGCAAACACAGAATTGGAGGAGCTGATCGTACTTTCTGGCATCTCCAGATGCTTGGTAATCTAATAAAGTGTGTCCAAGTGTTGAGTTCTTTGTTCAATCACAAGTGGCTCCCAATAATGCTCAAATTTGAGCTCCCATCCATGTCCTTCTTGTTTGTGGATTCCATGTGTATTTCCTTCTAGGGAACTTGAGTTAACCTCTGATATGCAAGAGATGATGACATGTCAACTTCTCCATTAGCCATTTCTTCAAAAATCTTCCAAACAACATAATCGTCCTTGTTGAACTGTGAACCGCCACCTGCAACATCGAAGAGCTTCTGACTTTCAATAGTGAGTCAACCAAAGAAATGTTGGACCAAAGTGGTCCACGGAATATCATGATGTGGACACTTCTCTTGGAGATTAGTGAACCTCTCCCAAGACTCATGAATGGATTCATGGACTGCTTCGGTGAAGTTCATAATACGTGCTCATATCTGAATTAACCGCCTCAGAGGATAAAACTTGCGCACTAAGGCTAATTTGAGTTCCTCCCAAGTGGTGACAACCTTCCCCAAATGATTTATATAGTGAAGAGCCTTATCTTGAAGTATAAATGGGAATGCTATCATTTAACTATGCATAACAGAATGTTAGGGTAGTGTGTGGTTCAACAAATACTCCCAACATATTAGAGATGAATATATGGTTCCTCATTTGCGTTCTCGTGGAAGGTGGTAAGCATAGCCAAGAGTTAAGGCTTCAACTCAAAATGAGCGTGAATAACAGGTATCTGAATCCATTATGTCATTTGTCCGGCATCGAGGTTGTACATCTCCTTGAGGGTCGTCTTGGGCTACGCTCCTCTTGGTTCCTCTCCTCCTCCGTGAGGTCCACCTCTGAGTTCTTCTTCTTCTCCTCCTTCTGATTAGTCAATCCTTCTCTTGAGATCATTCAACATGCTCTGAAAGGTAGCCCAGGCCAATGCTTGGTCAGTGAGCTGCTGTTGTATAGTCTGGATGGAGGCAAGGGGTTGTGGATTCACCACATTCTTCTAGTTGCTGGCCTGACTGCACCTGTGGTATGTGTTGAGGTCTCTTTCACTTACTATTTGGAGACATTCGAAGTCTGAATCTGACATAATCCGTGGCTCCTGATCGGGCTCTAGATATGCATAAGACATGATGCCATGATCAATCTGTATGGAAGCACTGGATGAACCAAATCAATCCATGTTAAGGTTTACACATAATTTTATTAAGGATGGAGATATATAAGTATAGAAATCAATGTCTATCCAAAATGGGCATATTTTTGGAAAAGAGTGATCATGATTTATTGAAGAAGGCATGGAGACTGGAGAGCGATTCATGAAGTTTGAATCCTGATATCGAGAATCACCCCAAACTATTACAGAGGTCGACCACATGGAATCGATGTGGGTATCAATGAAGTACCAACTAAGCCATCCAAGGGTCACCATTTCGAGGTCAAGAGGAAGATAGATAATAGACAGATGATACAGAGGTTAATGAGAAATAAAAGTAGTGAAAAATAGTAGAACAACTCAAAGTGATTAGGGGTCAAATGAGGATAAAAGAAGATAAAATGAAGGAAAAATTTGCATCAATGTACGAGACATTGATCTTGGACCATAATCAAAATAAAAAAATACCATACAAGTTTTGAATTCACCAACACAACTCAAGTGAAGCAGTAAGTACTTGGCTATTTTTATCCTTTCAATTTTTATGGATGTAATGTAGTTAAATCTTTTAACAAGTCCTTAATTACATTATCCCTATAGGAGTATGGGTACTGTTGGGAAAGTACCGCGTACTTCTTCGCCTTCCTTTGTATCACGTGATTTGCGCTCTAATAAGTACTTAAAAGCATTCCTGGGGGTGATACTAAGTCAAAAAATATAGAAAGGAAGGCAATAGGGGAAACCACTACTTCACTTGCATGAGGTACTCAGACGCAAACCGATGAGACAAACATGCCTGTGAGGGCTGGACTAAGCTCAACCCTTCAGACCAAGTTGATGTTCCACACAAGATTGGAACATCGTCGATGAAAAGTCCCTATTTGGTCACGTACGATAGAAGCGCCAATAATTCATTGTTTCAGGTTATAATCAAGGTGCCATAGATCGAGATTTGGACTCTATCGTTAAGGGGCCGTGCCTTTCTCTGTCTGGAGTGTACTTGAAAGCAAAGAGGGATTTATGAATCCAAAACAAGGATGTACATTACCAATTTCAACTATGGTTAAAATTAATTTTGTAGTCCCATAGTTTTAATTTTTTGGGGTTTTCACTAATCTGGGTATTTTCAAAGCAATCTGCCTAATGAATTTTTTTTATTTTCTTTTAGTCCTAAATGTGATATAAAATAGGGAGGAGAGAATGGAAAAGCAATACAAGTGGAGATGGAAAGGAAAATATCACTCTCATGTCAAATGATGCATGCAAAGTAAGACGACTCATAGTGCTTCCCAGTGCTCTCCATGCAGGATGCAAGGTAGAATTGAAATATTTACACTATATGATGATATTTAGGTGACGAAAGCATCCTAAACAAACATTTCTATTATTGAAACCAAATGCAAACTTCTAAAAAGTGGATCCTATGTATACAATCTTGGGAATTCCTCGGTACGTATCACAACGGGCCCTACAAGCATTGTATGGAGTCCCTTATAGTGTATGGTTCCAAACTCAAGAAATTTACAATTAATTTTTGACTAAGTCCAAATGTTTATCCCTTTAGGTACATGCTTCTATTAGGTGCTTGGACTTGACTATTGAGGCAAGCAAGCCTACACCTAGTGGCTTGAATCACATAAAACAAATGGAAATAAAGACAGGAAGCTCAAAATACGAGAAACAAAGTATAATAAAGGTAAGAAAGAATGAAAAACAATGATAAGACCTCCTAGGTGATTAGACACCATGATGCATAGGATCTCATTGGTGTTGTAGTGTCTAATTCCAAAATTATGACAAATATTTTTAGAAAAATGAAATAAATAACACTCTCCTCACAAAATAAAATAAAAATCAAGGGAGTTGCTCTGCTCCTCTATCTTTGTGTCTCATTCGATGCACTCTCCTGGTCAGCCAATAAGAGGAAGGGTCGACCTCCTTGCATCTCGAGTGCGTCCACCTCCTAAAAAGCGGCGGTCTCCGTGAGTTCATTGGCAACAAAGTCAAAGAGAGATAAGTTATCAAAATAGATTATATAAAGATAAAAAATGAATGAGTATAAAATAATGAAAAATAATGTGAAAAGTGAAATACATAAAGCCGCTATATGTTGCTCCCTAACAAAGGTGCCATTTGAATTGTCTAGAATTAGAGTGGAGAGAGTCGTATGGTTCACACAAGGCAGAAGCGAAGCTATCGAAGTGACCTCTCACTAAGATCCCTAGCTAAATCAACAATGAACCCACAAAAGGAAATCAAGTAATCAAGTGTTGATGTGGATCAAAATTTATTATAATGTACGAAACAATTATGTCTAATGGTCAAGCAAGTAGGGGTCGAACACATAAGCACGGGATGTAGCAGGTATTATTTAAATGAATAAATAAGGCAAGTATATACAGGTATACACGAAATTACTCAATAAGTATCTGGGATTTTATTTTTAAATTTTTTGATTTTTAATTTCTCCATAATTTGATAATATAATTAAATTATATATAAGGATACATAAATGAAAAATAAGGACTATGTATATAATGTGACTACTGTAGAGTATACTATATCTAATAAAGATGCAAAAAAATAGAAAATAATCAAAGAGAATAGTCCCTTTTATTTTTTAAAGGTTTTAGCATAATTATAAGGTATGTAAAATAAATTATAATATTATAATTATATATAATGGTATAAAGATATATAAAACCTATATAGGGTGTACTGTATGTAAATATAGATAAAAATAACAAAAAAAACCAAATAAAATATTTTTCTGTTTTCATTAAAAAATTTTATGTTTCTATGTATGTTTAATTACTTTTTACAATTTTTTATATTTGTAAAAGGTGAAATAAAGCAAAACATGGATTGTTTCATAAGGCTGAATTGATTTGAAATGAAAAATAGAAAATAGTCTCAAAAACAATTTTAATAGGTGAATATTAATATAAATAAGAATATCAAATCGAAACTATTTTTTATACTTTTCAAAAAATATTTTATATTTTTTAGGGTTAGAGGAAGTTTTTTATTTTTAGATTTTTCTTTTTATATTTTTTGTGATTTTTATTTGAAGATATAGAATAAAGTAATAAGTGTAAGATTTTGTGGAATTTTTAAAGATGATTTTATATTTTTTTGAATTTTTTAGTCAAACATGGTATACAATAGTTCCAAATGATTTTTAATAAATAATAAATGCAATCATATTGGCAAATAAAACATCTAGCATGAATAAGCAACAAATCATGCACATACACCTATTTTTGAGAATTTTTAGATCACAAGAGACATTTTAAATAAAATTTAATGCAAAAATAAAATAAAATCAAGAAGGCATGGATGTTTTTTGCATCTAAAATAAAATGCAAGTGTTTACATGCAATTAAACCAGAAATAATAAAGTATACCTTTTTTTTTAGTATTAAATGGAAAATACAAATCCCCAAGGCGCCTAGTTGCAAAATATCCACTCAAATGGGGAAGATTTGAGGTGACCTAGCATTGGACTTAAGTGTAATATTAAAAGTCATGAGGACATACATGCAAATAGTCCATAAATTTTTCTACTTAGATAGATATTTACATAACTATTTATAAAACACAAACATGTGAAGCGAGGGAATTGTAATTATAACACTAAAGTGCACTTGATCCAACCACCTTCATGTGGACACATGGCGGATTCGACACTCCTGGACCACAACGCTTTGCCTCAAAATGGAGGGCCCTTATTAAATCTGGGCCTCACCTCCAATCGAATGATGGCTAGGTAGTGACCAAGAACATGGAAGAACATGTGGCCGGTGGGTTTGGATTTGACGTATCTTCATGCTTAGACAATGGATCTCTCCTCTAACAAGCCAAATATTGAGTTGAGACTCCTCCATACGTAGTCGGCTCCTCTAAGGATGGCGGGAAGGACCCGACTGCTCAGACGAGCTTTGAGCACCTGGAGGTTCTCCAGGTGATCAGTAGGGCCCCATATATGTCTCTGGAGTCGCGAACCTACTCCAAAAGACACCATGGCCCGAGGCCTACTTTCTTAGCCAGGGAATTAATCAAAAAGAGTTGTTGCATGTGATGAAGGTGGGGCTCCGATCAAGGGCGAAAGAGGGATTCTAGACTCTCTGACCCACGATGGATCAGGGGAACATGTGGTGCAATTGATGGAGAAGCGAGGGGGAGTGAGATGGTATAAAAATCAGGGTGAATCGATGGTCGGATCACTAACCCTAGAGTTCGAGATCTAGGGAATTGGGGTTTTTGAAATTAAGATTTATCGAACAATGAGGAGAGAAATTAAAGACAAGAATCGAAACTACAACTACGATATTACCTAGGATTGTTAAGTAACGTGCCTCAAATAGACTGTAGGTTGATGAAGCAGAACCAGCCGAAGCTCTCGTCCGCTGATGGTGGGTCTCCTCCTCCGTCGCCCCTCCTTGGTGCAAGGTCTGCCTTCCGATTGCTGTCACAAAGGTGAAGGTGTTGAGCGGGATCAGAGGGGCTAATATTCGACAGAGAGGGATCAAACTTCAGAAAATGGCCAGGAGGATTCTGGCCCAATCAAGGATGGTCGATTGGATCTTAGGCCATGGCATTATTTAAAGATGTTTAATCTCCCGAATTCAAGCAACACACCATGGGATAACATCGTGATCTCGAGTAAATAATTTGATGAATATACAGGGGTTTTGACAAATCATGATATAAGGAAGAGCAAGGGGCAATTGATTGAGGACAATTGGTGGAGGCTTCTGGTTGGTCCACATGGACTAACAAGAAAAGTCTGAGAAAAAAATATTGGTAAAATCAATAATAAATAACAAATGAATTAATTAAGTTTTTAAAACATGAAATATGTTTTTAATTTAATTTAGTATTTTATACAAATTTAATTTTTTAGGATTCTTTTTATTACGAGTTAATATTTACATGTAAAATATAGGTATAAATACATGTATTTTAGTATTTTATTTTATTTTTGTAATAGATTTTTTATTAATTTATACACGTATTTAATATATTTTTAATATTTTATACACATTTATATATTTTTATTATATTTTTCTAAGTTTGTATTTCTTTTAAATAAATAGGTATATTTATTATATAGGTATATGTATAGGGTATTCATCTATGTGTCGAAATAGAATTATTTATTTTATCTTCTTTTTGATGAATTTATATTATTTTAATTGTGTACATTTGTTTTATATATTATTTACATCATTACAAATATATTAAATAATGAAAATATAGAGAATAAATAAAATCAATATTTTATTCTGGTATCGTATGCAACTGGTCCAAAAGCTAACTTTTGCATCTCAACTTCAAATTAAGCGAAACTACCTTCATTAGATAGGTAGTTAAAAGTTATATATAATTAAAGGCGATTTTGATGAATTCTGAGTTCATATGGAGTAGATATAGGTCTATGAAGTTGGGATTTTTTATTTTATTCTGAGAGTAGAAAGCACCATATGTATTATTTTTCTGTGAAATAAATTTTGAATTTTTCTATTTATGATTATCTACAAATTTATGTTCAAAGTTTATTGATTTTATGTATCATTAAGAAATTTACTCAAAAAATGTATCATTAAGAAAGAATAAAACATGTCCCCAAAAGGACTTATTGAAGAATAAATAAGTAGGTTTTTTATTCCATTTTGGCCATTATCTCCTCTTATTTTATTCCTTGTCAACCCAATCATTAAGATGTCTAGGTCTCGGGGTTTAGGGTTATTAAATACCTATGGAATTTCATTCTTTTTCTTTTATTTTCTTTTTTATTTTATTTTAATTTTAAATACATTATTTTATACAATATTTATGCAATAAATAATAGATGTTAATTTATGCAAAATAATGTTATCTACATGTATTTAGCTTAGGGTTTAATGGCCAAAATGAAAGAATAAAATTGATGAAATGGAGATTCATCACTACCTTTATTCCTGCCCAGATTCATTCTAAACCTAATAGACTGAACAAGACACATCAACAACATTTTTATCAAGTATACTACTTGGATTCACCTCAATCTGAGCATGAGATCCTTTCGTTTGATTATGTTAATCACATGTCACTCGGTAGCAGAATGATTGTGGTCGTACTTGATCAGACACGGGATATAGAGGAGAACGTCTCTGAGGCTACACCTAAAGAGACCTTAGAGGTAAGGAGGACATACATCTCAAACACAGCAACAAAACCTTCATCAACAGAGGAGGAGATCACCAGAGGATAGAGAGAGGAGAAAGAGCACGTAGACACTGAAGGATATGTGAAGATCCTTAAGTGCATCACGTAAGCGTGAGGATCGCATCGTATGCGATCGGGAGCAACTAGTCACACTATTTGCTCCGGGCAGCAGAACAAAAAAATGATGAAACTACATGATTCAAAAACACTTCTTGGATCGTTTCATCTAAACCACAAATAGGTACTAGGGTTACCTCTTGAAGTGTTGTTGCGATCGAATCTCTAAACAAAGAAACCTCCCGTTTAAAGTCTAATCTAATGGAGGAGATGCTTGCGAGCACATTGATGAGACGCGTGCTCCTCTCAATCCATGTTGATGATCCAAGTAGCAGATCACCTGATCTCATCATACGAGATCTAACATCTTCTTCTCGAGTGAGGCACACCGAAGGAGACAGATATCCACGAGTAGATGATAAGAAAACATAACGAAACTGCTGTGGTGATGATGACTCTCTCTTTGGCTCCATGGTGGATGGCCACAATGAGAGGGAGGGAGAGGACCTTTGGAGTGGAGAGAGAGAGAGATCTTATGGATTGATCATTCACTTGAAGAGCAAGGCTTACGGATTTCAATGTCTATGATCTTGTTCTAAAAACAAAACAAAAATTAATTTAATTTAAATATATATATATATCGATATATCAATATAAGTTAATTTCAAATCAAATCAATTGTCCAGTCTTGGAGATAATGAGAAGACTATCCACATCCCCTAAAAGGGGGGACGACCACCAATGATCTCATGAGATCTCAATATCTCATGATATCTCCAAGATTTACAACAACAATTGTTGTAAATTATTTCACAAAAATAATTCATAATTATCTTGTGTAATTTGCGATCATGCCATTTAAAAAATATGATTCACATTCACAGCCCAAATTAAAAAGTAAATTGTATTTTCAATTATTTATCAAATGCGAATCCAACTCACATCAATAACTAATAAATAAATATAAATCACAAATAGCTCTCTCTTATATATTATAAATCACATTTATAATATATATATATATATATATGATTAATATGAATAGCGCTATCAGGTTATTTATATTCATGATAATTAAATCACATTTTACCATTGCTCAGCCACTGCAAGTCCTCCTATCTAAGGAAGAAGAGTAGGATGATGTGAGAACAGGTAACAGAAAGGTGTGGATGATGAGTACGTTCGCCCGGATCTCTATTCTCATATGCCCAAATAATATGAATCACATTCACATTATTTAGACCTTTGATAATTAAATCGAATTTAATTATCTCATATAACTCTCCTTATAATATTAATCAAATTCACATTATTCATCATAACTAAATCACATTAAATTATCAATTTTTCAATGCTCAGATAGACATATCAACAATGAAATTATCCATGATTTCTTTCAAGGATATTGAGCTTTCTCTGCGGATGCTTGGAGATAAGGACATGGTGATTGTATTGTTCCACGTATAGTGACTTGATATTGATATCACATCTCAAATCTAGATCTTGCAGAGCTCTTATAGAAGCTTGGTTAAGTCAAGACCGTAAATCTAATCTTCTCATTGCATCTGATTCTCATTCAGATCAATGTCCAACATTTGAACAAAGATCAGATCATTTCTCTATAGAGAGGAGTCACTAAAATCTAGACCCGTTTCATCACTCCCTAAGAATGGAAGCATCATTGTTATACAATCGTTTATGATCACATCACCCTCAGGTTTTCCTATTACATGTACATCATGTATACTAGAAGACCGAGAACGATCTCATTTAGATTATCTCCTTTAGGGTTTTTATCATTTCTAATTCGATCATTGGGAGTTGGTATCGATCATATACTTTCCAAAAGAAAATATCATACCCAGGTATTGATCATATATTTTCCAAATGTATATATTAAACCTGCAAATCCAGTCAAGCTTCCAAAGCAAGATGACTGACATGGAATTTGATTCTTACCAATATCTCATGAGTGAGCTCATGTCTTCCAGTTCATTAATGAACATGTATGATCCCTTTGAGAGATTGTATTACTCATATACCCTTACATGCACACCAGTGCGTCGGTATATAGACCTTGATTAGGTCATCAACCTATTGGTCTACCAAATGTACATACTCAGACATATAGTAACACATCTATCTTTATTCAGAGGATGCATGCCTATATCATGACAGCATACGACATATTACTTTGGTTATCTCAATCTTGTTAAGTCAACTCTTTGACCTAACTTATCTAACACCTCTGAATCTCTATTCATATGTAGAGGACCTGCATCAAAAGATCAGTTATATATCAACCAAATGAGAAAGGATTGCCATCACCTACATAGGCTTGAGATAAACTCTTAACAATCATTTGACAATGCTAAATGAGTCCTTAATCTAACTCAGATATTCATCTAAGCACCGTACTCTATGATTCAATAATTGAATCAACAACTATATCATCATTAAGATGGACATGGTACATAACCCTGATTGTGCAAAGGGATCTATTAAGAAAATTAGATATTCTTCATTTCAAATCTAAGAATGATTTTTGCAATAACATTTATTGCATAAGGATTTATTGTGGGCTCACAAGTCCAACAATCTCCCACGAGGCCAAAGAGTCCTTTATGGGCTTATCATTTAAATCCACACTCATGTGACAATAATAGCCTATTTAGAAAAATAGCTAGGTAATTTGATTAATGACTCTGTTCCCTAAAGGATGTGGGGAAAATCCTCAAGCGCATCACAGAAGTGTGTGGATCGGATAAAATGTGACCGGGAGCGACTAGTCGTACTAGTTTCTCGATGCAACGGAATTTAAAAATTTTAAATGATGAAACCATATGATCAAATAACACTTCTTGGATCGTTTCATCTAAACCACAAATAGGTTCTAGGATTACCTCTTGAAGCATGGTTGCGATCGAGTCTCTAAACCAAGATACCTCCTGTCTCAAGTTCTATCTAACGGAGGAGTCGCTTGCGAGTACGTTGATGAGACGTGTACTCCTCACAATCCATGTTGATGATCCAAGCAGCGGATCTCCTGATCTCGCCACACAAGATCCAACATCTTCTTCACGAGCGAGGCACATCGAAGGAGATAGAGATCCATGAGTAGTAGATGATCCGGTAGCATAACGATGATGCTGCGGTGATGACGACTCTCTCTTGGGCTCCATGGTGGACGACCACAATAGGAGAGAGGGAGAGAACCTTTGGCGTGTAGAGAGAGTGAGAGAGCTTATGAGTTGATCGTGTAACTTGAATAGAAAGGGGTGCCTCTTTTTAAATAAATATAAATCACAAATAGCTCTTTCTTATATATTATAAATCACATTTATAATATATATATGATTAATATGAATAGCGCTATCAGGTTATTTATATTCACGATAATTAAATCACATTTTATCATTGCTCAGCCACAGCAAGTCCTCCTATCTAAGGAAGAAGAGTAGGATGATGTGAGAACAGGTAACAGAAAGGTGTGGATGATGAGTACGTTCACCCGGATCTCTATTCTCATATGCTCAAATAATATGAATCACATTCACATTATTTAGACCTTTGATAATTAAATCAAATTTAATTATCTCATATAACTCTCCTTATAATATGAATCAAATTCACATTATTCATGATAACTAAATAACATTAAATTATCAATTTTTCAATGCTCGGATAGACGTATCAACAATGAAATTATCCATGAACTCTTTCAAGGATAATGAGCTTTCTCTGCGGATACTTGGACATAAGGACATGGTGATTGTATTTTTCCACGTATAGTGACTTGATATTGATATCACTTCTCAAATCTAGATCTTGCAGAGCTCTCATAGATGCTTGGTTAAGTCAAGAGCGTAAATCTAATCTTCTCATTGCATCCGATTCTCATTCAGATCAATGTCCAATATTTGGACAAAGATCAGATCATTTCTCTACAGAGAGGAGTCACTAAAATCTAGACCCGTTTCATCACTCCCTAAGAATGGAAGCATCATTGTTATACAATCGTTTATGATCACATCACCCTCAGGTTTTCCTATTACATGTATATCATGTATACTAGAAGACCGAGAACAAACCCGAAGTTTTAGATCTCTTTTAGATTATCTCCTTTAGGGTTTTTATCATTAAGTTTTCTAATTTGATCATTGAGAGTTGGTATCGATCATATACTTTCCAAAAGCAAATATCATACCCAGGTATTGATCATATATTTTCCAAATGTATATATCAAACCTGCAAATTCAGTCAAGCTTCCAAAGCGAGATGACCGACACGGAATTTGATTCTTACCAATATCTCATGAGTGAGCTCATGTCTTCCGGTTCATTAATGAACCTGTATGACCCCTTTAAGAGATTGTATTGCTCATATACCCTTACATGCACACCAGTGCGTCGGTATATAGACCTTGATTAGGTCATCAACATATTGGTCTGCCAAATGTACATACTCAGACATATAGTAACACATCTGTCTTTGTTCAGAGGATGCATGCATATATCATGATAGCATACGACATATTACTTTGGTTATCTCAATCTTGTTAAGTTAACTCTTTGACCTAACTTATCTAACACCTCTGAATCTTTATTCGTATGTAGAGGACCTGCATCAAACGATCAGTTATATATCAACCAAATGAGAAAGGAATGCCATCACCTACATAGGCTGGATATAAACTCTTAACAATCATTTGACAATGTTAAATAAGTCTTTAATCTAACTCAGATATTCATCTAAGCACCAGCCTATATGATTCAATAATTGAATCAACAACTATATCATCATTAAGATGGACATGGTACATAACCCTGATTGTACAAAGGGATCTATTATGAAAATCAGATATTCTTCATTTCAAATCTAAGAATGATTTTTGCAATAACATTTATTGCATAATGATTTGTCGTGGGCTCACATGTCCAACAATCTCCCACGAGGCCAAAGAGTCCTTTATGGGCTTATCATTTAAATCCACACTCATGTGACAATAATAACCTATTTAGAAAAATAGCTAGGTAAGTTGATTAATGACTCTGTTCCCTAAAGGATGTGGGGAAAATCCTCAAGCGCATCACAGAAGCGTGTGGATCGGATAAAATGTGACCGGGAGCGACTAGTCGCACTAGTTTCTCGATGCAACGGAATTTAAAAATTTTAAATGATGAAACCATATGATCAAATAACACTTCTTGGATCGTTTCATCTAAACCACAAATAGGTTCTAGGATTACCTCTTGAAGCATGGTTGCGATCGATTCTCTAAACCAAGAGACCTCCTATCTCAAGTTCTATCTAATGGAGGAGTCGCTTGCGAGTACGTTGATGAGATGTTTACTCCTCACAATCCATGTTGATGATCCAAGCAGCGGATCTCCTGATCTCGCCACACAAGATCCAACATCTTCTTCACGAGCGAGGCACATCGAAGGAGATAGAGATCCATGAGTAGTAGATGATCCGGCAGCATAACGACGATGCTGCTGTGATGACGACTCTCTCTTGGGCTCCATGGTGGACGATCACAATAGGAGAGAGGGAGAGAACCTTTGGCATGTAGAGAGAGTGAGAGAGCTTATGGGTTGATCGTGTAACTTGAAGAGAAAGGGGTGCCTCTTTTTAAATAATGTTTTGGGATCCATGGATCTCAATCCATGGACAACACAAAATCAATCCATCTCCTACTCAGGTTGGATATCACATCTTAACAATCACTTGATGATGCTTGATGAGTCTTCAATCTAACTCTTTAATTATTCATCCAAGCACCATCCTCTATGATTCAATAATTGAATCAACAGTTGTATGATCATTAGGATGGCCACCGTACGAAACCATAATTGTACTAAGGGACCTATTATGGAAATTAGTTATTCTTCATTTCAGATTAAGGAGTGAATTGCAATAACATTTATTGCATAATGGCTCGTTGTGGGCTCGCATGTCCAGCAATCTCCCACTAGCCCAAAGAGACATTAATGGGCTAATAATTAAACCCACACTCATGTGACAATCATAGGATATTTAATATAGCCAGGTAAGTTGATCAGTCACTCTGTTCTGAGAGACTATACCAAGTCCTTTTATGACACTTTCATATCACTCAGTAACCGTGCTTGCATCCAATGCGAAAGTTGCATCTTATGCAACGAATACTCAATATTGAGGCAGTCATAATGTCTTTGATACTACAACTCAACAATCATTATAACCAGTGTGTAATTTCAATTATCCTTATCATAATACCCTTATTCCCAGAGATCTCTATCTCTTAAGGTATATGCAGTTTAGACCTTTTAGATGACTATCTACAAAGTCTTATGTTCTTGATGATGAGACTTTGAGATCATTATCTCTAAGTATTATCATATTTGAAGATATTGTTTTATTACTGCACAAAGTGTTTTATCTCCATAGTAGGATTAGAATAGTTTACTATTTCCACTGCATGGCAGACATCTGGCTTTTCATACATATCTAACACATACCAGGCTTCTAGCAACCGATGCACAAGGGCAAACATTTTAGCATCATCAACACTTGATATGCTATCCCTTCAGATTGGTCAGTACCAAATCTTAAGGGAAAGGAGCCTTCCTTGGATAGAATATATCCATGATGTACTAGTAATGTGACAATCACAATTCTCTCTCTTCTCTTTGCTTCTGAACAACTTCAAAACTAAGATCTAAGAGGAATGCTCGAGATCATATCTCATAGTATGAAATAGCCAGATCATAAAACACTTATTATCATCCTTATATCATTCTAAATGATTAGGATATTATATACATTTAGCACAATGAACACATTGGTACTCCGACTAAGCTTCACATGGTTCATCAAGATTCTATTTGAAATCATAACATTTATAATTTCATCAAATCTTATGTTCCAACTACAAGAATCTTATTTCAGTCCATATATGGAGTTATTCAACTTGCACACCTTGCTTTCATAAACTGTGAAGCCCTGGGGCTACTACTTATGAATATCCTCAGAGAGGTATTCATAGAGGAATGCATTCTTGACTTCCATCTCAAAGATGTCAAAGTTAAGTTGTGCAGCTATCGTTAGCAATATTCTGATGGGTTTATGCATGGTCACTGAAGGAGAAGTCTCATCGTAAGCGATGTCTTCTCTTCATGTGTGTCTTGTGTATACGAGTCGTGCTTTGAATGTCTTTACCTTCTCATCAGGTTCCCTCTTTTTCTTGAAGATCCATTTACATCTTAAAGGGTCTTACCCTTTATAGGTGGATCCTCGAGGGTACATATACAACACTTGTATATGAAGTCTACATTTAGAATTTGTTGCTAACATCCATCTCTCCATGTCACGATCTTCAGAAGCTTCATCACATGAAATCAGATCATTGTCAGACTTATCTGGCGCATGGAATTCATCTTCAAACTTATTTGAAGAGGTATTAGTGTTTCATGTTTAGTTTTCCTTTTAGTTTATGACTTAAGGAGCCTCATTATCTTCTCAAGATTCAATAAGTTCCTTCACTTCATTTTTATCTTCATTCTCAAGAAAGTAATCATCTTATAATCATATTCTTAGAGATGAAATTATTTAAAAATCCCAAGGTCATAAAGTAGGCATCCAATACCATTCTTTATTTTCCTAAAGAAGTAGTGTTGAAGCGTATTTTTGAAGGTTTAAGTACCCGATTTTTATGTCGGATAGTCGTTGAGAACCCACAAAAATACACTTCGAACAAATAAATAACCAGACTTAACTACATTATGCACTAAGCAAAGTATATGTTAAATCAGGGTCGAATCCACAGGGACAGGAAGATTATGCACTTTATTTTGCAAATAAAAATACTTTATAAATCGATGAGTTTGTTGCAAGATATTTGAGTAACAAAAATTGAAATGAAAGTTGGAAGGACAATAGTGCAGGTCGGCAAGTGTTGATCACTCCCCTTCTATGTGGCAACCTCAAATTGGACTCGTACGAGTTAACTCTTCCCGAATTTGGATATTCTGACGAGGCGAGGTGGATGCGATTACAACTATAGATCGAGCTCGAACCTCGTGTCACGGCCCAGCCCTCCAAGAGTCAAGAATAATCACCGTTAGATATAGATGGTCGCGATAGTCTTGACAAATAGCTGCACGAAAGAGAAGACAACAAAATAAGATGGATATAAAAAATGTAAAGTAATAAAATAAAGGTTAGATAAAAATATGGTGGTTGGTGGCTCGGGAGGAAGCCTCTAGAGTCGGATTCACAGACGGACCGAGGAATTGATGGTTGACGGACGTCTATGGTATTGGATAATTTTTAATGGCACTTGGGGAGGAACCTCAGGAGTCGGATTCAGTGGGGGTCCAAATGCACAAGTCGACGAAATCATTTCGATGCTTCGTCTATAATAAAAGGGATGGCTAATTATGGTGGTGAATTTTTGTTGGATGACGGAATAGGTTGGAATCAAATTTGGTTGGCAAGAATGATGATAGAATGATCGAATAGGATGGGAAAATGTTTGATGATAGGATGGTAATCGAATGGGAGCAAATGCTAGGTCCTATGTGGTTTATAAAGACATCAATATGGTGGTTTTCTTCTCAAGAGAAACACCCCTTCAAATACACTTGTACCTTTTCAATTAGAGTTTCATATCTTTAAATGACGTAAAGGCATTCATGCCTCTTCACATTGACACCCAAAAAACCATCCCCCTTTTTTCCCATTAACGTTGGCGTTCGTTCATAATTATGGAAATTACCATCAATTTCAGCCACACATTTGCTTTTGCAAATGCTTCCAACGGCCACAATTTTTTTAGGCAATTAGTTATTTTAACTACTTCCAGTTCCTAGTGCTTAGGTTTATCTAGGATATGTATATATAAAAAATAGGATCATAGATGTTAATTTTATTGTAATGAACTTAATGGGATCCCATTACCGATAGCATTTATAGAGTAATTTTTGCACTAGGTGTTTGTCATACTGATTGGAAAAAATAGTAGCGACAAACAATCTTTGCTAAGAGGTTATCTGTATAAGAGGATACATGAAGTGATTATTCTCTCAAGATTCTGAAACTTATCGAATATTGTTGTTTCAACCTTGCATTTTTCATAAAGTTGATAATGCATGCCTCTCATTTCCTTTTCTCTTGATCGTGATATAAATCAAGGTGGATCAAAGAGTAAAAGGTATTTGCCTATTTGAGTAGATATGCAATCTGGTATGCATGTAATACTACCCCCTAGAATTATTATTCTTCATAAAATTATGATTTATCTTTTGAAATGGGTTGGTATTGATATAATTGTATAAAGAATAAGATATTCATCATACTCCAATTCTTAAGCTTTGCTAGTCCCTAGCAAATGTAAGAAAGAATATCAACACTCTAATGTTAACATGTAGGAAGAGACTAGCCTCTGAGGGTGAAATTTATCCTTTATTTCATAAAGTTCAAGAATAGAAATGAATCTCTCCTTACAATGCTTAGTCATCTCAAGTGTCCTCAAGACATGATTTAATGTAGAGACTTGCTCGATTCGGATTAAGTGATACCTAGCATCAATAATGTCATTAGACATGAGGATGACTCAAGTGTCAAATGTGCTGAATTGACCAAGTACTTTCATCCACAAACCTCTAGCTCTGATACACTAAGCCAGGAAATGTCTGAGATGGGGGCTTTGAGTAATCTCACATCCAACTTCATAATTAATTTAACACTCAACCCACATTCCTCCAACTGACCAGCAAGAAAATAGGTTAATTTGTGGAGTGATGAATCCATGATTCGTCATCTCAATATCTTGAACTTAGAAAAATCCATGAGTAAAGTCTCAAATAAATGTACATAAAATCAATAAATTAACATAATGAATCTTGTAAATAAAACACACTATATTATATTGTACAAAATAAATTAACAATAAAAAGCCACAAATAAAGGAGATTTTCACCTGTAAAAATCCCAAAACTTCAAGTATTTTTAATAATTTCATTTCAACTCCTTTTTAGCTAATTGTTTCTCTATCTTTTTCATAATAATGTATATAAAAATATAAAAATATAAAACAAATTTTATCTCAAATAAATGCTCCTAGATCCCAAATTGAAAAAGCCGTAAAGTCCAACTTCCAGGACAAATTCTTGCTCTGTACAAACTCCAAATTCACCAAACTCACTTTTAAAGTTCAAGTTAGAAAATTATCTATCCAACGGAAATAGTTTCTTTAAAATCGGAGCTCATTTACAAAAGTTGGATTTTGGGACCTAGATGTACATTGTATATTATGTATATATTCATTCTTTCTTCATTTTTTATTTTATCTTTCTTAACTACTAAAAATAAAAAAATCATTATTGTGTTGTATTTTTATTATAGTATTTTATTGTATTTTTTGTTGTAAATATCTCTTATTAAAAAGACAAAAAATATATATATTAGAAAAAAGAAATAAAAAATGTACATGTTGTATGTATTCTTTTGTAAATTCTCCACTATTTTTCTTTCTTTATATTTCTATAATATTTTAGTAGTATACTTTATCTCATTATATATTTTATTATTTAATTCCCTTTCTCTACAATAACCACCATTCAACTCCAACATTCCACCATTTTTTATAACTTCTAATTCAACTCCACCATCTTAATAACCTCCATTCTACTCCACCTCCATAATAACCTCCATATTCTTTCTCTTTATATACATCCCATCCTCCACATTTTGTACTTGATCCATCTTTCTGTGAGGAGAGCCTAGTTCCCAGAGTTGAATCGGTGACAACCGCGGTCGAGCGACGACGACCCTCTCTCCGGTGAGATCTGTTGGCTTCTTGTCCAACATCGCAACCTCACACGTGCACTGCTTGAGCTCCTCGCTCGCCAGCGATTCGAGCTAAGATCGTTCTCTCGTGAGCACTTCATAGGCGCCTTCGTTCATCGTAGGTAATTTCTCTTTTTTTTGTCATTCGACATCATTGTTGTTTTTGCATTTTTGATCACGTCACATTACCACCTACATAGCTCCATTTATTCTACTTTATCATCTTCACCACCATTGTCAAATCATATCATCACTACCACCTTCATTTTTCCCTTTTTTTACATATCCACTTTTGTTCCCTATTTCGGAGATCAAAATAAAAAAAATTAAAAATTGAAAAAACACATCATACAACACCAAAAAAATTCAAAAATATCAAAAAAATTAAAAAAAGAAACTGTAGTAGCGGTGGTGGGAGCACCCACCGCTGCCGTCGACCACCGCCACCGGCGCACCCGCGGCCTCCATCCGTTGTGCGGCTGCCCGCACGTGAACCCCTCGGCGCATCCCTCCGTACGTCCGCAAGCGATACCGTCCACCGCCTCAGTCACTCGTGCCTCTCCTTCTAGCTGTTCCACACTGGCACACCCCTCTGCGCGTTGTCGCCGCCCCTCTCCTTCCAGCCGCTCCATGCCCGCGCACCCCTCTGCACAGCCCGCCTCGCCATCGCCGTTGTCTCTCCCGCCACCGCAATCGCGTGGCGGTTCGCCACCGACGCCATTCCCTTGTGCGCCCTAGTCGTCCGCGCAAGGAAGAAGAAGGTTAAATTTTTATTACATTTTTATTTTAAAGATTGCATATACTCATTGTATAGTTTTTGTAATTACAAATCTATCCTTGTACATGTTTTATTGTAAATATTATTTTCTGAATTTGCAAAGACAACCCTCTGTTAGCATTTTAATTTTGACTTCAATCTTGCATCTTTTTATTCAAAGAAAAATAGCATTATGTTGAGAAACCCATTTTCTACCATCTGAATATTTATTTGTATTTTTGTGAGTTGTGGGTAAATAATTAAAAATGTTTAATTAAAATTCTTCATATTTTACCCACATTGAGCTTTAAAATTTATATCTCACTCACTGTTCTCCAAAAATTCTTAAAAATTAGAGGTGATGACTTGGAGTGTGCTTCATTTACTGTCCAAATTTCACATTGATTGGAGTTATCTTGTGCCTAAAATAAATTTTAGAGTGCTTTTGATATTTGATTTTTAATTAAATCCACGCATCATATTTTTATGAAATTTCAACTCTCCTGAATTGCTTGTATAAATACCATTCTGAGATAATTCACAATCTAGATAAATTTCTATTGTGGATTTATTAAGAATTAATTAGTCATTATCACTCTGTTTTCATTGAAGAATCCATAAAAAATTCATATTTTGTAAAAAAATTCCAAAAATATTACTATAATTTCATTACAACATGTTTTCATTCCAATATTTTTTTTCTTGATTTTTTATACTGTTTTGTGTGAGAAATTGTGAAAAAAACCATAAAAAATGTGCATTTTTAATTGTTGCATTTTCACACTGAAAATTCCAAAAAAATCTATGTTGCATTCATCAATGGATTAAGTTTACCGGAAAAAAATAATTTGGGTAAATTGGATTAATTTCACAAGTTGTGTGCTTTCTTATTGATGATTACATTATATACTGCTATAATATGATCAAAATATGTGAAGAACAACCTCAGTATTTGAAGTATACACTTCAATCTTGCATAATTTGCATTCTATTTATACAACAGAGGAAACCATCGTAATTAGATAAAATCAATCAAACCATTAAATAAATCGATTGATCATGATTATATATATAGGCGAAATATTTTTAGATGTCAATTCACATGTTATTTTTATGGTGAGATAATATTTATAAATCATCCAAGATAAACACCAAAATATAAACTAAACAAATCATATATATATATATATTATACTATAGCAAGAGGGAAAATAAAATTGTATCTAGAGCATTGAATTAAATCAAACAAGCCTACATATTGATAATACAATTTGGCATTACAATTTCCATCGACATTTTGTTGGAAAGAAAAGGGGAGGGATGATAGTGCAAAATCTCCTCTCTTTAAATGGCATGCATCGAGCCACATACAAAGACCTTCCCCATGCATGCCCTCTTTACTCTCTCTCTCCTCTTTTCCCACAAATTGAAGCCGCCCATGCCATCCTTCCCCATGCAAAAAAAAAATTCCTCATGCATTCAGTATTTTGTCTTTATGTGCATGGGGTGAGTCTCTTTATTGCAAGCAACCTTCATCTATAAAATCAATGCACAACAAATGAATGGGAAGCCCTTGACCCCGTAACTTCTCAGGAAACTCTCTCTCTCTCTCTATATATATATATATATATATTTTCATTGTCTTCGCAGGAAGGAACGCAACACTCTCTTCCCGACGTGAACTGGACTCGCATCCGATGCCCTCCAAGCCGCGAGCCACCGCAGTAGGTCCTCCGCACCTCCCGGGCGTATAGTCGTTGCTCCTGCTTCCTAGGCCGCTCCAGCCACGCTCATGTACGTGTGGCCACCCTCCTTACACCCTCCAGTGCTGCAGCACCTCTTCTCGCACCACCCGTGCGGCTCCAGGCTTCCAGGACTCCGCCACACTCCGTGCAACCCTCTCAGCCGTTCATGCATGTGCCCTCCACCGACGTCCAGCACCCTCACCGTACGAAGCACTACCGCGCTTCTCAACCACTGGCAGCCAACCACGCTCTCAACCCACGCGCGCCACCTCCCTTGCGCGCCCTCTGCCGCGTTCCTGTGCCCGCTCGTCAACTGCCCTCGTGTGAACCATTGTGCACACCACCCACGCTCCAGTGTCCACCTCCCCCGCGCGTAAGCGGCATGCATCCTCGCCGTACGTATCACCGCTGCGCCTCCAGGCCCTTCACCGCATCTCCAGCCTCCGGCCGCGTGCAGTTGATGCACCCCTCGCCTCCGTCCAGGTGCAGACCTCCAGCCGCCTCAATCGCGCGCCCAACCAGTCGCTCCTCCCATGCATATGTAAAAGAGAAAAGAGAAATAATTCTCTCTTTCTCACTCTCGTTATCTCTCTCTCTCGTTTTATGCTACATTAACTCTTGGAAAAATTGCATGATTAATCCACTTCATATTTTATAGTTACATTTTGATCAGACAATATAATTTCGTAAAGTATGAGTTTATCACATTGTAGGTTTATTCTACATCGTAATCTTTTGATAAATATTTCTCATAACAAACCCGACTCATCTAATTCTAACCGAATTGCATCCATAACCTTAGATTTGTAGAACGAGATCATTTTCTATCCTTGCGCGATTAAGTTGAAAAGATGTCTAAAATCCTTTAAAGATTGTTGCTATTTTGTTTGATCCCCGTGGTTCGATACTCGACTTGCTCTTTAGATTTCGTTCATTTCATGGTATTGTCGAGTTTATAAATTTTAATTGTTGAGATTATCTGCATGCACAATGGCAAGTTAAAAATCAACGATTAAGACATGCAAAAAACCACTCAACATTTTGGCACCGTTGTTGGGGACTAAGCAACATTTGCAATTTTTTCTTCTTCATTTTAACTTATTTCAATTATCTATTCTGCGCATTTTTTTGCTTTGTAGGTACTTAGGCTTAAAAAAATACTTGTCTTTTCATGCATTTTATTTTCACTAATCTGTAATTTGTAATATTTTCTCCTCCCTCCTTCTTGGAAAAGCTCGCCATCAGTAGGACAAAATATTACGGATTAGCATCAGAAGTGTAGGCACTGTGAGCTTCTCTTTCTCTTAGGCATCTTAGGTTTTTAAATTTCTGCATTTGTTTATGCTTCGAATTAAACCGAAAAATTTTTAAAAAAAGACTTCTTCTTTGCATCATCTCTGTTGTCTTCTTCCTCTAATAACATAATCCAAAGATCACCAAATCGTGCTTGATCACATTAAGAAGATAAGTTGAAAGGTCACCGCAGTGACCCGAGCGAAAGCGGATAAAATTCTTAATCTTTGTTTGATGCACATGAATGACATAAAAATCGCAGGTATATAGAACCCTTGGATAGAGACAAAAATTCCTGGTGCTATGTGGGATTGTAGAGAGAAATTGTAACTCCTCAACATGTTGGGCACATGTTCTATGGGAAGAACAGATCCTCAATCTGAGTACTGCACCCTGGATCCCCCAGCCGGATAGGACATCGATTTCTCACAATCTTACACACCCACCTCTTCATCAAGGACTCTTATATTCTCTGGTAACATTTGTTTAATTACTAAATTAACATTGAAAAGACAACCGCTCCCGCGGTAATTTTTATGTGAGTTGGTGAATCAACAACTTGTCTGATGTTTTGTACTATGTATGCTAGGTCGTAGGTCTCTGAAAATTCCACTACAACAACCTTTAGATTACGAACCAGTTTATAAATCAAAATCCAACCCATCTCCTTCAACTGAGAAATCTAAGAATTCATCTAATCTATGAGACACGGGAGAAGAAAATAAACCAAACTCTATGGACCTCATCTTCCAACAAATGCAACTTCTGAGGGAGGAAAATGCAATCATTCGCCGGGTCATAGCTCCTCTGAATAGGGGACCACCCATCAAGACACATTATAACCCTGCTGCAGAAAATGTAGTCCATTGGGTTCAGATTCCACCTGAGGTAGGAGATTTCGAGATTAAGCCGCATCCCTCCTCCTGATTCCAAAATACTATGGAAATGAAAAGGAAGACCCCTTTCTTCACATCCAAGACTTCTGCTCGGCTTGTGATACAATGAGCATCCCTGGGGTAGATAAGGAATACATCTACATGAAGGTCTTCATGTACTCACTAAAAGAAAGAGCACTCCAATGGCTTAGGAATTACATGACTCCTCTTACTTCCTGGGATGTGTTAAGGGAAGCCTTCATCAAGAAATACTTCCCAATAGGAAAAACAAACACCCTGAGACAAGCCATATCATCATTCACCCAAAGGAACATTGAACCCATACACGAAGCATGGGAGTGTTTTAAGGAAACTCAATGGGAATTCCCTCATCATGCAATCCCCAAATGGAAGCTAGTTCAGATATTTTATGAGGGCAGAGATACATCATTTAAAAGAGTGATTGATGGCTCCTACGATGGAAACTATATCAGCCGTGATGAACATTTTGTCTAGACTTTATTTAAAAATATGGCTGATAATTAGGTGAATAGTTCCTCCATTGAACAATACAATGGGAACATGAGATCAATCAACATAATCAATCATGAGAGATCTACCAGTGAGCTATCCAAAGAAAATCATGACAAATATGAAACCCTCTCGAAGCAAATGGACCTTATGACCTAAGCCATAGGAAAATTGGCTATGAACAATCCCATCGTTCAAGAAATTGATCACACCCCATTCACTTATAATCAAGACATGACCCCTGAGACTGTGAATTGGGTACAAAGAAATCAAGGAGGAGCATATTCAAACTCCCAACATACAGGATGGAGAGAACAATCAAATAATGGGTGGAATGGACAACACAACTATCATTTCCAAAATCACACCTAGCCCAGACAACCGATAGCACCACCAGTGACTCAACCACACACCGCTGCTGTAAATTTTGATGCCTTGGCTCAAGCTATACAACAGCTTGCCATAGAACAACAACATGCCACTGAAGCTCAACAACAAGCCAACTCTGAGAATGCCCGGCAATTTGCCGAGATCGGTTCATACATCCCAGCCTTGTTGGCTCAACCTCTGCCCAATCCCAACACCAACAAGGCTAGTTCATCTAGAATACTTCAAACTCCACTACCTGTCGGATCTTTCACCTCACCACCTGGTTTTCAAAATCAAAATCAAGGATTTTTCATATCTCCTAGGACAAATCAAGGGAATACACATCAATCACCTAGAAATCAAGTGAATTTCAAAACTCAACCCCGTCCAGACCACTCTACTAATGTTTTTACTTTGAGAAATGGGAAAACCACTTCTGCCTTCACCAAACCATTGGCTTCAGAGGATCAAACAGAAATTGAGGGAGAGATTGATAATGAAGAGAAGCTAATTGAGACAACCATACTCCCACCTTCCTCCCCAACAATTACCATCCCCTTTCTCAGAGCCCTCCACCGAAGAAAGACTCGATCATCCACCATCAATACAGAGCTAGAAATACTGTTCTCAGACATTTTCATTGAAATCCTGCTCCTAAAAGCCCTCGAACAAGTCCCTACCTTCTCCCACTTCCTAAAGGAAAAATGCACGCCAAATAGGAAATCAAGAGAAAAAATAAGGAAAATCAAACTGAAAAGTATGTGCTTCCCCAAGCCACATCAAATGTCATTTCACAATTCCTGCCCACCAAGAAGAGAGATCCAGGGGCACCCTTAGTTAAATGCACGATTGATGAATTAACCTTAGAGCATACCCTATTAGATAATGGCGCTTCAATCAATCTCCTCCCCTACTGCTATCCTAGAGCACTTTGACTTAGGGAAACTGAAACCTGTTTCAATGATTCTACAAATGGTTGATCGTATGGTGAAAAGACCAATAGGACTTCTTGAAGATGTTATAGTCACAGTACATGGACATAAATTCCCTGTGGACTTTGTTGTTATGGATATGGATTCCCCAACACACTGAGTGAAACACCCATCATTTTAGGAAGACCCTTCCTAGCTACTGCTAAAGCATATTTTGATTATGAGGGGTGCAAAGTCGAATTGTCAATCAATTGCAAAATCGTCCCTATTGATCTTGTCATACCCAACTCTGTTGAATCTGAGACTGAAGACTGTGGTTGGATAGAGAGATGTGTCATTCTCAACATACAAAATGACTTTTCCCCCATCCATCTCGCCAAAGATCCTTTAGAGCTTAGTCTGAACACCTCTAGATCCACTTACAAGCAAACTCTCATGAAATTGCCACATACAATCTGAATCTCGCACTAGAAGCTCCACCATGCCCTCTTACCAGACAAGAAATTGATGAGCTTGATAATGCATGGGACAAATTAAACTCTAGACTCACATTAACCTCAGTCATAATCATGCCCATGATGGAACCACCATTTGAGACCATTTCTTTGATAGATTTAGGAAACAATGCATCTCTGACTCCACCGATAGCTATTATTGAATTGAAAACACTACCCTAAGATCTAAAGTATGCTTTCTTAGATGATATGCACAGTCTACCAGTCATTGTCAATACCAACCTAATCATATGCAAGAGAGCCAAATTATGGAGGTTTTGAAAAGGAATTCCCAGATCATTGGATGGAAGATAACGGATCTAAGAGGAATGAGCCCAACATTCTGTACACATCACACATATCTCGAAAATGATAGTAAACCCTCTCGAGAAATGTAAAGACGGTTGAATCCCAATCTACTAGAGGTTGTGAAGAATGAGATCTATAAATGGGCAAGTGTGGGTATCATTTATCCTATTGCTGATAGCCCTTGGGTCAGTCCTCTCCAAGTTGTCCCCAAGAAAGCTGGATTAACAATTGTCAAAAATGAAAAAGGAGAGGACATACCCACCAGAGTAGCCATATCTTGGAGAGTAAATGTCGATTATAGGAAGCTCAACAAGGCTACCTGAAAGGATTATTTCCCGCTGCCATTCATTGACCAAATCATCGAGAAGCTAGCTGGGAAAGAATTTTTATGCTTTTTGGATGTATATTTCGGATATAACCAAATAGCTATAGCACTAGAGGATCAAGACAAAACCACCTTCACCTGTCTTTTTGGGACTTATGCATCACGGCGGATGCCTTTCAGATTATGTAATGCCCCAACAACATTTCAAAGGTGTATGATGGGAATCTTTGCGGATATGATCAAAGATTTTATGGAGGTATTTATGGATGATTTTTCAATTTTTGGAGATTCTTTTGAGGAAACACTTGGATTTTTGGATAGAGTCCTACAGAAATGCATTGAAGTAAACATGATATTATCCTGGAAGTAATCACACTTCATGGTGAAATAAGGGATAGTGCAGGGTTATATTGTGTCAAAGAAGGTAATGGAAGTGGATCCATCAAAAATAGAGACCAACACCCATTTAAGTCCACCCGTGATTATAAAAGGGGTTCGATCCTTCCTAGGTTATGTCGGTTTTTACTGCCGATTTATCAAGGATTTCTCAAAGCTACTTGAGAAAGACCAAGATTTTACGTTCACCGAGGAAGCATTCGAGTCCTTCACTCTTCTGAGAAAAATCATCACTAAAGCACCTATATTGCAGCCCCCTGATTGGATTCTTGAATTTGAAATCATGTGTGATGCTTTTGATTATGTTGTTGGGGCAGTATTGGGTCAAAGGAAAGATGGAAAACCATATGTCATCCACTACGCCAGCAAAACTCTGGATGATGCCCAAAAGAACTACACTGTGACTGAGAAAGAACTACTGGAGGTGGTGTTTTCATTAGATAAATTTTGGTCCTACATCATAGAGTCCAACATCATAATCTACACATGCAACTCTGCTTTGAAATATCTCTTCACAAAGACAGATGCTAAGCCTAGACTCATTAGGTGGGTATTACTGCTCTAAGAATTTGATTTAGAAATTCAAGATAAAGCCAGAGCAAAGAATGTTGTGGCCGACCACGTTTCGAGACTCCCTCCATCTATCACAGATACCATCCAAATTTCTGATAACTTTCCAGACGAAAGTATCATGGCTGCCTCTCAACTCTCTTGGTATGTAGACATCGTCAATTACATCGTCACTTCCACATTTCCTGATGACTGGACAAAATATAAGAAAGAAAAAAACTAAATCCCAAGCCCGATACTACCACTGGGAAGACCCTTTGCTCTTCAAAGAGGGTACTGATTTGATATGGAGACGATGTATCCCTGAATCTGAAGTCAATGATGTCCTATCTCACTGCCACACTTCTGGGTGTGGAGGACACCATTCAGGGAAGCGCACAACCGCTAAGGTCTTACAATGTGGTTTCTATTGGCCTGCACTCTTTAAGGATGCCCATCATTTTTGCTCAATCTTGTCCTGCCTATCAGACCAATGGAACAATGACCCGACACAACATGATGCCCCTCCAACCCGTACATATAGTCGAAATCTTTAATACTTGGGGAATAGACTTCATGGGACCTTTTACCATCTCACAAGGATATCAATACATCCTACTCGTTGTTGATTATTTGTCCCGTTGGGTTGAATCCATTCCCACTCGCGCTGCTGATAGTGCCACTGTTGTCAAATTTCTGACTAACCTTTTCTCTCGATTTGGATTACCTAAAGTGTTCATTAGTGATGGTGGAACCCATTTTTTGAATGCTTCAGTTAAGAAATTACTTAAGAAGAATGGAGTCGAACACTATGTCTCAACTGCCTATCACCCACAGACCAATGGAGTGGTTGAGCTGTCAAACCGAGAAATCAAGACCATCCTCCAGAAAATTGTTCGTTCTGATCGTTAAGATTGGTCTCAACACTTACCTTCTGCTCTTTGGGCCTACCGCACAGTTTTCCACACACCCTTAGGAATGAGCCCATATCAGTTAGTCTATGGAAAGCCTTGCCATCTACCCGTTGAGATCCACCACAAATCACTCTGGGCGATCAAGAAATGCCATTTGGATTATGATGAGGTTGGAAAGAGAAGACTAATGGATTTATCTGAACTGGAAGAATTGAGATCACAAGCCTATGACAACAACTTGTTGTACAAAGAGAAAATCAAAATATGGCATGATGCGAACATTTCGAGGAAAACATTTCAAGAGAATCAAAAAGTATGGCTTTTCGATTCAAAACTGAAACTATTTCCAAGAAAGCTGAGATCAAAGTGGAAAGGACCATACATTGTAACCAAAGTCTATGATAACGGTGCAATAGAAATATGTGACCCACACACAAAAGGCACTTTTAGAGTCAATGGTCAAAAACTGAAACCTGTTGTTGAACCATCTGGTCCTATGCCTGTCTGCGTAATATACCTTCTGCAGGAAAAGTGAACCACAACATCACCAAGCTGAGGCATTAAATCATGCATTCTCGTGAGTCCCCTATCACAAGTATCTTTTATCTTTACTGCATTGCATTAGATAAGTATGGGGGTACACCTCCATACTTCTAAAAAAACATAAGCACAAAAATGCTTTTCACATCACTCACCCCTTCTTTTGGTCATCCTATTACACCTTGCCTTCACCATGAGGACATGGTTTCTGATAAGCATGGGGGGGAGGGGGTGTAGATAGTTTTCAAAATTGCGTACTTTTCAAAAAAAAATCTTCAAAATATTTTTTTGCAAAAATTGTCCTAAAAATAGTTTCAAAAAGCAAGAAAACCACTAAAAATACATCCTTCCTAATTTTATCCTATCGTTTGAGAAATCAGATCTTCACTTCATAGATTATAGACTGAGGTTGAGTAGACCCTAATCCACATAGCTTCATCAGAAGTCACTAGGCATGAGTTTTTGAGCTTTCTTCAGGACCATAGGGATTATATTCTCTCAGTTCCACTAACTCTACTGGTGAATGAACTTCTGTATCTAACTAGATCACCTGAGAAACTAGTAGCACTCTTAAACTCTTCAGTGGGTATGAAGCAATTGCACATTGCACTTAGCTTGATTGAGTTTATTTTACGAGATACAATTACAATCTAGTTGAGGTGACGAGTTGTCCTCTTGGTTGTCCTAATGCTTGAACCTTGTCTATAGTCAGTCAAGGAACTTGATTCAGGGGCAACATGATTTCTCTAGTCTAAGTATGTTAGTAAATAAGCCAGTATCATGCCTCCAAAGTCAATAGTATGCCGATACTACCTTTGATGCCAAACCCAAAATAAAAACACCACAAAAAAACATATCACAATACAAAATAATGCCAAAAACCACCAATCATGAACAGATGTGCCAAGCAAAAGCACTAAAGAAGACCACCAAATAACCCTTCTCCACCAACAAAGCTGTGGTGGCAGACCAATGATGCTACGTAATTTCTTAAAAGAGGCCCAGGGTTATGGTCTGCAAAAGGAAAAAATGAGAGTAACGGACCAAAGCGGTCTACAGAAAACCCAAAAATTAAGTCCCATTCTCCAATAAACTATGACCTACTTTTCTATGCTGACATACTTGAGTGGAAAGAGAATATGCCTGAATTCATGTGAGAACTGCGGCTATATGTGTAGAGAATCATTTAGTACCTTGATAGATTGTGTTGTTAGCTTAATCTCTTGACTCACGAAAGCTAAAACATCACTAACACTGTTTATATCCATTCAAGGTCAAAGAGAATACTTGTTTCTTAGGGATGAGCTTACTTGATCGACCTTCTGAAACCATGTCTAATTTTTGTTGGAACTGAGAGACTGTTGAAACTACAAAACTCAAGTCAAGTCAACAATTCGAACAAATCATTAATCCATGGGTCAAATCTACTGAAGATTGTGTATTTGTATAATTAGGATATGAAAATTTGAGACTTTGTGGGTATGTCTGCTGCAAACCCTCAACCGATCTATCTTGACTACTTCCCTTATCCTTCATTATTATTTATCTTATTCTAGCTCAAGACTAGCTAGATTTAAGTATGGGGTGTAATGATTACATTATATAATGCTATAATATGATCAAATTATGTGAAAAACAACCTCAATATTTGATGTATACACTTCAATCTTTCATAATTCCCATTCTATTTATAAAACAGAGGAAACCATCATAATTACATAAACTCAATCAAACCATTGCATAAATCGACAGATCATGATTATCTATCTAGGCAAAATATTTTTAGATGTTGATTCGCATATTATTTTTATGGTGAGATAATATTTATAAATCATCCAAGACAAACACCAAAATATAAACTAAACAAATCATATATATATATATATTATAGCAAGAGGGAAAATAAAATTGTATCCAGAGCATTGAATTAAATCAAACAAGCCTACACATTGATCATCCAATTTGGCATTACAATTTCCATTGACATTTTTTTGGAAAGAAAAGGGGAGGGATGATAGTGCAAAATCTCCTCTCTTTAAATGGCATGCATAGAGCCACATACAAAGACCTTCCCCATGCATACCCTCTTACTCTCTCTCCTCTTTTCCCACAAATTGTAGCCACCCATGCCATCCTTCCCCTTGCAAAAAAAAATTCCTCATGCATTAAATATTTTGTCTTTATGTGCATGGAGTGAGTCCCTTTATTGCCAGGAAACTTCATCTATAAAAGCCATGCACAACAAATGAATGGGAGGCCCTTGACCCAACACACACACACTCTCTCTATTTTCATTGTCTTTGCAGGAAGGAACGCATCCCTCTCTCCCCCACGTTAATTGGACTCCCATCCGATGCCCTCCCAGCCACGAGCCACCGCAGCAGGTCCTCCGCACCTCCCGCTTGTATCGTCGTTGCTCCTGCGCCCCAGGCTGCTCCAGTCACACCTCCCGCGCATGTGGCCACCCTCCCCACACCCTCCAGCGCTGCAGCACCTCTTCTCGCACTACTTGTGCAGCTCCAGGCTTCCAGGTCTCCACCACACTCCGTTCAACCCTCTCCGCCGTGCATGCAGGCGCCCTCCACCGACGTCCAGCACCCACACAACACTACCACGCATCTCATCTGCCGGCAGCCAACTGCATGCCCAACCCGTGCGCGCCACCTCCCTTGCACGCCCTCCGCCGCCCTCCTTTGCCCGCTCGTCAACCGCCCTCATGTGAACCACCATGCGCACCACTACGCAGTCCGGTGTCGACCTCCCTCGTGCGTGAGCGGCATGCATCCTCACCGTACGTAGCACCACTGCGCCTCCAGGCTCTTCACCGCATCTCCAGCCTCTAGCTGCGTACGGTTGACGCACCCCTCACCTCCATCCAGGAACGGACCTCCAGCCGCCTCAATCGCGCCTCCCGCGCATGTCGTCACCTCCCTCGCACTCCCAACCAGCCGCTCCTCCCATGCATATGTAAATGAGAAGAGAGAAATCATTCTCTCTTTCTCCCTCTCGTTATCTCTCTCTCTCGTTTTATGCTACATTAACTCTTGGAAAAAAATGCATGATCAATCCACTTCATATTTTATAGTTACATTTTGATCGGACCATAAAATTTTGTAAAGGATGAGTTTATTACATTGGAGGTTTATCAATTCTACATCATAATCTTTTCATAAATATTTCTCATAACAAATCTGACTCGTCTAATTCTGTCTGAATTGCATCCATACCTTAGATTTTTAGAACGAGATTATTTTCTATCCTTGCGTGATTAAGTTGAAAAGATGTCTAAAATCCTTTAAAAATTGTTGCTATTTTGCTTGGTCCCTGTTGTTCGATACCCGACTTGGTCTTTACTTGATTCCGTTCATTTCATGGTATTGTTGAGTTTATAAGTTTTATTTGTTGAGATTATCTACGTGCACAATGACAAGTTAAAAATCAACGATCAAGACCTGCAAAAAACCACTCAACACTTATTAACTTAATTCGCCCGCATTTTGCATTGGCATTTGTTTTTGCATAAAAAATATAAAAAAAAGTCGCACTAGAAATCTAGATCTTAATTTTTGAATTAACCTCAAGTTGTTCCTTTGCCACCATGTGTTCGACTCCAGACTTGCCCGGGATATACATTAAAGCTGAGACACTCTTCACGGAGATCTTCTCTCGGTTCTGATTGATTCGCTAAGTACACATACTACAACTTATGTAAATTATATCACGTACATAGCGACTCATCATATGGCATTGTTGTCGGGGAGGCAAACCACTTAGGGTTTAATTTCAAAATTTGGATTTAGATTTCACTTATTCGGATAGTCCGACCCCCGAGCCACCTTGTATTTAGCCCATTCATTTCAATTATTTCTCAAGTTATTCTTGTATATATTTTGTTTTTATCTCGCTAACATAAATTTTATTTTCCTTGCGAGGTCCTAGTGGATTTGGAGTACATCGGAGGTCGACGGACGCGGCGCGCACCGACTGCTGAAGAGCTAGGAGAATTGATTTTATATTTGAGAGAATTTTTGTAAAATTTTGTAATTATTTTGTTGTAATAATTTAGGTAACTTGCTCCTTTATAGCCACTATTGTTTGAGAGCTCGCGCTTATATAGAGACTTGGAATTTTACTTTGCGATGTGTCAAGACCTGTTTCACTCTCCGGTGAGGGTAGGGCTTGACTTGAGTGGCAAATTTAAGGATTAGGCACACAATAGTTTAACATCAAATTTATTTGTGCCCATCGTATTTTAGGCCACACATATCTTAGAAGATTTACACATCTTATAAGATTCATAATGAGACACACACAGACATGTTCTACTTAGCTCAAATTAAATCAATTCTTTCCCACTAATAATATATTGTTTAGGTGCGGTTTTCTCGATCTTCATGCATTTAGTGTAATATTTATAAACTCAGTTTTGCATAATGCATGGACAGTGCTGGGATTCACTATAAGTATACCTTCTTCTGAGCATGCATCATAGTTTCTTGTTTGCATTACGATTTCTGATTCTCATCTTGTTTTATAGCCTAAAGGTAAAAAGGAAATTGAGACTGAAAGATAGATGTGCTTTTGTGTTCAGATTAATTCTCAAGTGATAACCTAACTCTAAAATTGGGACTGAATTGAGCAGGTCGATTAAAAAAATTGGAATAAAAAGAACTTTGTTTGTGGGGGCATAAATCCCTCATTGTTTGATTTATTTGCAAGTGAGAGAGACGAACCTAGGATAGAGCCAAGCCAGGATTTCTTACATGCTACTCGTTCTTTATTTTTATATGATTAGCTACTTTTCAGTGAGGAATACAGGTCGTCATATTTATACTGTCTGGACTTCCTTAGCAGAGTGGGAGGTTTAGATGGCGCATTAGTCCTCAAGGAACGGATAGCCGTATTTTTGCGATCCATGCTTACTCCTATACTGATTGAAAGTAGGTCCAACTAGTCGTAAGAACCGGGCCAATCTGTAGGAAAATACGGGCACCTAACAGATCGTTAATATTTCCAAGATTGTATTTATCGCTAACTAAAATTGATGAGATAATTCGGTCGAACCCTTACGACCATCACCTGTTGAGTTGGTGAAATTGAGGATTTGAATTGTGTTTGTATTGTATGAGTTTACTCCGCACATTTACGTGCACCATAGAACTAGTGACTCATTAAATATCGTGTCCTAATTGGTTCTTTTGACATCGAAGATGATTGATTGGGGGATATTTATTCAGACTTTGCGAATCTCTTGTAGAACCCTTCAATAAGTACGTCTTCAAAGGTATGGGCACAACATGGACCAACCTAGACTCATAATCGTCTTGAGCCCAGGATTACCCACTCTCGGGATGGTTACTCTCAAATCATTCCCTTTCCCTCTTCCCACCTCACCGAGGAAGACCTTTGCCTCGATGAGAATATCTTGATTCATAAATCCTCTTCTAATCAACAACATCTGGCTGATTTAGGACTAAAGTAAGATACAAGAAAAAATGCATCCAAAGAAGAAAGAAGAGGAAGAAGAGAACCATGAAGACCTGATGAGAATGGTACTTGCCAGATTAGCTGCATCTGAGCAACAACATGCACTACTCCGAGCTCAGTTAGGACAACTAAATGTTGGGGTCGAACCACCAATGGATGCTACGTATAATCTCAGACAATACCAAATTCGGAACTACTTGAGTCCGGCAGAACCCACAGTTGATTTTGAGTCGAAGCCGTACTTTCTCAACCTGCTGCCACACTTTTATGGGAATGCATTCGAGGAGCCATATGCATTTATAAGGGACTTTGATCTCATCTGCGCTAAAACCTTAGACATCCTAATGTTAGCCATGATTATATTAGGCTCACAACCCTTCCATTTGTCTTGGGTGGCAAAGCTGACTATTGGGTAAAGAACTTGGGAGTTACAATCACTGCTTATGCCCAGTTCAAGGACATGTTTCTGAAGAAGTTCTACCCGTTGAGTAGAACTAACATGATGGGGACGTGAATTATGAGTTTTTCCTAATTACCCAATGAAGCCCTTTGTGATGCTTGGGAAAGATTCAAGGACATCCTACAGAAGTGTCCCTGTCATGGACTAGATGACAATATCTTGGTCCATTCATTCTTTACTGGTCTCAACCCTAAGATGCAGGGTTTAGTAAGCACTGCCTGTGGAGGTAGCTATACATCACGAGGAGCGGATACCGTCTGGAAGGTATTCGAGTAGATGTCCAGCAGGGCCTATACACCGTCCCCCAGTTCACTCTCATTTGGAAGGTGGAAATCAGTTGTAGTTGATCTCTCTCAGGAAGTGATCCCTAGCATGCGACTCCTTGTGGACAAGCTTACTGTAGTCGAGAGGATTGACAAGAGAATTGATGAATTGGATAGAAGCATCTCCAAGATTCCAAAACAAATGGAGGAGTTGACTGATAGGGTATTTAAGATAAAGATACATGCCGTGACTGCACCCTCTGCTCTCGTATACCGAGTTCAACATATTCATGAGCAGTTGGTGTCAGGGCAACCCCAACCATGAGCTCTTGAAGAGTAGGATTTGTACATAGCCTATCCTACAAGCTCCTGACTGGTCTCTCCCCTTTGAAATCATGACTGACATTTCAGATTTCGCTATAGGAGCTGTGTTAGGTCAACAACGAGAGGGGATCCCATTTCCGATCCAATATGCGAGCAAAGTATTAGATCCTATATAGAAGAATTATACAGTGACTGGAAAAGAAGGACACGAAGGCACGTCTTCTTAGGTGGATTTTACTCCTCCAAGAATTTGATTTGGAGATAAAAAATAAACCTGGAGTGAAGAATGTTCTGGCTGATCACCTTTCTCGGATTGAACTTAAGGATTCTATGAGTGGATTAGAGAGTCCTTCCCAGATGAGTCAACTTGTTTTATTGACTCACTCCCGTGGTATGCCAACATGGTGAACTATCTTGTCTCCAAGCAGGTTCCCATGGTTGGACTAGGAGCAGCATTGATCGACTGAAGTCGGATTCGAGGAGATACCACTGGGATGATCCTTTCTTTTTCTTCGAAGGACCAGATTGTGTTTGGAGAAGGTGTATTCCTTAGGAGGAATACCAGAGTGTCCTCATATATTGTCATTCACTTGAGGCTAGAGGACACCATTCGGGAAAGAGAACCGCTCATAAAGTACTTCAATGTGGATTGTATTGGCCAACCTTGTTTAGAGATGCTATTATTTTGTATGGTCGTGCCCGATCTGTCAAAGGATGGGAGGGACAATTGGACAAAGAGATGAGATGCCCATGCAACCGATGATTATTTGTGATGTTTTGATGCATGGGGCATAGATTTTATGGGTCCCTTTCCCAATAGACAAGGACATGAGTACATATTGTTCGCGGTTGATTATTTATCCAGGTGGGTGGAGGATATCCCAACCCGAACCGCATACAGCAAGACTGTTTGTAAGTTTGTGAGAGACCATATTATTGCTAGGTTCGGGGTTCCAAAAGTTTTGATATCTGATGGGGGTAGCCATTTTGTGAACCAAGATATGAGATCTTTAACTAAGGACTATGGATTTGAGCATAGAGTTACTAATCCTTACCACCCACAATCCAACGACATGGCTGAGGTTTTGAATAGAGAGGTGAAGAGTATTTTGCAGAAATTGGTTCGTCCTAATAGGAAGAACTGGTCCCAACTCTTGGACCAAGTTTTGTGGGCCTATAGAACAACCTACAAGGCACCATTGGGTACTTCACCATTTAGAATTATCTACGGCAATCCATGCCATTTTCCCGCATAATTGATTAAAAATCCGAATGGGCAATTAAGAAGATTAATTGGAGTTGTCACCTAAGGAGAAAGTAAATAGATGGCATGATCAGCACTTTAGGTGCAAAGACTTTGTCCCTAGACAAAAGGTATGGTTGTTCAATGCCAAGATGAAGATGTTCCATGGGAAGCTCAAATCTAAATGGGCGGGTCCCTATGTTGTTAAGAAAGTGGACGAGAATGGAAATGTAGAGATAGCTAATCTCACAGATTGTGCACAATCTCATGTGGTAAATGGACAACTGTTGAAGTATTATCTAGATTCGAAAGAGCAGTTAGTCCAAGTCGAGGTCATCAACTTCATGCAGAGTGAGTACAGAGCAGATACATCATATTACTCTTCATGAAGCTGCATCATCAAGATTCAGCATCTTAGAAGATTCATTCCTTTTGTACATTCTCCCTTCTTTGTATATTCTCCAGCACATTGGTTCTTACACTTACTCCTGTCCTATACTTAGGCTGACTAGAGCCTAAGAATAGGGGGAACCGATGCCCTCCATGTGTATATACTCATCCATTTCTCATCTTGACCTCATCCGCCCCATTTTTTCTCTTCTTCTAAACATAGGATGACCAGAGCCTAAGTATAGGGGGGCGGATCGACTTCTATACTTTTTATTATTTTAGTCATCCTACACTTAGCACGAGCTATGTCTTTTTTCTCGCTTCCCGTGCTCTGAGGACATAGCACATGCTAAGTATAGGGGGGCATGTATATATTACATATATACTATACCCGTAGCTCGTACTTTCACGTATTTTTGTATATATTATACAATAATTACAGGGTTGGTAGAAAAACAAAAAGGGAAATTCTTTTTCAAAAATCTCCAAAAAACTTTTCAAAAGAAATTTGATTTTTTTTCCTTATTTTCTTAAAAAAACTCTTTCACAAAAATGTCCTTTCCTATTTACCTATCTTTTTTCAAAAAAAACTTTCTTCTTTTCCTTTTTTTTAAAAATCTAAAAAAAAAGAAAAAAACAAACTGACTAATAATTTGGTTTAATCCCTGACACTTACACTTTCACAAAAGACTAGTGATGCTGAAGAACACTTGGTATATGAGGTCTTGAGATTTTGAGTTAACCAGCCTTAGTCATTAGGGTCTTTTGATTTAATTATTCACATTTCCGTAGTTTGAAAGTTTTATGTTCTATATTGCATGCTTAGTCTCTACCTTAAGTATATGGTTAGCACCTCACATACACGACTGCAATTTTGATGAGATGAGTTGAAATTTCACTTGAGGAACTGGGATGAGGGAATTGAGTTTGAACTTAATTTGATGATGCTCGAGGATGGGATAAAATCAATGAAGGCTTCATGAAACCTAAGTGTTAGCACCATTAGCCAGTATGAGAACATGGTTCTTGTACTATCTCTTGACATTTACCTATGTGCCAGGGTATGATAAAATAAAGTAATTATTGATATGTGTACGCCAACTCTTAGGGCCTGTTTGGATGCTGGTGTGGAGTGGGTTGGGTTGACCCACCCCGCGTTTGGGTTGCGGGGTGTGCGGGTTGGAATGTGTGCATCGGTGGTGTGGGGAAGGGGGGTCCGTGTGCGGGTTGGCGCAACCTTCCCAGACCTCTACACCCTTTTCGACAGCTACGGAAGGGAGGTTGCAAGCTTTTTCAAAAGCTACAACTCTACATCGTCTTATGCCCGACCTCGATGCACCTGCTGCCATTACTTATTCTCCCCACCCCTGCCGACATCTTGCCTCCGCTAGCGGACAAGGTTGAGGTCGATGGAGTCCTAAATACCTCTTACAACAGACCCTACACCAGGATTCAGACTAGACGATGGGCACCGCAGACGAAGCAACCGCGACCTTGAAGACCACTCAAAGAGAGACTCTCCATCAGCATTTACTGTGAGACATGCCTAGCTACGTCGAGTCCTGTGAATCAACAACACCCGCATCATCCCCCAAACCATTGAGATGGGGAAGAAGGCAAACAAGGGTTGAGGAGGAGATCTACCCTTATAAATTGTGTGACACCATCGTTGTCGCCATTCAATCACTCCTTGCTGTCGGGATTGTGCTTCCAGCGGAGGATTTGGAGGAGATAACACGGTGCTTGAAGCTCGTCCTTGGAAGGTATGTAAACTGACCTTGGTTCCCCCTGCGTCTGAAATATATGCAGTTCATGCTTCGAGTAGATGCTTCGAGTATTAGTTTCGAATTTTATGCTTCCAGTGGATGATATCGAATTTTCGCGTGAATTTTATGCAGTTCAGTTAAAGATATAATCGTTGTTACAATTTTCTTGCGTTGTCGATTTTTCTTACATGGCTTACCTAATTAACTTCGTTGATTACGACTATCTTTGACTAATATGCTGGTGTTTTTGGGTATTTGGTTATTTGCTATGCTAGGGTTTTTGGGTTCATTGATTTGGTTACATTCACAGCTAACTCACTTGGTTAGGTTTGTTTGAGTAATTTGTTATGCAAGTTATTGGGATATCTCCCATCATGCAAGTTGTTGAATCTGTTTAATATGTGAAGTCAATATGTAAATAAAGATCTCCCATCAGAAATAAGGTTAGCTTACCTGTGATCTTTGTGGCTTCCCTTTATTTTATTTGTGAACTTTGAGATAAGAGGCTTGAAATTGTTGTAACTGTGTGCATCAGAGGGGATGGTTAAGTTGTCGGCAAACAATGCTCATCTTTGCACCCAAATTAGGAAACATTTCTTCATGTGTCTTTTGAGATAACAGCCTAGTTATGACGAGTTTTTTGCAGGGGAAAATGCTGACCATCTCTTTTTCATGTGTCTTCATTCAGATTTTGTATGAACAAAGCTTACGTTGATTGGCTTGTTAGTTTTTGGTGTTTTTTTCAATAAGATTTAGATAGGGGGACGGAAATCATGGGGATTGAGGGTACATGAAGATCTTTGGCTGTTCCATGTTCTATTTGGTGGGAGGAATTCTCGATTTTTCCATTGTCCAGAGACTTTGTCATTCACGGTTAGTTAGAGCAATCTGATTTTTTTGGTTTTTCCATCCAGAGCGTCTATAATCTGTTCAATTTGGTTAGAAATAATTCACAGAATCTCTCAAGAAAGAAGTCTAACTAAGCTGCTCAATCTCCCGACTCAGCTCAGCTTTGTTTGGTTTTCAGATGGTTTCCATCATAGATATACATATTATTTCCTCCCCCAATACAATGCCTACTGTTAATCATCAATTACTGAATAGTAGCAAATACTTTATTTGTTCAAATACTGCATTATTCATTTGCAATAATGTGATGCATGGTATATATCTTAATTATAAAGGATCCGAGGTAACACATACAAACAATGTGATGCATAATATGCTCATCTGTTTTGTTACAATCGTATGGCATTTTACCCTTATCAGATTATTATGGGTTGGTGCAAGTTTATAATCTTTCTTTGTTGTTGATGCTTTGGCTTGATCAGATCTGCTCCTGAATACATATCTGATTTGAACCATGCTATGTTACTGTGGCTTTCCTATCTGATTTGAACACAAATCTGATTTGAACAAAAGTCTGATTTGAACACATATCCGATTTGAGCACATATTTGATTTGAACACATATCAGATCTGCTATGTTACTGTGGCTTTCCTATCTGATTTGAGCACATATCTGATTTGAACACATATCTGATTTATACACATATCAGATCTGCTCCTGAACACATTTGATTTGAACCATGCTATGTTACGGTGGCTTTCCTATCAGATCTGCTCCCTCATATAACCATAGCAAAACATGAGCTTCATTAAGCACACACGTCATAACATAAGCTTATTTAGCACCCACCTTTTTGCTTTCAATACGATGATCTAACACATTCGACACACTCCGATGATTTCTTCCCCATTACGAAGACAAATGTCGGACGAGATGGGCACACACGACGGAGATGTAGGAGGACCATCGGATGTGCCCATTACAGGATGTGCACCAAATGCACATTGGAACTCCGGCCTAGACAAAATGTTTGTGGACGTTATGCTAGAGCACGAGAGTTCATGGGCGGGAAGCACATTCACAGTCCCTGGTTGGCATTCTATCGTGAGGATATTCAACAAAGTCACTTGTCGCAACTACACGAAGATACAATTGCAATATCGATGGAAAAACCTGAAGAAAGACTACTCGTCGTATTTATACCTACGCAACAAGTCCGGATGGGGGTGGGATAGCATCTACAACAAGCCAATTCCGCCTTCAGACGGTGCTTGGTATGAGGTAAGCTACGATGTTTTTTCTTCACATATTTTGCACCTATCAACTAACACTTGAACGCCACTAATCTATAACTTCTGAGCGATTAGGTACCCGACAGATACCACAAATACCGGAACAAACCTTTCCTGTATTTCGATGAGATTCAGAGGTTCTTGGTCAAAGACATCGCAACAGGTGCGCTTGCAGCTTCTTCACGTCCAGGAAGGGGGAGGCCGACGGTTGGGGACGGTAGTTCACGAATAGCTTCAACGTAGAGGGAGTTGGACTTTGACGAAAATCTTGATGAATGTATGGCTGAACCGGGTGATGACGCGGATGACAGTGACGGACTTACACATAACCCTTTGTCAAGAAAAAGAAATGTAGCGGGGAAACGTGGATCAACCAAAAAGTCAAGGAGTCGGGGCACCCTCAGCGCAGCTGGGAAAGATATGTTGGAGAAGTTCCTTACGAATCTCCCCAAAACTTTCGCAGAGGCTAGGGAAGATCCAAACAAGTTGGCTAAGGATGCATGCAGGGAAATCAGTGTAATGCGCCCGGATCTTGACGTTGACGAGTTCGAGAAGATTGTTGAGAAATTGGCGACTACTAGTGGTCGTAGTGTTTTCGACCACGTCAAGGGCGATCCTGCGAAGCTCGATGCTTGAATTGAGAAGACCATCCGACGTTTACTTAGTTCCCCGCTTTAGACCTTAATTTTCTATGCACATAGACTTCATTTGCTGTTCTTAACTATTTGCTTGCCCGAACTGTTACATGTACTTAACACTACTTCGACGTTATTTCCGTAGGCAGTTAAATGTAGTGCCTTATGCGTTTACATTGCAGGTTATTCGTAATGGCCTATGCCTTTACGTTGCAGGTTTTTCTTCAATTGTTTAACAGGTACATTGATGGGCGGCTACTTCAATGTTCATTTGATTTATTTCTGTACTTAATTCGTACTGCGGGTTAATTGGCGACCAAATCAGGTATCAGTAGAAACACGCTTCTTGTGAAGCGATATTGGTTTTGTCACAATTTGTGGAATATTGGCTATGGTTGTTTTCCATAATCTTCTCTTTACAAAATGCATTTGTGATAGGTCGTTGTGGAATATACGCCAGCCATGATTTACTTTACATATTTCAATTTTGGTACCTAACAACTAATATAAACTAACAGGGATCATTGCACGGGGATGGCACTATGTGGCTACAATCCGTTTGGGGATATTGAGGAACAAGTCCTCCTAGCATGTGCTGTAGTGGTAGGAGCAATTGCTATACAAGAGTGGGACTCACATATCCGACAAGTACCGCGTCCACTGCATACCCGTCCACTGACAGGCCGTGACTGGATTAGGGAGATGCTTGACAGCCATGACGACAGGGCATTTCAGAACTTCCGGATGAGGCCCCCTATGTTGAGGAGATTTGTTCATGTACTATCGGAGCATGGCCTGACACAAACAAGGTATATGGATGTCGACGAGCAGGTCTACATGTTCCTCTACGCATTCACTAATGGCCATTCAAATAGGGTAATCCAAGAATCATTCCAGCATAGCGCTGAGACCATTTCCCGCCACATTAGAAATGTACTAGCGAAGATTTTGACGTTGGAGCGGGAGTATATACGATTAGCTCCGTCGGTCACTCCAGCTAGGATCACTGGAGATCCTCGCTATTACCCGTACTTCAAAGTAAGGCATCGTCATATTACTTAAATGTAGTCCAACATTTAGATCCTGATATTGCATTCATGGCACAAGGGGTGATTGGAGCAATAGATGGAACTTACATTCCATCACATGTGGATCCAGAGATGCAAGGAGCGTATCGGTGCAGGAAACTATTTCCAGCACAGAATGTAATGGCCGCTATGGACTTCAGCTTATGCTTCACGTACGTGGTTACCGGATGGGAGGGTTCTTGTGCTGACATGATGGTGCTTCGTGACTCCGTGGAGCGAGGCTCCCTACTTGTATCACACGGGTGCAAATACTTAGTCGATTACGGCTCGCTCCGTACCACGGATCCTTTTATCACCTACCATCTTGGCGGGCACGTGGATGCATATATGAGAACCACAAGGACCTATTCAACCATCGCCATTCCAAATTGCGCAATGTAGTGGAGCGCACGTTCGGCGTGTGGAAAAATAGGTTCAGCTGCCTTAGACATATGCCCTCGTATCCATTTGATGTGCAGAGGGACGTAGTTAGAGCCATATGTATCATACACAACTTCGTACGATTTAATGGTGGGGATTCAGTATCCGACGAGGATGCGGACGAGGAGTTGTTGCTGGAGGCTGTGGACGAAGACCAACTTCGTGAGGTTGGCATTCTTCAGGATGACATTAGACGCGGTGAGGTCCTCCGTGATAGGATAGCCCATGCAATGTGGAATAATAGGAGGAGGAGGGATGAGTAGAGACCCCCAATAATCTAAACACCCAGAATATTACTTTTCCAATTGAAATGTCTACGTCAGTACTTGTTGTTAGATGTTGTTGCTTGTAGTAGGAAGTTATTGCTGCGTGTTGGAATTGAGGACTTTTGTGTTCATCATATTATTTTCTATTTGTATGCATCAGGTAATGGACCCTACTGCGATATGTAGATGTGGTACCCCACTGATTTTGAGCTACGAACCGAGCCAACAGAACCCTGTGAGGCACCTTTTCTATGTCTGCTCTACTAATGAATGCAGTTATCGCCTACCTTATGCGCATGCTCCAAGGACAAAGGAGAATCAGGTACATGAGTTCTCCATTATCGCCGAACGTTTGTGGGACGTCGAGCGTGAAAATTCTGTACTACGACAAAAAGTTGAAAGTGCTGCAATGACGATAGACGACAAGGACTGCGAACTAGCCTTCGTTTACTCAGAGCTGGACGATGCTGAGGACACAACAAGTTCGCTGAAAGACATGGTGGATACACTATGCATACAATTGCAACATGCGGGCATCGACACCGTGGACGACCGTATTGTTGACAAGCACGTCGTATGAGGGAAGTCTGTCTGATTTCTTTTGGGAAGTTGTCGCAATGTGCGTGTACGTGGCGTATGAATGAATTCGATTGTAGGGCGTTGGGCGGGTTTAACGTGATCTGGTGATTAGCTCTCTGATTCAAGACATTATATCGTATTGAAACATCTTCTGGTACACATGGTAGTATTACATGAATCAAAGGGGTAAATATGCAAGAAGGTCGTAATAATTAACTAAATATGCATTGGAAGGGGTATAAATGTAAATAATAAAAAGAGACAGGTCATGCATGCAATTTAACCACAAATTTATACACTGTATTTAATATTGACTGGACAATAACGAAATACAAAATCATGCAAGGGTTCCCTCTGCAAAAAGTCCCTCAACTCACGCACCTGAAGCGTGCACAGGGACATGCGGTGAAGTCGTGAGGAACCAATAAGTAATTACATGATTGTTTGGGGCCAATGATTAATTATTACAAAACTTTTTTAACGACAAATGAGAGATTTAATACTAAGACGAAAATGTAAAATTGGCACGGGGCTGAAAATGCAAAATACCCCAAGCCACCCCAGCAACCAAACACCTACTATTACAATCAGGATATCCACCTCCCCATCCCTCTCAGGTGAGGGATAACCCAACCCACTCCACGCCAGCATCCAAACATGCCCTTAGTAAAAGCAATGGAGCTAGCCAAAAATACTACAAAGCAATGAAATGTTAAATAAAAGCTCTCATTCCACAAAGTCAATTATCAAAAGAGCTTCCACCAAAGGCGAGTGCTCCCAACCATCTCAAAGTGTCCACTTGGACCATCGCTATTAGGATCATGAGTCTGGCTTACACCAAAAAAGGGCTCTGCATCATAGATGCTACAAGTCTGGGTGTAGAAGGTACGATAGGTACTAAAAAAATGCACACCCTGGTGTACTCCTTGAAAAACAAGTGCAGATGACTCCAACTTCTCTTGACGGACGCACTGATCAACACCAAAATATGCGTTGAGTAATAAGGCACTAGAGAGGATCCTTGTTCCAATGAGAGGGAGAGAAGAAATGATACAATCCTATGCCCTCCATTAACTATACTTCCTTCTACACTCTTAAGTTTGGCAACTAAAGAGACAATGAATTGGATGCAAGAAATGGTTTATTCTCTAGTGTTGAGGGTCAGTTCCTTAGGAGAGTCTCTTGGACTAGAACCTTTGGTGACGTTGTGACTCTACTCTTGTAACTGCAGTCAACACTTAAGTCATATCCCAATTATATATATATAAAGAGAGTTTGATGATTAGGGAAATTGGATACCTTTTAACTAGAGCTTGATTCTGCTTAGAATTTTAGGATCTCTAAAATCGAGAGTTCTTGAACATGTCAAGTCTTGTATTCACATGCACTATCAGGGGATATTCCAACTTATTCATTCTTTATTTGCTCGAGGACTAGCAAAGGTTAAGTATGGGGGGGGGTGCATATATTAAATATATACTTTACCCATAGCTCGTACTTTCACGTATTTTTGTAAATATTATACAATAATTATGGGGTGGGCAAAAAAAGAAATCTTTTTGAAAAGTCTCTAAAAAATGTTAATAAATTTTGATTTTTTCTTTATTTGCTTTTAAAAAACTTTTTCACAAGAAAATGTCCTTTCTTATTTACCTATCTTTTTCAAAAAAAACTTTCTTCTTTTCCTTTGTTTTTCAAAAATAACTCTGAAAAATCAAAAGGAAAAAAACAAACTAAATAATAAGTTGGTTTAATCCCTGACACTTACACTTTCACACAAGACTAGTGATGTTGAAGAACACTTGGTTTATGAGGTCTTGAGATTTTGAGTTAACTAGCCTTAGTCATTAGGGTCTTTTGACTTAATTATTCACATTTCCCTAGTTTGAAATATTTGTGTGCTATATTGCATGCTTAGTCTCTACCTTAAGAATATGATCAGCACCTCACATACACGACTGCAGTTATGATGAGATGAGTTGAAATTTCACTTTAGGAACTGGGATGAGGGATTTGAGTTTGGACTTGATTTTATGATGCTCGAGGATGAGATAAAATCAATGAAGGCTTCATGAAACCAGAGTGTCATCACCTTTAGTCAGTATGAGAACATGATTCTTTTATTATCTCTTGACATTTACCTATGTGCCGGGGAGTGATAAAATAAAAAAATTGTTGATCAGTGTGCGCGAACTCTTGGTAAAAGCTGTGGAGCTAGCCAAAAATACTACAGAGCAATCAAATGTTAAAGAAAAGCTCTCATTCCACAAAGTCAATTATGAAAAGAGCTTCCACCAAAGGCGAACGCTCCCAACCATTTCAAAATGTCCACTTGGACCACCGCTATTAGGACCAGGAGTTGAGCTTGCACCAAAAAAGGGCTCTACATCGTAAATGATAAAAAGCCTGGGTTTTGAAAGGCACTCGAGAGGTTCCTTGTTCCAATGAGAGGGAGAGAAGAAATAACACAATCATATGCCCTCCATCAACTGGCCTTCCATATACACTCTTAAGTCTAGCAACTAAAGAGATGATGAATTGGATGCAAGAAATGGTTTATTAACTAGTATTGAGGGTCGGGTCCTTTGAAGAATATTTTGGACTGGAACCTTAGGTGACGTTGTGACTCTACTCTTACAACTGCAATCAACAGTTAAGTCATATCCCTATTATATATGTATAAAAAGAGAGTCTGATGATTAGGGAAATTGGATACCTTTTGACTAAAGCTTGGTTCAACTTAGAATTTTAGGATCTCTAAAACCGAGAGTTCTTGAACAGATATTATTTTGTATTCACATCCACAGTCAGAGGATATTCCAACTTATTCATTCTTTATTTGCTCGAGGACTAGCAAAGTTTAAGTATAGGGGGGTGATGAATCCACGATTAATCATCTCAATATCTTTATCTTAGCAAAATCCATGAGAAAAGTTTCAAATAATTGTACATAAAATCAATAAATTAACAAAATGACTCTTGTAAATAATACACACTAATTAATGTATATTATATTATACAAAATAAATTAACAATAAAAATCCGCAAAAATAAAGGAGTTTTTCACCTTTAAATAGCCCAAAACTTCATGTATTTTTAATAATTTCATTTCAACTCCTTTTTAGCTAATTCTTTCCCTATCTTGTTCAAAACAATGTATATAAAAATACGAAAATACAAAACAAATTTTAGCTCAAATAAATGCTCCTAGATCCTAAAGAAAAAAAGCCATAAAGTCGAACTTCCAGGCCAAATTCCCGCTCCGTATGAACTCGAAATTCCTCAAACTCACTTTTAAAGCTCACGCTAGAAAATTATCTATCCAGCGGAAGTAGTTTCATTAAAATCAGAGCTCATTTACAAAAGTTGAGTTATGGGACCTAGATGTACATTGTATATTATGTATATATTCATTCTTTCTTCATTTTTATTTTATCTTTCTTAATTACTAAAAATTCAAAAAAAATCATTATTGTGTTGTATTTTTATTATAGTATTTTATTGTATTTTTCCATTGCAAATTTCTTTTATAAAAATACAAAAAATATATTAGAAAAGCAAACAAAAAAATGTTCATGTTGTATGTATTCTTTTGTAAATTCTCCACTATTTTTCCTTCTTTGTATTTTTGTTGTATTTTAGTAGCCTACTTTATCTCATTATTTATTTTCTTTTCTTTACAATAACCACCAATCAACTCCATCATTCGACCATTTTTTAACTTCTGATTGAACTGCACCATCTTAATAACCTACATTCTACTCCACCTCCATAATAACCTCCATTTTCTTTCTCTTTATATACATCCCATCCTCCTCATTTTACATTTGATCCATATTTATGTGAGGAGAGCCTAGTTGCCAGAGTTGAGTCGGTGACAGCAACGCAACCACGGTAGAGCGACGACGACTCTCTCTCTGGTGAGATCCGTTGGCTTCTTGGCCAACATCGCAGCCGCACACGTGCACTGCTCGAGCTCATCACTCTCCGACGATTCGAGCGAAGATCGTGCTCTCGTGAGCACTTCATAGGCGCCCATGTTCATCATAGGTAATTTCTCTTTTTATCATTCGACATCATTGTTATTTTTGCATTTTTTATCACGTCACATTACCACCGACATAGCTCCATTTATTCTACTTTATCATCTTCACCACCATTATCACATCATATCATCACTACCACCTTCATTTTTCCTTTTTTGTACATCTCCACTTTTATTCCCTATTTAAGAAATCAAAATAAAAAATAAAAAAATAAAAATTTAAAAAAAACACACATCACACAACACTAAAAAGAGTTCAAAAAAATAAAAATAAAAAAGAAATCGCAACAGCGGTGGTGGGAGTATCCACCGCCGTCACCGACCACCGCCACGGCGCACCCGCGGCCTCCAGTTGCCATGCGGCCACCCGCGCGTGCACCCCTCGACGCATCCCTCCACACGCCCGTACGCGGCGTCGTCCACCACCTCGACCGCCTGCGCCTCTCCTTCCAGCTGCTCCACGCCGGCGCACCCCTTTGCACGCCGTCATCGCCCCTTTCCTACACGCTGCTCCACGCCAGCGCACCCCTCTACACAGCCCGCCTCGCTGCCGCCACCGGCCCATCCCCCTGTGGACCCTAGCCTCCCGTGCAAGGAAGAAGAAGGTCAAATTTTTATTTCATTTTTTATTGTAAAAATTGCATATACTCCTGGTATAATTTCTGTAATTACAAATATGTCCTTGTACGTGTTTTATTGTAAATATTGTTTTCTGAATTTGCAAAGAAAACCCTCTGTTCGCATTTTAATTTGGACTTCAATCTTGACACTTTTTATTCAAGGAAAAATAGCGTTATGTTGAGCAACTCATTTTCTACTATCTGAATATTTATTTGTATTTTTGTGAGTTGTGGGTAATTAAATGAAAGGTTTAATTCAAATTCTACATATTTTAACCACATTGAGCTTTTAAATTTATATCTTACTCATTGTTGCTCCAAAAATTCTTAAAAAAGTAGTGGTGATGACTTGAAGTGTGCTTCATTTACTTTTCAATTTTCACATTGATTGGAGTTATTTTATGCCTAAAATAAATTGTAGAGTGCTTTTGATATTTGATTTTTAAATAAATACACACATCATATTTTTACAAAATTTCAACTCTTTTGAATTGCTTATATAAATACCATTCTCAGATAATTCACACTCTGGATAAATTGCTATTGTGGATTTATTAAGAATTAATTAATCACCATCACTCTTTTTTATTTAAGATTCCATAAAAAATTCATATTTTGTTAAAAAAATCCAAAAATATTACTGTAGTATCCTTGAATCATGTTTTCATTCCAGTAATGTTTTCATGATTTTTGTATTCTGTTTGTATGAGAAATTACGACAAAATCTATAAAAAGTATGCATTTTTTATTATTGCATTTTAACCCTGAAAATTCCAAAAAAGTATATGTTGTATTCATCATTGGATTAAGTTTAGTGAAAAAACATAACTTGGCTAAATTGGATTAATTTTGTATTAAAATTAATTTGGCTAAGTTGTGTGCTTTCTTATTAACTAATCACCCGCATTTTGCATTGGTATTTGTTTTTGCATAAAAATATAAATAATAGCTGCACTGTAAATCTAGATATTAATTTTTGAATTAACCTCAAGTTGTTTCTTTGCCTCCCTGTGTTTGACCCCGGACTTGCTCTGGATATAAATTAAAGCCGAGATACTCTTCACGGTAATCTTCTCTCGGTTCTGACTGATTTGCTAAGTACACATACTACAACTAATACAAATTATATCACGTACATAGCGACTCGTCATGGAGTATTTAGGTTAAGACTTATTTGGTGGAGATGACTTTGCTCAGGTTTTGTTGTATGTATATGAGAGTGGTGTAAAGTCATATAATGAGAATGAAAAGAGAATATGTGCTCAATGGTTCTCCTGATTTCTTTTTCTTTTTTTGCAATATCTCTCTCTTTTTTAGAATATATACATTTTTTATACCCTCTCTTTTTTTGCATTACTTCTTCTTCTTTCCTCTTTTTTCGCAATATCTCTCATTACTTTTTAAAAGAACCAATGTGCTTTAATACTTTCTTTTGGGAGTTGGAAACCTAAAAGGACTTTATTTTGTTGTAAATGGATGGTAGAATCTCGAAGAATATTTCTCTTTGTACCAATAATAGAAGAAGAGGTACAAAGAACTCAAATGAAACAAGACGTATTATTAATGGAAGAACTTTAAAGAAGTGGAGGGTTTGAGAAGTATGTAGAAAGGCAAGCAAGAGGCTGGTGTGTGAAGGTTTCAAGTGTATATACTGGGAAATTGCTTGACTAGTTGGGAACACTCCCTTACATTTTATGGTTGACTCTCTTCCTCACGTATATTTGTTGGAAACACTCCCCACTCCTCTACTCCCTGATAAGCTCACTATCTCACAAATTCTGAGTACAACCATCATCAGACCCCCTTAGCCTTTTGTATGTCAAGATAGCATCATAGTACGAAGCTCTTGATCTTTTCAGTATATAATGTTTAAGCTCATTATTAATGTCAAGTGTTGAAAATTGAATCGAGCATCAAGTCTCTTGATTTAAATGCAAAAGGAAAAGAGAGTCATAAGCATTTTGCTTATTAAGCTCAGAATCACTTCAAATCTCGTACTTCATGTGGAATTTACTTGTGAGGTATTATTATCCCTATATGTAAACTTAGAGAGTAGGGAAAACATTCAAATGATGTAGAAATATGATGCAATATGCATGAAAATGCATTTTTTGGATAGTGTCCCCCCATAATTAAGATTTGCCATACCCGCATGGTAAATGCATATGCAGTAAACTAGTTACGGATGATATATGAGATGAGATGGGTAGTGAACAAAGAAATGAGTGGGTCATAAAGGGTTTTGCAGAACATGGTTTTCTGAAATAGGCATTGATTTTTCCGATTCAGTGACAGGTTTGATGCATTGTCCATTCACTTGAAGGGTGGTAGAGTTTTTGGAATCAGTTATTTCAATAGATCCAATATCAAAAACTTGTGTGACAATGTATGGACCTTTCCATTTTGACCTAAGCTTTCTTGGAAAGAGCATTAGCTTTGCATCAAACAACCATACTTTTTGGCCAATGGAAAAGGTTTGGTGGGAAATGTGGGCATCGTGCCAAATTTTAACCTCTTCTTTGTAAATAAGGTTGTTATTATATGCTTGGCAGCGAAGCTCATTTAACTCATTAAGGTCAAGTAGTCGATTATGATCGACTTGGGTAAAATCAAGGTTACATTTTTGTATAGCCCATAATGATTTATAATGGATCTCGACGGGTAGATGACAAGGTTTGCCATAAACGATGCGATACAGACTCATCCTTAGAGGAGCTCTATAAGCGGTACGATAGGCCCATAATGCTGTATTAAGGTGTTGGGACCAATCTTTGCGATCAGAACAAACAATTTTTTGTAGAATGATTTTTATTTCTCGACTAGAGACCTCAGCTAGGCCATTAGTTTGGGGATGATAAGCAGTAGAAACTCGATGTTCAATTCCATTATTCTTCATTAGTTTTTGCACCGAGTTATTAAGGAAATGTGAAACCCCATCACTTATAATGACCTTAGGTATGCCGAAGCGAGCAAATAAATCATTCAAGAACTTGATCACTGTTGTACTATCGGCAGCACGAGTGGGGATGGCTTTGACCCATCTGGAGATGTAGTCGACTACAAGAAGAATATATAGGTAACTATTTGATTGAGTGAAGGGACCCATGAAATCAATACCTCATGCATCAAAAATTTCAACTACATGGATAGGATTTAGAGGCATCATGTCTCTTTTTGTCATAGTCCTTGTAGTTTGACAGGTAAAGCATGATTTCACAAAATCATGCGCATCCTTAAGTAAAGTAGGCCAGAAAAAACCACATTGGAGTACTTTTGTTGTTGTTCGTTTTCTGGAGTGATGTCCACCACACCCAAAAGTGTGACAATGAGATAGGACATTTGAAATTTCAGAATCAAGTATACAACATCTCCATATGCAGTCGGTCCCTTCCCTGAATAATAAAGGATCTTCCCAATGATAGTATTGAGAATCAACTATGAATCGATCTCGCTTTGCTTTAGGCCAATCCTCGGAAACTCGAGATGTAACTAAGTAGTTTAATATATCAGCAAACCACGGTAGTTGTGATACTGCAAGGATGGATTCATCAGGAAAGGTTGCTGATATGGGAATGAGATGGTCGGTTTGTTTGGTTTCAGATTATTGAGTCTGGAAAGGTGGTCAGCTGATGAATCCCAATTCATTCCTTTTTATTCCTTTATTTTAGCTAGATACTTGAGCAAAACACCATGTAAATATGTGTAAATATCGTAAATTGCCAAAACACATGCATCTTGAAAAAATGCATAATTAGTATGTTTTTTTGCCAAAATAAAGGAATAAAAAAACACAAGAAAAAGAGGGAAATATTTAGAATAAATACTGAGTGACCTAATCCCAAGGGAGGGCTCAGCATGGGCCTGACCGCAAAAGAACCCAAGTAGAGAGAGATAAGGTCATTCATACATGTACATATAACCATCCATATAAATAAATTGATTGTCCTCAAAATAAAAATAGATAAGTGTTTCTTATATTATGTACATATTTGTAAAAATAAAACCAAAATAAAAATGGGAAAAACAAAAAAATAAAAATCAACAAAACCCCTCTCATTAGTGTATATAGACCCTGTACATAGAATAACATATCTATTTATTTTATTCTTGTAAATAATTAATAAAAATCCAATAAAAATGTTATTATATTCCATATGTCATGGTGTAAATAATTAAAATGAAAATCAGAAAAATAAAAAAAAACAATAAAAATCAATTTCGCACATTGTACATATACCACGTAAATATGTATATATCTCTATTTATTTAATTAATATAAATACATCATAAAAATAAAATAAAAATACCTTATTATTAGAAATTTTATTTTGTAAATAAATAAATTTAAAATTGGAATAATTTGTATAAAAATAATTATTAAAAATAAAAATCAAAATTCCTTTTATGTATATACCTACATTTAATAATAATATATAAATATCTTATTTATTTTTCAAAAAAAATAAATAAAAATCACAAAAAAGTAATTTGAAAATAAATAAACATTTTTTGATGTTTTAACTTTTTCAAAATAAGGTCATTTATTAATTTTAATTGAATTTACAAATCTTTAATAATTGACAGCTTCTGATTGGTCCACGGGGGATGTTGACCCCCAGTCAACTCCCCCCCGGACCATTCGACCCGGATCCGTCTGCACCGACCCGCCTTCTCCGAATTTTCAGGAGACGATCCGATCACCATTTGCCTAAACCTCGGGTCCTAATCACACTTCAAACATCCGAGACCCTCGCCCGATACTTTCCCTAGGGATCCGTGCATTACCGTGCACAGCCCGACCCATTCTTTGCCGGATCTTCACCTGTATATAGGTCACCTCCGCCTCACCTTTTCACTCATCCATGGCTTTGCCCCTTGATCCCAGGACCTCCATTGTCTTCCCTAGAGTGACAGGTGAGTGAGGAGAGTGTCGAAGAGAGGAGGAGGAGCCTCCAGCCATCGATCCGGCGACCCTCGTCGCCGTGCGCCGCCGCGAGGTGCGCTGAGCCTCGGACTTCGACGTTCCTTGAGGCCAAGACTCCCCAGAGCTTCCTGAGCTCATCCCCAGTCGACTCCCTTCATCAGGTAGACACGTAAGCTCGTCTTTCATATTTCATTTTCGATCTTCGCTTCTCAGCTCCGCCAGCTTTGCCCTAGTGGTCGGAGCTCCGCCAGCCCATCCTACTCGTACCGATACCCTCACCGACTCATCGTCACCATTCTTTCACGATCTGATCATCTCGACCTTGGCCACCAAATCCAGGATCGAGCTGGGCTCCATCCGCCGCCTTCGCCGGAGCCTTCATCCGCTCACCCACGTCGCTTCTTTTCCTCTTTTTGCGAATAACCCCCGTCGGAGAACTCCTCCAAGAGAGCCCTTTGTTTTGCAGGTGAATAAATAGCAGGTACCCCCCCCCCCCCCCCCTTGGTCACGCTTTCACCCCTTCGTCGGAGCTCCTCTAGGTCGCTCGTCCCTCGCCGGACGATCCGACTGTTGGAAGCTTCATCGGAGGCCGCCACCCGACGCGGGGATTCATCGCAAGGAAGACCCTCCTCCCCGATCGTTCATCGGCCTGCTGGATCGTCTCCGGCGTGCTGGGGAACCTCACTTGGGAGGTGTTCTTCCTCATCCATCGCTAGCCGTCGGATCTCCCTGCCGCTCCAGATCGCATCTGCGTCGTCTGCTCTCTGTGATGTCAGACCATCAGGTCTGACGGGCACGCGCCACCCACGTTCGCCACGCTCCTTCACCGTTAGATCGTCCAGGCGGCTGCAGCAGGACTGCACATCAGCAGCCAACCCTGCCTCGACACCTGGCACCTCACGTGCGCCATCATGCGCCTCGGCTGGGTAATTGCGCACATACCCCTGCAGCTTTCAGTTGTTATAGTTTAGTTTATTAAATAAGTTTTCTCTCTTGGACATTTTACACTTAGGACCTTGGTGTTTATGTTATTTGCATTTTCGTCCCTGCCTGTGTGAGACACGTGCTTCGTCACGTGATATTTGGACAAATTGCATGTTTAGGGCTCGGGTTTATGTAGTGTTATGAAATGAAAATTACTTTCTGATATTTGCATTTATACCCCTGTGTGTGGATTTTATTCAACATGTGTTGAATATTTGGACATTTTGCGCTTTTTCTCCTGAAGTTTTTGCGTGTGTTACGATTTAGCCCTTGGAAATAGTTTTCGTTGCATTTAGGTCCCTGTGCACTGTGAGCCTTTGTTTTTATTGGATAAAATAGCAAATTAAATCCAAATTATGTGAAATTTGGACACGTGGCTCCTGCCACAGTGTAAAAATTTCCGTAAATTTTTGGTACATTGTTAAGGCTTTTTGATATTTTTAATAATTCAAAAACAGTGGTTTTTGTTAATGTCTAATTTAGAAAATCAAAGAAAAATAGAAAAATTCTTTTAAAATTACAAAAAATAGTGTAAGTTAGTTTTAGTGTCTTTGAATTTCTGTCCATTTTGCGTGATTTTTTGATATATCCAAACCCTAAAAATTAAAAAACACTAAAAATCTTATAAAATTTTAAAAAAATTTATAAAAATAAAAAAAAAATTACAAACTCTTTTTCTGAATTTTTGCCATTGCATATACTTTGCACATAAATTATCATCAGATTTTTATAGGCCAACTGTAGATTTTAAATTGGCCTTTCAAATCTGATTGTACAGATTGCTCTTGTTTTCACCTTTCTTGATTTTTTAGAAAATTATACAAAAATTAGAAAATTCTGAAAAATTCACCAAAAACATTAAAAAAGCTAAAAAACATAAAAACATTTTTGTTTGAATTTTTGGATTATTTCTGGTTGAACTAAATAATTGGTTGTATTGGCTTGTGTTTATCTTTTCTTATTTTTCCTTATTAATAAAAACCCCAAAAAATTTAAAAAACAATTAAAAATCCGCCAAAATGTTTTCTCTTTGTTTTTATTTTCGATTTGACTACTTCGTAGGCCGCAAGGCCAATTCGTGCTCCTGAGTCCGACCCTGGGTGCTATACCAGGTTAATCATTTAGCGAGGACCACTATTTTTGTTTCCATTGATTTTATATCTTTATTTGGTGGTCTGAATAGTTTTTCTTGTTGATTGATTCTCCGAGATCCGGGTCGCAACGACCCGAGAGTATTTTTTTTACCTTACTCGGATTTAAGAGATTAAGTTTCGGTCATCAGAATGGCACCGTTGCCGGAGAGCACAACTTAGTAGTCGTTTTCGAGTTTTCGTGGCTTTTTCTTTTCTGTGACTTTTTGTGCATATTTATACATATATTATTCATTTGATTGATTTATTATATTTTCTGGATTGAAACCTTCCGTTTCTATTTCTTGCGAGGGCCTGAGGACAGAGGCGGATTCTTCGGAAGCCGAAGCAATTGCGGGAATCAGAGGGACTCTCTTCTTTACGGAGCCGCAGGAGAGCTGTAGTAGAAGAACCGAAGCGAGGTAGCTGCAAAATAGCTGCGAAATAACCGTAGAATAGCCGTAGAGTAGTTTAGTTTTTATATCCAACAGATTATTAATCTGTAATAATACATGGACACACTTGGACACTTGACGGTTTTCGAGGTCTGTTTCGCCGAGCACCGGTGTGCTTGGGGGACCTTACCAAGTTTTTCGTGTTTTTTCGACTTTTTGACCGTTTATTTACTGCTTATTCGATTTACACAGTTTTCAGCCATAGCTTAGGATTTTCTTGACTGTGACGTAATTAATTAGGATCCAAACACCTAATTATCTGCATGTACCTATAGTTCGAATAATTGGACCTAATTAATTAATTCATAAGAAAAAGCCGGATTATTAGAGCTCTGGTCCACGTGCCTTGAGGAATCATATATAGCGCGTGCATGATTTCTTGTGGCAGACATCGAGTGGCTCCCAAGATAGGACTCAGGACCTCGGCTCGAGTACCCGGCTCGTGTTCTCTCGTGTAGAAATTGCTCTGCTAGGAACGGTTTTCCGCGTGCATAATATAAGTAGTTTATATTCAGTCTTTTATTTTATGCGCGGATCACCCTACATGTAGACTGCTGGAGTCAGGTACGCATTTCTTACTCTGCATGCATCATTGATTCCCGCACATCGGCTTTTTCATCTTCTCTCCTGGTTTTAGACTTAAAATAATCAGGAGAATCGAAAAATTCGTTAGGCACTGTTTTTATCTGAAAAATACCTAAAATGAAAAACTATAAAATTGGGACTGCTAAACAAACTTGACCCTAAAAGACACTTCACTTAAAAAATCTGTCTTGGGGAGAGCAACCCCCTCATTATATGGTTTGATTGCGCGAGAGAGTGACCCGCACACTAGGCTAGAGCCACATCCAAGCCTCGATCAGACTACCGGCCTTTTATAAGGGACAATCTAGTTGGCGAATTGGATTCCTACCAGTTCACGTAACCGCTCTGATATCCTGACATGATCCTAAATAAATTACAAGATAATTAACCGAGCTCTTACGGTCTTCAGCTCAGTGTGGAGTAGGTGAATTCGGGGTTTGTTTGCTCATCTTGTTTGTTCCCAGATCTCATCCGCTAGACTCGCCAGATCGAGATGAAGGGTAGGAGGTCTCTTAGACAGCTTCTGGGATGCACCGCTTTTCAGCACTCCAGCCCATGCATCTAGGTTGGTTCGTGAGAGCCCAGACCCTTCTCCGAACCCGAGTTCAATTCCGCCATATTCCCCCTCGACCACCCTTCATCTTGTCCTGAGATGCTAGTGCCAGATGCGAGTAGACAGACATATGATATTTCGGCACCTGAGTTTGGGGTCTTTTGCCTTTGCAGAGACCATGGCCAGCAGTGAGGATTGCATCAAGGGTCAGAGTCCAGAGACGACTACCTACGTATTGGATCAGGGTGCGATCAACACCACCATGCTAGCCTCCCTTGAGACGATGCAGAGGCAGATACGAGACCAGGGGACTTTCATTATGGACATGAGGAGAGAGATGGAGAGATTGAGAGCCGCAACAGAGCAACCGCGAGTGGATGGACGCAGACCAGATCAGCCTGATCAGCCGGACCAGCAGGTTGCAGCAGCAACAACAGCAGAGCCTTGACCGATGCAGGAGTTGCACAACCTCGGATCGACAATGACGCACTGGTGGGTGGTTCTTCCGGTGATCATTGGGGACTTCAAGTTCCTCCCGACAAGCTTCAGCTTCTACCCCTCTTCCACAGTCTCGTCACTGAGGAGCCCCATCTTCATCTCCAAGAGTTTGAGATGATATGCAGCACCATCCAGGACCGTAAGGTGGACGAGGATACCATCAGGATGATTGCTTTTCCTTTCTCCCTGGCCGACAGAGCAGCCAACTGGCTGAAGCATTTGGGGAGATCTGTTTATAACTGGGAGCAACTCCGTAGTACTTGAACAAGTACTATCCACTCGGGCAGGACGAACGACGTAGCGAGGGCCCTGATCAGCAACTTCTCCATGCTCCCCAACGAGCAGTTCCACGAGGCATGGGAGAGGTTCAGAGAGCTAACCGACAGATTCCCGCACCATGATATCACGAAGACGAACCTTGTTCAGAGCATCTTTTGCGGGTTGACACCAAAGCTGCATGATTCTGCTACACTCTCTGCCACGGCATTTCAAAGGCGATCTTAGTCCAGACCTTGTTCTGTGGTCTAACTCCGGAGATGCAGGGGTTAGTCAGTGCCGCCTGTGGAGGAAGCTATCTGAACAAAAACGAGCACGCCGTATAGAAGATCCTGGAGCAGATGGTGGAAACAGGCCGGTCGCAGGCCACCAGGGCCTATCAGTTGTCTCCCTCAATCCTATCCAATGAGACAACCCGAAGAACTGTAGCGGATCTGACTGAGGACCTCATCCCCAGCATGGGGATGATTGCCGACAAGCTTACCATGGTCGAGCAGATCCATAAGAGAGTCGCGGAACTTGAGTCTCTTTCGCGCCTACCGAAGCAAGTGGAGGAACTTTCTGAGAAGGTAGCTAAGATAAAGCTACCTTCCCCTTCTGCACCACATGTACCTGTACATCAAGTCCATCTTGTACAGGAACATGCACCGGGGTCTCAGAGTAGCTGGGATCAGACTTACACCCAGCAGAACCAGCATGCACCCCCACAAGTGGAGACGGGATACGAGGAGCCTCCGCAAGTGTACGAGATCAACGCGCTTTGGTATAGCCGTGACCCGATTGTCAGGCAGGCTGAAATGGGGAAGGATCAGCTACACCGCCCATCCCCAGCCTACCAAGAAATCAGGCCCGTTCCCACACTGCGCTTTCAGTCCAGGCCAGAACAAGGGTACCAGCAGCAGCAGCGAACGTATCAGCAGGGCCCAGCACCATCCCACCAGCAGCAGCAGTATCGGCATGGCCAGCAGGGCCACTACCGAACCTCATCCGCACAGTAGCAAGCCCAGCCCACGGAATTGGAGTCTCTCACCTTGGCGATCCAGACCCTGTCTGATAGGGTCCAACAGATGCAGAATGACTACCTGGACATGAGAACTGACATCAATCGAGTCTCTCGCACCCAGGACCAACAGATGGCGCCAAAGACCCCAATTCCCGCATAGGTTCAGGCCAACCCGAACAACATACTCCATGGCCAGAACCGACCTCGTGATCAAGTATACTATTCAGATAATCATTTATCTGAACATGAGATCCTTTCGTACGATAATGTAAATCATATGTCCCTCAGGAGCGGAAGGACCGTGACCATACCTGATCGGGCACAGACGCAGAAGGAAGGAGCCTCCGAGACTCTACCTAAGGAGAACTCGGAGGAAGAAAAGGAGGAGCATCACCACCACCATCGCCGGCAGAAGAAGAGGACATCTGAGTCCTCAAAGCAGTATTCTCGCATCCGCATGGAGTCCTACGAAACCGATGAAGAGCTCGCACCTCCATCTGAGGAGTATCGTCCAACAGTCGCGGAAGAAGCAACACCGGTTTCGCCTCAGCATTTTCATTTCAGTCAGAGTCAGAATCCTAGTTTGTTTCAGAGTTAGAGTCATGTAAATAACTCAGTTCCTGATCTTAATGAGAATCTTTCAGTTTCCGAACATGAGTTGGAGTCAATAATCCCTTTCCCCTGATCTCTCAAGGGTGGAAACAAGAAAACCAAAAAAATCCAAAAAGATGACCCTGAGATGGCAGAGTTCTGCAATAAACACATCAAGGTCACAATCCCCTTTGACAAGTTCGTGGAAATGACCCCTACATTCCAAAAATACCTTAAGGAGAGATGCACACCTACTAGGGTTAGCAGGAAATCCAAAAGCCGTGTTGAGAAACACGTTTTATCAGTAGCCCCGACTTGTGCAATAAAGAACTCGTTTCCTAGGAAACGAAGAGACATGGGTGCACATTATGTAGTGAGTCATGTTGATGACATCGCATTTGCACGCACTCTCCTGGACAATGGTTCCTCAATCAATTTGATGCCTACAACCCTCTATGAGCGGCTTAATCTCGGACCTCTTAGGAAATCTAGAGCTCTTCTACAGTTTGCTGACAAATCAACCAAGAGGTCCCAAGGAGAGTTAAGGAACATTGTAATCAAAGTCGAGGGCCAAGAATACATGGTGTCTTCACTGTCCTGGATATGGAAACCCCTCGTAATTGGAGAGATTCCCAGATCATTCTAGGTAGGCCCTTCCTCAGAACAGCAGGGGCCTTATTTGACTATAAGATCGGGAAAATTCAGTTCCAAACTCCAGGTGGAGATGAGGAACTTGAAATGAAACAGACAAGATGGCAGAGACCGGATTCAGAATCCAGCACCGAGTACTCTACTACCGGAACAGACTGTGAGCATGTAGACTTAGTTGGGCCATGGAGACAGAACCCAGCCAGCACCGATGCGTCCATCTCCTCCGAAGATGATCCAGTGCATGAGTCAGTCTGCGAGATCCTCAGGAACGAGTACAGCTTTGAACATGCATCGCCCTACATTTTCGATGACGTAGAGGCCCAGTTGGGCCTGTCAGTCCTTACATCTCTAGGACAATCGAAAGATGAGGATGACGAGTCGGACGAGGCGTTTGTCGATTGTATGGAGACCTTTGACGATCCGACTCCAGAGCCGAACTTGGTGGCAGCGACCACAGAGATCAATCCAGCCACTTCCAACACAGAACCAGATCGGATTGAGTCAGATTTATTAGACGATCACACTATTCCTGAGCTCAAACCCTTACCCACAACTTTAAAATACGCCTTCCTTGCGGGACAAGATAAGAAATTTCCGGTCATCATCAGTTCGCGATTGACCGAGGAGCAGGAATCTCGCTTGCTAGAGATCCTAGAGAAAAATCGCAGGGCGATAGGCTGGAGCATTTCCGATCTCCACGGGATAAATCCCGCTCTGTGTTTGCACCATATTTACTTGGAGAACGAAGCCAAACCCTCTCGTGAATTCCAACGCCGGTTGAATCCAAATTTACGAGAGGTCGTGAAGAAGGAGATAGAAAAATAGTGCAACGCGGGTTTCATTTACCCAATATCCGACTCTAAGTGGGTGGCCCCAATCCATGTTGTCCCAAAAAAGTCGGGAATTCAGACGACCACCAACGAGGACGGAGAGGAGATCGTGACGCGAGTACCCACGTCGTGGCGCGTTTGTGTGGATTACAGACGCTTGAATACCGCGACGAAAAAGGATCATTTCCCCATGCCATTCATTGATCAGATCTTAGAGCGATTAGCGGGGAAAGAGTTCTTCTGCTTCTTAGATGGGTTCTCGGGCTACAATCAAGTAGCCATAGCTCCAGAGGACCAGGAAAAGACCACATTTACATGCCCCTTTGGTACCTATGCTTTCAAGCGCATGCCTTTTGGGTTATGCAATGCTCCAGGTACTTTCCAAAGGTGCATGATTGTTATATTCGCCGAAATGGTCGGCGAATTCCTGGAAGTCTTCATGGATGACTTCTCGGTCCACGGCGATTCCTTCGATTCCTGTCTTAGGAATCTGGACCGAGTCCTAAAAAGATGTTATGAGGTCAATCTGGTGCTCTCCTAGGAGAAAAGTCACTTCATGGTGACGGAGGGCATAGTGTTGGGCATGTCATCTCCAAGAGAGGAATGGAGGTTGACCCTGCCAAGGTGGATGTGATCAGACGACTCCAGCCACCAACCAACGTAAAGCAGTTGCGGTCGTTCCTCGGGCATGTTGGATTTTATCGGAGATTCATTAAGGATTTTTCTAAGATTACCCGACCGCTAACTGAGCTTTTAGGCAAAGACATGGAGTTTGTTGTTGATCACAAATGTCTTGAGGCCTTTAAGATTTTGCAAGGAATAATTATGGACGCACCAATCCTACAAGCCCCAGATTGGTCTCTACCTTTTGAGATCATGACGGACGCCTCAGATTATGCTGTAGGGGCTGTGTTGGGACAAAGAAGAGATGGCGTCCCGTTTGCAATTCACTACGCAAGCAATGTGCTTGATACTGCTCAGCGTAACTATACAATTTCGGAAAAGGAAATGCTTGCGGTAGTGTTTGCCTTGGACAAATTCAGATCTCACCTAATCGGATCCAAGGTAACTGTGCTCACTGACCATACGACACTACGGTACTTGATGGAGAAGAAGGACGCGAAGGCGCGTCATCTTCGATGGATTTTACTTATCCAGGAGTTTGACTTGGACATCCAAGATAAACCTGGAAAGAAGAACGTAGTGGCCGATCATCTTTCTCATCTTGAAGATCTTAATACTTCTGAGGTTTCACCAATTCGAGACTCCTTCCCTGACGAGTCGATTTTTGTTATCGACTCACTCCCTTGGTATGCCAATATCGTGAATTTTCTTGTCTCCAAGAAAGTTCCCGAAGATTGGCCCAAAAGCCGAATCGACCGACTGAAGTCGGACGCTAGACACTACCATTGGGAGGATCCGATCCTTTTCTTCGAAGGACCGGATTGTGTCTAGAGACGGTGTATTCCTCAGGAGGAATACCAGAGTGTCCTTTCTTTATGCCATAGCTTAGAGGCAGGAGGACACCACTCCGGGAAGAGGATCGAGGATGGTACTTCAGTGTAGCTTCTACTGGCCGACTCGGTTTCGTGATGCCACCGCCTTCGCGAAGTCGTGTCCAGTATGCCAGAGAATGGGAGGAACCATCGGTTCCAAGTATGAGATGCCAATACAACCGGTCATCATTTGTGATGTCTTTGACGCCTGGGGCATCGATTTCATGGGGCCATTCCCAGTCAGCCACGGGTTCGAATATATCCTTCTTGCGGTTGATTATCTATCCAGATGGGTGGAGGCTATCCCGACCCGAGCCGCAGAGAGCAGAACTGTCTGTAAATTCATCAGAGAGCACATCATCTCTAGGTTCGGGATCCCTAAAATGATGATATCAGACGAGGGTAGCCACTTTGTGAATCGGGAGGTAAAGAAACTCCTGAAGGACTATGGCATTGAACATCGTGTTGCAAGTCCTTACCACCCACAAACCAATGGTATGACTGAGGTGTCGAATCGGGAGGTGAATACCATATTGCAAAAGCTTATCCGCCTGGACAGGAAGGACTGGTCTCAGATCTTAGATCAAGTCCTCTGGGCGTATAAGACGTCTTACAAGACACCATTAGGCACCTCCCCATTCCGAATGGTATTCAGAAAGCCGTGCCATTTGCCCGCAGAGTTAGTGCACAAATCAGAGTGGGCAATTAAGAAGGTCAACGGGAACACGCACCTTGGGTAGAAGAAGAGAGACATGGATCTGAATGAGCTTGTGGAAGTCAGAAACTGTGCATATGACAACAGTTTGGTGTACAAGGACAAGGTGAAGCGTTGGCATGATAGATATATCAGACGAAAGACCTTTGTTCCTGGACAGAAGGTATGGTTGTTCAATGCTAGGCTGAAGATTTTCCAAGGCAAGTTGAAGTCTAAGTGGACGGGCCCATTTGTCGTCCATACGGTGCATGACAGTGGTTGTGTCGAGATCTCAAATCTCGCAGATGACACACCGACATTCCTAATGAATGGACAGCTGTTGAATCACTTCGTCGAATCCAATGAGCAGTTAGTCCATGTTGAAGAGATTGTATTCATGTGCAAGACAGATATAGCAGATACACCTCGAGCCGCGTATGAGACCTTGCAGCAGTGAACTCCTGCCATCCGCAGCATCTCGAAAGATTCAGACCGACTCATCTGTATATATCATCATTCTTGTACATCCTATCCTTTCTCCCGCAACTCTAGTAACTCATCCCCGTCTCATTACATCACTATCTTGGACTATACTTAGGAAGACCAGATCCTAAGTATAGGGGGGAGGAGTCACTTGAGTCAGTTCTTTGTACATTCTCTAGATCACATGGGTCCTCTTACTCACTTATGTCCTATACTTAGGCGGACATGAGCCTAAGTATAGGGGGGACCGAAGCCCGCTTTGTATATATTCATCCATTTCCCCTCTTGCCCTCGTCCGCCCCATTTGTTGATCTTCTTCTATACTTAGGCTGTCAAGAGCCTAAGTATAGGGGGCGGTGCGACTTCTATACGATTTTTGTAATTTTAGCTCTCCTACGTTTAGCTCGAGCTATGTCTTTTTAGTCGCTTTTCGTGCTCTGAGGACATAGCACACGCTTAGTATAGGGGGGCGTGTATATATTACATATATACTTTACCCATAGCTCGTACTTTCACGTATTTTTGCGTATTTTTGTATATATTATGCAATAAATACAGGGTGGGTAAAAATTGAAAAAAAATTGTACTATGTGAATAATACTTGTATGAAAACTTGTAAAATTCTTGTAAATTTGTTGTAAAAAAAACAAAAAAAACAAAAAAAACTTGTATACTATGTATATTATGTACAAATTGTATCAACCAAAAATTATTGTATAATTGAAAATAAAGGCTTGTTATTTACTCTTGCATATCATCCTTGCATTTCAAAAAAAAGAAGAGTCTTGCATTTCATTCATAGCATGTCATCTACACCTCATCTGCATATGTTGCATATGCAAGGTGAAAAGCTAGTGGGTTCTGAACCAAGTTATGAGTAGATATTGAGGATGGACTTGATTTGACCTTAATCCACCTAATTTCAGAGGAACCTTATAGGAACTGGAGTTAAGATTTCTCAGGTCAAGTGATTTAAATCTTTGAGTCCGCAAGTCTATGTTCACATGTCATCTTGATTAGTCTAAGTAGAATATCTCGTGCACACGCATGATTCTTTTAGACAGTGACCTAACTTGGACAAGCACAATGCACATAGCTCTTCATTGCTGAGGTGGTGAGGAGGTAGAATCCTTTAGCTTGGAGTAGCACACGGGTGGAAACATCCGTCCTCCTCTAGGGAGGGTAGTGCATCTCAACCTAGTCTGGTGGTGTTGAAGTCTAAGGACGGGACACTGTGGGTTGCAATAATGCTTCAAAAGAGGGATAGTCTACTGGCTCAAGAGGAAAAACTCCTGATGTACATGCTGCACCTTGTATATAGTTCGCCCCCCCAAAAGAAGAAAAAAAGAAAAAAAAAGAGAAAAATGCAAGAACTCCAAAAAAAATAGACAGGCCACAAAAAAAAATTGGCATGTTGGAGTATGTATAATAGCAAGAAGTCTGCAGCTGGATGACTTGGCTACACTGGTCAGGCATCCCGGGATAGGTTAGCTACACTAGCTACCGTCCATTCTTTTCTCTACCCCCTCCTCTTGAGTTGGTCGCACTTGAACTTAGAAGGGAATACCCCGCTCCTCGAGGAAAGAGTTACTAGATCGGGTTATTGAGTTACCTTGTTAGAGGAGGCTGCTTCCGAGCCATTTCTGATGTGGAGAGCTATACCTCACTTACACAGTACAAGTAAGAATCATAGTCATCAGAAATTTGCGTTTGAGGATTTGTTCTGACCTGACTATTGAGGAGTCTTGAATAGAAGACTTGTGGAACTTGAAGTCTGTTAGGTCTTAAGTTCAGGTCCAAATAAGGTTCCGCCACACAATTAATCCAAAGGTCGAGTCAAGCTCCATTTTTAACTTTTGTTCATGACCTTGGTATGGAACCCAAAATCATTTCACTCTTGCATTTCATTTAGTTGCTCGGGGACGTGCAGGGTTTAAGTATAGGGGGTTGATGAATCTGTGATTCATCACTTCAAAAGTCAAAATAGAGCCTTGTTCCCGAGTAAATAGAGGCATATATCCCTTTATAATGCATAAATAGCATTCACGAATACATACATAACACATGCATTTTAGCTGTCCATTTGCATTTAAATAAGAAGCCAGAAACCCTCCTTGTAAATTAGCCAATAAAGCCCTAGAATCCCTGGATCAGAAAATACACATAAATCCCTCATACAAACTCCGAAATAGGTCTACTCACTCTTAGAATACTACACATTAAGAGACCTTTAAAATGAGACTAATTTCATCCAATTTGGAGCTCGTATTAGAAAGTAGGGTTTTTGGGCCTTTTTGTATATTACATGTATGTATAGTTTGTATTATTGTATTTATGTATTATATTTGACCTCATTCCCGTGTTTGGTCAACATGAAACTTGTAGATCTCATCGAGATCTACACTTTCATGTTTGGAGTTTTTCCAAATTCGGCCCCCTCTTCTCTCTACCTTTATTTTTTGGTCCAGCCAACCACAGCAGGCCACGTGGCGCCCTCTGGCTGCGCCACGCGGCCCGCATCCCTTGCCCAGGCCGCCGCAGCTTTCAGCCGTTGGATAGTCGTCCAGATCCAACGGCCTAGCCGCTTCCACGTACACCCCTCAGTTGACCGTCAGATCAGAACCCCCGCCTCATCTCCATCGTCCATATCGCGCCTCTCCCTCATCATGCCACGTGATTCCGTGCCATCAGATCACGCTCCTGTCAATTCATCTGGGTCGTTAGCACCGCAGGCACCTGGACCGTCCGATTAAACACCCGACTCCCATCTTAACCATCCATCAGCGCCGAGTCCTTAGTGCACCACATGGCGCTCGCTACGCCCTCGGATCGCCACGGCCAGATCTTCATCCAGCCGCTCCATCCCGCTTCGATCACCACCGTTGGATCACAAGATCCAACGGTGGAGACTTCGTCTCTTACCTCGGGTGCCCCTCTCTCCCACGATCTCTGCCTCGTGGGAGGGGCACCCCTTCCTATTCTTGGCAGCGCTCCTTCCACCGTCGCCGAGCACCACACCCTCCACGATGGTCCCCACTCATCCCTGATCCTCGCCAGCCACTCCATCACCCACGTCGACCTCCATCTCTCTCCCACGAACTCCATAAACATCGCCCCATCTCCATTCCAGCCGAGACCTTCATCCTTTAAATACCCCCTCTCCGGCCAACTTCAGCCCTATCCGCCCCTCGTGAGAGATACTCAGAGCTCGGAGCTTCCAGTTGGTGACAGGAATTGCAAGTTCCTCAAAGCGAAGACGAGCGTCTTCTCCGGCGAGATCCTCGGCCGCCGCCGAGTCGCAGCCCTCCTCCGCCGAGCCGCTGCTTGAGCTCAGGGCTCCACCTCCCCTTCGAGCGAAGACCTGGAACTCAAAGACGAGCTCCAATCCCCAGGTGAACGCCTCCATCCCTTCTCGATCTTCATTTCATTTCTTCGTCCTTTTCTCGCTTTTTATTCACCGCCTACGGTCACCTTCTCGCCTCCATTTCATTCTGCCGAGCTCCGCGTCGGAGCTCCCATCCTCGCGGTTACCTTCACACCCTCCGACGACGCATCTCACCTTACCTCGATCTCCAGCTCCGCCACCTGGCCGGAGCTCCTTCGCCAGTCGACCTCAGTACCCCTTAGGCCTCTCCCATCACCTTCACTTTTCCACGAGTGCACGAACAGCTTCGGCTCTATCTCTAAAACTTGCAGGTATTGTTCCGTCCACTGATCGGAAGTTCACCGGAGCTCTTCCTGAGCTCCGCCACCGTCATGCTCCACCGCCCCTCTCCAGCTCCTGAGGCCACCATTATCTTCGCCGCACCTTCGAGCATCTTCTGGGATAGCTCCGAGCAATCGGAGAGCTTCATCTACGCTAGGAGGAACGGGCTGAGGGTCAGCCACTTCGCCGGAGCCCCGCCAACTCCTCCGCAGGAGGCGGAGAACCATTGAAGATGGAGGTCCAGCCACCGTTCGATCATCTTGATCGAACGGCCCCACGACGTCCACGTAGCCGCGTTTAGACCATCAGTCCACCGTTGGATCTTTCCAGATCCAACGGCTCTCCGTGAGCCACGTGTTCCACCTCCGCAGCAGTTGAGAGTCGTTGGATAGTCATCTGATCCAGCGGCGGTCCGTTAGCCAACGTCATCCTCTCCATCGCGAGGCAGGAGCCGTTGGATCAACTTCGATCTAACGACCTCAGATCTCGCCACGAGTCTTCACCGCCAACCATTGGATCGAGCTTGATCCAAGGGTCCACAGCACACCACGCAGCTCTGGTCCGAGCCTCTTCCCCGAACCTAGGCTCGGATCGCCCGAGCCTCACTCCAGACCTCCAGAAGCACCCGAGCCGAGCCCCGAGCCTCCGCAGCTACCCGAGCCTAGGCTGCCCACGTGAGGAGCACGTGCGGCCTGCGAATTTTACACCGAGGCCCCTGGAACTTTCAGATATTGCAAATCAGTCCCTCTGAAGCAAACCCCATGTGAGGAGCACGTGCCTAGTGGAGAATTTGCACTCGAGTCCCCAGCATTCTAGGTAATTGCACTTAAGTCCCTGTCAGCATATTTGCTTTATGTAATTTTATTTTCTGGTATCGCATTTACACCCTTGTGTTTGCATGCATCCCTAGATTGCATTTTACATCATTTTTAAATTCTAAAAGTTGCATTTTGTTGAGAACTTTGTCCTCTATCTATTGTGCCACGTGTCATATTTTTGTAATTACAATAGATTTTTAAATGAATTAATTGGTTGATTTGTGGAATATTTTGCCCAGTGACACCTTTTAATTTCTAGTTAATTTTCTGTCAAAAACCCTAAAAAATTCACAGTAGCTCTAGGACAATGAACTTAACATTGAATAAAATTTCATATCATTTGCACACATATCGAGGCCTAAATAAATTGTTGAGTGATTTTCTCATTTTAATTTTAGTAAATTCATTTCACATTGAAATTAAGATTTGTCAATTTTCCTGGATTCCTTATCATGAGAGCTATCTAGGATAATTTTATCTCCTGAAAACATTTGATTTGTTATTTATTAAAAATTAATTAGTGAAGATCACCCTGTCTGCATATTTAATTCACAGTAAATTCATTTAGTGTCTAAACATTCCCAAAAAAATAGGGTAGCTTAGTTTCATCATCAGTAATCATCTGGCCAATTTTCAAAATTTTTGGATTTCATTTGATATCTTAAATTGAATTAACTTCAAATTGGCTTGCTGATTGAATGTGTCTTGCATAAAAATTGAAAAAAGAAAAAAATAAAAAATATATATTCCTCGAAAATCTAACACTTGATCTTTGCAAAACTTTACCTAAGGAGACAGATGCCTCCCTGAGTTCGACCTTGGACTTCCACCAAGTAAAAAAAATCACCGCTTGAAAATTGACTCAAATCTAATTAAAGTGGTTTTTGATTAGCCTCTCGTATCCGACTGTAACGAACGATTAACAATTAATTTGGACATTAACTTGACCGGATTAACATAGGGTGCGGGGCGGCTATCAATGAGGTCAGGAGATCCGTCTCTTGGATCATCAATATGGATTGCAAGGAGTACACGTCTCATCAACGTGCCTGCCAGCGTCTCCTCCATTGTTTAGAGACTCGATCGCAACCATGCTTCAAGAGGTAACCCTAGTACCTATTTGTTGTTTAGATGAAACGATCCAAGAGTGTTCTCGATTCATGTAATTTCATCATTTAAATTTTTTATTCTGCACCCGAAGCAACTAGTGCGACTAGTCGCTCCCGATCGCATACGATGCTATACTCATTCTTCCGTGATGTGCTTGAAGATTTTTCCTATATCCTTCAAGTGGTATCAAATCCAGGTTGGAGGTTTTGGATTGGATCCATAAACCGAAGAAGATTTTGGCTCGTAAGGGTTCGCAAAAATGTTTCCGCATTTTAATTTTCGCAGCCCGATTTTGTAATACTTTTTCGATCCTGTTTAAAAATTTAAACACAAAAATGTCACTTGAATAATGTTCCCCATTAAATAAGAAAACCGTGGAATTTGATTTTGCATGATTTGGAATCTGATAACTCAGGATATGATCTTTTTAATAACCATATGTCCACTATTTCGGGGATGACGATTAGTGACGTACATAAAGAGTTAATTACGGGTCCTAAATACCTATAAATACATATTTATAATTGGGTTCTATTTTAAATCAAATTGTAAAATAAAATAAATTTAGTTTGCATTAATTGGATTTAAATCGATCGAGTTATGTTGATTTTAGTGAGTAGGGGTCGTTGCTGGAAATTAACAAACTTGATCACGAACCTTGTGATTGTCATTCAAATAAATTAATGAAAATTAATAATTAATTTTCTGAAATGATTATTGAAAAATATTTGTCAAATATTTAAAGATGATAATTATTTCCTTGAATGACATTGCATTAACCAAAATGATAAGATAGTTGATCTTGATCACAATTGGTTAATATGAAATCACCAACAAGCATTATTTTCATGAAAAACTCTAGTTTATCCTACAATAGTTGTAGGACAACTTTTACATGCAAAACCTTGTTGCTTGAATAGTATTGAGTATTTTTTTAACAAATCTCCTTATAATATTATCAAATAATTTTGATTGTTAAGATGTGATCTCCAGCCTGAGTAGCAGATGACAATCCTTATCTCTAAAGGTTGATATCTGACCGACCTCTTGATGCAGGTCCTCTGCATAGGAATAGAGATTCGTCAGATTAGTTAGGTCAAAGAGTTGACTTAACGAGATCGAGATAACCAAAAACCTATGTCGTATGCTGTCACGATATAGGCACGCATCCTCTGATCAGAGACAGATGTGTTACTATATGTCTGAGTATGTACATTTGGTAGACCGATAGGTTGATGGCCTAATCAAGGTCTATATACCAACGAGTTGATGTGCATTAAGGGCATATGAGTAATACGATCTCTCAGAGGGATCATACAGGTTCATTTACTGAACCAGAAGACATGAGCTCACTCAAGAGATATTGGGAAGAATCAAATTTCGTGCACGGTCGTCTCGCTTTAAAACCTTGACTAAATTTGTAGGGTTGATATATGCTTTTGGAAAGTATATGATCAACACCTAGGTATGATATGTGATTTTGGAAAGTACATGATCGATACCGACTCCCATTGATCGAATGAGAAACTTAATGATCAAACCCTGAAGGAGACAGTCTTAAAGAGATCTAAAACTTTGGGTTTAATCTAGATCTTCCAATATGCAGGATGTACAGGTATTAGGAAAACCTGAGGGTGATGTGATCATAACCGATTGTATAACCATGACGCTTCCATTCCTAGGAAGTGATGAAACGGGTCTGGATTTTAATGACTCCTCTTTGTAGAGAAGTGATCTGATCTCGGTTCAATTGTTGGACATTGATCTGAATGTGATTAAGATACAATGAGAAGATTAGATTTGTGGTCTTGATTTAATCTAGCATCTAAGAGGTCCGTGAGATCTAGATTTGAGATGTGATCTTAATATCCAAGTCACTATACGTGGAACAATACAATTGCCATGTCCTTATCTCCAAGTATCCGTGGAGAAAGTGCATTATCCTTGAAAGAGTTCATGGATAATTTCATTATTGATATATGTAACCAAACATCAAGAAAATTGATTATTAAATGTGATTTAATTATCATGGATAATATGAATTTGATTCATATTATAAGGAGAGATATCTAAGATAATTAAATGTGATTTAATTATCAATGATGTGAATAATGTGAATGTGATTCATGTTATTTAGGCACATGAGAAAAAGAGATCTAAGATAATTTAATTATCATGGATATGAATAATGGGGATAACACTATTCATATTAATCATATATATTACAAATGTTATTTATAATATATTAGAGAGAGCATATTGTGATTTATATTTGTTAATTAATTATTGACATGAATTGGATTCATACTGGATGATTATTTAAAATATATTTTACATTTTATTTTGGGATGTGAATTTGATTCACATTTTTCCAATGGCATGATTTCAATATTTCACGGGATTATTATGAATTATTTTTTTGTGAAATAATTTACAGCAATTATTGTTGTAAATCTTGGAGATATCATGAGATAATGATTGGTAGTCGTCCCCCTTTTTTAGGGGATATGGTTTATCTCCTCATTATCTCCAAGGATAATTATTTGATTTGAATTGAATTTAAATATATTGATTTATCGATATATATATTAATTTAAATTAAATTAATTGTTTTTGTGTTTTCACAACAGGATCATAGCCATTGAAAGCAACACAAATCAATCCCCAAAATACTATATAAGAAGAGGCACCCTTTGCTCTTTGACATACACGATTATGAATGCTCTTCTCTCTCTCTCTCTCTCTCTCTCTCTCTCTCTCTTTCTCTTCACACTAAACCTCTCTCTCTCATAGTGGTCGTCAACCATGGAGCCTTGTGAGAGTCGTCATTATCGCAGTATCGTCATTATTCTGCCGGATCATCTACTCATGGATCTTCATCTACTTCTGTGCATCTCGTTTGTGAAGAAGTTGATGGATCTCATGTGACGAGATCAGGAGATCCGTCGCTTGGATCATCAACATGGATTGCGAGGAGTATGTGTCACATCAACATGCCCGCAAGCATCTCCTCCGTTGGATCGGACTTGAGACAGGAGGTCTCTTGGTTTAGAGACTCGATCACAACCACGCTTCAAGAGGTAACCCTAGTACCTATTTGTGGCTTAGATGAATCGATCCAAGAAGTGTTCTTGGATCATGTGGTTTCATCATCTATTTTTTTTAAATTCCGCTGCCCGGAGCAACTAGTGGGACTAGTCACTCCCAATCACATACGATGTGATCCTCACGCTTCCACGATGCACTTGAGGATTTTTCCCATATCCTTTAATTTATTCTCCCGACCACATGAGGCAGTTGAGCTTCTATTTTCTTTACCTTTCTGATTTATAGGAGTAACGGTTGCATAACTTTCCAATTTATTCCATTTAATTCCATCTATCTTATCCTAAAAACCAAAATTTCATTGAAGCTCTAGGATCCGATCTATGTTCCCCAAGTTTCCAACCATTATGTGCCCATCTGATCATCCCTACATCCTGTCCTTGACACATTTTGTCACCCCGATCCATTTTCCACCAATTATCTTGCAAATATAAAGGAGATCAAGGCTCCCTTCTTCACCTTCATCATAGCTCGGCTTCTAACCCATTTCAGATCCCATTTTCGCTAACCTTTGGGTTGAGCACTTCATCCCCAAGCCTTGAAGATTCTAGTGCATGCTTGAGCACAAACAAACTCCATCTGGGAGTCGAATCAGGTCATCTTGCATCTCCATGCACATGGGACTTCTCCCACCACCTAGACATCCTTCGATGAGGTCTACGGATTTTTCAAGAATACCCAGCTGCAGGACCTTCCCAGGAACATGTCAAGCATCTCAACTGCTTGGGGAACGATATGTATCAAGCGGGAGGCTCGATCAAAGCTCAGGCAGAAGGGCTTTCATCCCCATTCTTCCAAATAATCTCAAGGGCATTAGATCAAGAACATATGCTATGTGCTGCAGGAGTCGTCCGAACAAGCATCGAAGAACTGTTAGATTAGAGGGAGAGATTTAATCCATGCCCACCATTAGTGGATCGATATCGGTCATCCATCTGTCAGCGCGTATTTAAGCGAGCGCTTAATCAATGTCTACATCACTGATAACTCGGGAAAACGAGGGTCGTACGGTTTCACAAGGCGAAACCACAGTCGGTGTGTTGACCGCTCAAAAATTCCTAATTAATCAACAATGAACCCACAACAATATTAATCAAGAAATGATAAACAATTGTGGAGTCAAATTTATTTTAACTCTACAAGAAATGTGTATAGGGCAAATATGTAGAGTGTCAAACTCAGGGAGCAAATAAGATAGATCAAACAAAATGCCAAGTATGTGAATGTGAGTAAATGTCTACAAAGATGCAATTTTTGTGGGTTTTTAATTTTATATTTTATATTTTTAATTTTTAATTTTGTATTTTGGTTTTTAATTTTACTGATTTTATAATATCTTTTTGTATTTTATATTTTTATATTTTCTTTATCAATAAGAGAATATATATACAATATGAGGAAGAGAGGAGTAGAGTATTTATACAAATAGGGGAAAATGCTCAAAAAATGTTTTTTAGTTTTTTTTATATTTTTTACTGTTTTTGTGATTTTTGAGGATTTTTCAGAATATTTTTGATATTTTTAAATGTCAAAATACAAGAAAACAGTGAATATCAATGTTGGCCGAAATTAAAATGGGAATGAAAAATAGCAAACAGAAACAAAATTTTCCCAAATTAATTTTAAATAAAAGACAATAAAATATAGAAACTACAAGAGTTGAGTTTGTATTTTTAGGAATTTTCTAGGATTTTTTAGATTTTTTGAAGTTTTTAGAGGTTTTCTAATTTTTAGGGTTTTTATTTTAAAATTTTTAGTGATTTTTGGACAGTACATAAAACACACTAAAATGGACCTTAGATAAATTTGTTTTTGGAATTTTTCAAGGTGTTTTGATATTTTTTGGTATTTTCTAATGCAAACAGTAGCTAAAATGCATGTTTTTGATTTTTAATAAATATTAAAATGCAATAAAAATGCAATGCAAAAATATGGTGTGAATAAGCAAGTAAACAGGAGCTTATGACATTTTTTGGGAATTTTTAGAGTTAAAATGATGCTCTAAATAAATAGAGAAAGCATAAAAAAATACAAAGCCTAGTAGGGGTATAAATGCAGATAGACAAACAACCAAGTCCAAAGTGCAAGTTTCACACAAAATATAATACTGGACATTGCTTTTAATGGACCAATTATAAATATCCAAAGCCGCACGGGTATCAACGCAAATTACCCAACCCTACAAATATCCAAAACTCCCAGGGGCCTAAACGTAAATTACACCAAAAATATTACACTTAATATCCAAATCCCTGGACGAACGCTAAATATCCAAACCTGTAGGGGGTCCAGTGCAAAATCACCACCACCCCACGTGCACAGATCACGTGAGGTGACGTGGACTGGAATGAGATACAAATATGAGATGTTCGGGGGCCTAAGTGCAATTATTACAAAAATATTTAAACTGCAAATGAAAGTTTATAGACTAAATAATAAATACAAAAATGCGAGGGGGTGTCGGACGCAAAATACCCCTCGTGTGCGATCCAACGGCTTGGGATTCTTCACTTGACACATAGCGATGATCTGACGACCAATGACACTTTGCTTCAACGTCTGAGATTAGATCTCAGATCGAGATCTGACGGTGGAGGAGCTCAAATGATCAGACAGTCGACGTTCGAACTGGAGGCGCAACTCTATCCGACGGTGGCGAAGCACGGAGGAAGAACGGGGAAGAACGTCAGCAAGGTGAACTTCCTCGAGCTCGATCTCGGTACTTCGTCGCTCTTTGGGCTTCGAAATGGAGTAGCGGCCTCCTAGTGGTCGTCACTATCTCCTGGGGGCTTTAAAAGATCTCGGCAGTGGCCGAGGCTCGCTGGGGACGTTGGCGGAGCTGGGAGGCTTCGTGTGTCTCCGGCGAAGGTCAAAATGACCTCCAGGTGTGCGTTTGGGCTCGTTGACCTGCAAGAAAAAGTGAGAGGGTCCAGGGCAAGTTTCCTGGACCCCACGGAGGTGTAATAACGGCGCGAAACGATGAAGAGGTGATCGCCCGGAGGAGCACTCCAGCGATGTTGATGTGGGTGGTGATTTGATCGATAGAACTTGAAATTTTCTTGGGGCTTTTGATCCTAAAGATATGGCGAGTAAAATGTGAAAGTAAGTAAGGGAAATGGGGGCTGCCTCAACGGTGGATCACCGGAGGGAATGGTACCTCGACCGCCGGCGAAGGGGAGGTTGTGGAGCCACCTCAGGCGACGCTCGACCCATCTGAAGGGCTCAACAGGGAGTTGTCACCTTCCTGGAGCTTCGAGGCACGAAAGGGGAGCTAAACCTATGGGGTGAGGCGTTCCAAAAATCAAATCGAAGTCGGAGGTGGCATATAAGGGGTTTGACTCTGTGGTTCTGGCGCACCAAAGACCGAGGTGTATGGAGCTACGCAATGATCCAATCCCCGAGAAAATCATTGGGCGAGTAAGCCTGATGATCAAGGAGAAAAAGTCATGAAGAGTGCGACACAATTTGGTGCAAGATGCGGCCTGGAAAAATCGACAAAAACGAGGTCAAATGAGGTCTGACAGGTGCACATGGGTGGGAGGCAGACAATTGACCAGAGTCAACGAAGACTGCCCCCTGGTTGGTCCACGTGGACCAACCAGGATACCCCTTGAAAAACATTTTGTAAATTCGATTTAAAATAGTAAATGAATTATTTAATTTTAGTTTATTTAATAAAAAAGTTTATAATTTTATAAAGTATTTTATGGTGATTTTTATTTATTTTTATGAGGCATAATTTTACAAGTTCCCTTTTATACCCTTTATAGGTATATTATCTATATATTTTATTAATTTATTTTTATTTTGTGTTTTTAATTTATTTATTTTTGTTTATTATTTTATAACTTTATAAAATACTTTTATACACATAAATATATTTTTATTTTATTTTTCTGATGCATTTTGTATATTTAATAAAATATAAGTATAAATTGTACAGGTATGTATATAGGTATAATACCTATGTTATATATATGTACAGATATTTTATTTTGTGTTTCTTTTATGTTTTCATTCTGATTTTAATGCACCTATATATTATAAATAATATTTACAAAATTATAAAAATATAAAAATATAAAAATATAAAAATAATAAATAAAGAATAAAATGAATATTTTAATCTGTACAAGTACACTACAAGGGTCCAAAACTCAACTTTCAAACCGTAACTCCGAAAAATACGAAACCACAACCATTAAATAGCTTATTTTAAACTATATACAATTAAAGGTGAGTTTGTACATTTCGAGTTTTTATTTGCAAGATACGGGTCTGGGAAGTTGAGATTTTGGACTCTTATTTAGATCATAACTTTTTATCTGTACATTATTTTTGTATGAAATCAATTTTGTATTTTTATTTATTTAATTATCTACAACTTACATGGACGAAGTTTCTTTATTTGAGGTATAAAAAGTGGAACCAAAAATAGGTCCCAAAATGAATAAAGAATGAATTGAATAAAAGGTATTTTATTGTATTCTGGCCCTTATCTCCCCTTACTTTATTCCTTGTCGACCTATTCATCAAGATGTCTAGGTCTCAGGGTTTTGGATCATATAATATTTACAATATTTTGTTCTTTTTCTTTTCTTTTATTCATTCTATAATTTTGGCTTTATTTACAGTATTTTATACACTATTTACATATGCATGCATGAATGCTAAGATGCTCTAATTAAGGGTATTTACACGCATTTGCTAGGGTTTTTGATGCCAAAATGATAGAATAAAGATGATGAAATGTGTCATCATCCCCCTATACTTTACCTTTGCTAGTCCCTAGCAAACACTTATGCAATAAGTGCAGAAAGAAAAAGAATGAAAAGAAAAAGAAAAAGATGGATTAAATTTGATTATCAAACTTGTCTTCACAAAATCAAAGTTTGGAGCTTACGTTAGTCCTTTGAAATTTTAGTGCGGGCGGAACCTTAGTGAGAATCGGATTTGAAATCCAACAGTCCCTGAGAATCTCCAAACTCTGCTCAAGTCTCCTCAAAAGCCAGGTCAGAAATATTTCAACTCATACGCAAACCCTTACGACTATGAGTCTGACTCGCACAGTGTAAGTGATGGTGGCTCTCCCCAACTGAAATGACAAAGAGACTGGCTTCTCCAATATGACAACCCAATGATTCCCCAATCCAACAACCCATCCCTCAACGAGTAGGGTATTCCCTTCTAAGTTCAGGTGGCAACCAGCTCAAGAAGAGGAGGTGAAGAGAAGAATGGACAGTAGCCAGTGTAGCTACCTATCCTAGGATGCAAGACCAGTGTAGTCAAGTCACCCAACTGTAGGCTTACATGATTTGACTTTGACGCAAGACCAGCTTGCTTATTTGACTTTACAACATATATACACTTCGGCAGGCATTTTTATTTTTGTACAGGCCTGTCCACTTTTTTGGAGTTTTTGCTTTTTGCATTTTTTTAATACTATACAGCAGCATTTACATAGGTAGTTTTTCCTCTTGAGCCAGTAGACTATCCCTCTTTTGAAGATTTATTGCAACCCACAATCTCCTATCCTCGAAACTCATCATTACTGGACGGGTTGGGCCGCACTTCCCTCCCTAGAGGAGAACAAGTGTTTCCACCTATGTGCGTCTCATACCGGCAAATCCAACCTCCTCACCACTCCAACTGAGTTGAGCCAAGTGAAAAGTGCAGGTGTCCAAGTTAGGTCATTATCAACAAGAGTCGTGCGTGTGCTTCGAAATACTCTACTTAGGCAGTCAAGAATCCATTGAACCAAGTCCCGTGATCCTCAAAGAATTAAGTCAACTAGACCTGAAGTACCTCAATTCCGACTCCTATAAGGTTCCTGTTAATTAGGTAGATTTTAAGGTCCAAGCAAGCTCCAATCTTCGGATTTTACTTAGACTTGTTCAACTATCAAACTCAATCCGAAAAATGCTCATGATATGCAATGCGATGCAGAAAAAATATTTTTGTGATGCAATTTTCAAAGATTTTGAACTTTTGATGGGTTTTTAAAAAGATGATGCATATGCATTTTTTTAGATTTTTGAAAAAGTTTTTCAAATGTTTTTGTATTTTAATTTTGCAAATGTTTTTGGGATTTTTGAAAACAAAAGTTTTTGGCTAAAAAAAGGTACAAATATTTACACGGGAGTGCTTCTTATATATACAAGAAGTGGATTTTAAGAATTTACAAGGGTAAATGGTCAATTTTATAAATATATACATGTAGAGAATTTTAGGTAAAATGTCAGTATTCCTCAAACTTATTTGACACAGGTTTCTCAAACAATTTTTGAAAACTATAGTCCAAAAAAATTTTTTCAAACAATTTTACAAACATGTACACACATTTGAAAATCATTTTTGCAATAGGTTTTCCAAACAGTATATATAGATTTTTCAAATATTTTTCCAACCATTTTTTAAACCATTTGCAAATCATTTTTCAAACATTTTATTTCACACAAAGAAAATAATTTTACAATCAAAATGTTTTTACAAAGGTGAAAACATGAACAAAATGTTTTCAAAATAGTTTTCAAAAGATTTTTCCAAAAGATTTTCAAACTATTTTTCAAACATTTTGCAAAAAATATTTTCACCTGATTTATTAACTAGTAAATACACAAAGAATTTGAGGAATGAAACATCTTTTTATTATGGTTTTTAGTGTAATTAGCCATAGTTATTAGTAAAAATATGAAAGTACGAGTTATGGCTAAAGTATATACACAGTATATACGACCCCCCTATACTTAGCTTGAGCTATGTCCTCATAGATCGAAGAGAAAAGAGAAGACATAACTCCTACTAAGTATAGACAAGTCTAAAGAATAAGGAATGAATAAATGAATAAATGAGAAGTTGACCGTCCCCCTATACTTAGGATCAAATAATCCCAAGTATAGCAGACTGTACACAAAGCAGGGAGGGTCAAGGGTGGGAATGAACAGATCGTACTCAGACTGTCTCCCCCCTATACTTAGGGTAAGATATCCCTAAGTATAGACAAGAAGAGGAGACAATGGAGAGGATCAAAGAATAGAGAACTCGGGGTGGACACCCCCCTATACTTAGGACAAAGTATGTCCTAAGTGTAGAAACTGACAACAAGGGATGACACCTTTTTGATACAAAAAGAAGATAAAAGAGGAAAAGAAGAAAAGAAGAAAAGAAGAGAAGATATTAACAGATAGAAGAATGATATGGACAGATGGATCTGTTCAACGGAAGACGGAATTGGTCACCATGTATGAGATGCAAACAATATGAGTCAAAGAACACATCTCATACCAGAAGAATGGGGGTAACGTCAATGGTCGATGGATCATGATCTAGATATAGCTTCAGGCGCTGACCGTTGACACGGACGGTAGAGGAAGATGAAGGTTCGGATATGTCAATACTGCCATTGTCATGTACCTTCCTGACCACACAAGGACCTTTCCACTTGCTCTGTAATTTCCCTGGAAATAATTTCATCCTAGAATCGAACAACCATACACGTTGATCGGGCTCAAACTGTTTATGGTTGATGTGAGAATCATGCCATGTTTTCACTTTTTCCTTATACTGTAGGCTGCTAGAAAAGGTTGTATCTCTCAGTTCCTCCAGGGCTGCCAACTCTGCTCTCCTCTGTTCTTTTCCTATACTCTCGGTATCCAATAATAACTCAGTAACTGCCCAAAGTAACTTGTGCTTTATTTCCATAGGAATATGGCGCAGCTTGCCATAAACGAGTCGAAAGGGAGATGTCCCTGATGGATTTTTGAAGGAAGTCCGATAGGCCCACAAGACTGAGTCCAAAAGCTATGACCAATCCTTTCGGTCTGGGCGGACAACCTTCTGTAGGATAGTCTTGATCTCCCGGTTCGATACTTCGGCAAGACCATTAGTCTGAGGGTGATACGACGTGACTCGTCTGCAAGGGCCCTAACCTTCTCATTGATGAAGTGAGACCCCCGTTTGAAATCAAGACTCTAGGTACCCCGAACTGTGAAATGATATTTTTCCTCAAAATCCGACACACGGTCTTAGCATCTACGGCTCGGGCGGGGATGGCCTCAACCCATCGGCTGACATAACTTACAACGAGCAAAATGTGCTCAAACCCTTGACTCTTAGGAAATGGGCCCATGAAATTAATCCCCCATGCATCAAAAACCTCACAAAAGTGAATGGGCTGCATGGGCATCATGTCTCTCTGTCCGCAAGTACCCATCTTCTGACAGTCTGTACATCTCTTCACGAACTCATTTGAATCCTTGAAGAGAGAAGGCCACCAAAGGCCGGATTGAAGCACCTTTTGTGCTGTCAGTCTCCCAGAATGATGTCCTCCTGCCTCAAGCTTGTGGAAGTATGTGAGGACGCTATGCTGCTCTTCTTGAGGAATGCACCTCCTCCAGATGCTATCCCCTCCTTCATGATAAAGGACGGGATCCTCCCAATGGTAAAACTTGGCCTTAGCTAGGAAGGTCTCAAGTTTCTGTCTGGGCCAACCCTGGGGAATCGTCTTGGCAACAAGATAGTTTAGAAAGTCGGCATACCATGGGAGCGAGGAGATTGCCAAGATCGCCTCATCCGGAAATATCTCTGTGATAGGTGTGCTGGGCTCAGATTCCTCAAGGTTCTCTAAACGGGAGAGATGATCCGCCACCACATTCTTAACTCCAGGCTTGTCCTTAATCTCAATATCAAATTTCTGGAGTAGAAGGATCCATCTGGTAAGGCGAGCCTTGGCATCTTTCTTGGCCATTAAGTACTGGATGGCGGTGTGATCAGTGTAGATAGTCACTCTAGATCCGAGAATATACGATCGATACTTATCCGAAGCAAAGACTACGGCCAGCATCTCTTTCTCAGTTACAGTATAATTCCGCTGAGCGGCATCCAAAGTCCGACTTGCGTAATGAATGGCATACGACAATCCATCCCTCCTCTGTCCAAGAACAGCCCCTACGGCAAAATCAGAAGCATCCGTCATGATCTCGAATGGGAGATACCAATCAGGTGGTTGAAGGATAGGAGCCGTGACAACTATATTCTTGAGAGTCTCAAAGGATGTCAGACACTTATCATCTACAATGAACTCGGTGTCTTTTGTCAGCAAATCAGTAAGCAGTTGGGCAATACGACTGAAGTCTTGAATGAATCGTCGGTAGAAACCGACATGCCCCAAAAAAGACCGCAATTGATGCAAATTGGACGGTGGATTGAATTTTCTGATGATATCCACCTTGGCCGGATCAACCTCCATGCCCCTATCAGAGATGATATGACCAAGGACCGCCCCTTGAGTCACCATGAAGTGACTCTTCTACCAAGACAAGACAAGATTGACCTCTATGCAGCGTTGAAGCACACGGTCTAGGCAGTCAAGACAAGCGTCAAACCCATCGCCATAGACCGAGAAGTCATCCATGAAGACCTCTAAACAATCACCCACCATGCCCGAGAAAATGGACAACATGCACCTTTGGAATGTCGCGGGGGCATTACATAGACCAAAGGGCATCCGTCTGAAAGTATGTCTCAAACGGACATGTGAATGTCATTTTCTTCTGGTCTTCGGGCGTAACGGCCACTTGATTATAACCGGAGTACCTGTCAAGGAAGCAGTAATGACTCTTCCCAACTAGCCTCTCGATAATCTGATCAATGAATGACAGTGGGAAATGATCCTTCTTGGTGGCCTGATTCAATCGTCTGTAGTCCAGACAGACCCTCCAAGAAGTTGGTACCCGGGTAGCTATCTCCTCTCTAGACTCGTTCACAACTGTAGTGATACCCATCTTCTTGGGCACCACATGTAATGGACTAACCCACTTGGAGTCGGAGATGGGGTAGATAAAATGGGTGCTCCACCACTTTGATATTTCTTTCATGACCACATCTCGAAGATTCGGGTTCAGCCATCGCTGGAACTCACGGGAAGGCCTAGCGTCCTCTTCAAGATAGATGTGGTGGGAGCACAGAGCCGGACTAATCCCCTGAAGATAAGCTATACTCCATTCTATTGTCTTGCGGTTTCTTTCAAAAACCTCCATCAGACGAGATTATTGCTCTCCAGTCAAACCTGCAGAGATAATGATTGGGTGCATATCTGGCTCACCCACAAGGAATCTGTATTTCAGCGACTGCGGTAAGGGTTTCAGTTCTGAACAACTGGGAGGTGGCAGATCTGGCTTCTGATAAATCTGTATGAAGGCGACCAGGTCTGCATGAGAGAACTCTCACTGTGCATGAATATCTGACGAAGGGAGACCTTCTGAATCATCTATGAACTGCACTGGCCCGCACTCCGTCCAAGCTGTCAGATCAGAGGGAATCAGACACGGTAAATATTCATCAAAATCATCCCAATCAATGTCTGAATCCGAGGGATCTGAATTAGAAGAACAAGATTGAAAATCATCACCATTCGTCCCACAACTGTCAACCTCAAATGTGTCCTCGTCCAGGAGTGTGCTCTCCAGGCTCTCAACTGCCATAAGCTTTAAGTATGGTGAGTCTGTAGGCAAGGCGAGGGTCTGTGCTACGGGATCTATCCAAATAGATTCATCATCTATCATCACAAAATCACATTCCTGGTGGACGTCTAGCTCTTCTTTGTCATCTGCTCCATATCACTGGACTGCTCTGAGCATGCTAATTCTCTCTCTCTGGTCTCGTCGATCATCTCTATTTGTAGGCTCTCGCCCTCTACGCGAAAGCACACCGTTCCACTGTCATGGTCGAATACCGCCTTGGCAGTGGCCAAGAATGGGCGTCCAAGTATGATGGGGGCATCGGTTGCCGACTTAGGGATCTCCATGTCCAATACAACAAAGTCTACGGGGAATTTCAGACCCTAAATGGTAACGACCACGTCTCTCAACAACCCCTTCGGCCACTTAGTCGACCTATCAGCAAACTGAAGGACCGTCCTGTTTTGAAGAAGAGGACCAAACTCAAATCGGTCGAGTAAGGCTGCCAGAAGGAGGTTGATCGAAGATCCGCTGTCTAATAGAGTACGATCGAACCGCTGCTCCTGAATCTCGCATCTGACATAGGGAGCTCCTGCATCAGGTCTCTTGGCTGGCAATTTGTTCTAAATGGTGCAGCAAGTGCCATGAGTGAGCACATGGATCTGATCTCTGTATCTCTTCTTCCTACGGACTGTAGTCTTTTATTTCAAGTTCTTTTGGAAGAAGGGAATGTGCTCAAATGCTTCCCGTAGAGTCAGCTGAATATGGAATCTATCAATCATCTGGTTGCTGAACTCTACCTGTTGGGTCTTTTTTGGATTTTCTTTTTTATTCCCCTTCGCCAAGAGGAGTGCTTCAGGGAAGGGGATGGTAGGGGCCTCCGCAGATGGAGGATTAGGAAGAGGTTCCTGTGCCTGTGAAGGAAGAGAATCCATACCATGATCATCATTCAACACGTATGGATCTGAAGTGTAAACAGAAACCTTTCCTTTATTCATTTTTTGTTCTTTTTAGTGCCACAGTCCTTAGATACAAAAGGTGGCAACACAACATGGGGGAGCTCAACAAAAGTAGAAGTGGTGGCCTCAGTACCACCAACAGCATCCAACTTCACGGCATCAGCACCGTGCCCTGACACATCATCCAAAATGGTGGCTTCATTACCACCGGTTGCATCTGGTATCACGACGGCCTCAGTACCGTCGTCTGGATCTCCATCATTGGTCGCATCAGCACCACCGTCATCAACATCATCTTCAGCGGCATCAGCACCGCTACTCTGCTCATCTGGCGCTCGTGGTTCGGCATGTGGTTGTCGCTCAGATGAGGCACCGCCGGCTGGCATCCTACCGCTCCTAGTAGTCACAAAATCAGCACCATACAAAGAAGACATGTCACTCAAATAATCACTAGGAGAGGCATCCTTTGTAAACTGTTCCTGCTCAGACTTTCTTTTCAGATTGTTCGGATTAGGTTCAATTTGAGAAAGTATGGCCGCCTTGCCTTTGATTAAATCCCTCGCCTCCTACCGGAACTCATCCATGTCTCGCTGGTAGGATTCCTGATGTTCAGAGAGCAATCTGGTGAGGTCATCTAATGCCGGGTTCTCAAAGGCAGGTGTCTGAGAACCGGATGTATTCCCCTGCTGGAAATGAGGTTGTTGCTGGATAGAGAAGTGCTAACGAGGCTGGGAATATGACTGTTGAGGCTGCTGACGCTGCCTCCACTACTGTCCCTGATATGAGGGACGAGGACCATGCTGGTTCTGCTGATGGGCATACTGGGACTGCTGATGCTGTTGCTGCTGACTGTTTTGATATCCCTGAGCTGGAGGCTGATGCTGGGAAGAGGTGCCACCAGTGGTCCAACGGAATCCGGGGTGATCGCGACGAATCACGGGCTGCGGGTACCGGTCGTACCAAATCCCATCGACTTCCATCAATGGGTCCTCCTCAAAGGATGGTGGAGGTAGAACTGCTAGTGGCTTATCCGGCTGATAGACCACCATCTGAGTGTCCTGAGATGGTGGCTGCGAAGGGTGGTACTGTAGCTGCGGCACCGGCTCTGCCTGGATGTGGTTAACCTGGCGGTAGGGGGCAGAAGGCTGGTTTGAGCTGCTACTGCTGGGATCAGCCTGTGACCTAGGAGGTTGCTGAGTGTACGCTTATGCCTCCTGAATGCAGAGCATCTGCATCTTCAGGTTACTTATGTTCTTTGTCATCAGCTCCATCTGAGCCAGACTCTGACTTTGCTTCTTCTCGAGGATCTCGAGGCGGTCCAACTTCTCACTAATGATGTCCATGTCGGCTACGGCTGATTCAGCTTGGGCTGCGGCTGCCGACGGAGTATGAGGACCGGCATCGATGCGGGCGATCCTCTGAAATGATCATGAGCCTTGGGGTGGCTTCTGCTATGTGTAGACGCGGGCTTGGTCCATGACTGTCGAATTCTCTGCCATCCCTTCATAGATGGCCCAAACGTCATCTTCACCCTTGGAAAAATAGGATCCACCACAAGAGGCATTTACAAGCCCCTGTAGCTCCGGTGTCAGCCTATAGAAGAAACTCTGAACCAGATTGGGCTTGGATATGTCATGGTGTAGACAGCGGTCAATGAGCTCTCTGAATCGATCCCAAGCTTCAAGGAATTGTTCATTAGGGATCATGATGAAATTGTTGATCATGGCTCATGCTGCGTTGGTCCAGCCGAGAGGATAATACTTGTTCAGATATGCGGTCTGGAGTTGTGCCCAAGTGTCGACGAACTTCCCCAAATGTTTAAGCCAGTACGCGGCTCTATCAACCAAAGAGAAGGGGAAAGCTATCATCTTGATGGTGTCCTCGATCACCAGCCTGTCATGAATTGTACTGCAGATCATCTCAAATTCCTACAGGTGGAGGTGTGGCTCTTCGGTCGCCAGCCCATGGAATTTAGACAGTAACTGAATAGTGTGGGGGCGAAGCTCGAAATCTCCATGAACGGGAGGAAGTCGGATCCATCGATGAGTGAGGGATGCGGCAGTATTGTGCAATTCCCTCATGTTTGTCTGTGGCGGTCTCTCAGCTTCAGGATCTCCTCCCTCTGCAACAGGTTTGTCTCCTCCACCACCTGCGGGTCTTCCCTCTTGCATCTGCGCAATTTCCCTCATGAGGTCACCCATGAAGACTCCCTGGTCTCTGATCTGTCTCTGCATTGTCTCCAAGGAGGCTAGAAGTGAATTGTTGATGGCAGCTTGGTCATATAGGAATGGAGGGTGCTCCTGCTCATCTGGGTGCTCTCCTCTGTCTGCCATGGCTGGGTTCTCTGAAAAGGCAAAAGAACCCATCTCAGGTGCCGTCAAATGATCTGAGCTCTGTGTTGCACTAAACTCTGAAACTACTGGACTGATGGACGAAGAAGGGTGGTCGAGGGGGAACAGGGTGGAAGTGAACTCAGGTTCGAAGAGTAGGTCTTGACTCCCCGAAACCGTCCTAGATGAATAGGGAGGAGTGCTGGATAGCGGTGCCGACAGAGACGGCCTAAGAGACCTCCTTCCCATCATCTTGATTATTGAGAAGAGAAAGGTTGAGAAATGAAGAAGAGGGGGCCAAAATTGCGCACAATTGTGCGGTGTTTTTGATCTTGACCTAGATCCAACTAGCAAATCAAACACAAAGCAAGGGGTTCACCAACTCAACGCGTGAAGCCGTAAGGGTTCGTCTATTATCTTCGTAGTTTTTAGATGAATTCAGGCATTTATCTTTGAATGAGTCCTTAGAGCTCTATGCCTATAGGAGTGAGAGTACTGTCAGAAGAGTATCACGTACTTGTCCTCCTCCTGTGTAACATGTAGTCTGCACTTTTTGAGGTCCTTGTAACCTTCCTGGATCCCTACTCAGCCAAAGAAATAGAGAAAGGAAGCCAATAGGCGAAACCAATACTTCAGAACTCGCTCGCAACAGAATCACCCGTGTGCGTGCAAGAACCTACTCGGACGCAAGAAGATGAGACAGACACCCCCGTGAAGGTGTGGCCTAGGCTCGATACTTCGGACAAGGTCGATGCTCTATACAGTAAAGAGTTAACAATGGTGACCTAGCCCTACTCGTCCACGTACAATAGAAGCGCCAATACTTCGGAAATCCATGCGATACACAAGGCAGCCACAGACTGGGTTTTTGGCTCTAATCCTTACGAAGCCGCTCTCTCACTTGGAAGGAGACCTTCCCATGCAACCTGAATGCAAGTGAGGGTGTTACTCTCCCCAAATAATGAATCCAATTAACCAATTTTATTTAGGTCAAGTTTTTTTAGCAGTCCCTTTTTTAATTTTTTTGGTGTTATCACTTGTTTTGAGTAGATTCAATACAAGCGCCTAACGATTTTGTATTTTCTTGATTCCTATTTGATCCAAAACAGAGGGAGAAGAGTCGGAAAAGCCAATGCAAGTGGCACTAAGATGGAAATCTCACCTTAATGCCTAAATGATGAGTGCAAAGATAAAAGACTTACAGTGACTCCCAACTCTCTCCATGCAGGATGCAAAACAGGAATTTATAAACCTAATCTATATGTCGATATGCACACGGAAATCATTCTAAGTAGGCAATTTCTAGCGTGAATGAACCACAAGTCGGTCACCGATCTTCAATCCAGGAGTCCGGTCTAGACTCACCCCTCCTCTTCTCGACACAACGAGTTCAGGAGTAGTGCTTGATGGGGTGTGCTCGCGGTATGTAGGCTCGAAGATGATGAGGCGACTGTTTAATTAAACTAAGTCCAAGTACGCACTATTGGTACATGCAATGGTTATTAGGGTGTTTGGACCTAATCTAATCGATCAAGCAATGCCTAAAAATCTAAGGGCTCAATCCACAAAAGAAAGGAAAAATAAATCAAAAACGGAAAATGACAGCGATAAAACACGATAAAAATCGCGGTGAGCCCCCAGGTGTACAAACACCTGGAAATTAGGCCCGAGTGTCCTGAGTGTCCAAGTGTGCCTGTATTATTACAATTTAAATGAATCTCTCTCTCTCTCTCTCTCTCTCTCACAAAAATAAATAAAAGCTAGCTAACACTCTCTCTCTCACTCCTCCTGCTCTCTCCTGTCGGCTTGGGCTAGAAAAGCCGACTCCGCTTCCTAAGGTTGCACCGAATCACCTAGATGATCCTCCTTGGTCCCCGGTCCCTCGCAAGAAGACAAGAAAGACAATGGTTAGAAAGCTCACAAATAGATATAAAAAATGAGAGATAAAGCAAGCAACGGTATAAACAAATAATCACAATCACAATCAAACAATAATATAAACATTGTTGCTCCCCGACAACGGCGTCATTTGATAACTAGGGAAATCGAGGGTCGTACGGTTTCACAAGGCAAAACCGCAGTCGGTGTGTTGACCGCTCAAAAATCCCTAATTTATCAACAATGAACCCACAACAATATTAATCAAGAAATGACAAACAAATGTGCAGTCAAATTTATTTTAACTCTACAAATAGGTGTATAGTGTAAGTATGTGTAGAGTATCGAACTCAGGGAGCAAACAAGATAGATCAGGCAAAATGCTCAAAAATTGTGATGTGATTATGTGTCTACAATTATGCAAATTTTTTGTGGGTATTTAATTTTATATTTTTTTATTTTTAATTTTAATATTTAATTTTGTATTTTGGATTTTAATTTTATATTTTTCTTTTTCAATAAGAGAATATATACAATATAAGGAAGAGAGGAGTAGAGTATTTATAAAAATAGGGAAAATGCTAAAAAATAGGGAATAAAATGTTTTTAATTTTTGTTTATATTTTTCTACGTTTTTTGTTATTTTTGGGGATTTTTCAGAATATTTTTGATATTTTTAAATGTCAAAATACAAGAAAACAGTGAATATCAATGATGGCCTAAATTAAAATGGGAATGAAAAATAGCAAAAAGTATCAAAATTTTCCCAAATTAATTTTCAATAAAAGACAATAAAATAGAGAAACTACAGGAGTTGAGTTTGTGTTTTTAGGATTTTTCTAGGATTTTTTAGATTTTTTTTGAAGTTTTTAGAGGTTTTCAAATTTTTAGGGTTTTTGTTTTGAAATTTTTAGTGATTATTGGACAGTACTTAAAACACACTAAAATGGACCTTAGGTATTTTTTTTGGAATTTTTCAAGGTGTTTTGATATTTTTTGGTATTTTCTAATGCAAATAGTAGCTAAAATGCATGTTTTTTATTTTTATTAAATATTAAAATGCAATAAAAATGCAATGCAAAAATATGGCATGAATAAGCATGTAAACAGGAGCTTATGACATTTTTCGGGAATTTTTCGAGTTAAAATGATGCTCTAAATAAATAGAAAAAGCATACAAAAATACAAAGCCTGACAGGTTTATAAATGCAAATAGACAAACAACCAAGGGCTAAAGTGCAAGTTTTACACAAAATATAATACTGGATATTGCTTTTAATGGACCAATTACAAATATCCAAAGTCGCAAGGGTATCAACGCAAATTACCCAACCCTACGCGTGACTAGCACGCACCTGGAAGGGCCTAACTTTAATATCCAAAACTCCTAGGGGCCTAAACGCAAATTACACCAAAAATATTTACACTTAATATCCAAATCCCTGGACTAACACTAAATATCCAAACCCGCAGGGGGTCCAATGCAAAATCACCACCACCCCACGTGCACAGATCACGTGAGGTGACGTGGACTGGACTGAAATGCAAATATGAGAAGTTCAGGGGCCTAGATGCAATTATTACAAAAATATTTAAACTGCAAATGAAAGTTTATAGACTAAATAATAAATACAAAAATATGGGGGTGTTTTATGCAAAATACCCCTCGCGCGCGATCCAACGGCCTGGGATTCTTCACTTGACACGTGGCGATGACCTGACGGCTGATGACGCTTCACTTCGACGTCTGAGATTAAATCTCAGATCAATATCTGACGGTGGAGGTGCTCGAATGATCTGACGGTCGACGTTCGAACTGGAGGCACGGCTCTGTCCGACGGTGGCGAAGTGCGGAGGAAGAACGGGGAAGAACGTCGGCGAGGCGAACTTCCCCGAGCTTGATCTCGGTACTTCGTCGCTCTTTGGGCTTCAAAATGGAGCAGAGTCCTCCTGGTGGTCGTCACTATCTCTTGGGGGCTTCAAAAGGCCTCGGCGGTGGCCGAGGCTCACTAGGGACATCGGCGGAGCTGGGAGGCTTCGTGCGTATCCGGCGAGGGTCAAAATGACCTCCAGGTGTGTGTTTGGGCCCGTTGACCTGCAAGAAAAAGTGTGAGGGTCCAGGGCAAGTTGCCTGGACCCCGCGGAGGTGGAATAGCGGCGCGAAACAACGAAGAGGTGATCTGCTAGAGGAGCACTCCGGCGATGTTGATGTGGGTGGTGATTTGATCGATAGAACTTGAAATTTTCTTGGGGCTTTTGATCCTAAAGATATGGCGAGTAAAATGCAAAAGAAAGTAAGGGAAATGGGGGCTGCCTCGACGGTGGATCACCGGAGGGAATGGTACCTCGACCGCCGACGAAGGGGGAGGTTGTGGAGCCGCCTCAGGCGATGCTCGACCCACTTGAAGGGCTCAACAGGGAGTTGTCACCTTCTTGGAGCTACTAGGCACGAAAGGGGAGCAAAACCTATGGGGTGAGGCATTCCAAAAATCGAATCAAAGTCGGAGGTGGCATATAAGGGATTTGACTTTGTGGTTCCGGCGCACCAAAGCCCGAGGTTTATCGAGCTATGTAATGATCCAATCCTCGAGAAAATCATTGGGCGAGTAAGCCTGATGATCGAGGAAAAAAGGTCGTGAAGAGTGCGACACGATTTGGTGCAAGATGCGGCCTGGAAAAATCGACAAAAATGAGGTCAAATGAGCTCTGACAGGCGCACATGGGTGGGAGGCAGACAGTTGACCAGAGTCAACGAAGACTGCCCCCTAGTTGGTGCAAGTGGACCAACCAGGAAAAACCCTTGAAAAATATTTTGTAAATTCGATTTAAAATACTAAATGAATTATTTAATTTTAGGTTATTTAATAAAAAAAAGTTTATAATTTTATAAAGTATTTTATGTTAATTTATATTTATTTTTATGAGGTATAATTTTACATATTCCCTTTTATACCCTTTATAGGTATATTATCTATATATTTTATTAATTTATTTTTATTTTGTATTTTTAATTTATTTATTTTTGTTTATTATTTTATAAATTTATAAAATACTTTTATACACATAAATATATTTTTATTTTATTTTTCTGATGCATTTTGTATATTTAATAAAATATAAGTATAAATTGTACAGGTTTGTATATAGGTATAATACCTATGTCATATATATGTACAGATATTTTCTTTTGTGTTTCTTTTATGTTTTTATTTTGATTTTAATGCACCTATTTATTATAAATAATATTTACAAAATTATAAAAATATAAAAATATAAAAATATAAAAATAATACATAAAGAATAAAATGAATATTTTAATCTGTACAAGTACACTACAAGGGTCCACAACTCAACTTTCAAACCGTAACTCTGAAAAATACAAAACTACTGACATTAAATAGCTTATTTTAAACTATATACAATTAAAGGTGAGTTTGGTACATTTCGAGTTTTTATTTGCAAGATACGGGCCTGGGAAGTTGGGATTTTGGAATCTTATTTAGACCATAACTTTTTATCTATACATTATTTTCGTCTAAAATCAATTTTGTATTTTTATTTATTTAATTATCTACAACTTTCTTGTACAAAGTTTATTTACTTGAGGTATTAAAAGTGGAACCAAAAATAGGTCCCAAAATGAATAAAGAATGAATTGAATAAAAGGTATTTTATTGTATTCTGGCTCTTATCTCCCCCTACTTTATTCCTTGTCGACCTATTCATCAAGATGTCTAGGTCTCGGGGTTTTGGATCATAAAATATTTACAATATTTTATTTTTTTTCTTTTCTTTTATTTATTCTATAATTTTGGCTTTCATTACAGTGTTTTATACACTATTTACATAAACATGCATGAATGCTAAGATGCTCTAATTAAGGGTATTTACACGCATTTGCTAGGGTTTTTGATGCCAAAATGATAGAATAAAGATGATGAAATGTGGCTTCATCAATCACCAATTGTGGGGTATTTGGCATCGTAACCCCTCTACCATTTGTATTTATTGTTTAATATAGAAATAATCCTCACTCATTGTAATATTTCTATAATTTTTACATTAAGGATCTCAATCTTTCACATATTAGCACTTTAGTCCATTCCACACCACCTCGCGACCCTATGCACATGAGGGGGTAGGAATTTTGCATGGACCCCTTCGGGTTTACTGTTATCATAAAGTCCATAAAATCTAAATATCATTTGAAATATTTTTGGTAAATTTGCTTTATTAGCCATGTTGTTTATATATTTACATTTATACCCCTGATAGTGTGTTTTTATTTGCTGAAAAGTTTACCTATGCCTAGATTTTGTTAAGGGTTATTAAATTCTCAAAAACTTCATATAAACCGCATATAGGTCTATGTATTGTATATTTAATTTTATATTTATATTTTATTTATTAAAACTTTTTGTTTGCATCTAAAATTTATAAGAAAATTATCTGGAGTGCATGATATATCACATATATTTTTCTTAAGGGAGTTCAAATTATTTTGCTATTTATGAAAATAAAAAAATTGCATTTTTCTCATATTTAGCCTTTTAAAATCCAAAAAAATATAAAATATTTTGAAAATTCTCAAAAAAAATCATAAATGTCTACTTATGTATATTTCAACTTCTATTCATATATTTTTTGCAAATATTTTTGAAAACTCTTAAAAATTGAAAACATGGAAAACAATATAAAATTTATTCAAAATCACTAAAATATGTTATATGTAATTTTCTTTTATTTTCTAGTAATCAGGAAAATTAAATTTGGGACCAATCCGATTTAATAGATATTTATTAAGCTCGTTTGAAGTTTCGTGATTTACTATTTTGTTTATTTGAGTGTTACTTTATTAAAAATTCCATAAAAATTATCAATAACTATCCAAAAATCAATGAAAAGAGTGAAATTTGAATAAAAAACCAAAAATAATTCTTTTTGAAAATTTGAGGTTACTTTCTATATTTAAAAAATATCCAAAAATATATCTTTTGATTCCTTTTTTACATATTGTACTTGTGTATATATATCATATTATATTTTATATTTAAATTAAAATTAAAATTTTGCATAATTAAAACATAAAAATATATATATCATAAAATTTAAAACCCATAAAAAGAATTTAAAAAATAAAAGTACAAAAACAGCCCAATTTCTCTTCATTTTTGTTACTCTCCATCGTATTCTCCTTTGTGGTTCAACTCCTACTACGTAGGGTATAATAAGTTTTTTCTCATCTACTTTTATTTTCTTAATCATTTTCATGGGTTAATTATTGACACTGTCACTTGAGTCAGGTGTTGAGAGTTGAGAGAGGTGTTGATACAAAGATTATCGGATCCAACCTATCAGACACCATAGGACCTCCTAGACTGATATCTATATACCTTGATTTTCATGCATTTCAAATGATGCCATTACAGGGAAGAATCCATTTATAGAATATATAATAGACACAACCATTTTTCCATTATTCACTTCATTGTATATTTCTCTCTTTATTCTATTTTTATCTAAGAATATTATAACCTTTTCTTGTTTGAATTTGCTGTGGGCATTAGCTTATCGAGAGAGGATTTCTTTAGAGATTCGACGCACCCACGAGTTGTAGAGACTAATGGTTTTTTCCCACTAATAGGAGAGAGTATCAAAGGATAAAAGAAGACACACATATTTTGCTTTGCATAGATTTAGTTTAATTTTTGTAAGAGAAAAGTGTATTCATTAATTTGTAATAAAATAGTACCCAAACACATAGACACTTGATATATTCCCAAGTTCATTTCACAAACATATTATTCAATTGGAGTGCTTCATCAATTTTTCGAATTTTCATTGCAGCATACCTCTATTCCTCCCTATTTTCCCTTTGTTTCTCTTTATTTTTTCCGCCTTATTTTTGTTTACATTTTGTGGAATGACTTAGATCATTAGGAGTGTATGCTTTATTAATTTATGTCCAAAGCCCTAATATCATTTATGTACCTATAGTTCTACGTATGGATCTAGTCGAATTGAACAAGTTCTTCACGATAATAGAAGCTCATGTTCTTGGGCAATTTCCTCGTTGCATTGCATATAGATCATAATTAAATTTATATATTGAATCCCACATGGGAAAATCTAGGAAATACTGTAATTATTCTTATTGAGCATCACACCATTTGATTCCTGACTTGCATTGATTTTCCGTCTTCTCCCCTTTATTTTAACCACATAAGACAAGCAAAGAATTGATAAGATCATTAGGCCTTCGCATGAACATACTTAAAATAGTGAAAATGATATAAATTTAAAAAGAGATTGCTAAGAAAACCTTCATTTAATTAAACTGATCAATTGCACTTCATTGTTTCGGGTTCACAACACCCTCATTGTATTGAGGTACCTTCCAGACGAAGTGAGGTGTGATCCTTACGAAAAAGATCCCAAATCCCAGTCTAGGTAATGCTTTTTCTATCACTTGGATTAACGAAGTATTGACACTTCTATCGTACATGGAAGAGTAGGGCCTAGTCTTGTTGTAGACTTAGTCTAAGGTATCGAGCATAGGTTGTTCCCTCACGGAAGTGTCTGTGACATCATCTTGCTTCCAAGTAGGTCTTGTCTGCTTGCAGAGTTGGTATCGATTTCGCCTAACAGTTTCATCATCTAATTTTTACCTGAGTAGCGGTCCAAATATGTTAACAAGGACTTCAAAAAGTAAAAGCTACTAGTTACAAAGTAAGTGGAAACTATGGAATACATTTCCAACGGTACTCACTCATCTATAGGGTTAGCCACCTAAGGACTAATTCATAAGATTACCCGATAGAAACATTAAAATTGAAAGGATATTTGTTGAACTCTTACGACTCATTATATTGATTTAGTGAATTGACCCTTGTTATGGTTTGATTGATCAATTTGAACATGTCAAGATAAAAAAATATCGTAGCTTTGCACCTTTCATCTCACACTTCTTTTCTCAATTTCATTCTTATCTTGCCCATTTTGAGTCTTCTTTTCTCACTCCCTCTTGAGATTCCTCATTTCCTTCATCTACTTCAACATCAACTTCTTTTTGACTCCTAAGATGTCACATCCACGATAGCTTTGTTCAGATCGTGCAAACACCTACATCGATTCCCGGATGTTGGCATCTTCAATAATGCAAGGTGATCTCCACGAATAAAATTCAAACCATGTGGAATACTCTTTGGACTCCCTTGTATTCATTCACTTCGAGGATTGACATGACTTCTATCTCGATCTTCTCCCTTTCACTATTGTTCTTTCACTAATAAATATGTTGTTCGAGATAGACTCTCATCTTGAACTTGCTCCTTCTTTTCTAAGGATTGATATAGTCTTATTTCCCAATACAGATTCTCCACCTGATCAGGAGACTGAGACACAGTTGAACATTGAGATGGATCCCTAGAGATGAGACAAGGGACCAACTTCGGATGAGACAATAGATCGGAACAAGGTCAACAACCAGTTACTACCATCGTTCCAAGCCATTCAGCAACAATTGATAGACCAATCTCTTTCCCAAGTTGAATTCAGGGAAATGCTTAATGTTGTATGGAGGGACAACGAAAATTGAGGAGGATAGGATGAAGAACAACACGGTAGAAATGATGATGACCAGCCTGTCAGAACCAATGGAGGAGAGGAGAGAGTTGGGCAGCCCAAATCAACAATGAAGGAGACATACAACCCTAGCATTGGGAAGGTTGTTGAGTGGATCCGGATACCTACGATCCACATACACTTAAAGTTAAAGCCATCCTTTCTCCCTTTGTTTCCAATCTTCCATTGCAATACAAATGAAGATCCCTACATCCACATGCAGTAATTTAACCGGAATTGTAATACAATGCACTAAACCAACATTCCTTTGGAGGTAGTAAAGATTACTACCTTCCCATTCAGCCATACGGATAAGGCATTATACTGGATCAATCACCTTAGGAAAGTGGTGATGAACTGGAAGGAGCTCAAGTATGCCTTCCTGCACAAATACTATCATGTGGGTTGTTTGAATCAAATGAGAGCGTTGATCTCTAACTTCTCCCAAATTTCCCACGAACTATTTCACGAGGCATGGGAAGGATTCAAAGATCCCAGGAAGAAGTGCCCCCATAAAGAACTACCGAAGAACAAACTGGTCTAGATCTTTTTGGCGGTTTGCACCAAGAAAGACAATGGCTCGTGGATATCGCATGTGGAGGATCTCACTTCAACAAGGATGAAGAGATTGTATGAAATATTTGTGAGGAGATGACTGAAGGCACAACTGCTTTATCTTCATCTCATGTTTTTCAGAAACCTCTAGCGATCCTACACAAGCCTATCAATGTGGCATCATACCATGAGGAAGAGAGAGACATGAGTTCCAACCATTGCATTATTGGGAACCATCTCTCTAAAGTTGATATCATTTAAAAGTGATCATAAGAACTTTATAGATTGCAAGTGATCGAATAAAAAACAAAAGCTCGATCAAATTTCCAAGAATATTGAACTTCTAGTGAGCACCATCCATGCTTGTTAGTTTGTGAAAATCCAACTGAGCATTGTGTTGAATTGAAAGATCCATCTCATCTACAAAATCAAGGGACTCTCCATTTTGTTTAGCACGTGTACTACATGCAGACACTCGACCAAATATCAACATCACAACAACAGATGGTAGCCAGAGCCCCAGGATTATACCAATCCTTTCTATCCACCACCTCTACAGATAAAGGAGTTGAATGTCGCATGGGCCAATGAACAAGATCTGACCCATCCTGGAGGACATCTCAGAGTCTGAGCACAACAATCCAATCATTCATTCCACAATAGGGTAGATAGAACTTCCGACAGTAGCAACACTATTCTCCTCATCAAGGAATCAAGAGGAGACAACAGTACCAGCACCAACAAATGACATATTTCCAACCATATCATCATCAATAGCCGACTGCTCAATATCATAACCATTTCTCTCCCCCATTGTTACCAACAACTACAATACACTCATCAATCTCAGTACTATCAACAGTAGTTGTAGTACTAACATCCTCATCTCCCTTAAATTGTATAATATTCATAGGCCGCTTCAGTGAACCTTGCCATGAACTGCTTGGCTCTTCTAATAAAGAACATGAACGAGATGAGCCAGAAGATTGATGACCTCACTTTTGTGAAGATAATAATTTCTGCATAGGTGGAGGTAAACCCTAACAAATTCAGGAGAAAGGAGTAGGTAAACCGTAGTGCAATACCACCTCTCAAGTCAAGTACAAATGCCTTTATGATATCTAATATTGTTAATCTCAGGAGAGGTAGAATATTACAGCTGACTGCTTTAGCGAAGGGGAAAGGTCAGGCTTCTATGGGTGAATCTTCATCACCATCAACTAAGTTGGTGTTGAAGTTTGGATCCAATGAGTAATAAGGAGAAGCAACACCACTACCATCATCAAAAAGACAAAAAAATGGAGAAAACACAAAATCAAGCAATAACAACCAAGACCATATTGATGCTGCCAGTGAGAAGCTTACACCAGTAGCCGATCCCTTGCAAGGTAACATGGTTTAATTTCCATCATTTATTTTGCTTATAATTTAGATAATTGTACTATGCTCAATAATTCATGTGTACATAAAGAATAATCATTTACATGAAAATGAGGTTTTTATGATTCGTGCATTCCATTGCATGATGCATTGAAATAAAAAACAACAAAAAAATAAGAACAACATTGTATGATCCCATCATTGTGGAACTATTGAAAAACATTATGTTGAAGATGTCGTTTCTCAAAGCCGTGGAGTACACGCCTATAATGAAGAAGGGACTAAAGGAGGCGTGTACAACAAAGCGTCAACCCCACAAAAGCAGACATCGAAGATTAGAGAAACATATTCTTACCATGGCAGCTGTTAATGCTATTGTCTACCTTCCAAGCAAAAATAAGGACACGGGAGCACCTATCATCATATGAGAGTTGTTTAACCAAGAGTTCGAAAGAAACACTTCTTGACAGTGGATCATCCATCAATATTATGCTTACATCACTACTTAAAGAATTTGGGTTAGGACCTCTTAAATATATAAGAATGATTTTGCAGTTCGCAGGCACACCAGTGAACCGACCAAGGGGCATTTTGGAGGATGTCATTGTTATAATTCAAGGGATGCAATTCCCTGTGGACATTTGTAGTCTTTGATATGGACACCTCAACACCCATTCTTCTTACCTTGATCATATTGGGGCGGTTGTTCCTTTGAACGATCAAAGCAGTGGTGGACTATGATATTGGAAAGATTACCTTTCGTTCAAGAAGCAATAAGATATCGACTGAAACAATCCATGTACCCAAGATCGATGAATTCATGTTAATTGAGAGTAAGAAAATTTAGAAAGAGGCAAAAGACTGTGACTTGTTGGCAGAAATCAGAGATATATCATTGTTTTTGGATGATTGTGAAACCCAGGAATTCCTCTTTAATTAGGACTCCTTGGAAAACACAGTCGAATTCCCTTCTATCCTTAAAGATGATATTTTGGCTGATGTGCTATCTGAGATGACTGAATTGATTGATATTGATCCATCCTCATCAGAGCAGGATGAATTCCTTGCAGATCTTTCACATGTATTGGGCTCTGAGCAAGAAATACTCTAGGTGGACATCCCATAGTCGATAAAGCCAAGACTGACTATGTTCGTTGAAGTCACCACAGAGTTGATTCTGAGCCCTTCAGAGTTGAAACAATTACCTTCATTGATAAAGTACACATTCCTTATAGGTATAGAAAATATGTTCCCGGTCATCATCAATTCCTAGCTGACCATGGACCAAGAATCTCGTTTACTCAAGGTTCTAGAAAGAAATCACAAGGCAATTGGCTGGAAGATTTTGGATCTCCATGGGATAAACCTTTCATTGTGTTGGCTCCACATCTACTTGGAAGATGACTATAGGCCTTCTCACGAGTTTCAATGCTGGTTGAACCCAAACCTTTGGGAGGTCGTGATGAAAGAAATCACGAAGTGGTGAGAGGTAGGCATTGTCTCTACCATCTCTGATTTAAAATGGGTAGCATTGTCTTTACCATCTCTGATTCAAAATGAGTGTTTGTTACATGTGATTCCTATGAAATCAAGGATCACCATAATAAAGAATGACAAAGGAAAGAAGAATTTGACCATAGTACCTACTTCTTGGCGCATCTATCTAGATTACAGACAACTAAACCTAGCAACCAAGAAGGATCACTTCCCTTTGCCTTTCATTTATCAGATAATTGAAAGACTCGTGGCAAAGGAATACTTCAGTTTCTTGGATGGATATTCTGGATACAATCAGGTTGCTATATACCCTGAAGACCAAGAGAATACCATATTTACCTATCCATTTGGAATGTATGCTTTCAAATGCATGACGTTCAGATTGTGTAACGTATCTGCTACATTTTAGAGATGTATGGAGGTCATATTTGTTGATATTGGGGGTAGTTTTTTAAGGTATTCATGGATGACTATTCGATTTACTATGATAATTTTGATTTGTGCTTGATATATTTAAACTGAGCACTTCATTGATGTTGTGAGGTTGATCTTGTGCTCTCTTGGGAGAACAGTCACTTCATGGTGACTTATGGGATTGTGTTGGGTCATGTCGTCTCCCAACAATACATGGAGGTTAACTCGACCAAAGTGGAAGTTATATCAAAATATGAGCCACATAATTCTTTGAAGTAGGTCCGGTCATTTTTGGGGCATGTCAATTTCTACAAAGATTTATGAATGATTTTAGCAAGATTACCCTACTGTTGACCAAACTTCTAGGCAAGGACACATAATTTATTATAGATGGCAGAATGCTCCATTCCTTCCAACAGTTGAAAGAAATAATCACCCATGGTCCTATCTTACAACCACCGGATTGGTCTCTTCCATTTGAGGTCATGATGGATGCGTCCAAATATGCTATTGAGGTTGTGTTGGGACAATAATGGGATGGATGGTCATTTGCTATTCACTAAGCTAGCAGAACTCTGAATGAGTTTCAGAAAAATTACACAATAACAAAAAAAACTCTTAGCGGTAGTCTTTGCACTGGAAAAACTCAGATCTCATTTGCTTGGATCCAAAGTGATCGTATAAACTGGCCATTCTACGAAACGGTAATTACAGAGTAAGAAGGATGCAAAGTCACGTTTCATTGGATCCTTCTACTCCAGGAGTTTGATCTTAAAATACGATATAAACATGGAGATAAAAATGTTGTGGCACATCATCTTCTAGAATAAACAAATCCGAGCCTCCTAAGAAAAACACCATACCAATCACTGAAACCTTCCCGGACAAAGCCATATTTTCATTCACCTCACTCTATTAGTATGCCAATATCATGAACTACCTTGTCTCTAAGGAAGTCCCGCAAGATTGGTGAAAGCTAAAAATAGAGGAGTTCATGTCCCACAATTTTTTTACCAATGAGATGATTCACATTTGTTTCGTGAAGGTGCAGATTATATCTAGCAAAGATGTATTCCTGAGGAGGAGTTTAAGAGTGTCTTAAACCATTACCACAAGCTAGAATTTGGTGTACACCATTCTAGAAAGTGGACAACAGCTAAAGTGCTTCAATGTGACCTCTAGTGGTCGACTATTTTCAGAGATGCTACAGAATATGTCAAAGCATGTATTAACTGCAAGAAGATGGGCGACACCCTTAGTTTCTGATATACCAATGCTCTAAAGTATATTTAGATTTCAGATGTCTTTAATGCATGGGGTATCAATTTCATGGGCTCATTTTTTACAGTTAAGGTTTTGAGTACATCTTCCGCGTGGTCGATTATTTCAGTAGATAGGTAGAGGCTATCCCTGCTCAAACCATAAACAACCACACAATCTGTCAGTTTCTCAAAGATAACAACATTGCATGGTACAGGATTCTGAAAATACATATATGAGATAGGGGAAGACATTTCATAAACAAAGAGGTTATGAATGTAACGAAGGAGTATAGCATTAAACATCTTTACCTTCTCCCTACCACCCATAGACCAATGGCTTAGTAGAATGTTCAAACAGAGAAATATAAACTATCCTACAAAAACTTATGTGTCCTGACAGAAAGAACTAGTCGTAGTTTCTTAACTCAGTTCTTTGGGCCTATCGCACATCATATAAGTCCCCTTTAGGTGTGTCTCCCTATTTCCTAGTATATGGCAAGACATGTCATTTGCCCATGGAACTCATTCATAAATCATTATGGGCAGTAAGTATATATAGTCAAGACAGAGAGACAAATGGAAAGAACATAAAACTTGAGTTGAATCATTTGTAGGAATTCCAAGACTCTATATATGATGACAACCTCATATACAAAGAAAAAGTCAAGAGATGGCATGATAAACAAATTAGAAGAAAATCTTTCGAGCCAAATTAGAAACGTGTGATTGTTTGATGCTAAATTAAAGTTATTTTCAGGAAAATTGAAGAGCATCTGGGAAAGAACTTTCATCATAAAAATTGTATGTGATAATGGCAGCATTGTAATATAATGCTTTTCATATGATGACCAACCTTTTGTAGTCAACGAACATCTGTTGAAATCATATATTGAGCACACCACTTTTCTGTCAGTTTTTTATTCAATTTAGTTGGTTTATCAAGAAGAGCTTTCTAATGTTGATAGATCCCAACCTTTTGATGATTCTTTTCTCGCTTAGAGCATCTTTACTCGAAGTATCGAGGGAGACATGTCGAGTTAATGATTTCGTACATTATAACCCTCGATCTTCCTTGCATTGTATACAGTTTGCTATACATCGGATTAGCTAATCCTAAGTATAGGGAGGGCGATCTGCTTCGCATTCTTAAAGTCGTTGTAGCATATGCTTTTCTATATGTAGCATGATTAATGTCTTAATTTATGTTCTTTGACCACCATGAAGACTGTCTGTGCTAAGTATCGGGGGTCATATATATGTTGTATACAAGTTAGTCGTATCTCGTACTTCCATATGTTCAATAAATATGGCTAATACATTTGCTAAGAGTATATAATAAAGAATACACTCGTGTAAAATCCACTCCTAATCTTTGTAAATATGCACTCACTCCTGTAAAATATCTGTACATACCTAATTCACTAACCTTTATTAAAAATCTCTAAAATTATAAAGATTTTCAAAAATACCTAAAATTTTGCAAAAAAAATAAAAAATTTTACAAAAATTTGCAAAACTTGTTGAAAATTCTATAAAAAAATTCAAAACAGAAAATGTCTTCACAAAAATATATCATAGCATTGCATTATCTTTTACTGGATGGTTTTGAAAATTGAATGAGTCTAAATAAAATAGAAAATTTGGAGCTTGGTCTGGATCTTGTCCACTTCATTTCAAAGGAAACTGTTAAGGATTGGAATTGAGATGCTTTAGTTCATTATGACTTAATTCTTTCGCTTCTATGAGACTGTGTTCATGAATCAATTCAATGTGACTAACTAGAACCCTTCATGTCATCCATACGATTGTTGAGACAATGGTTTGACTCAAAACCTCAAACTCAACACTTAGCTCAACCAAGATGGGTTGTTGAAAAATCTGGAAGCATAAGTCTGGATGATACTAGGCCACTTTGTCATGGGTGTCTCAGGAGCCATTATTGGGGATTTTCGGAACCAATACTTCAACATACTATTTCTCTAGTAGTATGGACATCTAACATCTAGAGATTGGATTGAAATAAATCTTCGAAAGATGGATGGTCTGTTAGCACAATTTTTCTTAGACCCTAAAACATGGGCGGAACCAAAAATTCTATATCCTAGGGTCAAAACAAGAATGTAGTGGAACACCAAAATAAATAAATATCCAAAATAAGCCTATACCAAAAATTTCAAAAATTTTGATCTTTAGAAAAGGCCTACTTCTTGGTGGATACTTGGTCATACTAGCTGAGATTCATAAGGGACTGTGACTACATTGGTCCATTTCCAAATCCTTTATCCTTCTTCTAGCTTCTCCCTAATTCATTGGGCACTAGCATGTATGTGAACTTATAAGGAAATATTCATCTCCCCGAGGACGATATACTAGAGGAGGAGATAACTAGATGGTTCAACTATTTGTCTGGAAATAGGTAACACAATTCACACACCTGCTATCTGTCATACTATGTGCCCAATAGAAGATCACCAAAAAACCCTAGGTGCCCAATACACTACACATATAGCTGAAACTTATACTAATTTATACACACTCTTACATACTTAAAATAAATATATCTTCAATACAAAACATGTACGCAAAAACTATAGAAAAATACAAAACTATTTGCACATGAGAATAAGGTACAGTGTGACTGGGAGACATAGATGAAAAAGCCGTAAATAGAACACCACATATCAATATCTTCTCCATATGAACTCAAAATTGACCAAAGTTACCTTTATTATGCTCTAAATTAAATTATCTATTTAATGAAGATGATTTCATTAAATTTGGAATAAGATAAAAAGTGGCTTTTGGATTCATGGTCAAACCCAATGAGACTAAGTGGTGCTACCGTGCGGTCCACACAAAACGGGACCACAGTCGCTGAGATGACCAACGTGAGGCTTAATGAATTAAATCAACAATCAACCCACAACAATATAATAGTCATGCAATGCAAAGAAGAGTATGTGGATCAAACTTTATAATAAACCCTATGACCTAGTATGTATAGTGGACAAGTAGAGTAGGGTGTCATATATAAAGAACAAGCCGGTTTAGCAATATTATTATTTACAAATAAATAATAATATTTATGCACACTATTCTCTTATTTACTTAGTACTTTTGTGGTTTTTTGAATAAATTATTTTCTAATTTATTATTGATATATTTTTTATTTCTCTAATTTTATAATTTTTATTTCTTTTATTTTTTATATATTATAAATGTGCATTTATGTAATATGTAATATTAACTATAACATAGGGTATATATGTACAATATATATAATAAATATAGAAAAATCAGAAAATATAAACAAGAACAATCTTTTTATTTATTCTAAGGGAATTGAAATATATTTATAGGATCTATATTAGTTATTAATAAGCTACATATACCTATATATGGATATATAATACAAGATATGGTTTTTTAATTATAATAACAATATAACAATAATTACAAAATAAACATAGCCACTTCAACGTGTACCGCTTCGATAAGAACAAACAACCCTGATTATATCTAGGCCACGTTCAAGATCTAATAGTTATGAAACAACCTGCAAGAACATAGATGAACTCTGTCACCAACGAGCTTCGATCCGATCATTCTCCATCCAGCAGTGGCTGTTTTTTGATTTGTGGGCAGCCAAAGGTAGTAGGGGTTCCTTCGTAGGTGTTGGGCCACTCCGATGAATCTGAGGTGACCTAAGGATGAATCTGGATGTTCGGTTAGCTCCAGGTGTCTTGGAGATTCTACTTTGTTGCTTTTGAGCTTTAGACAGGCCCGCAGAACCCGTAACCTGTCAAAAAGACTGGTGGCTCGAGGTTGTCATCCTCGACTAAAAGGGGAACATGATGAAGTCCCATCGAAGGGAAGCGGACGCAACTTCGATTCACCAAATCTGAGAGATTCGGGTTGATCGGTGGAGCACACGGAGGAAAGTAATGGGATAAAAAAGGGGTAGAGGCACAATCGACAACGATCGAATTCGTCCTAGAGCTTAAGCTGCATGTCAAATTAGTTTTTTCTGATTAATGCTAATCCTAGTGATTAAAAACTAAATTAAATACACAAAATGGAACTTAAAATCTTAAATTACGTAGAAAGATAGAAGTAATGGCCCCTACTTCGTTGGAGGACAAGAAGACAGAACCGGTAGATGGTGGTTCCGGCGGTGATTGGATCTTCTCTGACAAGGCTTCTCCTTACTGCAAATCATTGGCCCGTCACCGGCATGTGACTCATTTCACAAGCTACAAGACCACAATGGTGATCTGAGGGGCTAAAATCTCCAAGGGAGGGATCAAATCGAAAAGTATGAAGAAGGTGCAGTTTTATAGGTTAGTAATGGCATGACTTCGAGGAATGATGGCGTGTGATGGAGTGGTGGTAGGTGGAAGGAGATGGGATAGCATGGAGGATAGTCGTGCAAGGTGCAGAAGAGTGAAGTGCTCGAGGGAAGAGAGGTGAGGGATATTGCATGACAAATGGGGGAAAATGGGTGTTAATGTAAAGTCTGAAAAGTCAGACGGCTAGGAAGGACAATTGACCGGAGGTCCACGTGGACAAACCAAATAAAAGGAGACCAAAAATCTTTTGTAAATTTATTTTAAAATATATAATGAATTGATTAATATAAGGATTTAAAATAAAAAATTATAATTTTATGTAGTTATTTATACATATTTTTATTTATTTTTCGAGGGCATTAATTAAAAGTTACTTTTTACATTTATAATATGTAAATATACATGTATATTAGGTATTTTATTTTAATTTATGTTGTATATTTATTAATATATACATGTATTTTTTATATCTTTAATTTATTTAACTACTTAGCTAGGTATTTTTGTTGTGTTTTTATGAGTTCATTTATTAACTAATTAATTATATACCTTATTCTTATATGTACATATATTTATATTTCATCTATGTATACATGTAATTGATTAATTTTAATTAATTTTTGATGACCTTTAATTTATTTTATTTTTAAACATGTGTTTTAAATAATATTTACATTTTATAAAGATATTTAAAATTATAAAATATAAAGAATAAATATATTGAATAATATATACATGTATATTGCACAATGAGGCCCAAAAGCTATTTTTGCATCTTAGCTCCACATTGAATGAAACTAACTTCATTAAATATATTATTAAATTTTATACACAATTAAAGGTGAGTTTGGTTAATTTTGATATAGTATGGAGAAGAGACAGTTCTACAAAGTTTTATTTGCGGCTTTTTATATTGTGTGAACCAAACACACTGCATTATTTTTTAACGCAATCAATTTTATCTTTGCACTTTTATGTACACTATTCATACAGAGGATTTTATTATTTGAGGTACAAAAATAATATAATACAATAGGTCCCAAAAGGCAATTATTGGGTAAATTAAATTAAGGTTTTATGTTTGATTTTTGTTTATACAGTTCTTCTATCCTATCTCCCCCTACTTTATTCCTTGTGAATCAAGTCATCATAATGATCGAGTCTCGGGATCTAGAGTCACTCAGTATCTTTGACACATAATTATTTTTCTTTTATTTCTTTTATTCATTTATTTTAGAATTAAATACATAATTTATACAATATTTTATATAGTATTTGTATAATTTATTGAATGTTTATTTTGGAAAATTAGTGATATATACAAGAACTTAGCTAGGGATTTAAAGTCAACATTAAAGAATAAATGTGATGAAATGAGAATTCAACACCCCCTATACTTGCCTTTGCTACCCCCTAGCAAACACTTATGCCTATAAGTGCAGAAAAGAAAATGAAGAAGAAAAAGAAATAACTTGGAAAAATTTTAGACTTTTAAACTTGTCATGATAAAGTCAATGTTTGGTGTTCAAAGAAGACCTTTGGATTATTTTTGTGTTCGGAAACGCATTGAGGTTAGCAAGTATGACACAACAACTCTTAGGTACCATAATCCTATTATCCAATCCAATTTAAAGTCATATCAGAACCATCTCTCAATCGCATAATCTTGCTACCTTAAGATGATAGAACCATGTATGTGAATTTTTCAGTTCATCCCAAACAAACCATTGAACCAGAAAGGAGTCTTCTCTTCTGGTAACTCATTCACGTGGAGATAGATATTCCCTTATAAGGTCAGGTGATGCTGATCTTTACGCATGAATGGGGGGAAGAAGTGAGAAGAATGGGAAAAGAAGTGGGAATGGACCGGTGTAGTCTTCATTCCCTTGTAAAGCATGATCAGTGTGACTGAACCTTCACTACGAAGCAAACTTTTTCTGAAGCTCAAAATTTTGGTTGAATTTTTAGTGTGATATTCTTCTTTAATATTTTTTTAACTTTGCATAGCTTATGCATTCTTGTTTGTACCTCAATGGATATAGCAACTTTTGGTCTGCCTATTTTTTGGGGTCTTAGAAAAAGTTGCACCGGTAGACCGTTCCTCCTCTGAAGCATTGTCTTAATCCATATCTAGTATTTATATACATTGTTACCAAAAGAAGTTGGTTAGAGTACTAATTTTAGTAATTTCCAAGAATGGTTCCAAAGCCAGCCTTGACTAAGCATCTTAACATCGTCCCGACTAAGACTCCAAGATTTTTCAATAATCCATCTGTGTTGAGATAAGTGCACTGTGAGATGTTTCCAGTCAGATCATATCAAGAATCTTACAAGTGATATGAATGGTTCTATTTAGACACATTGAATCAACTCATGAACATGGTCTCATGGAATCGAAAGAATTAAGTCAAGGAGACCTAGAGTATCCCTATTCCATTCCTCATTGCATTCGTCTAAAATTAAGTGTATTAAGGACTTTACCAGGCTCCAGTCTTCAGACTTTACTTTGACTTGTTCAATTGTCTAGATTATTCTGAAAAATGCAATGCTATGTACAATGTAACAAAATATTTGTGTGAAGCAATTTTCTGATTTTGAAATTGTTATGGATTTTTTGAAATATTTTACATATTTTCATGGGTTTTTTAAAAAAACAAAAGAGTTGGTTAAATAATTATCTATAAATATTTACATGAGAGAGCATCTTGTATTTATGAGAATTAGGTAAGAGAATTTACCTTTGATTTTTACAGTAATCAAGTTATTTATTATTTGCAGATTTTTATATAGAGATTGTAAAGAATTATGTATAAGGTTCTCATGAAAATTTGAAAATATTATTGACAAAAATTTTGAAATTTTTATTTTGAAAATATTTTAACAAATAAATTTGCAAGTATTTACAAAATTTGAAAATCATTTTGCAAATACTTTTCAAACAATATGTGTAAATTTTTAAAAGTATTTTTGCAAGAATTTTCAAAATAATTTGCAAATAGATTTCCAAAAAAATTTATTAAAACAGAGAAAATAAATTTTACAACGGTAATATTTTTACAAAGTTTGAAAACATTTTACAAAATATTTTTCAAATGGTTTTATAAAAGATTCATCATAGAATTTTCGACCATTTTCAAACATTTGCAAAATATTTTTAACCGACTTATTAACCATAATTACAAAGAATTTTAATGTGTGTTTCAACTTTTAATAATTAGCCATATTATTGAAAATACGCAAGTACGAGTTATGGATAAAGTATATACAAGGTATATACAAACTCCTATACCTAGCTTGAGTTATGTTCTCATAGTTCGGAGGGAAAAGAACAAATAACTCATACTATGTATAGGAATGTTTATAGTGTGATGACTAAACAAAGAATGAGAAGTCAGTTGTCCCATCTATGCATAAGATTAATTAATCCTACGTATAACAGATTGTATACAAAGCAAGGAGGGTCTATATCCCTAAGTATAGATAGAAAATCAAAAGTTGAGGACACATGCGAGGGATCAAAGAATGAGCACCCGACTACAATCACCCCCCCATGGTTAGGATTAACCATATCCTAAGTATAGCAATGATGAGTGAGATGAGTCCAACTTTTCGGAAGAATGAATGAATAGAATTTGAAAAGAATAAAAGAAGAAAAAATGATTAATCAAAAATGTTTTTGTATGACTCGTAACGCTTATGTTGGGGCTTTAAGCTCTTCATAATAGACCACTGTATAGATTTAATCACGGATAGGAAGGTACCATGCTCAAGATAAGGATTCAATACATGTCCATTGATGATGAAAGGCTGTGTGTCAACTGACAAACAAGATATTACAATACTTCCATTGTCACGTACATGCTTTACTATAAACGACAAGGTCCATTTGCTCTTCAACATTCTTGGGAAAAGATTGAACTTTGCATCAAACAACCAAACCTGATCCGATTCAAAAGTCTTGTAGTGGATATTCTTTTCGTGCCACTTCTTGAACTTCTCCTTGTACATTAAGATGTTGACATATGCATAGTCGTGGAATTCATGTAATCTGTTCAAATCGAGCTTTCTACTCTTCTTAGCCTTCTTGGAATCCAAATTATAGACTCTAATTGCAATAAAGATTTATGAATTAATTTCACGTGAAAATGGCATGGCTTGCCGTATATAAGGCGATAGGGATACATTCCCAAAGGTGACTTGTATGTGGTCCGATAGGCCCAAAGAACTGAGTCAAGTAATTGGGATAAATCCTTCCTATCAGGGCTTACTATCTTTTGAAGAATTGTCTTTATCTCCATGTTTAAACATTTAGTCAGGCCATTCAATTATGTGTGGTATGAAGAAGCTACTCGGTGTTTAATGCAATATTCCTTAGTCAGCTTCTCCACCTCTATGTTTATTAAATGGCTAGCAACATTTAATATCAGAACTTTAGGTATACTGAACCCTACAATGATGTACTATTTTAGAACACTCGACATACGGTGCAACCATCGGTGGTTCGGGTTGGGATAGCCTCCATCCAATGACTTAAATAATCAACAAAGAGCAGAATATATTCAAAGCCCTGACTGTTGGGGAATGGGCCCATGAAGTCAATGCCCCATGTATCAAATATGTCTAAAATCCGGATGTACTTTAGGGGTATTGTTTCTCTCATTCCAATTGTTCCGCCCATTTTCGACAGTCAATAGAGTGCTTCACAAAATCTTTTGTGTCTTTGAAAAGAGTTGTCTACTAGAGGCTGCATTGTAGAACTTTCATTGTCCTTATTCTCCCAAAGTGGTGTCCAACTGATGCTTAAGTATGGTAATATTGTAGGATATTGTGGACTTCCTCCTAAGGAATGCACCTTTTCTAGATGCAATATGCCCCCTCATGAAGCAAATAAGATCCTATCACTAATAAAAATGAATATCTAACAAGATTTTATCAACTTTTAGCTTCTACCATCTTGTGGAGTTCTCTTGGACACAAGATAGTTCACAATATCGGTGAACTAGGGGAGCGAGTTGATTGACAAAACTGCTTCATATTGAAAGGTTTCAATTATCCGTATCAAGCTCTACTCAGGAGTGGTTGACTCTGTTAGTCTTGGAAGATGATCTGCCATAACATTTTTAACTCCAGATTTATCGAGGATTTCAAGACCGAATTTCTGGAGTAGAAGGATCCATCTGATAAGCCTTGGTTTGGCATCCTTTTTGGCTTCAAGTGCTTGATGGAAGAATGGTCTTTGTATACAATGACTTTGGATCCCAGAAAGTGAGATATGAACTTCTCCAGGGCAAATAAAACTGCTAATAGGTCCTTTTTAGTAATAGTGTAGTTATTTTGAGCTTGATTAAGAGTTCTGATAGAATAAATAATAATAAATAGCAAACAATCTCTTCTTTGTCTTATAACCACTCCAATGGCATAATCAGAAGCATCTGCCACGATCTCAAATGGTGGAGACTAATCTGGCAGTTGAAGGACAGGGACGTAAGTGATCAGATATTTCAATTGATTAAAGACAAGGGGGAGTCTAGTATCTATTATGAAATCAACTTCCTTGCCCAGAAGCTCAGTCAGTGACCGGGCAATCTTGCTTAAGTCTTTGATGAATCTTCGATAAAAACCAACCTGCCCAAGGAATGAGCGGATTTGCTTCAACTTGTAAGTGGCTTGAGTTTCAAAATGACTTACACCTTTGTTGAATCTACATCCATGCATTGTTTGGATATGACATGGCCTAGCACAATCCCTACAGTCACCATGAAGTGAATGTTCTCCTACGAGAGCATCAGGTTCACTTTGCGACATCTTTTCAGCACTCGGTCTAGGTAAGTAAGGCATTGATAGAAGTTGTCTCCATAGACTAAGAAATAATGCATGAAAAACTTGAGAAAACTTCCAACATATCTACAAATACTACCAACATGCATCTCTAAAATGTCGACGAAGCATTGCACAAAGTGAACGATATTCTACATAAGGCATATGTTTCAAACGAACAGGTGAAGGAGGTCTTCTCTTGGTCTTCAGGAGCAATTGCAACTTGATTATAACCAGAGTATCCATCTAAGAAACAAAAAATACTCCTTCACGGCTAGTCTTTTGAATATTTGGTCGATGAAGGGGAGAGGAAAATGATCCTTCTTGGTCACTAGATTTAGGCATCTATAATCCACAGAGACGCACCAAGAGGTTGGAACTCTGGTTATGATCTTCTCTCCTTTGTTCGTTCTTCACGAGGGTGATCCTAGATTTACTAGGCACAACATGCAAGGGACTCACCCATTTTGAGTTAGAGATGGGATATATGAGACCTATACAACGCCATTTGTTTATTTCATTCATCACAACCTCATGTAGATTTAGATTCAATCTGTGCTGGAACTCACGAGATGGCTCGTCTTCAAGATATATGTGATGTGATCACAATGATGGATTGATCCCATGGAGATCAGAAATTTTCCAGCATATTGCCTTGCGATTTCTTTCTAGAACCTCAAGAAGAAGAAATTCGTGTTCCTTGGTCAACTAGGAATTTATGATTATTAAGAAGGTGTTCTGCGCACCTGTAAGGAACGTGTATTTCATATTTGCTGGAAGTGGTTTAAGCTATTGTGGTGTCTGAATCAGTTTTGCAGTGACTTCATATTTGCTGGAAGTGGTTTGAGTGAGGTTTGAATCAATTTTTTTAGCAACTTCAGCTCAAGTGGGATCTGAATCAATTTTGTATCAAGCTCTTCTGGCATATCAGCAAAAATCTCATCTTCTAAGGCAGAGGGGGATTCGACTGTGTTGTCCACTCCTTACTTGGTAGGGAGGAATTTGTGAGTCTCAATGTCATCCATAAACAGATTGGTCTCTAATCTCTTCTTGGAAGCAACAGTCTTCTATTCTCTATTTTGTAGGCTCACTTGCATCTCATGCAGACTCTGACTGTTTGGGTACTTGGATCGTCTGAATTGGCACCTCGTCATTGCTAGAATGGAAGATGATCTGCCCAGTGCCATAGTCAACCAGTGCTTCAGTAGTTCGAAGTAATGGTCATCTGAGTATAATTAGGGTATGTAGAAGAGAAGTTGACGTATCCATGTCAAGCACAATGAACTCTACAGGGGATAGCATCCCTTGAATTGTGACAATGACATCCTCTAGAATGCCTTAGGGTCACTTTACGGATGCATATGCAAATTGCATAATCATTCTTGTAGACTTGAGCGGTCCTAACCCAAATTCTTTATGGAGTGAAGTAGGCATCAGGTTAATTGATGATCCTCTATCAAGAAGTGTTCGATCGAACTCTTGGTCAAACATCTAGCATCTAACAAGAGGTTATTTTTGCTTTGTAGTTGTTGATTACATTCACAGTAGTTGCGGTCGGAATGTGTTTAACATTTCTTTCTCTATCTCGACATGACTTTCTCTTTGAAGTACTTGCTTCCCTCATCCCATTCTTGATAGTTGGCATGTACTTAATGGTGTTAAGCAAAGGCATCTCAAGAATAAGATTCTTAATAATTCCCACCACATCAGGGTGGACAAGGTAGTTTTCAAATTTCTATTTTTTTATTTTTGCAAAGCATTTGGAAATGGAAAATTTACAGAAACAAAAGAAGAAATAGAGTTCTTATTAATATCAAAATCAATGTCTGCATCTGGTTGTACAAATGGATGACTAAAAGGAACATGATAATTGAAAAGAGGTGGGCATCCCAAAAACGTAGGTGGGGCTCCGTTGGTTGGCATTGAGTGGGTTGCTGGTTTGGTCACCTCTGTTGCTGGCGTGGTGGTGCTTCGACTGCTGCTTCTTTCTTTTTTTTATTTTTGATTTTGTAAATTTTTTTAGCTTTTTCTTTCTGGTGTTTCTCCTTCGTCTTCTTATTCTCACACTATCTAATTGCTCTATTGTTTAATATAGAAGAGGATGATTTATCTTGTGAAGCTTTATTCTTCCCCTTTATGGTGGCAAGTGGCTGCAGCGTCCTACCCTTGGGAGTAACAAAATTAAGTAAAAACATATCAAACATATCTAACTCTATGGTTTTTGATGGGCTATCACACACTACCTGCTCTTTCTTCATGAAATTATTTGGGTTGGCCTCCACCTATGCCGGAATTGGAGTTTTGGCGGTAGTGAGGTCATCATGTTTCTAGCTCATTTCTGCAAGGCTTTTCACTAACTGAGCCAAGTAGCCTAGGCGGGGTTTACAGGAGTAGCTTCGGATGGTTCAACGTGTTGCCTACGCTGATACTGGGAATGGTATGAAGGCTAGAGGTAGGAATGTTGAGAATTATACTTTGGAGAACGATGATATTACGTATGCTTAAGAGGGTGTTATTGATATGGAATGATCGAGTATTGCTAATACTAGATTTTGATGGTATTGCAGTTATTAATATTGACTCTGTCTCTAATTTCTCTAATATGGCAGAGATTGTTGGTGCTGAGGATGTTGGTTCTAGACAAATCTCCCTCCTTGGTTTTGAGGGATTGTATGTTGCTTAAAGACTAATCATACTTATATTTGCCTGGATGGGCCAATTACACATTATTTAACCACACGCCATTCACCACATGAATGAGGGGTGGAGAACATAGATTGGAAGGATCTAGAGCTCAATTTGGTAGATAATCAATTGTTGTTCCAGTTGTTGAGGCAAAGTAGGTTCGGGGCATGCACGTAGTAAACATGTTGGACTACTGCCTACGTTTGACTGTGATGAGGAGGCTAAGGCGATAATGTATCCTTCATCTTAGCATGAGTTGTAGCTGATGCAGAAGTCGATAGGCAGGTGATGGTGCTCACCATCAGCTTCAGCTGCTTGAGAATCTGATCGAATTTAACCAAATTCTAAGTCCTTTATTCAATCACAGTGAGTTTATCAAGGTTCTATGATCATTTCTCGATAATATCTATCATGGATAGGTGGCTTCAATGATTGTTAGGTTGGATCTTTCATCCCTATTCAGGTCATGATGCCACCAGCGAATTTGTGATTGTCGTTGATATGCATTAGCTGACGATAAGGTGGCTTGTCCTTTGGCCATTTATTCAAAAATATGACACATGATGTCCTCATCTTTATTGAAGTGTGAATCACTACAAGCAGCATCCACGACTTTCTGACTCTAAAAACTTAGCATACCGAGGAAGTGTAGGAACAGGTTGGTATGAGGAATATCATGATGGGGATATTTCTCTTGTAAATCTGTAAAACACTCACAAGCATCATGAATGGACTCATGGGTGGCTTGGGATAAATTAGAAATCATGGCTCGCATCTGATTGAGTTGAACGAGATGGTGGAGGTTATGCAAGAATGATGACTTGAGATCCTCCCATGTAGTGACGACCCTCCCAATATGAATAATCCAATGAAGTACCTTGTCTTGAAAGCTGAATGGAAACATCATCATTTATACTATGCCTAATGGTATGTTAGGGTAGTGAGTTGTTTTGTAGATGCGAGCAAATTATTGAAGATGTATATACGATTCCTCGTTCGCATTCCCATGGAAAGTGGGAAGAAGTGTCAAGATCTGAGGCTTCAACTCAAAATGTGCATAGAACTATAGGAACTAAATCTACTCGGTCATCTGGCCTGCACCATGGTTGTAAGTATCTTTGAGAGGTGGCTTGGGCCGCTCTTTTGGCTCATCTGTTGGGCCTCCATAGCATCCATCTGCTATTTCTTCCTCCTCATGATTGTCTCTCATTCTCCTTGGTTCATGGAGCATATCTTGGAAGGTGACCTGGGCCAGTTCCTAGTTTGTGCGATGTTATTGAATTGCATGAATAGAGACAAGAAGCAGGGCATTCACTGTATTCTAGTCTACTTGGCCTTGCTATGGATGTGGAGGATATTATGGGTGTTGTGGTCCCTTCCCTTTTCATGTGGGAGCCATCTTTGAATCCAAATCTAATAATATCCTTGGCTCTAGATCAGGCTCTTGAGCTATACATGGAATGATGCCCCAATCAATCTAAATAAAAATACCATATGTAGAGAATCATTTTATGTTATGGTCAACACTGAATTTCATTAAGGATGGAGAGGTATATGGAGTGAAATCAATTTCATCCAAAATAGGCAGAGTTCGAGATAAGAGTGAGCCTAGATTATTGAAGAAGGTAGGGAGTCTGGAGAGCAGTTCACAAAGTTTGAATCGTGATCTTGGAAATTGCCTTGAATTATTGGAGAAGGCAACTGCATGGAATCGATATGGGTATCGGCGAAGTCCCGACCAAGTCATCCATGAGTCATCATCTTGAGGGTCAAGAAGAAGATCAAGAATGGATGAATGATACAGATATGAGCAATAAATAAAAGGAGTTCAATAGAGTAAAATGTCTCAAAGAGAGAAGGTTAAAGAGGAATAAAAAGAGGAAAATTTTTCCAAATGTGGGGAACTGATTTTTGAATTTAACTAAAATCAAACAAACACCAAACTTTTGATTCACCAATTTGACAACATGTGAAGCCGAAAGAGTTCGGTTATTTTTATCTTTTCAACTTTATTATTTTTTGTAGGCAAATCTTTTAACAATTCCTCAAGATGGTTATCCCTATAGGAGTGTGTGTACTGTCGGGAAAGATCTTGTACTTGTTCTACTTCCTTTTTAGCATGTGATCTGCGCATTAGAGGTCCTTGATCTCGTACTTGGGGGACTATTCAGCTAAAGAATAGAGAAAGGAAGCCGATAGGTGAAACCAATACTTCCCTCGCAAGCGACATACTCAGATGCAGGGCCATGAGGCTGACAATCCTGTGAGGGAATGGCCTATTCTCAATACTTCAGACCAAGTTGGATGTTCCACACAAGGAAGGAACACCTTCTTCGACAAGTCCCTACTCACCAACATATGATAAAAGTGACAACACTTCGCCATCCTAGGTGATAACCAAGACTGCCACAGATCAGGATTTCGGTTCGGATCCTCAAGGTTTGTGCCTAACTCAGTCTCAATAGTACCTGAAAACATTAGGGCTTTATGAACCAAGAAAAAGGATGTTCATTAAGAATTTAAACTAAGTTCAAAGTTTTATTAGCATTCACCTTGTTTTAATTTTTGGATTTTCATTTTTTAAGTATTTTTCATTCCAAATTGCCTAACGATTTTTTTGTATTTTCATTATAATCCTAAGTGTGAAAAAACATAGGGAGACAGCGGAAAAGCCATGCAAGTGGATACTAGAGTGGAAATCTCACTCTCGTATCAAATGATGCATGTAAAGTAAGAGGACTTATAGTGCTTCACAGCTCTCTCCATGCGGGATGCACTGTAAAAATTTCAATATCTACACTGCATGAGCGGTATGAAAAGTGATAAAGCACCCTAAACAAGAATTGGTATTATCATAAAGAACCAAATGCTAACTACTCAGAAATGGATCCTAAGTGTCTGCTCTTAAAGACTCCTCGATTCTCTCCACAATGAGTCCTGTTAGTGTATTATGGAGCCTCTCACTGCATACAGTTCCAAATCTATGAAATTAGCAATTAATATATGACTAGATCCATGCATTTATCACTGTAGGCACATAAGTCTAATTAAGCTTTGGTCCGAATTTACCAAGCCAAGCAATTATATATCTAGGGGCTCAATCACATAAAACAAATAAAAAATAAATGTAGAAAACTCAAAAGTGTGAACCAAAATAAAATAAAGCGATGAAAACACGAAAAACCCAATGAAGCCCCTAGGTGAATAGACAATCGAGAAATGGACCTCATGAAGTAGAAGTATCCAAATTCCAAAATTATTACAAATTAATTTATGAAATTAAAATAAAAACTCTCTCTCACTAAAGAAAACTAAAAAGCTAAGTGATATGCTCTGGTTTTCTTTCTCCCTATCTCTTTCTCCTACTCTTTCCAATAGGCACACTAGGAGAAGCACTGATCTCCTCGCAGCTCGGGTGCATCCACCTTCGAAGTAGTTGTAGCTACATCGTCCCTCTCAGAAAAGTCAACAAAGAAACAAGTGGTCAGAAGTATATAAATAAATATTATTAATAATTAACATATAATAAAGGAGAAATAAATATGTAAAAAAATGATACACTCAGTTGCTCCCCAACAACGATGCCATTTGATTATACCCAATGAGACCAAATGACACGGTTGTGTGGTCCACACAAGGTAGAACCGCAGTTGACTGAGATGATTGATGAGTCATGAAAACTCTATGTTAATCTACGTGAATTATCATTCATTTTCTTGTAGGCTGGTATTCAGAATTGATCAATAAATAACCACAATAAATTTATTCAATTTTTAATCGTCGTGGTTTTAAGTTTATTTTACTTGGACAAGTCTCAAGGTCAAACTCAAGGAAGCAAAGGAACAACCTAGAATTATGTCTATCAAATTTCGTGCGCAGTTTTCAAAGAGGATATTTTTATAATTATTAATATAATTTTGAAATGCAAAATGCAAATATGGCCAATTTTAGGGACTAAAATGCAACTTCAATTTAATGATGTCCAAAAATTACGAAACTTGGTTGAGAAGTAAAATATGATGAAATGAACACATTGTAATTTTTTTTGGAATTTTTGGATGCCAGATGAATATTTAAAGAATTTATGAATGCAAATGATGTGAGTTTCAATATTTAATTATAACAAATATTAAACCTATATATTTTCAAAGGTAAAATTATCCAAGATCTATCACTAGATGATTGATCTCAGAAAAATCCTAAACCTTAAAAATACTAGATTTAATACCTAGTAAAAATTAAAGATAGAAATGCATAAAATATATTTGAATGAGAAAACCATGCATGAAAATTCAATTATTTTTTGGTACAATGTGAAATACAACTAATTTTGTGATCTGTGAATTTTCGATAATTTTTCAGGAAGTGGTTCATTAACTATGAATTTCCAAGCACAGATTGGGTAAAATATGCAATTTGTCACAAAAATATTATTATTAATTAATCACAGAGATTAAAAATATCAATCACATACGAAATCGTATAGAATTAGTTGAGAACCATCACGCAATTTTGTAACTAATAATATGATGCAATAGAGTTTTTCAAATAATGAGTAAAACGTAGGGGTCTATTTAAAATAAGTAAATAAAATGCAGTGTGGGGGTTAAAATGTGATTACCTAAACTCGGAGGGGTGTCTGCAAAACTAGCATAGGGTCACGTGCATCGCACGTGCCCTCTGGATGTGAGGGAGTGTTATGCAAATTGGAGGAAGGTCAGGGGTGCTCCTGAAATTTCCAGTAGGTCACGTGCGAGGCACATGACCTCTAAGCTGGGGTTGCTTTCATAAATTTGGAGACCTCTAGGGGTTTTAGTGCAAGAAGTCCCCTCCCGCACATGCGCAACATGTGGGAGGATCTTGGGCCTACCGCCGACGACGCACGAGCGGTTATCCTAGCAGAGCGGCTAAGGGCGGCTAAGGGGTTGCTCTTGGAGGAAGGTGACAGATGGAGCTCCTTCTATAGTCAGTGAAGCAGGAGGTGGCAAAGGCGTGGAGGTGAATCTAGAATGGGAGCTCCATGTGGCCGAGGATGGCGTCGCGGTAGAGCGCTTCTAGCGTGGAGTCATGGAGTGCGTTGGAGAAGTTGGTGAAGATGTGCGAGTATGGTACATCGTAGAAGAAAGGCTCCTAAGCATAGGATGGTTCAGGTGAGGAGTCAGTTGAAGGACATCTGAGGCAAAGGTGCGGGATGTAAGTCGTTAGCTCGAGGCATTACGCATCGGAGCAATGCAAACGCGCGACGCAGGCGTAGCATTGCAACGTCCATGGAGGGCCAGATCTCGTTGGGTTGAAGATGAAGGAGCGATGTTATCACCATCGTTCCCCCTGCATGTATGGTTATCGACAGATGGGGCTTGATGATGCAAGGCGAGGTTCTTAAATAGAAGTGGAATGTTAATGGAAGATAGCAAAAATTGAGGGATGGCGAGGTCAATGGGTTCGTGGGATTTGATTGGGTTCTAGACCAAGAAGGAAGATCGGGTGATGATCGGGGAGATGAGATTCATGGGTTCCAGATCAGGGATGTAATTTGGGGATTGGGATGGGATGGGATCTGTGATTGGAGTCCAAAGTGTCCAAAGATTGGAGTCCAAAGATTGGGATGGGATCTCTGATCGGAGTCAAAGAGGGGCAGCTGCGACCGTAGATGGAAGAACATGGAAGGAGATCGGCGAGGAAGGCAATTGCGCATGAGAAGGGTGGAGGCGGTGGAGCTTCAGATTGGGAAAGTTTGGGGAGACGACGACATGTGTTGGGCATGTGCACAGGAGGCATGCTGTGTAGCACGTGCAGATCCTTTTTTTATTTTTTATCTTTTTATTTATTATTGTTTTTTAATTAATTACTTTTTAGTTTTTTTAATAAAAATAAATGAAAATAAAGGCCAAAATTTGGGTGAAACATGGCAGCTCCATGAGCTGCCATGTGTTAGTCCCAGAAAATTCAAAAAATTAAATACAAAGATAACTCAAAAAGAAATAGCATACGATTTCAGATCGAAAAAGTTTCTTCACAAAAGTTGTTAGACTCAACGAGATGTACAAATTTTATAAGGAGATTAAAACCAAAATCGATCATTTGTACAAAGTGATTTTTTGGGGTATTACATGTACATAGAATCCATTAACTGGGTTTATTATTTTTTGTTTTTAAACCAAATAAAAATCTAAAAAATGTGATAAAATCAATGATAAATATTTACATGTTCATATATTTTTTTTCTATTTTTATTAAATAAGAAAAATAAGAAATAAAATAAAATGTGAAAACGATAACTTTTGTATAGACTCTTAGTGAAGACTTAGACTCAATCGGTTTCTTGGATTTCAATCTCATTTTAAATCTGGATTTTTGTGCATTTAATAAAACTTTTGTCAAACAAAATAAATGAAAGACAGTAAAATAAAATGATTTAATTATGTACACAAAATAATAGGTCAAAATTACGTAAAATACGTAATGTATAAAAGAGGCCCAAAACCCAACTTTCACATATGAGCTCCGATTCACTTGAACTTAGTCTTTTTTGTGGGTATTTTAATTTGCATTAGTTCAAAAGTGAGTAAGATCAAATCAAAACTGTACAAGGAAGATATCAATGTTTTAGTTCGAAAATCCTCGAGTTAGCTTTTGATTTTCTGATCCACTTATTTAGGTTAGTGATTTTTTTATCCATTCTTGTTAGTAATATATACACAATGGAGTTGGTTTCAAGTCATTTGGAGTTAGCATGAATTAGTTAAAAATCAGGGAAGTTATGTTGTTTTACCTGTTAGTTGGGTTGTGATTTTTGGCTCCTTATTTTATGCAATAATAAGTGATAAAATGTAGTTATTATTTATACATGCATGAATGCTAATTATTCATAATAACAGAGAAATACCAATGAATTTTGGGGATTTGAGCTTAATTAAACATTTTTAGAGTGACGAATCTGAGATTCATCACCCCCTATACTTAAACCATGCTCATCCCTGAGCATCTAAAACGATGCAATGAGGTGAAATGAGATCGAGTTCCATACTAAGGTCATGAGCAGAAGGTGAAAATGAAACTAGACCCAACCTTTGGATTATTAGTTTAGCGGAACTTTTGTGAGACTTAGAATTTTAAAATCAACAGCCTTCAAGTTCTACACATCATTATCACAGTTTCGGCTCAGAAGTCATCTTAGATCTATCCTCCTCCAAACCATACCCCATGAACATTGAACAATTAACTCATGTTTGTGAAAGATTTTAGCTCATCCCATCCAGAATACCGAACTACTGTGCAAACCTCCTCTCCATTTACTCGTCCTTGGCAAGTCAGGTATTTCCTTCTAAGGCCAGTTGTGTTGTGTTCACAATCGAAGAGGGGAAGAAATTAGAAGAAGGGGAAAAGAACTGGAGGGTGACCAGTGTAGTGGCCTCTCCTTGTGAAGCTGCACAGTGTAGCCGAGTCTCCACCAAGATCTAGAGGCTGACTTGATGCTTGAACCTTTTGGTCGAATATTTATTTGGTAGTAGGCTTCTTTTTTTGTTTGGATTTTAGGTTGCTCTTGCGTGGATCTTATTGTGCTCCTACGGATATGGAATCTTTTTTTCTAAAATTATGCCCATCCGTCCATCCCTATTCGAAGCGTTGTTTCAACATGTACTCCGGTCTTTAAATGTCCACACTACCAGAAAAGAAAGTTACACTATCTTCCAATATCCAATCTGAGTTGAGCTAACTGCATAGTGCGAGAGTACAAATTAATTCCCTATTCCAGAGTTGTACTCAGAATGAAGAGACCAGGTTAGACACTAAGAGTCAACTCTTGTACATTGTCATAAGAAACTCGAAGAATTAAGTCAAAGATCTGAAGATTCTAAAATCTTACTTCTCGATGAAGTTTCTCTGAAAATTAGGTCGATTAAGGTAAATTCCAGGCCACACTCGGTTTCTTCTCATAACTCAGTTCAGAACCCTAGGACTTTTCCCATATGCATATGCATGTAATGCTGGAGGAAGTGCAGGTGCGTGAAATGCATACACATTTTTTACTTTTTTTTGATTGAATTTTTAAAGATATATTTTTATGCAAGAATAATTTTTTATGCAAAAATGAATAAGAAGCTATTTTTTCAAAAAATTTATTACACGCACTTGGATGCAGATAGTACTAGTAGAATTTTTTTATTTTTTTATTTTTTTTGTTTTAAAGATTTTATAAGTTAGTTGCACATCCCATAAATAAATATAAACTTACATGAAAGTATGAGCTAAGGATAAAATATATACACAGTATATATACACCCCTCGGATACTTAGCGAGTGTCGTGTCCTTAGAGCACAAGAAGTGCAAAGAAGATACAGATTGATCTAAGCTTAAGAGAGTAAAAAAATTACAAAATTAGAAGTCAGCCCCCTCATACTTAAGCTGTGGAAGTCTAAATATAAGAGAAGAGTGAAACTGAGGTGGTCAGGAGATGTGAATGAGGAGAGTATATACATGTGATATCAGTCCCCCCCCATAGTTAGGCTCTTAGTCAGCCTATGTACGGAAGAAGGGTGGAAATGGGACAATCGTGAGAAGGAGTTGATGAGGAGAGTGGTATATATAGATGGCATTGCCCCCCCCCCTATACTTAGGGCTTGGCCTAAGTAGAGGAAGAAGATGTACAAGGGAACCGATGGGGTCGAGAGGGTAGCTGATGATTATGGGGGTTTACGACCGATCTTTTTATGAGCTTGAGATGGGAGATTGTAATAATACGAAGAAGATGAAGCATATGATTCCCAATAATTATCAGTGTAATCGTGAAAAAAATATGTTGGAGAGTAGATGAAGCGTATGAATCAGATGATATCCAACCATCACCGGGGTTATCCTCAGAGGAATAGTATTAGAAAATGGAGGCACTCCATATATTCTTGTTCTTTAGTTGCTTCAGTTGTTTCCTCAGAATTTGTTCCTTTTTATGATCAAGTGATTCGTCCTCTGATGATGAATACTCTGAAGCACCAGTCTCAGTAACCTAATAAGAAATTATTCCAGTATAGTTAATGAGATCAGGAGAATCGGCTTTGGATGAATAATAGTGAGGAATAGAAGTTGTCCAGCAGGAATCGATGTTTGGATCCTTACGTAGATAGGGTTTTGAAACTATTGAACAGACCTCACTCATGCAGATTACGCTTTCTGGACCTGATGAGAAATCATCAGATGATTCCTTTTTCAACATGTCAAAGGCGACTTTCTTTTTAGATGAAGGAGAAGCCAGTTTGTTTCATGTTGTCTGTGAAGGTGCTGGTACTGGGAGTGAGGTGTTGACAATTGAGTCTCCAAATGAATAACCATTGAAAATTTTATGCCTGGTTGGTGTATGTCCTACGTATTTCTTCTTAATTTTCTTAATGTTGGTGCACTCTTGAGTCTGATTGAATTGGTCAAGTTGATCAAAGAAGATTTTGTCCGACTTAGGGTGAGCTCAAGCATATGTCTCAAGATCATAATAGAAGTGATTCCCCTGGTGAGAGCAGCGGGAAATAGAACAGTGGGGAGAGCCTCTGAACTACCGGTTAGTGCACATCCCATATATTCGTTCTCAATTGACATGATGTTGGAGCATTCCTGTGCCAGGTTCATTTGATCAAAGTAGTTAGAGGAGATTTCAGTCGACTCATGATGCGTCCATGTATATGCCTAAGATGTTAGACTTGTGAGCCCTGGGCGAACCATTCTTACAATAAATGTTATTGTAATATTTATGTTTATCAATAAAAGTTATTGATGTTTCACTCCCTTTCTGAAATTATATGAATGAATGCACTATAAGGTCCCTCTGTACAATTAGGGTTATGTACCTTGGCCAGCTTGATGATCATATAGCTGTTGATTCATTAAATGAATCATAGAGGCTGGTGTTTGGATGAATATCTAAAGAGTTAGATAGAGGACTCATCAAGCACCGACAAATGATTGTCAAGTGGAGATCTCCAGCCTGAGTAGGAGATGGCAATCCTTTCTCACATAGGCTGATATCTGACCGACCTCTTGATGCAGGTCCTCTGCATGGGAATAGTGATTCGGAGGTGTCAGATTAGTTAGGTCAATGGGTTGACCTAACGAGATCGAGATAACTTAAGTCCTATGTTGAATGCTGTCACAACATAGGCACGCATCCTCTGACCGGAGACAGATATATTGCTATATATCTAAGTATGTACATTTGGCAGACCAATAGGTTGATGACCTAACCAAGGTCTATACACCGGCGAGCTGGTGTGCATATAAGGGTATATGAGCAATATGATCTCTCAAAGGGATCATACAGGTTCACTTGTGAACCGGAAGACATGAGCTCACTCATGAGGTATTGGGACCGATCAAATTCCATGCATGGTCGTCATGCTTTGGAAGCATGACATGAATTTGAAGGTATGATATATGCTTTGGGAAAGCATATGATCGATACCAAATCCCAATGACCAAGATTGAGAAACTTAATGATTAAACCCTGAAGAAGACAGTATAAAATGATCTTGATCTTCGGGTTGATCATGGGTCTTCCAGTATGCAGGATGTACAGGTATTGGGAATACCTGAAGGGTGATGTGATCATAAACGATTGTATATCCATGACGCTTCCATTCCGAGGGAGTGATGAAACAGGTCTGGATTTTAGTGACTCCTTTCAGTAGAGAAGCAATCCGATCTTAGTCCAAGTGTTGGACATTGATCTGAATGGGATTCAGATTCAATGAGAAGATTGGATTTGCGGCCTTGATTTAATCAAGCATCTGTGAGAGGTCCGTAAGATCTGGATTTGAGATGAGATCTCAACATCCAAGTCACTATACGTGGAATAATACAATCGCCCTATCCTTGTCTCCAAGTATCTGCGGAGAAAGCACATTATTCTTGAAAGGGTTCAAGAATAGTTCTTTTGATGAAATATCCAAGCAAGGACTTGATGATTAAATGTGATTTAATTATCAAGCTTAAATATGAATATGATTCATATTGAGAAAATGATTATCTAAGATAATTAAATGAGATTTAATTATCAAGGATTAGGAGAATGTGGATAACACTATCCATGATATATGCATGTTATAAATATGATTTATAATATACATATATAAGAGAGAGAATTTATGTAAATAGCATTTGTTAATTAATAATGTGGATTGGATTCACATTTGTTAATTAATTGGAAATGCAATTTACTAACTAGTTTGGGTTGTGAATATGATTCACATATTTTTCAATGGCAAGATTGAAATATTCACAAATTAATTTTTGGAATTATTTTGGTGGATATTTATTGTAATTAATTGAGGAATAATATAATAAATAAAATGGAGAAAACAACCACCCTCATGGGTGGTGTCACCCATGAAGAGTTCATGGGTGACGCCCCCCCTTTTTAGGGGTTGGTTAACTCCACCTCATTTGTTATATTATTTCTTGATTAATTAACTTTAAATTGTTGTTATTGAACAACAAATCCTAGCCATTGATTTATCATGGACCAAGCATATCCCTTGGATCCATGAGTCCCATGGATTGAGATCCATTGGATCCTAAACTAGTATATAAGGAGGGCTAGGGTAGCCTCTCCATGGTACATTATCTAGAGTTGTGAAAGACAACTTCTCTCTCTCTCTCTCTCTCTCTAATTTTTGTGTGAGGTCTCTCTCTCTCAATTTCCAAGTGGCCGTCCACTTTGATCATTGAAGAAGAGAGGATCTTGCTTCGCCTTCGACGCTTGGATCTTCATCAAGGATTGCGGGAAGGACACGACTCATCATCGTGCCCGCAAGGGCATTCTCCGTGGGTCGGACTCAAGATAGGAGGATCTCTACTTTGGGATCTCGCGATTACAACCACGCTTCAAGAGGTATTTCTTGTACTTTGTGGTTTGATGAAACGATCCGAGAAGTGTTCTCGTGATCATGTGGTTTCATCATTATGTTAAAAAAATTTTAATTTCCGCTGCATCTAGCATCTAGTACGACTAGTTGCTCCGATCGTATTCGATACGATCATCACGCTTCCGTGATGCGCTTGAGGATTCACAATATCCTTCAAGTGGTATCAGAGCCATAGGTCGAATAAGGTTTTGGATGTGATCCATGAACCTTAGACGATTTGGTTCTTGAAAGGGTTGCGAAATTTTTACTGCATTTCAATTTTCGCACCTCTGTCTAATTGAATTTTTTCCGTACAGTTTAAAATGTTTAAACACGAATTTTTCAATTGGATTTTGTTCCCCATTAAACAAGGAAACCATAGGACTTGAGTTTACTAAATTTGGACTTTATTTGCTCAAGATATGGCTTTTTGAATATGACTATATCCACTGTTGCGGGAACTGCGGATTTGAACGTAATTGATGAGATGATTACGATTTTAATCCACCTTGAAATGCGTGAATTATCACTTGGGTTCTTTAATAAATCAAATAGGCAATCTTTGGAAACTGAGTTTGCATTTTTTGGATTTAAATTGATCAAGATAAGTTAATTTTAGTGATTGGGGGTCACTGCTGGAAATTAACAATTTTTGATCTTGAACCTTGTGATATGTCATTCAATAATCTTGATGAAAATTAATTGTTAATTTTCTGAAATAATTAGTGATAAATATTTGTGAAATATTTAAAGAAATAATTATTTCATTGAATGACACTTGCCTAAACTACAATGATAAGATATTAGATCTTGATCATTGTTTCATCAACAAACATTGCTTTCATGAAAACCATAGTTTATCCTACAATAGTTGTAGGACAACTTTTACATGAAAAACCCTTTCTTTTGCTTGAATAGGATTGGGGATTTGTCTAGCAAATCTCCTTATAATCAAAAATGTTTTGATTTGTACTATATGGTATAACTTTCGGTTGAAGAACCGATGAACATCTCAAAATACATGATGGTCTATCTAGTATTATCCTTTCCCGAGGCGGATGTGGTGCCTAGTCGGAGAGCATTGGGGTCGCGGGTTGCAACGTATGTGGTCCGTCCCACTCTCGTCGGTACTGGCCATGACAGCGGGTAGGGATTGTATAATACCGGAGACAGACAATATGTATTTTTCTAATTATTAAAATTCGAATAATACGTATTTTGAGATTATACCTACTATTCAAGTAAAAGACGTGTTTGTTGATGATTGGGCTAAATGATTAATTTAATATGATTAAATTAATCATACCTAATAAACACACTATTTTGAATAGATGTGTATTTCCCTTGGAAGAATTAATTTTGTGAATATGATTCACAATAATTAATTATAAAATTTGAATATGAGGTGGAGGATCACATAAGTGACATCCATGGTCTCCCGTCAAGGCAAAGGATTTCGTCGCCAGTTGTTGTGTATGGGAGACGCCTGTCCGAAGTGACAGATCCTGTGCATGATTTAATTGGATCGGGTTCTTTGCTTCTCGAAAGAGTAAGGCCGTATACATAGTGACCCCAATATCGGGTCCTCATATTATTGGGGCGATATTGGATTGCGTATAGCGAGTATTAAGCCTGTTGACGGTTGGTTCAATTAACAACGGGTCAACATCACCTTAGGGGTGGTGGGCCCGGGTGTTAAAGACCGAATTGGGAAATGCAAGTTGGACTTGCAAGGCGGAATGTGTTCCCGCTTCTCTTATTCGAGTCACAGGTTCTCATATTATTGGGATGTGATGAGGATAGAGAGGAGATCCCAGATCTTGCTTGAGATATAGCGGTAAGTATATCTCTTACTTTGAAAGAAAAATAAGGGAATAATCTTTCAAAGTCGACATGGCAAGACAAATTTGATTTAAAATGCCTTAATCAAATTATTCTTAAAATGAATATATATTTAATCTATATATTCTAATATAGTGCATTCTTAATTTCAGAAAATGAAGTCCATGAACCCACTTAGCAGGCTTCTAGAGGTCAACCAGTTGACCGGACCAAATTATTCGGATTGGATCCGAAATTTGGATCTTGTTCTCTGTGCAGAGCTCATCTCCTACGTGCTTAGCAAGGACAAGATAGCAGACCCTGTAACTGATGAAGATAAAACATATAATGAAAAATATGATGAAGATAATAATCTGGCAAGATGTTACATCCTTGGGTCATTGTCCAATGTGCTTCAGAAGCAACATGTGGAAATGAACCATTGCCAGGAAATTATGCTGAGTCTGAAAGAAATGTTCGGTGACATAAACCGCACACAGCGTTATAATGTGATGAAAGAGCTTATTCGCTGCAAGATGCAGGAAGGGACCTCTATCAGAGAACATGTACTCAAAATGTTTGGGTACCTCTCTGAGCTGGAAACCCTGGGAGCGTACTTGGACTCTGAAATGCAAGCTGATTTCATTCTCCCGTCGCTCCCTAAGTCTTTCAATAACTTTGTTGTGTCTTACCACATGAACAAAGGTGATTTCACAAACGCTGGGTTGTTGGCTGCTTTGAAGTCTGCAGAAGACGTCTTGAAGAAGGATGGCCCCTCTGCTAGTGCAATGGTTGCACATGCGAGAGGAAAGCGCGGGCGGAAGCAAGGTTCTCAGAAGGGCCCAGCCTCGAAGAGAAAGAAGAAGAATCAAGGAGTTGGTTCATCTTCTAGTGCTTCCACACTGATGACATCGAAAAAGACCGATGTCTGTCACCACTGCAAGAAGCCGGGGCATTGGCGGCGTAACTGCCCGGATTACCTGAAGTCTACCGACAAAGGTAAAGCCCCAGCAGGTATGAAATCTACTTTCATCATTGAAACCAGCTTTCTCGTTGGACGAGAAGGAAGTTGGGTTATAGATTCTGGTGCTTCTGTTCATGTATGCAATTCATTGCATTTGTTTCAGGAAACTAGGAATCTGGAGCATGGGGAGATAGTTATCCAGATGGGATCTGATGCAAGTGTTGCAGCAGTCGCCATCGGGACATGCAGACTGTCGTTATTTAGTGGTCGAGTCCTAGTACTTAAAGAGTGTCTTTATGTACCTGAGGTCAGGAGGAACTTGATATCTGTGTCTAAGCTTGTTAGACATGGGTACTCTTTCCTGTTCTGTAATAAATTAGTCATTAATAAATATGATAAATTTGTTGCGGAAGGTGTTCTGACTTCTAGTGGACTCTATGAATTGTGCATTGATGAATGTGTCATAAATGTCACTACCACTAATAATAAAAACCCCAAGAGATTCAGGGAGAATGGAAATCATTCGAATATGATTTGGCATCAAAGGCTTGGTCATTTATCTGTTGATAGGATCAATAGATTGATAAAGGATGGACCTTTAGATTTTCTACAGGTTCAAACTTTACCTACCTGTGAACATTGTATTCGAGGTAAAATGACCAGGATGCCTTTCCGTAACAAGGTTACGAGATGCGAGGGTATTCTCGACCTAATACATACTGATGTATGTGGTCCCTTCAATACCGCGACTAGAAATGGATATCGATATTATTTGACGTTTATCGATGACCATTCGCGATATGGGTTTATCTTCCTGCTTCGTCATAAATCTGAAACCTTTGAAAAGTTCAAAGAGTTTAAGGCTTTGGTTGAGAACCAAGCCGACAGGAAGATTAAACGGATTCGATCTGACTGAGGTGGTGAGTACCTCTCAGATGAATTCAAGGAATACCTTAAAGAGAGTGGAATTGTCTCCAATCTCACTCCTCCTGGAACTCCCCAACTTAATGGTGTTGCTGAAAGACGCAACAGGACCATCATGGACATGGTCCGTTCAATGATGAGTAAAGCACATTTACCTCTTAGTTTCTGGGGATATGCAGTAGAGACTGCAATATATATCCTAAACAAGATTCCTAGCAAGTCTATACCAAAGACTCCTCACGAGCTCTGGTATGGAACCAAACCTAGTGTCAATCACTTGAGGGTTTGGGGATGCTTGGTTCATGCGAAGAACGTGGACGCAAGTAAGCTAGAATCTCGCACTCGTGAGTGCTACTTCATTGGGTATGTTAAAGATGGTATTGGATACCAGCTTTATGACCCTGAGACCCAAAAGGTTTTTGTCTCTAGGGATGTGAAATTTCTGGAGGATGATTTCCTTAAAGGTCAAGACAAGAATGAAGTAGAGGAGCTCATTGAATCCCCTGAGGATTCTGAGACTCCTGAACCAGAAACTGAAGAAATAAATGAAGATGAAACACCCATACCTCTTCGAAGGAGTTCGAGGGTGGTTGCACCACCTGAAAGGTATGGATTCCATGTGTCAGGTGAGACTGACAATGATCCTTCTTCATATGATGAAGCACTTGCGGATCATGACATGGATAGATGGATGCTAGCAATGAAGTCAGAGATTGACTCCATGCATAAGAATGGTGTATGGACCCTAGAGGATCCACCTAGAGGGGTAAAACCCATTGGGTGTAAATGGATCTTCAAGAGAAAGAGGGGACCTGATGGGAAAGTAGAGACTTTCAAGGCACGGCTCGTAGCCAAGGGCTACACACAGAGAGAAGGCATCGACTACGATGAGACATTCTCTCCTGTGGCCATGCTTAAGTCCATCAGGACACTGCTAGCTATAGCTGCATATCTTGACTACGACATCTGGCAGATGGACGTCAAGACGGCTTTCCTCAATGGATACCTCGAGGAGGATATCTATATGGAGCAGCCCCAGGGCTTCATAGCTGAGGACGGTAAAGTATGCAAGCTGAAGAAATCCATCTATGGGCTCAAACAAGCTTCTCGTAGTTGGAACATCAGATTTGACGAAACCATAAAGAGTTATGATTTTGTGCAAAACCCTGATGAACCTTGTGTGTACAAGAAGCTTAGTGGGAGCGCCATTGTGTTCATCGTGCTTTATGTAGATGATATCCTTATCATTGGGAATGATACAGGAATGATGACCAGTGTGAAGATTTGGCTATCCCATACCTTCGAGATGAAAGATCTTGGAGAAGCCTCTTACATCTTAGGCCTGAAGTTGTTCAGAAACCGAGAAAAGAGAATATTGGGATTATCACAACATGGATACATCAAGAAGATTCTTGAACGATTCCGTATGGATAGTTCGAAGAAAGGATTCCTCCCCTTAAGACATGGTATCCATCTGTCCAAAGGAATGGCTCCTCAAAGTGTTGAGGAAAAGAAGGCCATGGCTGGATGCCCTTATGCATCAGCCGTAGGAAGTTTGATGTATGCCATGATGTGTACTAGGCCAGACATCTGCCATGCAGTGGGAGTGGTAAGTTGTTACCAATCCTGCTATAGAGAGAAACACTGGAATGCAGTAAAGAACATATTCAAATATCTAAGACGGACGCAAGATTACATCTTGGTCTATGGGGATGGTGATCTCCAAGTCTTGGGATATACAGATTCAGACTTCCAGTCAGATATTGATGATCGAAAGTCGACATCAGGGTTTGTATTCCTGTTGAACGGTGGTGCTGTGAGCTGGAGAAGCAAGAAGCAGGACACTACGGCGGATTCAACAACAGAAGCCGAATACATTGCCGCATCGGATGCTGCAAAAGAGGCGGTGTGGTTGCGCAAGTTCATCTTGGAACTTGGCGTAGTTTCCTCTGATTCTCCCGTCCCGTTACTCTGCGATAACACTGGAGCCATTGCCCAAGCAAAGGAACCCAGGTGCCATCAGAAGAGCAAACACGTGGAAAGGAAATACCACATCATTCGGGAGATTCAAAAGCGTGGTGATATCATCATCACCAAGGTGGCCTCTGCCGACAACATTGCTGATCCTCTTACCAAACCTCTGACACAGAAGGTTTTTGACCAGCATGTAATGAGTATGGGTTTACGGATTGTACCTGAATGGTTCTGAGGGCTAGTGGGAGATTGTTAGACTTGTGAGCCCTGGGCGAACCATTCTTACAATAAATGTTATTGTAATATTTATGTTTATCAATAAAAGTTATTGATGTTTCACTCCCTTTCTGAAATTATATGAATGAATGCACTATAAGGTCCCTCTGTACAATTAGGGTTATGTACCTTGGCCAGCTTGATGATCATATAGCTGTTGATTCATTAAATGAATCATAGAGGCTGGTGTTTGGATGAATATCTAAAGAGTTAGATAGAGGACTCATCAAGCACCGACAAATGATTGTCAAGTGGAGATCTCTAGCCTGAGTAGGAGATGGCAATCCTTTCTCACATAGGTTGATATCTGACCGACCTCTTGATGCAGGTCCTCTGCATGGGAATAGTGATTCGGAGGTGTCAGATTAGTTAGGTCAATGGGTTGACCTAACGAGATCGAGATAACTTAAGTCCTATGTTGAATGCTGTCACAACATAGGCACGCATCCTCTGACCGGAGACAGATATATTGCTATATATCTAAGTATGTACATTTGGCAGACCAATAGGTTGATGACCTAACCAAGGTCTATACACCGGCGAGCTGGTGTGCATATAAGGGTATATGAGCAATATGATCTCTCAAAGGGATCATACAGGTTCACTTGTGAACCGGAAGACATGAGCTCACTCATGAGGTATTGGGACCGATCAAATTCCATGCATGGTCGTCATGCTTTGGAAGCATGACATGAATTTGAAGGTATGATATATGCTTTGGGAAAGCATATGATCGATACCAAATCCCAATGACCAAGATTGAGAAACTTAATGATTAAACCCTGAAGAAGACAGTATAAAATGATCTTGATCTTCGGGTTGATCATGGGTCTTCCAGTATGCAGGATGTACAGGTATTGGGAATACCTGAAGGGTGATGTGATCATAAACGATTGTATATCCATGACGCTTCCATTCCGAGGGAGTGATGAAACAGGTCTGGATTTTAGTGACTCCTTTCAGTAGAGAAGCAATCCGATCTTAGTCCAAGTGTTGGACATTGATCTGAATGGGATTCAGATTCAATGAGAAGATTGGATTTGCGGCCTTGATTTAATCAAGCATCTGTGAGAGGTCCGTAAGATCTGGATTTGAGATGAGATCTCAACATCCAAGTCACTATACGTGGAATAATACAATCGCCCTATCCTTGTCTCCAAGTATCTGCGGAGAAAGCACATTATTCTTGAAAGGGTTCAAGAATAGTTCTTTTGATGAAATATCCAAGCAAGGACTTGATGATTAAATGTGATTTAATTATCAAGCTTAAATATGAATATGATTCATATTGAGAAAATGATTATCTAAGATAATTAAATGAGATTTAATTATCAAGGATTAGGAGAATGTGGATAACACTATCCATGATATATGCATGTTATAAATATGATTTATAATATACATATATAAGAGAGAGAATTTATGTAAATAGCATTTGTTAATTAATAATGTGGATTGGATTCACATTTGTTAATTAATTGGAAATGCAATTTACTAACTAGTTTGGGTTGTGAATATGATTCACATATTTTTCAATGGCAAGATTGAAATATTCACAAATTAATTTTTGGAATTATTTTGGTGGATATTTATTGTAATTAATTGAGGAATAATATAATAAATAAAATGGAGAAAACAACCACCCTCATGGGTGGCGTCACCCATGAAGAGTTCATGGGTGACGCCCCCCCTTTTTAGGGGTTGGTTAACTCCACCTCATTTGTTATATTATTTCTTGATTAATTAACTTTAAATTGTTGTTATTGAACAACAAATCCTAGCCATTGATTTATCATGGACCAAGCATATCCCTTGGATCCATGAGTCCCATGGATTGAGATCCATTGGATCCTAAACTAGTATATAAGGAGGGCTAGGGTAGCCTCTCCATGGTACATTATCTAGAGTTGTGAAAGACAACTTCTCTCTCTCTCTCTCTCTCTCTCTCTCTCTCTCTCTCTCTAATTTTCGTGTGAGGTCTCTCTCTCTCAATTTCCAAGTGGCCGTCCACTTTGATCATTGAAGAAGAGAGGATCTTGCTTCGCCTTCGACGCTTGGATCTTCATCAAGGATTGCGGGAAGGACGCGACTCATCATCGTGCCCGCAAGGGCATTCTCCGTGGGTCGGACTCAAGATAGGAGGATCTCTACTTTGGGATCTCGCGATTACAACCACGCTTCAAGAGGTATTTCTTGTACTTTGTGGTTTGATGAAACGATCCGAGAAGTGTTCTCGTGATCATGTGGTTTCATCATTATGTTAAAAAAATTTTAATTTCCGCTGCATCTAGCATCTAGTACGACTAGTTGCTCCGATCGTATTCGATACGATCATCACGCTTCCGTGATGCGCTTGAGGATTCACAATATCCTTCATAAGAATCATGGAAGAAGTCATTTCTCATGGTGAGAGCAGTGGGAAATGGACTAATGGGATGAGTCTCTAAACCAATAGTCTCCTCAACATCTGTTATCTCAGGTGTAGCAATGGGGTAGGGCTCATCTACCACTTTATGGTTACCACTGTTGACGGCTTCGTGGGTTGCCTCAGGATATCACGTTTCCTCAAAGACTTGATGAGATTAAAGTGCTCCCAATGCTGTAAAATTGATTTCTCGAGTCTTGCACTCAATAATTACCTTAGTAAATGCCAGGAATGGCTTTCCGAAAATGATCAGAGACTGGGTGAATTCTCCTTGATGCTCAATATCACTGATCATGAAGTCGACCTTGAGAGGAGCACCTTGGAATGTAACGATGATTGAAATGGTTCCTCTCAGCCGCTTTATCGATTGATCAACCAGTTGAACGATCTCTCTTATCTTTCTGATAGGTCCGAGTTTGAGCTTGTCAATACAAGGGTTGGGAGTATATTATTGGTGAGTCGTCATCGATTCGAGCATGGGTAAATATTGTGTCTTTGATTCCACAATCAAATCTGGGCAACCGCTTCACTATGGGGCTCTTGGTTTTTCTCCTCAACACAAAGGTGGTGGACATTGACAATATATGTCTTTCAATCTTTGTTCTCATCCTACCTGACTTTTCATCATTAATTTGCTCATTACAAATTCTTTAAGGTTAAGGAAGTGTCCAATGGCCTATATCAAGGGAAGCTCAAAAATCAATCTTTTCTCTAGTGCTTTCCTTAGAGAATGATCCAAATTCTTTGAATCTTCTTCATTTTAAATTTTTATGATTTTTCTGGTTTTTCGATTTTTTGGTGTTTTCGAATTTTTTGATTTTTTTGGTTTTTTCAGTGTGGTGTATAGGTGTGTCGCTTTCCATAGATGAGAAGGGGCTTTGATGTATTGAGTCAGAGTCAGAGTTATTCCTAGGGGAGTAATATGCATAAGCGAAGCTGTCAGTGTCATCCTTAGTGTGCAAATATTTTATGGGTTTCTGAATATCCTCAAGGTTTTCAACTGAAGATCCAATCATTTTATCTTCCACTTTCATATCCAAGCTACCATAAAATGAAATTACTCGGTCAATGAAATTTCTAATTTTTTCCTCAAGTAATCCATCTCTTACTTATCCTCGAAATGTCATCATCCAAAAACTTTTCATGATCAATCATGTGAGTAGTCTTTGTGGGTTCCTGACATTCTCTCGTTTTCAACTTTAGATCCAATCATTTCATCTTCCATTTTCCTGTATGAATTGGGAGAAGATTCTCTTGAAATATCTAGTATATGATTGCTATCTTCTGAAATTTTCTCCTGAAAAATCATGGAAGGAGTCTACTCAGTGGGAAGATTCTACGGGAATTTATAGGTCCCAAACTCAGCACATCGTGACTCAGGCATGCAATCCTGGTTTGAGTAGAGCACATGTCCTTGGTCGTGAATGATCGCGTCCTCATACAGTGGAATCATACAGGGATCATATGTATCGACATCATCAGTCTGGTCCTCTATATGTGTAGGCTGACTGAATGAGTGGTATACTGGTTGGTTAATAGAGATTTGATCATTGGGGTCTATCCAGTCAAGTGCAGGCCGTTCCATTCAATTTGGTTTGTTCACTATGTTATTCCCTAAGGTCTAGTTCAATGGTGTTTCTGTGAATTGTTGACATGTCCCAACAAGACCATAAGGAAAGAATGAAGTAAGTCGGCACCGATGTCTCGACCACTCATGTGTCTTAAAAGTGATTTGATCTTTAAATGATTCATGAGTTTTGGCGAGAAATCGAGAATAAGATGGTTCAGTTCAGGATGGCAATTGATCATGTGTGGTCACAGGTGGTGGAGATATGAAATATGGAGTGTTGAATTCAGTCGGATGATTAAGATTCATAGATTGGACTATAATCATTCAAGGATGAAAGTTTCCTAGAAGATGTCTACCACAAGGGGATTTTGAGAACTTGGGTCAGACCGAGAAGAATTCATTCTCAAAGTACAGATATGATGGGTACTCAGAGAATTGTCCCATCACTTTCAAAGAAAGTGGATAGGTTGACATAATGGATCTTGGTTAAAAATGTTCAAGTGCACGAGATACTCATCAGAAGAAATCCTAATTTCTAAATCAAGGAGAATGATAGCTCAAGTGTGCGGTTTTTGATATTCCAGATCGGTTTATGCACACCAATGCAAACACAATTCAAACTTTAGGTTCACCAACACACACAATGACGGCCACAAGTGTTCGACCAAGTATCTTGTCAATTTTAGTTGGTGATAAATTCAATCTTGGAAGAAAAATTAGCGAGCTATTAGGAGCCAAAACTTTTCATTGAATTCTTACATCTAGTTGCACCAACTTTCAGCCAGTATATGTATAAGTAGGGACCTTAAAAACGGCTACACGTTGCTTAAGAATGGATCCTCACATAGTGTCCTTGAATCCACCCACTCTGCTAAGGAAATCCAAACCATTTACTGGCTACTCGTATTTCCTCACTAAGAAGTAACTAATTATTTTCATAGAATCAGTAGTCAATATGAAAATCTGGATTAGGTCTCTAGACTTAAGTGTCGTCTCTCGCTCACTCAGAACAATAAATCAATCCAAGGACGGGGTTGCTCTCTCGTAAAAATTCTTGATTTATGAGTTAATTAAAGTTGACATTGTTTAGCAGTCCCACTTTTAATTAGGTGATCACTGAAAAATTAGGTGAGCACAAATACATGTCTACAGTTCAGTCCCAATTTCCTTTAAAATTTATGTGACAAAATAGTAGGGTGAAATTCAGGAAAAGTCAATGCACTCAAAACAATGATGTATGCTCAGATAGAAGACTTATAGTGATTCATCACAATCTCCATGTGGGATGAAATACAAGAATTGAAAATTATTCTATATGAATGCAAGCCAACAAAAACCGCACCTAATAGAAAGTTCTATTAGCTGTGAAGAATTAAGTTAAATTGAACGATCTAATGTGCATCCCAATTAAGTGAATTGTGATCCTAGGTTCTACGAATACAATCCAAAAATCCTAGAAGCTCTAATAGTTGTATGTGCATGTCTAACAAATGAGCCACTAAAGTAGGGCCTCACCCTCGTCGGAGAGTGAAGCAGGCCCAACACACCACAAAGGAGTTCAAGGTCTTGTGACACACGCGAGAGTCTAAATGGACACTGCTGTAAATGAGCAATTACTTATAAAAATTAAAATTGTAAAAAATGAATTCCTAAACTCTACGATCTCTCATGACTCGACTCGAACTTAATTTTAATGTGGATTGACAGTCAATGAAATTCATCGGTTCGAGAGAACCGCTCCACGGGTGTCGGGTACCTGGCACAAAAAATAAGAGAGTGTGTGTTAGAGAGTGATACAAAAATTAATCAAAAATAAAACAAGAGAATAAATACAAAAAGTAAAATAAAAATAAATGTAGGAAAAAATGGAAAATTTACCATGAAGATTCGTGGTTCAAACTACCTGAAATTATGAAAAATCTAGCACCAATTTTTTTAGACAAAATCTATGTTGTTTGCCTCCCCAACAACTGCGTCATCTAACACAAATTGGGTGAAATGTGTAATGTATCACAAGAATATTAATTATTAATTAACCACGGAGAGTAAAAATATCAAGCACATGCCAAATTGTAGAGAATTAGTTGAGAAACCTCATGCAATTTTGTATCTAATAAAATGATGCAATAGAGTTGTTTTAAATCATGAGGGAAACACATGGGTCTATTTACAATAAGTAAATAAAATGCAGTTTGAGGATTAAACTGAGATTGCCTTCTGAATGGGTATCTATGCAAAACTACCAGATGGGCACGTACGTCGCACATGCCCTCTGGACAGGGGGGAGGGGATGTGCAAATTGGCAGAAGGTCGGAGATGCTCTTGAAATTTCCCAATAGTTCTGGGTTGGGGCTGTTTTTTGAAATTCGAAGACTTACAAGGGTTTTAGTGCAAGAAGCCCCCCCGCCACGTGTGCAGTACGTGGGAGGTCTCATGCCTGCCCCCGGTGGTGCACGAGCGGTTCTGATGGCGGAGCTACTGAGGGTTGCTGAGGTTTTGCTTCTAGAGGAAGGTGATGGATGAAGATCCTCCTCTGGTCAGTGAAACACAGGGTGGAAGAGGCGTGGAGGTGAAGCTAGACCGGGAGCTCCCTGGGCCGAGGAAGGCATCAATGTGGAGCACTTCTGGCATGGAGTCTTGGAGTGCATTGGAGATGTTGGTGAAAATGCACGACGGTGGTGTATCAGAGCAACAAGGATCCTAAGCAAAGGAAGGTTTGGGTGAGGAGCCGGTTGAAGGACAACGAGATGAAGGTAGGGGATGTAAGTCGTTGGCTAGACGGCGTTGCGTGCTGGAGCAAGGACAAACGTGAGGCAGAGGTGCAGCGTTGGAATAGTCGTGGTGGTTCGGATCTCGTCGGCTTGAAGATGAAGGAGAAGTGATGTCACCACTGTTCCCCCTGCATGTATGGTTATCAATGGATGGGGCTTGACGATGCAAGGAGGGGTTCTTAAATAGAAATGGAATGGCGATGGAAGATGACGAGAATTGAGGGATTGTGAGGCTAATGGGTTCGTGGGATATAATTGGGTTCTAGACCAAGAAGGAATATGTGGGTGATGCTCGGGGAGATGAGATTCGCAGGTTCCAGATCAGGGATGTAATTTGGGTTTTGGGATCAGACAGGATCTGTGATTGGAGTCCAAATATTAGAGGTGATGCAAGATTGCAGGGATGCTTGGAGTCACAAAGGGGCGGCAACAACCGTAGATGGAAGAACATTAAAGGAGAGACAGAGGTGGTCACACGTGAGAAGGGCGGAGGGCGATGGAGCTGCCTATTGGGAAAGTTGGGGGAGACGACGGCATGTGTTGGGCACATACGCAGGAGGCACGTTGCGTATCACGTGTAGATCCTTTTTTATTTTTTATTTTTAATTGTTATTTCTTAATTAATTACTTTTTTAATTATTTTTTATTAAAAATAAACTAAAATAAATGCCATAAATGGGTAACACATGGCAGCTCCAAGAGCTGCCACATGTCAGTCCTAGAAAATTCAAATTTAATACAAAGATAATTCAAAAAGAAATAGAAAACGACCTCGGATCGAAAACATTTTTTTGCAAAAGTTGTTCGCCTCAAGGAGGGATACAATTCATGAAGAGACCAAAACCAAAATCGATCATTTGCATAGAGTGATATTTTTGGGATATCCCATGTACATAAAATATCTTTATTTTTTGGTTTAATAATTTTTTTTGTTTTTTTAAACCATATAAAAAATCAAAAGTAAATGTGGTAAAATCAATGATAAATATATACACATTCATATATTTTTTGTTTTTTTACTAAGAAAAAGAAGAAATAAAATAAAATGTGAATACGACAATTTTTGTATAGACTGTCACTGAAGACTCAGACTTAGTTTCTTTGATTTCAAGTTCATTTTAATTTTTTATTTTATGCATTTTTTAAACCCTGTGTCAAAGAAAATAAATAAAAGAGAAATAAAATAAAATGAGTTAATTATGAACATAAAATAATAGGCTAAAATTAGGTAAAATACGAAATGTACAAAAGAGACCCAAAATCTAACTTTCATATATGAGCTCCAATTCACTTGAACTCGATCTTGTTTTGAAGATATTTGAATGTAAATTAGTTCAAAAGTGAGTAGGATCAAATCATACCTTGTATGGGGAAGATATTAATGTTTTAGTCTGGAAATCCTGGAGTTAGGTTTTGAGTTGCTGGTCCACTTATTTAGGTTAGTGTTTTTTTCATTTATTCTTGTTAGTAATATGTACATAATGGATTTGGTTTCAAGTCATTTAGAGTTAATATGAATTAATTAAAAATCAAGAAAGTTAGGCTATTTTACAGGTCAGTTGGGTTGTGATTTTTGGCTATTTTATGAAATTGTAATTGATAAAATGTAATTATTATTTATACATGCATGGATGATAATTATGCAGAGTAGTGGAGAAATTTCAATGAATTATTGGGGTTTTGAGCTTAATAAATCATTTTTAGAGTGTTGAATCTGAGATTCATCAATGACCGACATGAAGTTCAATGAATTAAATCAACAATAAACCCACAGCAATATAATAGTGATGAAGTGCTAAATGCATGTTTTAGTTTCAATTTTTTGTAGCACGGACACTTAGCTTCTCATACAGAACCGAGAGTAAACTCAATGACGATGCTCTCGGCTTAAATTTATAACCTAGGAAAGTCCAGGGTCAAATATAAAGATGCGAGCACTTTAATGATTAGCTTCAGAGGACAAATAAATTTCGACAGTAATTTATAGATTTATTACTTTGAGCTAATGCATATCACACAATTAACTTAGAACTTTAACACAAGATGGATACACAAGATAGACGGGAGATCAACACTTAAAATGAACTCACAACGAGAAATTTTGTTGAATAAAAGAAAACCCCTGATTTATTTCGTTAGTGAGTTATTTCAAAAAGAAGTTGATTTCAAAAAATCTTAACATTTCCAATATACTAGTTTAATTAGCATTTATGTCTTTTAATGATCCAAAGATGATTCACATTCACAAATAATAGATCTTAAAAAGCAGTCATGCTTGAAGGAATAAAAATGATCATGCAAAATAATTGAATTCAACGAGATTATATCAATCAATCGAACCCGTCAAGCATTGACAATTGAAGTGTGAATTATTAATCAAAATCAACCATACATTATCTCATAAGATAGAGTATCAAACCAGCTTTCAAATTGGACCAAAATTACATTAATCGGATTTCAGGATAACAAGATATTCAACAAGGAATCCAGGGGTATAGCTGCAATAAAACTTCCAATTTTTTACATTTAAGGACTTATAAGGACTAAATTGTAAATAATAAAATCTGCAAGGGCTAACTTGTAAATGTGAAATAAATGGAAGGACTTATCTATAATATCCAGAAATATTTGGACTTTTGTTGCAATTCTTCCTTCTGCACATGCAGATCATGTGTTAGAGTTGGCCAGTTGAGAAGGCTCGGGACACATGTCTTCTTCTGGCGATGTAGCTTGTGGCTTGGATTCAAGTTCGGTCAAGAGGCTCTGAGTCGAACTGTTGCTTTGGAGATTAACATGGCCAAATTGAGATCGTTCTATCTCGCCTAATTAAGCGAAATCGACGGCAGCTGCTGCTCCTCTGTTTTTGGCTCCTCCTTACGCAGTGGCGAAAAGGTGGAACTCCAACGACTTGATTAGAGCTCCGCCTTGCTCCTTTCTGATCTCAGAAGGTCTAGGCGCCTTAGTTGGACGCAGACGTAAATGATGGATGCTTAGAGAAGATCCAGAGATGCCAAGGAAGCTCGGTTGATGCAGCATCACTCAAGAGAAAAATGGAGATCGGAACAAAGTTCCCACCTCCGACCATTGAAGCCTTAGGATGTCCCGTATTTTTAGCTACTACAAAACAATCTCTTCGCAAATGATTTAAAAGCTAATGTGTATGGAATGGAGGCTTACTCGCATGTGGTAGACTAAGCCCTAAGGGGTGTCATCACCGTAGAGGAAACAACAATAGAATCATATGATCACGGTGATGAAGAAATGGATGGATCACTGGAGATAGTACGCGTGGATGAATGCTTCAAGGTGAATGTAAACAACCTCTGAGGAGGTCTAATAGTACTTAACAACTAGAGAATAAATTCTCAAAGTTAACACCATAAGTACCAAAAGTTCTACCCTGAAGTTGGAAACTTAAAGAAGATGTACAATCTGTTGAATGTTTGATCCGAATAGTAAGCTTAAGGCTTCGCGGTCTTCGCTTGAATTTCCTGGATCTGGAACCAAGCTCGAATAGCATCAAGTGATGGTTGTAACTTGACAAGGAAGCCAAAGATTTCGTCAGAGCTATATTTCGTCGTGGCGTTTGATCTTTCCCTTGAATTGTCACTTGGGTCAGAGAATTCTCAGGTGCAGGTCCATAAAGGGCGGATGACCGACAATTTAGCTGATGGAGGGGTATTTAAAGAGAGAGGGTGACGGAGGTTTTGTTGGTTTTAGGGTAGTTTCAAGTCCCGCTCAATGATAAGGAAGTTAGAATTAGGGGGAAATGGGTGGTTGGCGTGAATCTAGGGAGTTAGATGTAGAGATTCATGGTGACAGTTGGTCGGAAAGGACCTAAAAGAGATCGAAATAATAGGTTGAAGATGGAGGTTTAAGATGGTGGTGGAATCGAGTGGAGGTTAGAGACGATCTGATCACTGTTGGATCACATGATCTAATGGTTTATACGTGGGCGAAAACAAACAGCTAGGATCACCTCTGATCAAAAAGATCAGACGGTTCAAAAGTGGACAGTAACATACGGTTATGATGAAGCAAAGAAAATCAAACGGTGGAAAGTAAGGCACGGGTGGTTACACAGGGATGGGCGATGTGTTGTGCTCTGGAAGTGCCACGTGGTCCAATTAGATTTGAAGAAAATCAGTCAAACAAAGAAAAATTAAGGGAAAATGGTTTTAGGCCGATTTTAGAAAAGTGATAAACATGAAAGTTGTAGATTTCGACGAGATCTACAACTTTCATGTAGAAGTCAAAGAGATCAGAGATCACTTCTACATGGATAAAAATTAAATACTATTAATTTTTTTGATTTTCCATTTATGTAATTTTATTTTATTTTATTCTAGTTTGTTTATATACAATTTTATTCTAACTTTTATTTGATTTTTCATAATATATATAATATTACACAATATTAATATATAATAATTTGTGTTAATTAGTTAATGAATCAAGTATTTTAGCTTAGTAAAGGAGATAAATATGATTAATTAAGCTGATAATTCTGGGATTTATCAAATAGTCAAGCAATGCGAAGTAAAGTATGTATATCAAAATTTATTATAATCCATACAAACAAGCGCGTTTAGTGGACAAGTATAGTAGGGTGTCGAACATAGGGAACAAGATGGTGTAGCAATATTATTATTTACAAATAAATAATAATGTATATATGTGTATATTTATAAACATTATTCTTTATTTACTGAATATTTTGGTGAGTTTTTGAATCAATTAATTTCTTATTATATACATATTATTTTTTTATTTTATACTTTTTATTTTCTTTTTATATTTTTCTGATTTTTAATTCCTTTTTCCTTTAAATATATAATAAGAGTTTATATATGTAATATGTATTAAGTATAATATAGGGTATATATGCATAATATATAAAAGAAATATAGAAAAATTAGAAAATATAAACAAAAACGTTCCTTTAAATTTTTAAGGGAATCAAAATATATTTATAATATTTATCTTAATTAATATCAATAAGTTATATATAACTATGTACAGATATATAAAACCAGATAGTGTATTTTAATTATAAATATAACTATATATAGCCAAAAATTACAAAAAAATATTGGTGGTTTTATATAATTTTTCTTCTAGTTTAGTGATTCTTTGGGTTTTTTCTAAGTTTTTATTTTTAAAGTCCAAAATATACTAAATCAGGATTTTTTTTAAATAGGTTAAATTGTTTTGAGATTTATAAATACTAAATAGGTCCAAAAGTTCTCAAAACTAATTTTTATATATAACGAATAATATACAAAAATTAATTTTGGTATTTTTGAAAATAATTTATAATTCTTTAGGGTTAGAAAAGGTTTGTAATTTTTATTGTTTTCTTTAGAGGCTTTTTTGTGATTTTTTTGCTTATAGTGTTGAATTACATTAATAAACAATATGAGGAAAATGGGGCTGCCCCCTAGGGGGAGCTAACTTAGCTCCCCCCGCCCTATTTTCTTCAATTTTTTTATTTTTTTTGAAAATTTTTTCCGTGAATATTCATCACTATATCCCTATATTATGTTATAAAAATTTCGTGTCAAACAGAAACTCCTACGGCCTCTATCCAGACAGTCATTTTTTAACGGTAACAGGATTTTTTAAATCGACCCCGTTTGGATGGAGGTTGTACGGGTCTCTGTTTCACATGAAATTTGAATGACATAATATAGGGATTTAATAATGAATTTACATGGTTTTATATTTCAAAAAAAATAAAAAAATTTTGTGAAAAAATGGTGGGGGAGCTAAGTTAGCTCCCCCTAGGGGGCATACACATTTTACCCAAACAATATATACTTTTCTTGAATTTTTGGTGAAATTTTTATGATTTTTTATATTTTGATCCAACCAGGGAATAAAATGATTCTCTTTTGATTTTCAATAAATAGGAAATGCGTGAAAAATGTCAAACAAAATAGATGGTGCGAACAAGCAATTAATCAGACACTTAATCCCATTTTTTCATGACTTTTGGAGTCACAGGAACTATTTATAGAAAATAGAGATATGAAAATAAATTCAATCAAGTTGGTAGTGGTATTTATGCAATTAACAATAAATGTAGGGGGTATATGCAAAAACACCAGAAACATTGAATGTCAACTTGCTTTTTATATATCATTTTGTAATTAGAAAAGGTACAAGGGTACAAGTGTAATTTTCCCAACTCACATGGGGGCCCAAGTGAGCTGAGCTGGTAGAGGACTAACTTGCAATTAACAAAATAAATTGAATCCTTGTTGCAATTGTTCCACTTAATTTTATAAGCAAAAAAATATTTAGAAGACTAATTACGAAATACAAAAAGATGGAGCATGGCTATGTAAATTACCCACTTAATGCGTGTTGATTGGTCTGTTATCCGTGTACCACGTGGAGGATCAAAGGGTCTTCAACACGTACTTCTTTGATAAGAAAGAAAGGCCTAGTTTAGATCTGGATTGTTTAAGATCTAACGGTGGGGGAAGGTCCTGCAACAACACGCATAAACTCCACATCCAGCGAGCCTCGACCTTGTTGTTTTCTGTCCTCGATAGCTATTCTTCGATCTAGCGAAGGTCAAATACAACAAGGTATCCTTCTCAAGTGTCGGGACACTTAATTAAGTGGAGGTGGTCCAAGGATGGATATGGAGGTCCAGTTAGCTTCAGGGGTCTTCGAGCTTCTTCTTTGTTGCTCCTAGGTTCCAGATGGGTCCGTAGAACCCGTAACCTGCACCAAAAAGAATGGTGGCTCGAGGAAGTCATCCTCGACCAAGTATTGAAGTTGTTACGCTAAAGGGGGACATAGATGGCGAAGTCACAATGGAAGGTAGCGGAGGCGACTTCGATTCGCCTAACCAGACAGATTTGGGTTTATCAGAAAAGGAGAAAATATGGAGCACATTAAGATGAAGTAATGGGATGAAAAAGGGGCGGAGGCACTATCGATAATGGTCGAATTTGGCCTGGACCTCAAATTCCAAGTCAAAGAAGGATTTTCTATCTAAAGTAATCCTAATGATTAAAAGCTTAATTAAATGCACAAAATGAAACTTGGAATCTAAATTTACCTAGTGCAGAAGGAATGGCCTCAAATTAGCCAGGGGACAAGGAGACAGAGCCGACCAGTGGTGGTCCCGATAATGATTGGATCTTCTCTGATGAGGATTCTCCTCACTGCAAATCATTGGCTCGCGAACCACAAGGGTGATCTAAGGGTCTAAAAGCTCCGATGGAGGAATAAAACAACAAAAGGATGAATAAGGTGCAGTTTGATAAGCTGGTGATGGGCTAACTTTGAGGAACAATGGCGTGCAATGGAATGGTGATAGGTGGAAGAATATGGGCTTGCACAAAGGACATGTGTGTCAGGTGCAGGGGAGTAAATGGCTCAAGGCATGAGAGATGAGGAATATGGTGTGATAAATCGGGGAAAATGGGGGTTCATGTGAATTCTGACAAGTCAAACGGCTAGGAAGGACAGTTGACTAGAGATCAACCATTGGAGGTCCCTGGTCGGTCCATGTGGACCACTCAGAAAAAAGAGATCAAAAATATTTTGCAAATTCATTAAAAATATAAAATGAATTAACTAAATTTAGGTTATAAAATAAAATATGTTTATAAATTTATGTAATATTATATATATATATATATATATTCAAGGTAATTTATTATAAGTTACTTTTTACATGTATAATTATATATGTAAATATACATGTATATTGGTTATTTTATTTTTAATATGTATTATATATTTTATTGGTATATACAGGTAATTTATATATCTTTAATTTTTTAATTACATAGTTAGTCATAATTATTGTGTTGTAATGAGTTTATTTTTTAGTTAATTATATACATTATTCGTATAGGTATATATATGCATATTTCATCTATGTTTAAAAGTAATTGATTATTTTATTTATTTTTTATTGTTTTAATTTATTTTAATTATGGTTATGTCTTTTAATAAAATATTTACAATTTTATAAAAATACAAGGAATCCAAAATATAAAGAATAAATATATTGAATATTATATACAAGCATATTGCACAATAGGGGCCTAAAACCTCATTTTTGCATCTTAGCTCCAAACCGAATGAAACCACCTTAATTAGATATCTTATTAAATTTTATACACAATTATAGGTGAGTTTGGTCGATTTTGATATAGTTTGGAGAAGATGCAGGTCTGCACAATTTTCTTTGTAGCTTTTTATTTTGTTTGTCTCGGGCACATTGTGCATTATTTTTTAGTGAAAACAATTTTGTATTTTTCTTTATATTTTTATGTTATATATTTGTATACAGGTTTTATTATTTGGGAAATTAAAATATGGTTTTATGTGTGATTTTCTTTGTACTTTTTATCGTTCTTCTGCACTATATCCTCCTACTTTATTCCTTGTCAACCAAGTCATCATGATAATTGAGTCTCAATGTATATGGACATCCAGCGTCCTCGACACATCATTCTTTTTCTTTTCTACCCTTTATTCTTTTATTATGGAATTAAATACATAATTTATATATTATTTTATAAAATAATTTGTACAATATATTGAATGCTTACTTTGATAAATTAATGATATATACATGCATTTAGCTATGGATTTAAGGTAAAAATGAAAGAATAAAAATGATGAAATTAGGTTTCAACAGTCATATTGTAGTGTATACTTATATAGTTTTATTCATTTAATGCATCATTATATATTTACTATTTATTTTCTTGAATACCTATAAATATTATTGGAATTAAATTAAAAATATAAACAAAAATAAACCATTAAAAATTCGTTAAAATAAATAATGTAATAAATTACATAGGTATATTGTACCTATGTTATACATACCCATAATTATTCAAGTACGTAAATAAACTCAGAAAAATAAAATAAAAATATGTAAATAACGTAACAAAATATATTATAAATATCCTATAATTATTCAAATTATGTACATAAAATAATAAAATCTAAAATACAAAATCAAAATCAAATATATAATATATATAGGTAATTATTCCTATAATACGTTGTAAAAATTAATATACAATAAATAGGTTGGTATAAATAAATAAATAATTACCTTATAGTAAATAAAATAAGAAACAACTTTCATATTTTGAGAAAAAAAATCAATAAAATCATTTAATATTTTATTGTCCTTTTATTTTGACTTTTATTTTTGTTTTGTCTTGTAGTATCTGACATGGACCAATGAAGGAGCGTCTCTGGTTGATTTAGGTCAACTCCCTACTTCGAACGATCCAACCCGTGATTTCTCCCCATTTTGCCATATTTTCCCGATTGATACCGTTGCCTTTTGCCCTCGATTCATTCTTGTGAATTCTTTACCTACCTCTGATCATTCATGTTGATCAAGCGTCTATGCCAGCCAACCCTCGATGCGATCAAAAACCTTAGGTGAAGAGAGCTCCTCTGACAGCTTTGTATATAATGTCTCCTCTAATATTTTTAATTTTAGTCCCTCCAAACTACCTTTCGACCCCTTGAATCGTGTCCTACTATAGTCCTTTGTTACAAGAAGCGGGTCCCATCGATCCACAACGAGGAGAAAGACAAATTAGAGATGATTCAACCCTCGTTGGAGCTCCTCCGTGGATTTCTGCTCCCGGCCACATCAGGCATGTGAGCTTCTATTTTCTTTCCCTTTTCGATTCCTAAGAGTAGTAGTAGAGTAGCTTTACAATTTATTTCATTTGATTCCGTCTGTCTTATCCTAAAAACCAAAATTCATCGTTCACTAGAGCTTTAGGCTCCGACCTCAGTTCCTCAAGTTTTTGACTGTTATCTGACCACTTGACCATCCCCACATCTTGACCTTACCATATTCTATCACCCCAAACTATTTTCCACCCCTGATCTTGCACGGATTAGGGAGATCAAGTCTCCCTTCTTCATCTTTATCATATCTCAATCATCAACCCATTACATACCCCAATTTTCTCCCCTATGGGTCGAGAAGCTTTGCCCTCAAGCCCTGAATCTTTTGGTGCATACTTGAGCATAAACAGACTCCATATGGGAGTCGAATCATGTCATCTTGCAACTCTAGGCGCATGGGACTTCTTCGGCCTCCCAGAACTCCTTTGATGAGGTACAAACACTTTTGAAGGTTCCACTTGCTATGAAACCTTCCCTGGAACATGTCAAGCATCTCAGCTGTTGGGGGGGACCATCTGAATCAAGCGTTGAGTCTCAATCGAAGCTCGGATAGGGACCTTCTTATCCATTCTTATAGACCATCTCATGGTCGTTAGATCAAGAACAGACACCAGGTGTAACATGAGTCGTCTGATCAAGCATTGAAGAGTTGTTAGATCAGAGGGTAGGATCTAATCCACGCCCACCAACTATGAACTGGTATCAGCAATCCACCTACCGCCACGTGTTTAAATGAGCGCTTTCATCGTCGTCTGCTAGCAGCTATTGAGGGGTATTTTCCACCATATATACTCCATCATTTTGTATTTATTGTTTAATCGTGAAACAATCCTCTATCGCTGAAATATTTATGTAATTTTTACATTAAGGACCTCAAGTTTTCACATATTTGCACTTTAGTCCATTACATGTCACCTTACGTGTTTGCGTGTGTGAGGGGTATGAATTTTGCGTGGATCCCTCCTAGTTTGGTGTTATTAGTTTGTCCATAAACTCTAAATATCAGTTTTAATATTTTTGGTAAATTTACATGCTTATCCCTATTGTTTACATTATTTCATTTATACCCTTACTAGTAGTTATATCGTATTTAATTATAAAAGATTTTACCAATGCCCCTGGATTTTATTTAAGGTTTATTAAGTGCTATGAAACTTTGTTGAAACTTTTGTTCACATATATTTTTCTCTATTTTTCAACAAGGAATAAAAATTATATAAAATCATAGAAAATAATAAAATATGTTTTAAATTTCTGAATTTCCTTTGTATTTTCTAGTATTCACGAAAATTGAATTTTGGCTCAATCTGATGTAATAGATATTTATCGAGCAGATTTCTAGCCCCTTAATTTACTGTTTTGTTTGTTTTTGTTGTTTCTTTTGTTTAAAATTACATAAAAATTTAAAAAACTATCCGAACATCACAAAAAATACAGAAAAATTAAATAGAGAAAAATTATAAACAAAAAATTTATTTTCTTTTTGAAATTTTGAGTTTGTTTCATATAACTAAAAAATCTAAAAACATCTCTTCTTATTCCTTTTTTATATAGTGCGCTTATATATAATCTTTTATTTTATATCTAAATTAAAAGTACAAATTTGCATAATAAAAAATACAAACAATGTATAATATAAAAATTTAAAACCCACAAAATTTTAAAAAATTTAAAAAATACAAAAAACAATCTAAGTTGTCTATTGATTTTTGTTTCTCTACCCCGTACGCTCATGAATGGTTCGACCCATAATGCTTGTGGATTATACACGTTTTTATAGGGTATAATAAATTTTAGCTCAAATACATCTATTTTCTTAATCTTTGTTGTGGGTTAATTGTTGAATTTATCACTTGAATCGGGTGTTGAGACCTGAGAAATGCGCCCATACATTGATTATCGAATCAGACCTATCAAACACCACAGGCCCTCTAAGACCAGATGTTAGATACCCCTATCTTCATGTATTACACTATCTTCCTTGACCCTCAATTGTGTTATAAGAGCATGGAGGAGGAGACTGCACCCACGGGAGCACAGTCATCTATGCTGCTCACATACGAGGAGAATAGCCATATCAAGCTATAGTTACTGTTGGATCATCTTGATCCAATGACCTTGATCAAAAACCGCACTGCCCTCCAATCCTTAATGGGTGGACCCCACACCTGCTTTGAAGCATTAGAGCCACACATGGGGCCAGACCTGCAACATACCTCGAGCTTGCTCGCACATCTACTTCATGTGCGCTGATAGAATTTTTGTGCTAATGCCTTGCCAGCTTTATATATTCTCAAAAATATCCTACACAGGTAGAGAATTACAGATAAGATTTGTTTATTACATTTTCATTCATTTTGGACCTGTTTATGATAATTGTTGTGTTTCAAATTACGTCTTTCTTGCAAAAAAACTGGATTGTTTAGTGAATAACTTGAGCATATTAAATCCATTTTTAATGAAATCTATCTCCTTGGTTTTGTAATAAAATTCTCTACATATTAATCACTATATGTTTTGATGTGATGCATAGACATTGATTAATTCATAGATTTATGTCCCTAATTCTTTAGACTTGTTTACTTTGCCTTTGAGTTACTCTCGCTCATTAATTTACATAAAAATAGGAAAAGTGATCCCTGATTGTTGTAATTCATTTTAGTAAATCCTTCATTTCATTAAAATCACAATTATCTAGAATTAGATAATTTAATTTTACATGCCTAACCACATAGATATTGAGATGCCTAGGATACTTGTTTAATTCATATTGAATTAAGTATCTTAATTGTGCACTATTTGTAGAGCAATTATTGTAGATCAATCTAGTCATATTAAACATTTAGTTTTGAAGATTTGTATGTGTTAATGTGTGTTGCATTATCTTTTCATTTCATATCATTTTGTGGTATATATATTGACTTGCATATAAGAACCATAAAAAGAAACACACATTCATATGTTTTATGCATCTTGACCTAGATAGCATTTAAATCACTTAACCTAGATTATTTAAAACATAATTAAATAGACTAATTACTAGTGTGCTTGTGTTCGATCTTAAACTTATCCAGTTATAAATTTAGCCAAGCCCTCTTCATCGAGATAATCAACATGGTTTTGTTGAACTGCTAAGTTGCTCATACTACAATTTAATGTAATTAACTTAGTCACTTAGTGCATCATCGGTCTCTTCAACATGTTCATTCCAATGCGACTGATATTTGTTATCCAAGGATGTCGCAGCTCTATCACTTTAATTGTGGATAGATGACCTGATGGTAAGGTGTGAGTGAATCTCTGATGGTTAAGATCGAAAATGAAAGGAGAGAATTGATCTTGTAGAATGAGAGTGAGGTTTTTTCTTTCCATGGTGAATCTTTGGTACAATGATGATTATTGATTGGTTTAAATAATGTAGTGTATAGAAAATGACAAAAGATATATGGAGCTAAAGATGATGTCCACCAAAAGCTCGAGCACAACTTGGAGGATCTCATGCGAGTGGAGCACTAGAGTTGGTGGCTCAACGAGACATTGATATGTTGCTAATGTTCCATTCTCTAAAGCTACTATGCATGTAACACACAACCAAGGGAGTAAGGATATAAATCGTCATGTTCTGGAATGAGGCAAGTTCCTTCTCGATGGGGGTGTTGTGGATCTCTGATGGTTTCAATGTAGCTTCCTAGCATGTAGATCTATTGCTGGAGGTGTTTCTTTGAAAGTGTGGAGCTCAGAGAATAGGGAAAGAGCTTCAAGGATGAAGACAAAAAGAATGGTTCGGTTGAGGTTATGGAAACCCAAGGAACTCCATTAGGGTCTGGTGAGGCTCTTTTGGTTACGTTGCTTATAAAAGCGTAATCAAGATGGGGTCCATTAGAACTACTGCTCGATGGGATTTCCATGTAGATCCCAAGCTTTGAGGACCTTGTAAATGAAGATGTAGGCTCGAGCTTGGACGTTCGACCTTGGAGTTACACGAAAAGAAGCGAGTGAAGATTTACGGGAGCAGGGTGATAATGACATGGTGGATTCCCCTCCTTTTTTGAGCAAGCTACAACATATATACACATCATCAAGTAAGAGTTTCGGTCTAGCCTAAACTTGAGATGACAAAAGTGATGGGGTAAGAGTTTAGTCCCACATCACAACAAAAAATAATAAAATCGACGATATCAATGTTCATCAAATATACATAAGTAGGGGTTAGATCCCATGCTAAGCAAACCTGGGCCCACAAGCTAGAATAAATCGAAGAAAATGAAAAATGGAGAGTTGTTAGGGTTTCATGGAGCCTTGGTAATGGAGATACGTGGGAAATGGGGAGTGGAGGGCGTTTTCTTGATGGAGAGTGTGTTCGATTATTATTAGTGTCATTGGGCAAGATGGTCTCAAAGAAAAGATTGTAGGAGGACCAATTCAATTGAGGGTTAACTGTCATAAGTCTCCCATTAACTAGGATGAAGAGATACTTTAATTTGAACTTAGGTCAATAAGAAGGTGAGGTGGCGTGCTAAAATGAATGGGAAGAGGCCAAGTGGTTGAGAACATATCAAATGTTGACAAAACCAAGAAATTAAAGAAGAAAATAAAAAAGTACTAAAAGATCAAAGATCAAAGGTCGTGGACATATCAAGTCTTCATCTTCTAATTATCAGTTATTTGTTAAATGCAGACATGCCTCCATGTACAAAGTATGTCACGGTGTCGCAACAGAAAGCAACCGATCAAAAGCTACACTTCATGAGATTTATCAGTGGATGATGTATATGGAGGCCAAGAAGGTTAAGCTACAAACTGATGCTAACAGGAGCCAAAATTTTGATCATATGGTTGGTGTTGATGAGGTCATGGAGGGTGATGGATGGAGTGTCTAACCCTGAGAAATGGCAATTTTGTTTCCATGTAATTTTTTGCAAGGTCATAATTACACGCTTCAAGGTATATGGTGAGACAAGTGATGTTGATGATTGGAGTGTTGAGGTTGAAGGTGCATTCGAAGTTGATGGTACTCTTCAGGAGGATCATGTGCTGTTTGCTGGAAACACGTTGATTGGAGTAGCTCAGAGGTGGTGCAAGGTCACCAAGGATCCTTTAGAGAAGCCTTGGAAGTGGGCTAGTTTTGTGACTTTGTTCAGTGAGTAGTATTACCCAAGCCACTTCATATAATTCAAGAGGAAGGAGTTCGCTCATATAAAGAAATGACCGATGAAAATGAAGGAGTATCATCATAGGTTTGTGAATCAGTTTCATTTTCACAGCTATACTTCCATGCATGCACGAAGTGAATCATATTGTTAGGTTTCAAAATAGATTGAAAGGAAGACTACATGAGCTTATTTGTGGCAATATTGTAACTACATTTAAGCAAATGAGAAACTTGGTAGAGATGAATGATCAAGAGGTTCGAGAGAACCATAAAGCATCAGTGAGGGTGATGTAAGACAAAGACGAGGTTGTACGGACATAAGGTGCAATCTTATGAGGGAAGTTTCAATTGCTTTACATATAGTCCTATGATGCATCCGTTAGGAGATGCGAGTTTTGGGATGTTGAGCAGGCTAAGAGAGGGTGAGGAAGGCCCAAGAAGTGTTGGAATGAGACTATTCCAAAGGTATATTAGTTTTTTGGATCTAATCCCGAGAATGACCCAAGTTAGATCTAAATGGAGATAAAGAATTCATGTAGCTAACCCTACTTAATGTCGGAAAGGCTTTGTAGTAGTATGGTGGATCATAGATCATCGATAAATAATCTTGTTCTAAGAGTTTACTTCAAGTGTCATTAGCCATGAACCCATGTCATTTCAAGAAGGATTGTCCAATGCTTCATCCAAATTATATTCAGAACCAAAGCCATACAAAGATGTACATGGTGATTCCAAAACCAACAGATTATTCATGGAGCGCAGTAGAACGTCATGGTACAAACTGGTCATGGATAGGATGTTATCAACTAGCTTGAAGTGTTGGATAAGGCTCGCAAAGGGATTCTAAGATGGATAAGCCAATGAGGCAGAAGCATTTACTGCAGTTATCAGAGGTACACTCTCAGTAGAGGGGTAACCAATTCTTTTATCTCTATCAAATTTTCTCGCACTTTGGATAGAACACCAACACCTCTAGATTTTAATTTCCGTGTGAAGAGGGTTGTGAATCAGTCATTTAGTTCATTTTAGATTCATCTAAGATGTAGAGCCTTGATCGGAGGACATGACTTGCTAGCAGATTTTATCATGATACTGTTGGATGGTTTTGATGCAATATTGGGTATGGATTAGTTGACTCGATATCAAACCTCTATTATCTATTAGGATGCACATTAATTCAAATGGGCAAAGGATATTGACTTTGTAGGTTGGTGCTTCACCTACCAACATGCGGATGATGAGCAACTACATCTCCCAGTGTTGTTGAAGCCTATTTTCATTCTTGAGTGAAAGTTGGAAAGCATCACGATGAACTTTGTCGACAGCCTATCTCATACCAGGATAGGTTACGACTCCATCTGGGTGATTGTGGTCGGGTTGACCAAGCTTTTGCATTTAATTACACCTATGTTACATCTCAGCTAGCAAAGACATGCAAGAGTTGTTATAAATACCTAGAATTCTAATTTTAGGAAGGGAGATATGCAATAGAGTTGCGAGACTTTGATTTTAAGTAAGGTTCTTGCTCACAGTAGACTCCAAGTAGTTTGTGGAAAGAAGAACCCTTTAGAGTTCTTCAAGTGTTGGGATCTGTCACTCCTAAGTTGATCTTCGATACGAACTCACAAGATCAGCTTGACCGACAAATATCAAAGCAAGATAGATAGATGTCGCCTCTTCTGTTTGATTAATCCTAACGACCCAAGTAACACGTATATTTGCGCTTAGGTGTAATTGGTAAATGAATGATTATTCCATTCCACCCAATAATCATGTGTAGCAACAAGGCCTAAGGGGATATGATGAGTAGTCTTAACCAATTTAAATACGATCAATTACTCCTCCGACCATAATGAAATTTATGCGAATTCTTAATTAAACATCTATTATACGTTTTCATATAAAACCCATTGTAGCTCTATTAATCAATATGCGAAGTTCAATTCATGCATAAGCAACTCTTATAAGGAGCTGCAACCATATGTAAATTCAATGCTCATGCATGCATTAATAATTTTGAAGCCTAGATAACATTGGATTCATCATCTTAATTGGTTCTCCTAGCCATAGACCATTTAAGATCACCAATTTATCAAGGTAGAAGAGACCATTTTCCAAAACAAGATTTTAGATGAAGCTAGGGGAGTCCACATGGTGGTTACCTGCCCCATTTGATCGTGACCTGCCTCATCCCATAGTTATAGGGTTGTGGGTCGACTCACCTCATTCCAATAGGTACTGAATTGTAACAGGTACTCACTTAATGTCAATGGATGTTGGGTACCCGCTGGTACTTATGAAGATACCGCCTTTACTAAAAGGTAATTGCTCATCTAATAGATAAGTATCAATAAAGGGATAAAATAAATAATTATATTTTTTCATAAACTTTATTATTAACTTCGAAACTCACGAATTTTTTGGCGTCACTCCTTCATATTTTGATATGTTCGAACATTAGATTGATTAATTATTTGTACGCAATTTCATTATGTAATATTCAAATGAAATATTACTTTTATCAATTCTACGATAAAAATATTTATATTCGTGGACTTACGGACTCGAGTTAACATTTATATTCGATTCAATCAATCTAGTGTTATTTTCCCAAAATTCTAAAGTTTGGCGTAAACACTCATACATATCGATCTCCATGTTCGATTTGATTCAATTCGATTCAAGCCAGCTTGTGTTGGATCCCATCTTCAGACATTTCGATCTTCGTATTTGATTCAATTAAATAGCACAAAAATGGTGTTGAGATTCAACTTGATTCAATTCAATTCAATCCGGCTTGTATTTGATTCCCTAAGTTCTAAAGCTTGGTGTAAACACTCATACCTTTCGGTCTTTGTGTTTGATTTGATTCAGTTCCATTTAATCCAGCTTGTATTGGATCCCATCTTCATGCCTTTCAATGTTCATATTTGTGTTCATGTTTGATTCAGTTAGAGAACACAAAAATAGTGTTAAAATTCAGCTTGATTCAATTCGATTCAATCCGATTGTGTTGAATTCTCAAAGTTCTAAAATGTTGGTAAACAATCATACCTTTTAGTCTTTGTATTCGATTTGATTCAATCCTGCTCTTATTGGATATCATCTCCATACCTTTCGGTCAATTCATGAACATGAAAATGATGTTAAGATTCGACCTCATTCAATTTGATTCAATAATTTGATTCAATCCAGCTTGACCTGGGTTCGTGAAATTCTAAAGATTGGCGTAAATATACTAAATAATCATTCAACATTGCCATACCCGCGCTTACTTTTTCGGTAATAGACTAGTTTAAGAGAACAATCATTCATGAATGGTGTACGCGATTATTTTACATCAATTAAGATTCGATCAAAGTTATTGTTTGATTGATTTAATAGTGACTAAATATAAGCAAGTATGTTTTACAATTTTCATTCGTAAATGCATGCATGCCTTTATTAGCTTCCAACCGGGTATCCATAGGTACCCATCAGGTTTTTTGCACGAGGTACAAGTCATGGCATATCAGGTACCTGACCCATCAATTTTAAACATGTATCCGAGAGTTTAAAGTCAAAATGAACGGGTCAAGGTCGAGTACCCCTTGACCCGGATATTTTTTTAACACTCCTATAAGTTCACTCTCAGCTCTAGGCTTGGTGTAAAAACTCAAAGGGATGTGGGTCTATCAGATCCAGATCAATATGACTGCATATCTAACAAACAGATACATCAGATCATACGGTTTAGACTAGCACTTCATTAACTGAATTAGGGCCCAAACGTACAGAACGCACTCCAAATTATCAGGTAACATGCTCAGTGGATTTCAAAAGTACTGCAAACAAATAACTCCAAATTCAAAAGTATACCTTCCAACCACAGGATCAGCATTCAAATCTCCCATAGAACCATTTCCTCAACTCACAACCAATCTGAAAAATTCAAGATCGAGTGGACAGTAAAATAAAATAATTCTTTGTACTATTTATAGTAAAAGAAGATACTTTTTATACTATTTACACCATATACATCGAGTAAAACATAAAAACATCACCTTATCTGCTTATTTTAATTGGAAAAGGAATTAAAGAAAAATGATTCTGATGCAAAGTAGGCCTTGGCTGCTTTGAAGTTGTGCAAATGTAGAAGTTGTACAAATGTATCCTACCCTTCACCAAGTTTTGTCTTGAAAGGAATTCTGGAAGAAAGCAGCATCCGCCATTGAAATTACATGCAACTGTTCGTAGTGTTTCCGAAGGTAATGTCAGAAGGCCGTGGGCAAGGAAGTTTTGGGGGGACTGGGAAGATTATATGAAGTGGAGGCCTTTGTGACGTTAACGAGGACATATTTTGCAGGTATAGTTTAAAATCATTACGAACTCTTTGGCGGAGGTACCGATGGTTGCCTGCGACTTCGTGCATGGGCCTTTCTGAAGCCAAAAATCCACCAATTTACGTAGTTCCAATGTAGGGGGGACTGGCTGCCCCCAACATGTTATGTCCACCTAGGAAACCATAGAAATAAAGGAAACAATCGTGACAAGTATGCCTAATGTAATATTTATAAGAAAATCCGCACATCCAGAGAATATTACTGTACAAATCATACAAGTTACACCTGACAGCAGCAGATGAAATCTACTTGCTGAAAGATTTTTCTGTTCTGCATAAATCTTGTAATTAGACCTGTACAATATACTACTGTCCGCAGGGTGAACTGTGAAATATGTCGATGTTTGAAGTTTAACAACCAAATGCTCATACGTGTTGGTACTTGAAACAAGATCCAAGTGCACACTACACACTTCAAATCCCATTATTACTTGATAAATCTGTTGGCATATTACTAATCTTTTAAGATGCTTGGAGAGACATGGCGGTAGACCTAATATTTGCCTTGGTGGCCAACACCACCGGTCCACAACCCATACGTAAACAGAGCTCCTACTGGAATTTTATGTCCTTGGTGAGTCTTCCATATTGTTTTAAGCTAAATATTGAATAATAATTTTTTACTGGGTGTGCACTAGATCTTGCAAGATTTACAGTTTACAGTCAGATGAGATCAGAGCATATTTAGATGATCTGATTGCATATCCAACACTGATTTATTCCAATCCGAGGAGATTTTGCAATTTTGTCTAGAGATTGTCAATCTGAACAATACTTGCAAATGATGATTCAGAATGGTCATGTGAGTTAGGTCAAAGAGCTGATCAGACCAGGACATGAAAGTCCTTTTATGCTATAGTAGAGAAGGTGCCTTTTTCGACGACATAAATGAGATATATATCTGGTGGAACACTGTTTGATTTAGAACCATCCTGCTAAATACATGGAATTATATGATATGCACAGCATGACAGGAATAAAAGTAATAAAACATGAATATACATGATTCTAGATGATATGGAACAACCTCCTTATTCCTCGGGAGAAGACCCTGTGAGATTGGGTGCTGCTATTAGCTTTCTCAAGATATACAAGTAAATGGCTTCTTTATACACCAACCCACCCAGTCCCACGACTAGACAATATGGAATAAAATAAATGAGATCAGTGGGGGACCCATATATATGGCAAAGGGGGCACATACCCCCTCCCCCAGTTTCTTAGATTCCTTCTGATTACCCACATTTATGTGTCCTAATTATTCTCTGTTAAAACATCCATCTCTTGTGGATCCTACTTTATTTGTTCTAAATAGAAATAGAAGATTTCCTATTCGTGTGCATTTATCTTGTTGAAACAACCCCTTACAACTTGTTTCTCCATCAAACAATGTGCTCACCACCGTCTATTTTTTCCCTCAACTGAAACATTACATTAAATCTCTTCGCGAATGTCACTATCAACTGAGGAAGCAATGCATAACTACGTGAGAGGTAAAAAAGTGTGTAAGAACGCGAGACGAGACCAGGTGACGGCAGGGTGAAATTTTTTAGTAGCTCACGAGTGTGAATCACAAGAAAGTGAGGTGGAAAAGCAGCTATCGCAAGTTAGGTGGAAAAGCAGCTATTGCTCGTTGACCCTTATCCAGAAGTTTAAGGGAATCATTGTCTTCCTCGGACCAGCCCAGGGGGATTTCTCTGCGTACAACTCTTTTTCTCCTCATTCTATATTTCTTTTTAATTCCTTAAAAAAGAAGATTATTGTTAGCATATAAAGCCGAAGACAGTAACAGGTTCCATACCCGTACCTCAGTAAAGAACATGTCTCTCCCAACTCGCACTTAGTCCAATCCCCCACAGTTCTGCGCTAATATATAGTTGATCAAATATATAGTTGAGGACCAGATGGCATTGAAAGAGGAGAGATTTACCCCTAGAGTTTGCAGGAACAAACTAAAAAATCACCACATATGTTCCCGCATCTAAGGGAACTTCTCGCTTCCTCTCATAGAAATCTTATTGCTAAAAAGTAACCAAAAAAACAGACGTAATAGTTGTCAAGGTTATTCTATTCAAAAGTCTAGTTTCTAGCTAGGGAACATTTCCCGCATCTCTTGGGCAAAAAAGTAACAACCAAAAATCAGATAATAGGGAAGCGTTTCCTGTGCCTCTTGAGACTGGCTTGCAATAGAGAGGGGTCAGCTTGTCAGATATAGGGGCATGGAACGTGGTCTCTTGTGATCTCTTGTGTTCATTTCGCAGTTATCTGTCAGAGGCAGGAAGACCTTCTAAGATTGCAGAGTGAGTTGGCACAGACCGTTAGCTAGCAGAGATCACTTTGTGTGGGGACATGGGAGATTCACGGTGAAGAAGACATACCGCTTTTTCATAGAGGATGGGGAAGTGGTGCAGGACGATGTGAGAATTAACACAGGAATGGTCTGGAGAAGCACAGTGCCAAACAGAGTCAAGGTTTTCTTGCAGCTGCACAAACTTGATAGGGTTCTTATCAACAGCTACCAGTGCTAGTTGTTACGTATTGAGGGACTGTACTTGTAACAGGTGAGGGATGGTGGCAGAAGGCGTGGATCATCTATATTTCTCATGTCCTCATTCAATACATGTTTGGAGCAGGTCGTGGCTCGCCAAGGATGACAGTTCCACGTTCTTGAGGTGAATTGGATCGGTATGCGGCAATGGTCATAAGGACAACTCCTATCCTTTTGCTTATTGTGGGAAATTTGGTGTGACAGAAATGAGGCCATCTTCGGTGGGCAAACGTTCTTCTCGAAAATGTACTTGAGCATTTTAGGTGCTTTGTTTGTGTTGAGATATTAGTTATGACTTATTGCTTTTATGATTTTCTTTTCTTTCCATCTAAGTAATTTTTCAACAAGTTTCTCCTCTATATGAGAGAACCCTAGGGCCTCATGAATAAGCAATTTATTATTTTTTCACCATATGGTATCAAAGCGATGATCGTAGATTGATGTTCTCGTATCACGTGCCCTAGCTCCATCTGTCGTTCCTCTTATTGTGTGTCATCACGGATCTTCCCCACACCATGCGAGATTGTCTCTACTGCCAGGGCCCACGTACGTCGCCACCATGCCACCCTTGCAGACAGTGGAGGCCTTAGGCTATGCTACAAGGCCCCTCATCTGGTCCTACAGTGCCGCCAGATTCCCCTATCCTCCAAGGCTATTGTTGGGAGCCTTTCCAGCATACATCCACTGTCGCCAGCCTCTTTGGGGCCCCGCAGCTACCTGTACAAGTCGTTAAGGGCCTCCTTTACCGTCGCTCAGCCCTTTACTAGGCTCCCTTGAAGGCTAGAGTTTGGGCCTTAGCGTATCTTGGAAGTGTGAAGATCAGTGTTTATGAAATCGGCTACACGGACCACATATGCAGCCGCATATGCCCGTACGGCATGCAGACCGCATCGATTTCATGAATCAGTGCCTTATGCACCCTCCCCGCATATGCGGTCCGCATATGCCCCACATATTGCTCCAGCAGCTCCAACTTTTCAATATTCTCATTCAGGTGCTTAATTCTGTACCTCTGCCTCTTCCTTCATTCAATTGTAAGAATACGACATGCATTTGTATACAATTGTAATGCATTATACCATTATGTATATTCGATGTTTTACGTTTTTCTCATGTATTGTTTTCAAGAATATATGCGATGTATCGTCGAATATTTTTATATATGCTGATTTAGGTTTTGCTAATGCAGTGCATGTATGTTTAGTGAAGTTTTGTTATTACGAATCATCTAATATGTGAAGTTTTTATGGTAAATATTTTTTGTGATTAAATATGAGGCAATTAAAAAGCATATACACACCCATCTAACCTGAACCATTATTCTTAGATCTTTTTTAACTCCACTTAGATACATAAATTCAGTGGTAATGTTATTCATAGATATTTATTTATTTTTAAATTTAAAAACTAGAAAATCACGTAGAACCGCACATACCTCGCATACCGCTTATTTAGTATTCGGTGACCTGTCTGAACACATAAGCATACCGCTTTCCAGAACCTTGGTGAAGATTGCATAAAATGCCATCTAGAGTGACTAGTCATACTAGTTGCTCAAAGTAGCGGAAATTAAAAAAAATTAAAGAGATCAAACCACATGATTCGAGAACACTTCTCAACCTTTCATCAAGATCACAAACATGATATAGGAATATCCCTGAAGCGTGGTTGTGATCCTTGTCTCTAAAGTAAGAGACCTCCAGTCTCAAGTTCGATCCAACAGAGGAGATGCTTGTGAGCGCGTAGATGAGACTTGTGCTTCTCGCAATCCAAGTCGAAGATTCGAGCAATAAATCTCCTGATTTTGTCTTACGAAAACCATCTTCTTCTTCGCTATCAAGGGATACTGAAGAAGACAAAGGTCTGCGAGCAGTCGATCCGGCAGAACAACGATGCGATGATGATGACGTTCTCTAGGTTAAGATGTGGATGGCCACAATTGAGAGAGGGGGGGAGCATGTAGAGAGAATGGAGGAGAGAGTTTGTTCTTGCAATTGTGTTGTCCAAAAGAACAACTAAGGTTGCCCTTATTTTATAAGAAATTAGATTCCCATTGATCCTAATCCATGTGCTCACAAAGTCAATGTTTTAGATTGTTTTATTCTTTCAATCAATGACCATTATTTTGTTGCATAAATTTGCAACAACAATTATTAGTTAAAATATATCAACCAAGTTCCAAATAATTTACAACACATTAGATTTAATTCAAATCGATCTAAAGGGGATTTAAAGGAAAGAGGAGGAGCCTCCTTCCCTTAACAGAGGGGACAACCATACAAGGAGTAGGACTCCATGGTTGTCCCCCCTCTTTAATGGGAAGGTGCTCCTCTTTTTTTCTTAATTGAGAAATCCCATATCTCTCCAAAAAAATCCCACATGTGCAACAACAATTGTTGCATAATTATTTACAAAAATAATTCCAAATTATTTTGTGATAAGTTCAATCATGTCATTGATAATTGTGAATCATATTCACACATCCGATATAAAATGTAAATTATATTTTCAATTAACTATTCAATACGAATCCAATTTACATCAACATTTAATTTGTAAATACTATTTACAATTAGCTCTCTCTAATATATTATAAATCACATTTATAATATATGGATAGTGATATCAACATTATTCATATCCTTGATATATAAATCATATTTAATTATCATCGGTCTCCATTCTCATGTATCGAAATAATATGAATCATATTCATATTATTCATGATAATTAAAGCACAATTAGTTATCAATTTTCCAATGCTTACATATATTATTCAACAATTAAATTTTTTTGAACTCTTTCAAGAATAATGTGCTTTCTCTGAAGATACTTGGAGATAAGGACATGGCGATTGTATATTCCATGTATAGTGACTTGGATGTTTGATTAAATAAAAGCCGTAAATATAATCTTCTCATTGTTTCCGAATTGTATACCAAACAATGTCCAACATTTGGACTAAGACCATATTACTTCTATATTGGGAGGAGTCATTCAAATCTAAACCTATTTCATCACTTCCTGGTAATAGAAGTGTCATGGTTACACAATCGTTTATGATCACATCACCCTCGAGTATTCCAAATATCCATACATCCTGCATACTGGAAGACCTATAATAAACCTGAAGTTTTATATCACCATTAAATTGTCTCATTCATTGTTTTATCATTACGTTTCTCATTTGATCACTGGGAGTTGGTATTGATCATATATTTTCCAAAAGCATATATCATACCTAGGTATCGATCATATACATTTCAAAAACATATACCATGCCTATAATTCAGTCAAACTTCCAAAGCAAGATGACTGTGCTCATAATTTGATTTCAATATTTTATGAGCGAGTTCATATCTTCTGATTCAACAATGAACCTGTATGATCTTTTAAGAGATCGTATTACTCATATGCCCTTGTACGCACACATTTGTCTCCAGTCAGAGGATATAAGCCTATATCGTGATAGTATGTCACATAGGTTTTGGTTATCTCGATCTCATTAAGTCAACTCTTTGACCTAATTTATCTAACATGCCCGAATCTCTATTCCTATACATAGGATCTGCATCAAGTGGTCAGTCAGATATTAGCCTTTAGAAACGGATTGTCATCTCCTTCTCAGGCTGGAGATCCTTTCTTAACAATCACTTGATGGTGCTTGATGAGTCCTCAATCTAACTCTTTAGAAATCATCCAACACCATCTTCTATGATTCAACATTTGAATCAACAAATGTATTATTAAGATGTCCATGTTACATAATCCTAAGTGTACTAAGAGACCTATTATGCAAAATAGTTAGTCATCATTTCAGATTAAGGAGTGAATTGCAATAACATTTATTGCATAATAGCTCGTCATGGGCTCACATGTCAACACCAATCTCCCACCAGACAAAAGATTCATTTAATTGGCTAATCTTTAAATCAACACTCATGTGTTAATCATAAGCTATTTAGAAAAAAATACCTTTGTAGGTTGACTAGTCACTCTGTTCCCAAGAGACTATGCCAAATCCTTTTACTGATTTACATACCAACCAATAATAATTCTCGCATCCAATGCAAACATTGCATCTTATGCAACCAATACTCAATCTTGTTAAAGTAGTTATTGTGCTTTTGTTACAATAACTTGATAATTATTATAATCAGTAAGTTACACCTTTATTCATGGAGATCTCTATCTCCTTAAATTAAGACACGGTCTTAAATCTGATAAATCATCTGTAGGTAAGACATTTAGATCACTATCTACAAAGTATTAATTTCTTATAGACTTCGAGATTACTATCTCAAAAATCTTGTGCCTTTGAATGTGTTGATTATTATTGCAATTTAGTGTTTTAACTCCATAGTAGGATTGGTAACATTTTACTACTCCCATTGAATGGTAGATGTTAGAAAATAAACATGCAGAAGCGAACATGGAAAAAGAAAAAGAAGAATAATAAAAATGAGATTTAACGTGGAACCCTACTCCGTGAAGAGCGGGATGAAACCAAGGGAGAAGCCCTCAAAGGGGCGTGTTATGCATTGCACTTTCTCATCTGATACAGGAGGCCTGGAGCTCCTTATATAGCCTCTCCAGAGCCTCCAAGTCCCGCCACTGGATAATGTGGGGCTAAACACTGGATAGGGTAAATGGATCTTCTCCAGGATCCATTTACCCAGCTACAACTCAATAGGCGCACATAACAAATACTCCAACACTCCCCCTCAAGATGGAGCATGCAATGCTCAGCTTGGAGAAACATAAAGAAACTCAATTCAACGCTACATGACACTACGGACAATATCAACCCAACGCGCACAACTGCTGATGTCGAGGACGTTGCTTCTCATGTCGTGCATGTGAGGAGGACGAGGGACTGAAGTGTGAGTCTGTTGAATCTCCTCGTCGGAAAGCATGCGCTCTGAATTGTGCCTGTCAGAGTCGCTGCAACTGGAAATGAGTCTCCTTGTCGGAGAACTGGGTCTCTACCATCTGGCTCAGAGAATGGTACACTACTCTGGTGTCCCTATGATACCACATGAAAACCCTTGCCAACATGGCATAGGGAATGGTCCTCTACTATGGAGTCCATATGGCTCACATGAAAACTCTGGCCGACAAAACAAGAATAATGATGGGGACCACGAACAAATGATGGCATACATGTGCTCATGATGACCGCAAACATGTGCGTGTCTGAAATTGAGTCTCTCTCTGGAGAACTCGTAAAAATGGGTCACTCAAACATGGAGTGACTCGAGCCTGGACTCTGACCAATCTGTCGAGTATGAACAACTGCGCATCACACATGTGGACTCGGAATCTGAACGTCGAGTCTGAATCTTGCGCATGAAAAATCTTCATCTGAAAACTGTAGAGTCTGAATTCCGACTTGGTCTGTAATCTGGAGTCTGGAAATCTGCATCTAAATAATATGCAACATCTGAATAATACTTGTGACTCTACATAATACTCCTCCTTTCTCCCATACTGGTCGGAATGACATCATCGACCAAGTTGGGAGAAGACAAGATAATGGGGATACAAAACATTCTCATAAAAAATTCCTTGCGGCTTTTCTTCATTATTTTAAGCCGTCCAAACCTTTTTTTTTTAATTGTGTACGGTTTTTTTTATTATGTACGCTCCTTTTTTTCGATTTTTTTTGAAATACGGCACACTAGGGCCAAGAGATGCCTTAACTTTTTTTTCTTCTTTTTAACCAGGTACGACCCACATGCTTGCAATATCAGCCATATTTTTTTAAAGGCCGAACAGAACAAGTCCCTCTTGGTCTTTTGCAGAATTCCCCCTCCCCTTATAATTTTTTTTAATAAACTCGGCTGTTGGGCTAATAATGCCCACACCCGCTACTAGGGTTCCCCACGGGGAAACCCTTTCTCAAGTCGCGCCGCTAAGGGGGAAGATCGAAAGGCGGATCATCCCCAACCTGAGCGCTCGGAGGAGGAAGCCACGCGGTGGGGCTTGCGCGCGAGGCGCGCCTAGATGTCGCGCAAGGAGGTTGGCGTCGCGATGGGGACTCGCCGGCTGATGGGCTTGCGCACAGTGCCTATGATGTGCTGCACGGTTAGGCTCTGCCGCCTGAAGTCTGGATGTGCGCAGTGCTCTGCGAAAGAAGTGAGGTCGCCGCTTGCGCCGCTTGCACGAGGGAGAGACAGCCTGGAACCGCCGAAGATGAAGGAGCGGCATCGCGCGTGCATGGAGGTTACGCGTCTTGTAGAAGCATCCTTAAGACTCCGTGGCGCGAGGGAACTGAAGCTGGAGGACGCGCATGGCCTGGGGCATAGGGTTCGCTCGCGCCTGGGATGGGGATGCGAGGAGGAAACGCGCCTGATGCACCTGGGTGCGCGCCCTGTGCATCGAGATGTGCGCCTGGGGGTGCGCGCCTATGAGGATGTGCACCTATTGAGGATATTGCACAGGGATGCGTGTTGCCTTGTTGGAGAAGATGCGCAGCCTGCGCATTGATCTTGCATAAGGCCGTCTGAGAGCACCGCCACTTGAATGAAGAGGGCATAGATTAGGGTTCCAGATGGGAACCCTAGAACATGAACCATGAAGTGCACAGATCTTGAACATAACTTCATAAAACTTTCATCTTCAAGAACGAACCAATAATCAGATCTCGAATCGAAATAAAGAACACAATGAAATCCTCGAGAAACGAACCCGCTCTAATAGCATGTTAGAAAATAAACATGCGGAAGGTAACATGGAAAAAGATAAAGAAGAATAATAAGAATGGGATTTAACATGGAACCCTACTCCGTGAGGAGCGGGATGAAACCATGGGAGAAGCCCTCAAAGGGGCATGTTATGCATTGCACTTTCTCATCTGATACAGGAGGCCTGGGGCTCCTTATATAGCCTCTCCAGAGCCTCCAAGTCCCACCACTGGACAATGTGGGACTAAACACTGGATGGGGTAAATGGATCTTCTCCAGGATCCATTTACCCTGCTACAACTCAATAGGCGCACATAACAAATACTCCAACAATAGACATATGGCCTTTTGTACACATCTAACATACATTGGGCTTCCCATAATTGATGTACTATGGCATGTAGCTTTGGCATTCACATCCTCAACTCTTTGCGATGCTATCCCTTTAGATAGGTCAGTACCATATCTTGGGTAAGAAGTTTTCCTTGGAGTTTTCCAATAAAATGGAATATTTCCAAGATGTGCCACTAATGTAATGGTCCCAATGCCCACTTCTCTTTGCTTCGAAGTAACTTCAAAACTAAGATACAAGAGGCATCGTTGAGATCTTTTATCTCAATGCATGGAACAATGAGATCATAAAACACTTATTATCGTACTTATTTTCATTCTAAATGATTGGATTTTATCTACATTTAGCATGATGAACACAATGGAACTCCCACTAAGCTTCACATGCTTCATCAAGATTCTATCTGAAATCATAACCTTTATAATTTCATCAAATCTGATGTTCCAACTATAAGAATCTTATTTGAGTCAATAGATGGAGTTTCTGAGCTTACACACCTTGCATTTTTCAACCACGAAGCCGCGGGGTTACTTCATATGAATATCCTCGTTGAGGTATTCATTGAGCAACGGAATCTCGACTTCCATCTTACAGATGTCATAGTCAAGTTGTATAGCTACTGTTAGCAATATTCTGATGGGTTTAAGCATGGTTATTAGAAAGTAAGTTTCATTGCAAGTGATGTCTTCTTTCCGTGTGTAGCTCTTGGCTACGAGCCGTGCTTTGAAGGTATCTACCTTCTCATAAGGTTCCCTCTTTCTCTTGAAGATCCATTTACATCCTGCGAGTTTGACCCCTATAGGTGGATCCTGGAGGGTCCATACACAACACTTACGTATGAAGTCTAATTGCTAATATCCATCTTTCCATGTAATGATCTACAAAAGTTTCATCATATGAAGCTTGATCATTGTCAAATTTCTCTGACACATGGAATCCATACCCTCTGGATGGTCTCACTACCCTCAAACTGATTTGAAGGAGTGTTTCATCTTTTATTATCCTTTTAGTTCCTGATTCTAGAAGCCTCATTATCCTTTAAGGATTCAATGAGTCCCTTTACTTCATTCTTATCATGATTCTCAAGAAAGTCATCATCTTAGAATCATATTCTTAAAGATGAAATCTTTTAAAAATCCCAAGTTCATAAAGTAAGTATCCAATACCATCCTTTATATTCCCAATGAAGTAGCACTCTAAGCGCAAGATCCTATCTTTCTTTCATCCATGTTATAGCGTTGACCAAGCAACCCTTAAATCCTCTGGTGTCTAAAACCAAGCTTGTTTCCAAACCATACTTCACGAGGAGTTTTTGGGTTCATATTTGCATGGAATATTATTAAGGATATATATTGCAGACTCTATTAAATTTATACCTGGAAATTAAGAGGTAATTATGCTAAGTATAATCATTGATCAGATCATGTCTAAATAATCCAATTGCATATATTTACAACTCCATTGAGTTGGGGTGCAATAGGAGGAGTGAGATAGGATTACCCCTTGAAATGAGGTTGTGATCCTTGTCTCTAAAGTAGGAGACCTCTTGTTTTATGTTTGATCCGACGGAGGAGATACTTGCGAGCACGTGGATGAGATGTGTGCTTCTCGCAATCCAAGTCGAAGATTCGAGCAATGAATCTCCTGATTTCGTCTTACGAAATACGACATCTTCTTCACGAGCAAGAGGCACCGAAGAAGACGGAGTTCCATGAGAAGTCGATCCAGCAGCCCAACGACGTAGCGATGACGACGATGTTCTCTAGGTTAAGATGTGGACGGCCACACTTGAGAGAACGGGGGGATGTGTAGAGAGAATGTAGGAGAGAGTTTGCTCTTGCAATTGTGTTGTTGTCCAAAATAAGAGCAAGGGTTTCCATTTCTTCTATAACAAATTGGATGTCCATGAATCCTAATTCATGTGCTCACAAAATCAATGGTTTAGATTGCTTTATGCCTTCAATCAATGGGCATGATTTTGTTACATAAATTTGCAACAATAATTATTAATTTAAAAAAAATCAAATATGTTGCAAATAATTTACAATACATTAGAATTAATTCAAATCAATCTCATGGAGATTTAAAGGAAAGAGGATGAGCCTCTTTCACTTAATAGAGGGGATGGCCATACAAGGAGTAAGACTTCTTGGTCATCCCCCCTCTTTAAGGGGGAAGGTGCTTCTCTTTTTTCTTTAATAGAGAGATCTCATATCTCTCCTAATCCCCCCTGCGAAACAACAATTGTTGTGTAATCATTCACAAATATAATTCCAAATGATTGTGATAATTTCAATCAACATCACTGATCCATGCGCTCAAGCGTGACCTCTTCCTCTCCCTCATTCTCTCCCTCTAGCTTATGCCTGAGCTTGGTCGGCATGCTCCTCATGTATGGTCATTGAATCGGTAAATTGGAATGCCAACCAGGTCTCCATTTCAACCTTTGCATGCATAACTATCGCTTTATACTCTAAGTCTCCCTTCTCCTGCATGATCATAAAAAAGTTCAATAAGTAAATTTACCAATATAAAAGCTTATGATATTAAATAAGGGATTCTTACGGCACTTGCTCAAGCAGCACCAAGCCTAAACTCCTACTGATTCTTAGGTATCAATCCATCTAGTCAGAAGTCAAACAAATCACACTGGATTGGTCCACTTACACAACTCATTCGTCGCATGCCTCCCACTCACGAATTTTTAAATCGCGTCTACTCCAGTCGATATCTATTTTTCCCCTCAAGTCAATGACATGGAGTTCCTCGTTTGTATTGCAGGACGCAAGTATGCCCTTGCAGCTGCCAAATTGGCATTAAACATGGTCCGAGTATTATAATACTCCACAATATAAAGTAAATAAGTGATACCCGTGACCTCCATATGTTCTTCTTGTCAACATAAACTCTGGAAGGGAAGCGATCATATCATCGTCGTATGCTATCCACAACACCTACACAAAATATATTATTAGAAAACAATCACTTATAACAAACAGATTTCTATAGTACTCGCATTCCTGCTCAGGCGATTGCATGTCAAATGTCACGATACGGTCTAACAACGTGAGTCAACTATCTATGGTATATGAATGTTGTAGCCCATCACACTCATAATGACCTACCGTGCCACTGAGGTCTCTCCCTGATCAATTGAAACAATGCGTAGGAAGTGCTCCCAAGCCCACAACAGGAGTAGTATAACTGATTCGCATATATCTTCAGTCACCATATATACAACAAAACATATATGTCTATACAGATAAGCGAGAACAACATATCCCCATCTCAGCATCCCTGCATAGTCCTTGTCAAGCAAATGTGGGCAGTGCAACAAGGATCCAAACTTGTCGTCAAAGTTGATCAATGATCTAAAAGATTTGAAAATCTCAATGCAAGTCCGAACGACTAAAAGCAATGCTGAAATCGAGGACAATGGGATTTCCATGGATCAAAGTGTTTGTTATGTTGGATATATATTTCGGTCCCTGAAATGGCAAACTTCAATGCAAGCATAATATAAGGCATCTCCACATAAGATTTCTTCGAATCACCATATATTATTCCTATTGCTTTTCTCTTAACATCCCATGTGCTTTTCTTCGTAATTCAAAACTTGTAGATGTCGTAAATATGAGCCCTCAAGCTCGACGCCAGAATAGCAGGGTCATTATTCACCATAGTTAACATTGATCTAGCCATGAAGTTACAGTCTAGTCAAGGATGATCCTAATTAACATATAGGTATATGCAAGTGAGTGGGCCGCCGATCTTAGAGATCACCCGCACACTGTCAAATCTTCTGAAATGATATAGAAACCAAAGAAACCTTTCGATTTCATAGTGTACAGATGGATAAAACCAAGGTCATAGATTCTTTAATTATGAAGTTGTAATGGGCAAAGATGTGATGTTTATTCACAACATAAATCAAAACATCATTGGTCTTGAATGTTCTATCGTTTTGAAGTTCATCACCAAAACTATCGAGCGCATACTTATTTCAAGAATCAATCTCAAATGTTGCACGCTGACATCAAAAAATGGTACATGGGGATCAATTGTTTAATGAATAGGTTCATTAGCTCCCATCTGATCATTTACAACAACATTATCGTCACCGCGTCCAACTCGTCGCTTGTTACCATTGGATGTTGTCATTTAGGACATTATTAACTTCTCTAAAGGAAACATCACTCTGCAATTCCTGAACTTATGTGGGTTGCGTTATAGGGTCACCGGTACTTCGAACCACAGAAGGACCCGACATGAAACGATCATGAAGTCATCCACATTCTCTGCCACAACCGAACCTGAATGACTCTCAATAACAATCTAAATGGGCATCAATTTCCCAATTATCTTGGCGTATAGAAAACCACTGCGTATGTCATCATCATCTACAATGGATGTTAACATCGATTCTTTGCATGCCATGCGTGGGATGCAATGTGACAATTTAATTTGGTGGTAGTTCTTGTCCAAGTTGAACGTTCAAGGAACTAGATTCAACAACTCATCATACGTAACAGCCGACATTAAGCCTAAACCATGCACATTGATGTTCGACAAATACCTAATTGTACCCTTCAAATGGAACATGCAATAAATCGACTCCATTCAAACTCTAAACAAATGGGTGAGCAATGAATTTGTGAGTAAAAATACATTAAACGATGATCACACGAACTTCAATTTGGTGGAAGAAAACATTATTCCCCAAATAACCAGAACTTGAGACCAAATAGTTTTGTCTTTACATAAGACTAGGAGAAATTTGTAGGGGAACACCAATGGTAGGAGAACGACAAGAACAGTAGGCGTCAAAGGTCTCAAGAGGCATGGAGATGCGACGTCGGCAACATGGGAACGAGGAGGCGGTGCACTGGAGGATAGGGAGCGACCAAGGAAGCCCTAAGAAGTCGCGCGACTAGACACCTTCATCGAACTGGGAAGTGAGCATAGAAGTGGCAGAGAGGGAGCATCACGGGGACTTAAACACTCCAGGGATTTCAATGGATATTGCTTGGAGCATATGCGACATAAGTATAGGAATTGGCCATCAGCGTGTGTTGTATTTAGTACATGTGGCATGCTTGTCGCATTCAGAAATTGTGATATAAGGTGGCACATATAGAATTGTGACACCAGTACAATACTGAAGTAAAAAATATTAGGTAGTATCCATAGAATTATGTATTCCCGGGACACTATTAAGGAATTTCTCTCTTCTTTGTTTCCTCTTATTTTTCTCATTCCGTTTATTTATGATTGTTTGTTTACTCCAATTATTTTGTAATTGTTCCTTATTGTTAAAGAAGTATACATGTTATATTTCTGATTTTTATCTATTTTTTAACGGATTAAAAAAGGAGAAGAAGTATTAAAGCTCAATAGCTTAAGAGACATTGAATTACGGGAAAGAAAAGGATTAAAAATTAAAAATTAAAAATGTTTAAAGACCACAAGAAAACTTTTTACAAACTTCACACACCTTACATATAAAGAATTGCAAGTTTTACGATTCTTTTAGTAAGAGGGAGAAATTAAAATCAAAGTTTCAAAGTTCTTGATTCATTATATTTGACTTATTCAAGTTTTAAAGTTTTTGATTTGAAAAGTGAGGGTTACATCTCTTTAAGCTTTGAAATTTTCTTCAAATATTCAAGTTTTAAAGTTTTTGATTTGAAAAGTGAGGGTTACATCTCTTTAAGCTTTGAAATTTTTTGTCACCGTTAAAAAGGGGAAGATTGTTAGTTGTTTCTCCAACGATTTTAATGATGAGGCACACAAATATCATAGTCTCTCCTTTGTTTATCATGATTGCAAGACTACTGTTTGATTCAGTTCAGACAATCCATATAGTGATGTATGCACAAAGTTGTAAAAGCTTAAAAGGGTGTTTAACTTGCTCAAAAAGTTGCTGCAATATTTACTTGTAATTTTGGAAAGTTGTAAGCTCATGCACTACCTTCGGAAAGTTTCCAAATTGAAACATCGATAAAATAAAAAACATTCGATCATATGTTCTCGTTGATCGATCATCCCTAATCAACCATGTATTTTTTGAGGTAAAAAGTGGGATGGACCTCCTTTAGAGATCCATCCAAAAAATTTATATATATATATATATATATGTGTATGTATGTATGTATAAATACTAACAAAAATGTACATCCGTCAGGATTCATAAAAGGCCTTCATGTCCCACAGTACATTTTCAAAGTAAAAACCACAAAGCCAAATGATCGCATAAGCCTTTGACCTCACATCCTCAGAGCCTGGCCAACCTCTGCCTATGGAGCTCCAAAATGACGACTTGTCAGTCCACTTCAAACCTGGGCAATCTCCCTTCTGCCACACTTCCGCAGAACCGGGATACGCGGAAAACAGATGGTCTATGTCTTCCACAGGTGATCCACAATGGATGCATCCTGCCTCAACCCCAGGAAAAAGTCTGGATCGCCTAGCCGTCGTCAGAATCCGCTCTCTTCTAAGTAGCCAAAAGAAAACCTTCACCCTTGTCGGGATACTCTACTTTCGTATTTTCTTACAATCCCTGTCTACCTCGACGTCAGAGGTTGGTTGCTGCCCCGAAAGGACCCTATACGCTTTCCTTACAGAGAAGGAACCATCCCTTCAGCACCAAGAATCCCTCCCCTCAGTCGCTACTATGGTTCTCCCAAAATGGTAGAGAGGCGCAAGAACTCATTAACCCTTTGCTCAGATAGATTGGAGACAAAAGTCGGCGTCCACGAGCCATCTGACCACACATCTGCCACAGAAATCTCCCTATTTGAGGCCACAATGAAGAGCCTCGGAAAAAGATCACACAACCTTCCAGAATCCTTCCAGTTGTCAGTCCAAAAGCCAAAGCCCTGGCCACATCCCAACTACGGGCGGAGAAAAACCACCAGATCAAGCAAAACCAAGTAGATACCTCTTTAAAAAGTCGTTGGCGATGCAACACAATCTACACGAGCACGTAGATCAGATAACACACCATATATTGATTGAATCATCCTGGAGAGAAGGTCGCTTCCGAGTCCTCAGATCTTCATTACCTATTTCGCCAGCAAGGCTTTGTTCATATCTGTAAGATTTAATACTCCACGACCTCCCTCCTTGAGCGGCGTGGAGATCGTAGCCCAGTCAACCAAGGCAAGACCCTTCTCTTGCGCCGAGGACGACCAAAAGAAGCAACGCATCAATGCCACCAATCTTTCTCGCAATCCAACTGGCAAAACCCGTGTTGAAATGAAAAAAACTGAGTTGGCAGACAACACTACCTTCATCAGCACCAGCTTTCCCCCTTTCGATAGAGAAGATGCTTTCAACCCCGCCAACTTCCTTTCCATTTTCTCAATCAGCGTCAACCAATCCACCTGTCTATGACTCTGTACTAACAGAGGTGGTCCCAGATAGTTGATAGGTGAAGATTTTTGCTTCATTCCCAAGATATCCACACACCTCTCCGCTACCTCCGAACGCAGGTTGAAGGGTACAAAAGCTGACTTCATACCATTCACCTGCAGGCTAGAAAGTTGCCCAAAAATGTCAAGCATCGCCTTCACCGCCCTACACTCCTCAACACCACCTTTAATGAAGAACAAAGTGTCATTCGCGTATTGCAACACTGGTACCGAGCAATCACTTCTATTGTACCCTTTGAAAAATCCCCCGTCCTCCGCCAAACATACCATCATGGCCAAGCCGTCAGAAGCCAAGACAAAAAGTATGGGAGCCAAAGGGCACCCCTGTCTCACTCCAAATTGTGGCTGGAAAAACCCCCTTCATGTCTGTCATTCACCAAGACTAACAAAGAAGAGGTCGTAATGCACCTCTTCATCCAATCAACCCATAACTCCGGTAATTCCCACTTTCTCAAAGATGCCCAAAGAAATCTCCAACTAAGATAGTCATAGGCCTTGGAGAAGTCGACTTTCCATAAGAAACCCGAGGAGCCCCTCCTCTTCCAGCAAGCAACAATTTCAGCAGCCAAAACCATGCCCTCCAATAACTGCATGCCTGGAATAAAAGTTGTCTAGGATTGCGAGATGAGACCATCCATCACTCTGCGTAGCCAGTTGGCAAGCACCTTTGCGATAATAAGGTAAATAGCATTCGATAAAGCAATCGACCTGAACTCAACAAGCACCGCCCCCTCCTTTTTAGGGAGTAAGAACAACATAGATTTCTTAATCTTCTCCAAACCCTTGTTGCCATCTCTAAACTCTACCAACATTATCCATAACGTCCTGCTCCACCGTCTCCTAAAATTCCAGGAAGAAAGCCATCGAGAATCTATCCGGACCCGAACAACCATCTGCATTGAGCTCAGAAACAGCCCCCGGACCTCTTCCCTCGAAAATGCCAATATTAGATGTTCATGTCTACTCTCCTCCAGCCTTTTGAGCCCCCTCTGTTATAAAATATGAAGAATGCGGAAGCATAACATGGAAAAAGATAAAGAACACAAAAGACAACGGGATTTAACGTGGAACCCTACTCCGTGAGGAGCGGGATGAAACCACGGGAGAAGCCCTCAAACGGGCGTGTTTTTCTATTCACTTTTCTCATCTGTTACAAGAGGCCTGGGGCTCCTTATATAGCCTCCACAGGGCCTCCAAGTCCCACCACTGGACGATGTGCGACAAAACTGAGTGGTGGTTACCCACCTGTTACATAAGTGACGCATGCTCCAAATACTCTAACACTCCCCCTCAAGCTGGAGCATGCAATGCTCAGCTTGGACAAACAGAAAGAAACTCAACTCACAATACATGACACTACAGACAATATCAACCCAACGTGCACAGTTGCTGCAGTCGAGGACGTTGCTTCTCATGGCGTGCATGTGAGGAGGACGAACGGGCTGGAGTGTGAAACTGGATCTATCTGGCTCAGAGAATGGTACTCTACTCTGGAGTCCCTATGATACCACATGAAAAACCCTTGCCCTCAATGGCATAGGGAATGGTCCTCTGCTTTAGAGTCCCTATGGCTCACATGAAAGCTCTGACCGACCAACAAGAATGACAAATGATTGGCATGTGTCATCGTCGAGTCTGAATCTGAAATTTGTAGAGTCTGAACATCTGACCGGTCTGGAAAATCTGATATCTGAATCTTAGAACAAGACCTGTGACTCTACATATACTCCCCTGTTCTCCCATACTGGTCGGAATGACATTGTTGACCAAGTTGGGAGAAGACAAGATAATATATAAATATGGGGAGAACAACATGAATATTCTCACAAAATCATTACGGCTTTTCATTTTCAATTTTTTTTAATAAGCCGACACATTTCTTTTTTTTCCTTTTTAACATTTTTATAAAGCCGTTTCGATATATTTTTTTATACGGGTTCCTTTTTTTAATGTGTACGGCTTTTGTATTATGTACGCACCTTCTTCACCTTTTTTTAAACACTTTTTTTGTGTACGGCCTTTTTTTTAATGTATGCGCCTTTTCTCTTTTTTTTTAAAGCAAGACACGGCCCAGCAGGCCCAATAAAGAGACAGAGAACATTTTTTTTATAATAAGGCCGCGGGTAGGGTTACTGGGAGAGTGCGCCGCCCCCGATTGGGGCCATATCTGTTGGCATATGAGAGAGCTCGCCGCCGCGCAGGGGATTTTGCCTGGAGGTTGCGCGCGGGGTTCGCGCGAGGAAGGAGCTCGAGCAGAAAGTAGGCGTGCCGCCTGCGCCTGGGGTGCGGAGCCCTAGAAGGGCATCGTCGCCTGATAGCGGCCGGAGGAGATCGCGCGCTGCCTTGTTGCGCATGGAGCTTCGCGCGTGAGGTCGAGTACAAAGGGCGGCGCTCTGGATCAGGATCGCCTACAGCGCGAGGGGTTGCGTGCTGCCTGGGAGTACGCGCGCTGAGGGTGCAGCGCCGCCTTCTGCTGTGTCTTTGGGGGCTTTGATAGCACGCCTGTTCTGTCCCGATGCCAAAAAAACTCGATCGAGGTCACCTGCACGCATAGGATGATGCAATTTGGAATGGAGAGGAGGGCTTTGGATGATGCAGATGCATGGATCTGAAGGATGGCAGCAAGCAGGACTCGAGAGTTTAGGGTTTCAAAACCCATAAAAAATCCCAGAATTTGAATCATGAATATAAATATAAATGATCGTCAAGAATATCAATCATTACAATCGAATCTCGAAAAACTAAAGAACATCCTCGAGAATCGAACCCGCTCTGATACCATGTTATAAAATATGAATGAATGCGGAAGCGAACATGGAAAAAGATAAAGAACACGAAAGACAACGGGATTTAACGTGGAACCCGTGAGGAGCGGGATGAAACCACGGGAGAAGCCCTCAAAGGGGTGTGTTTTTCTTTTCACTTTTTTCATCTGTTACAAGAGGCCTAGGGCTCCTTATATAGCCTCCACAGGGCCTCCAAGTCCCACCACTGGACGATGTGGGACAAAACTCAGTGGTGGGGTAAATGGATCCTGGAGGGATCCATTTACCCACCTGTTACATAAGTGATGCATGCTCCAAATACTCTAACACCCTCCCCGACCAAATCCCACATGAGCCAGGTTGTCTCCTACTGAATCTGCGACAAGAGCCTTCTCAATCTCCGCATCCCCTTGCACTGTAGCCTCCTCAACTTGTAGCTCGAAAATCTTGTTCTTCCTCCTACCGATGGCCATTGCATGGAAGAATTTGGTGTTTGCATCTCATTCCTTTACCCATTTATGCTTAGACCTTTGCCGCCACTCAACCTCTCTTCGCCTATCGTCCTCTACAACCACCTGTTGGTGCACTCCCCTGGCAAGCTTCTCTTCTCCATTCAAAGGCCGCAAATCCTCTACAGCATCCCATCTCGAAATTTTCGCGACCGTTTTTCTCGATTTTCAGCTCTGCTTCAGATCACCTATTTTTTATGCTCCATCAGCATGTACCGTAACAACTTAAGTTTCTGAGCTAGCCTTTGCATCGCAGAGCCATATACTCTCGATGAGACCAGAAGCCACATACCATCTCTCTAAACCTTTCGTCAAGAAGCCGTGATTTCTCAAACCTGAATCTTGACTTCAGAAGTTGTCCCTCTTCCAAGTCCTAAATAATGGGTGTGTGGTCCGATCTCAACCTCGAGAGAGCATGAAACGCCGATAGGGGTAACCGCTTCAACCAATCCGTCGAGACGAGAAACCGGTCAAGATGAGACCTTGAGGAAGCATTACGCCATGTGTACCTCCTGTTATCTACATCCATGGTCTCCAGCTCTATATCTCGCACAAAATCACAGAAGCTATCAGAGCCAGCATCCCTTCTGCCCCTATTGTTGGGACGATCATCCGCGTACAACATCACATTGAAGTCACCCTCAATCAACTAGGGGATGCCTGGGTAAAATCCTCTAACAATCCTCAGCTCCTCCCACAGAGCCATGCCACGACCCCCACCAGCATCACCGTAAACAGCCGTAACTTATATTTTGTCCATCCCTTGTTTACAGTCCAACACCACCGAGACGGATCGACTTGCCACGTTATGGGTAACAGAATCGAAGAGAACAACATCCCATGCTAAAACCAACCCCTCAGAACTACCACTTGCAGGGGCCGCCCTGAAGTCAGACAACCGTGAGCAACCTAATGAGTTCCAGAGCATAGGGCTCCAAGTTTCAATCTTTGACTCCTGCAGAAGTGCAACATCCGCTTGCCAAGAACAAAGCAATCTCCCCACTGCCCTTCTTTTCTCCCCTTCCCCCAATCCTCGTACGTACCATGAAACGATCTTCATTCGGATGCACTCGGAGGGTTTGAGCTGGGATGATCACCCAAAGACATTCCGCAACCCGCACGTGAATGTCCGCCACTTCAGTGCCTGAGAAAATGCCATGATCGTCCTTGTAAAGTTGGGCACCTCCTGCCAACACCGATGTACTCTCACTCACATCCACATCCTTCTTCTTGTCTTCCAATTCATGCAGCAACCACAACCTCGCCTCCGACTTCCTGCGCTTACGTGAGAATGAGGGCAGAGGATCCTATTTCGACCTTCGATCCCCCTCCCCCAGCGCCAATCTTCTTTCCCTCCATACTCTTTTAGCATCCAAAATCCTCCTACCCATCTTTCGTCCCCGGGCCAGTGAGGCAGCACCCGGAACCAGTCTGATCTCATCTAACTCAAGGAGCAAAGAGGCCGCCCGAAACTTGTTGTCCCCCGCACCTTCAGTGCATGCCACCTCAGACACCATCTCGTTAGAAGTCTCCCTCCACCCAGACCTGTCCACAGATTCCCCAAGAGATGGCGCAACACCCCCATGCAAACATGTTTCCCCACTGCCCAACAGGGGCGACTTTGTAGCCCCCCTTAAAGGGGTCGGCCCTCCCAACCCATATGCAGAGGGAACCAGGATCCAAATTGCAAGACGAGAGACGGAGCTCCGAGGCCTCAACACACAGCAGAAGCAAACAAAAGGAGGCACTACCAACCGAGAACCAAACCTCCGCAGGAACCGGTTTCCATTCCCCCGTCAGAGAAACCACGACATCCCAATCTTCTCCTGGGCAAAGACCGGAGCATATCAATTGGTCCACGTCTCCTACGCTACGGATCACCTCCCTGATCGTGGACAACCTTCGACATCTGATCGGCAGACTAATGATCTCCGCAAGTCGCTGCGTCCGAGCCCGAGCCACACCATCCTACAACCGAGGACGCCGCCATCGAACCGACGCCGGGAACAAGGCACATCCATTGGACAGGAAGGCCTCCGCCTCCGCAGCTTCCACTCCACGAGCGCACAACTCCGAATCCGATAGCCAGATCTCGTCCTCCACACATCCGACAGAACGACCTAGTGCCAAAACTTCCACCACCTTATTCAGTTCATCAAAGGCGTCCTCTGCGATAAGGATTCCAGAGCATCACCACTTCCCTCCAAGGGCCCAAGATCAAATCCTGCATCAATGTCCATCCTTAAGGAGATTCAACGGCATTCCTTCCATACATAACCCACGGACCAACATCTATAGCACACCTTATCTTTCGCTTTGCACAAATGTGCAATGTGACCCACAACACCACACACGAAACCCCTCCTTCTAGGCGGTGGCACCTCTACGTGCGAGTGCAATCCTACATCATCCTGGGAGTCGGGAGCGAGGTGCGCACACTACGACCCGACCCCCATCCCCGAGAATCCCCTAGACGAAGCCCCAGCCAAAAACAGACGCGAAAGAGCTTTCCCCCCATCACCCCGCACCGCGAACCCCCTAGACTACGCCTCGTGCTCCATCCTTAAAAACAAGTTTAAGAAAATTGAAATGTCCTATGACTAGGCTGAAGTCATTATCAAAGATGTTTGAGCGATCATCCTTGATCAACCATACCTTGTTTGTCGATAGATCATATTATGAATTCTGTACCAATGTTCATGCAATGATCGATCATACTTGTTGACCTAATCGATTATATTGATCAGATCGACCATACCTTTTGACTGATTTATTATTCTAGCCAAATCTTCACCAATATGTTGCTTATTTTGTTTCCAAAGTCCACATTTCTTGGACCCCTATGTATGGGACTCCATACCCATTACTAGATACACACCATTCGAGTTTTCACTCTCATTCTCATTAGCAAAGCTAGAAGCTATCTCTAAGTGCTTTCTCAATATTCTCGTTCATGTTCTTCGATTCCTTCGATATTTTGAGGAGAATAGTGTCTGAAGTTAACTCCACAAGAAAGCTATCGAAAAAGCAAAGTTCAATCATTCGCCAGTGTTCAAGTTTTCTGATAGTAGTCAGAACAGTTTTGGCAAACTTCTCAAGCCTAATGATTTACTATTTGAATTGTTATTACTTATTCACATACGCTAATTGTAATATAGTTGTTATGCTTATATCTGTGAATATCAGTGCAATTAAAATCTATTATTAATCCTATATATCATTACCCTTTCATTTGAGAATTATTCTTATTATTAGTGAAAAGGATAGTTTTAAAGAAATTTGTTTGTAAAATATATCTAATTCTATCATTAACTTCTTATGCATGAACGTATCAGTATTTGAACCTCAAGTTTGCATGAAGTACATGGATCTGGAGGATCTGCTTACTCAAGTGAAAGTCGGAAGAAAGTGCATGCACTGGAGTATGTGATATAGTGTTTCTGATCCAAGATTATGAATCTGTGTGCTTTGAAAATAGTTGAAATATCTGTGTAAAAATCTCAGGCTTTATAGTGAAGCAATTGACTAGCTTGACTAACCGAGAATTCCCAAGTCAAGAGACTCGTGCCATGATTTTTACCCAGGTGGGTTTCCACGTTAAATAATGTGCAGTGTGTTGATTGGCTTGATTGTCTGAATATTCTATGATTGTTGGTTGTTCTGCGAAAAGTTTGAAAAATACCTCATACCACGGTTCATCCCCCCAAAAGTGGTGTTGCTGCGATCCCTAGTCTCACAATTAGAATCTTATGGTAATATGTAATATGGCAATTGTCCTCTTTTCCTTATCTACATGGAACCTAACATGGCAACCTATTTTAGCACTAGGATTTCTTCTATACATAAAGAAAGCCCTAGGGCGCATTATAAGCAACTCATTAATTTCCTTCTGCAAACAATAATTGATCAAACATGATAGAAGCTTTATCTTGTCTTGGGAGGCTCTTGAACCTGGTATCTTTGACTTCCTATAATATACAAAATCTGGAGTGAATGATTTGACTATTGAATATCTAATTTTTTTTCTTAAGCTTAGATTGATATGGATTCACAATAATTCTTAGATTTTTCATAGAACTAAATAATTATTTATATAAAGACTATATTTGGTTGTGTTTCATACATCAGTATGTATACATAGGTATTATATTATGTATATAAAAGTCATCCTTCTTTTTTGTAACTTTGATATAAAGATTCCTGCTACCAACACAACCACCTCCATTTGTTAGAACATCTTCTATTTAGTTTTTGCACCTATATATATTATAAAATAGACCTTTGTTTTTCTTTCAAAACAAAGATTTGGCTCAAGATTGACCATTTTTAATTCCCGAGTTTCTCTGAATTTGAAAGTTATCACTTAGTAGCTTTCCATACCAAGGATCAATCCAAACAAATCCATAGCACAATATTGCTAGTGTCGACAATTTTGTGTCTTCACTAAAACAAGGTCTTTGAGATATGAGTTTCTAACATTTTCTTACTTTTTAATGATGATAAAGAAATTAATTAGGATTTTTAAAATAAATTATATATATTTAGTTAATAAACTAAGAGAGTAACTTTTTAAACAAAGCTCTCCCTAACAACATGAGGGATTACTCAACCATTCTCTATTCTCAACAACACTCTCCAAACTAGTGAGTATAGACGGATATTAAAGATGTGTGATCTCTTCAAAATATCAAATGGATATACAAATTAAATGAATGAAATAACTCTGAAAACATCACAGTGATCACAAAATTCTGCATTTGATCGTAGAATCATGTTCAGGCTTCTATCAAAAACATATTTGACTATAGAATTCCACATTTAAATTGATATAAATGTGTGATTATCTATCTAAACATCAACATTTGGATTTGTCATTCCATGCAAAATTATCAGTGTCTTTGTCAAACCATTCTGGTATGTAATAAAGTGATCTACATTATCTTGAGGAAAGCCCTCTAAAAAGGGATCTGGGGCACAGAAAAGTAAAAAAATCTTCTCTATCACCCATATTCATGACTTGATGGATGCTTATACGTGAGTCCTTGCAATTTCTCCTCCTAAAAATATTGCTTTTCTTTGTAGAGTTCTTCGAGATGTTTTTTTCAAGCCCTTCCACAAAATGAAGGTACATGTGATTTCTCAACAAGCAAACAAGGATCGCTACAAGTTGCATCCACCATGTCAGACTGTTCGACAGTGGAAGTGAAACAAGCAGGAAACCTATTGTGAAGAAGAATGAAAGAATGGAATTGCTTGTTTATTCAAGAGGTCTAGGGGTCCTTATATAGGACAAAACCCCAGAGAGCTCTAAGATGAGAAATACATAAATATCCTTAGCAGGGTAACAAATCTAATTATAGAATGTAGTACTAACAATAAGTCTAATTATAGAATGTGCTACTAACACTCCTTCTAAAGTTGGAGCATATTTATCAATCATGTCCAACTTGGACATAATCCAGGATAGACTCTTCATGGATAGAGCCTTTGTGAATACATCAGCTAACTGAAGATCTGTGGTGATGTGAGGAGTAGTAATCGTCCCAGTTTTTTGACAGCATCAAGAACAAAATGACAGTCCACCTCTATATGCTTCGTTCGCTCATGGAACACGGAATTCGTGGCGATATATGTAGAAGATTTGTTGTCACAATGCAGTAGAATAGGAGTAGGGACAATGAGACTGACTTCTTTCAGAAAGGTCAATAGCCACGTGATCTCACAAGTAGCTAGAGCCATTGCTCTGTATTCTGCTTCAGCACTGGATCTAGACACAACAATCTGCTTCTTGCTTCTCCAAGAGACGAGATTTCCTCCAACTATCATAGCGTAACATGTAGTGGAGCGTCGATCCTCTGGTGAGCTTGCATAATCAACATCAGTGTATGCAATGACGTCAGTGTATCCATTTGCCCCATAGAAGAGGCCATACCCTGGTGATTCCTTCAGGAATCTTATAATCTGGAGAACATCCTGCCAGTGGATGTAACCAGGTTGCTCCATGTGTTGGCTAGCTCTGCTAACTGCATAGGAGATATCTGGTCTAGTGACAGTAATCGAGTAACATCTTCAAAGACAGGATCTGGGAATGCGACATGCTTCTTAGGGTCCACAGGAATACCAGCAGGCTTGCATCCAAGTAATCTTGCTTCAATCAGAATGTATGATACCATATGTCATAATCCTCTTCCGTCTCTGCAGGTGGAACTTTAGTAAGAACATAGTTCTTGCGCTGACCACCAATAAATATCTTGAAAGACCGAGACCATGATACATAGTTCTCAGAACCCTTGAGTTTGATAGATGTGCCCTGGACCATCACAGAAGAAGTCGGGTACAGGGGCTTGGGTTCTGCAGATGCAGATGCCATAGTGGCCGCTGAGGTCAAGAAAAAGTGACCTAGAATAGTTGAGTAGGCTTACATATCATGTAGACCTATCAATACATTGAAAGGAGGTCCAATATAGGCAGTGCCTAACAAGGATCGACGTAGGGGAGGGGTTGCCTAGACGCTGGATTTCGCGCGTAGAGGGAGCACTGATGTTGTTGTGAGAGGGCACGAGTGCCACAGGAGCATGGGGGTGCCACTGGGAGCACGCTAGGCCTCTAGGGCTCGTGCAGGAGGGCGAGAGAGGCCGCTCGGGTCACTGCTGGGCACGGAGAGGCGCCGTTGGGCACCGTTGGGCACTGGAGATGCGTTGCTGGGTATCGTTGGGCCCCTAGAACTGACCCACGGAGGTGAGAAGGTTGCGGGAGAGGGGCGGGAAGATGCCTAGAGCCGGCGCACGGAGGAGGGGAGAACGGGGGCAGGGGGGCTAGCGGTGGCGGTGGGATTCGGTTAGAGCACCGGTCTAGGACCATTGCTCTAATACCATGTGAAGAAGAATGAAAGAATGGAATTGCTTGTTTATTCAAGAGGTCTAGGGGAACTTATATAAGACAAAACCCTAGAGAGCTCTAAGATGAGAAATACATAAATACCCTCACCAGGGTTACAAATCTAATTATAGAATGTACTACTAACAATAAGGCTAATTATAGAATGTACCAACACCTATCAAAACAGCCAAGGAATCAAGCATCCATGTAGCGGAAGAGATTTCATGTCACGAGAATAATAAATCTTCAAGGATCCTTTAAAAATGGCCCAAGCTTCACTATTCCAATAGCAAGCCCTGTGGCAGTTAAATACAGGTCAACTTGAACATAAATCTTGATCCATTTCTGACCATTATATGAACAGCCTATATAGAGATTAGAGAGATTCGTCGCCACAGTCAACAGGTCATCCACAAGACAGTTCCATAAATTTACTCTCAAGTATGTCTCATACCCATACTAATTTTCCATTTTCTCAGTGCTAATTCAAGCTCAAGGGAATGGGGTGTCATTGTTCCAATTCCGACCTTTAGTTTAAGAATGTTTAAGAGCAATGAGATTGACACAGTTTGACCTAGAGTATATTAGAAAGACTTAGGCATAACACAGCAGAAAGAAATGGTTTGTTTATTAACAACTGGATGTTAAGGGGCAGGGGCATCTAGTTTTGGGCCTGTTACGTGCAACCAATTATATGGTTTGCTCGTTATAAATGAATGGAATGAAAAAACAAAGAGAGTTTAATTATCTTGTATATATCTTGGGCTAAGTTTTTCTAAGAAGAAATTTGAAACTAAATTCAACACGACAAAAACATCAAGTAATCAGTGATCTGATGTCATGGGCAGAGTTCAGTAAGCAATTCTCTAAATCTGTGTCAGAAGGAATGAAAAATCAGATAATTTGTCTTTTCGTGAGAAAGCGAATAATTTGTTTTTTCGAAAGGAGAAAGGTTGACACTTTCCAGTCAACCGAATTCACACTTCCATTGAACAAAAGATCATTTTAAATTCACAAACAAGAATGAAATGATCAAGATGAAAGAATATTAAAAAAAATTGAAGATTTCAATAATAGTCAGGAATAAGTTTACAGATAATACAGCATATGTCAAAAATCATACTTCCCGATGTTGAAGATGCAGCACTCACCTCATTTTCATTAGTAAGTTCCAGCTTCGTGGCAAGATACTTTTGTATTAACGAAGCAGGTAAAGTGCCATCTCTGCACAAACATTATAAAACTAAGAATAAGATTAGTGACACCTGATAAAATTCATTGTTGAGTTAACTCCACAATGAACAATAGTCAGGGACAATGGATAGACATGATCAGATGACTTTCTGGACAAAGTATTAAAGGTGCCTCACCTTCACGAGGCCATCTACCATAAGAGTATGAGAAATGCAATCATTTGAGGCACTTTCATATTTTTCATGTTTCTGGACACTCTCCCTAACCCTAGCCTTTTCGTGTATAGAAAAGAATAAGATTTATTTGCCAATGTATATCATCTCTCATTTCTCTCCACATAGTATCTGAGATGTGGTCCTAGATCAGTGTTCTGAACCCAACCCCCATCCCCACCATCCAGTCTTCTCCTTTTGTCCCACCACCGCCAGCACTACCTTCAAGAGCATGTCCAAAAGCAGCTGCACCCCCTCCCCCCACTGCAGATGCATGTAGTTGTTGCCATGTGCCGGCCCCCTAACAGCAGTGTCACCACAGACAACAACCACATGCAACAGTTCTAGTAGTGCATCATGTGAGCCCAACCCCTGTAAAGGTGTCACCGTTACCGATCGTTCACTACGGGTCCCCTAACGAAAGGGCCGACATCGCTAGTAGCCCTTTTACTGACTAGCGCACCATGCATCCAACCGCAAATCCTTCACATTTAGAAGGTAACATCATCTTCTATGCATATGTACGTCTGCAATTCTTTTATGGTTCTGCCAGAGGAGAAAATGCCAAATGTCGGAAATCCGAGGGAATAGATGGGTAATTGGATCTCTCCAAGATCCAATTACCATGTCTCTTGTTTATTCCCACGTCATCTATAAGTGAGACACTGGTATGTCTGTGGGACTATGTGGGACTATATAAGAAGCCCCGCACCCTTTTATTCATTGAGAGATTCATAATAGATTATTCGATCCTTTGAGGATTTCTCACATGGCTTCATCCTGCTCCTCACAGAGTAAGGTTTCACGTAAATCTTGAGCGCTACACTTCATACTTTCATGTTCCTCACTTCTGCTTCCGCAATCTTTATTTGAACATGGTATCAGAACAAATCGATTCTACGATTCGATTATTCGGGTTTCAATTATAAGTTCTATTCTTGAACATTTATTTTGATTATGTTATCAAGATTATTTCAACGTGATATGTTCCATGGTATCAACATTATTTTTCAAAGTTCTTGATATCAGGTTATTGTCAAGTTCCAGTTTCTGCAACCCTAGAAAATTACCGACTACATATCGGCTCAGGTAGGCAGAACTGAACCCTAGAACAATTGTTCTTCTTGGTGGTGACCAATCCTCGCTTGGGGATTTTATGTTCTTATCATCAAACAGAGCTCCATCTCCATGACTAGTTTGGGTTCACCAAACACTAGATTCGTTAGGCGAGAACCCATCTTCTGAGCAACTCTTCTTAGTTGGAACCCATGGCGGAGTCCCCGCAACAACATATCAACCACCTGGAGCCTACAACCTCCAGCATCAACTATTTCAACACTAGTCAGAGTCGGAGCAGTAGCTCCCTTTTTGAGTTGTTTCATATTGATATCTGGGGTCCGAGTCATGTGCCTGATCATCAGGGACACATGTTTTATCTTTTTGCTGTGGACGATTTTTCACGCTTGTCATGGGTATTTCTTTTGAAAAATAAAGCTGAAGCAGGGAATGTGATCAAAACTTTTATTATTAAAGTGAAAATTATTTTCTCTGCCTTTGTGAAGTTTGTGCGAACTTACAATGCTTTGGAGTTTTGTACTCGTGATTTGTCTCATTTTCTTCCATCAAAAGGGATTATTCATCAAACTTCTTGTCCCTACACCTCTCAACAAAATGGCTTTGCTGAAAGATAGCATCAGCATCTGCTTGATGTTAGTCGGACTCTTCTCATTCAGAGTCTTACAACACATTCTTTTTGGGGAGATGTTGTTCTTACAGCATGCTATTTGGTGAATCGCATGTCGTCGTCTGTCTTAGGTGAGAAGACTCCTTTCTCTATATATTTCCCTGAAAAGGAGTCATTCTCCCTTACTCCTCGTGTGTTGCATTTGTTCACAAGATGTCTCCTGGCCTTGATAAACTCGCCCCTAGAGTTGTCAAATGTGTGTTTGTTGGGTAATCTAGGACTCAGAAGTGATATCGGTGTTATGATCCGTTGAGCAGAAAATACTATATCAGTGTTGATGTCACCTTCTTTGAGTCAGTAATGTACTTCTCCCCTACAGGTGATCAGTTAGCTTCATCAGACTTAGACAATGAGATCTACATGCCACCTCCTCCCATGCATGTTGTACCTCCACCACCATCTACTCCACCACCACCTTCTCCACCACCACCTTCTATCCAGTCACTAGTGCCACTTGTTCCATCCCTTCCTAAGTTTTACACGCATCGGACTGCGCCTGCTCATGGCTTTCGCCAAGCCCTCACAGAGTCTCAGGTTTGGTCTGATAACATAGATTCTAACGATGGGTATGGAGTTATATCGGTGCGGGAGTCATTGTAGGAAAATAGCACGCAGGTGGAGGGCGTTAAATCTGACCCGGATATTCCTATTGCAGTTAGAAAGCAGAAACGCTCATGTGCTTCTGATCCGTTGGCATCTCAGGTCTCCTTTCATCGTCTAACAGGGGATTTTCATAAACTTGTCGCTGGCAGTTAGCTATGGAAGAGGAGATGGCAACGCTACATTCGCGTGGTACGTGGAGTCTTGTTTCTACTCCAGTTGATGCATCTGTTGTGGGATGCAAATGGGTGTTCACAGTGAAACACCGTGCGGATGGCAGCGTGGATCGTTATAAGACGAGACTTGTGGCTCGTGGGTTCATCCAGACTTATGGGGTGGACTATCAGGATACTTTATCTTCGGTGGCCAGACATTCTACATTATGTATTCTCCTTTCTGTTACTGTGTCGCGAGATTGGCCTTTGTATCAACTCGATGTGAAGAATGCATTCCTTTACGGTGATCTTCAAGAAGAGGTCTACATGCAGCAACCACATGGGTTTGCTGTTGAGGGAGAGTGTCAGAAGGTTTGCAGACTACACAAGGCTATTTATGGCCTTAAGCAGAGTCCAAGGGCGTGGTTCCAGAAGCTCTCGGATTTGATAGAGCAACGGGGGTTTGTGTGATCGACTGCTGATCACTCCTTGTTTGTGCAGAAGACGCTGAGAGGTACTATCGTCATTCTTGTGTACGTTGATGACATTATTGTTACAGGAGATGATGAACAAGGCATTCAGGGAGCCAAGAACTTCCTAAGTCAGCAGTTTGTGACCAAGGATCTTGGACATCTATGTTACTTCCTTGGGTTAGAGTTTGCCAGGAACCAGCGTGGTCTGGTGATGACACAGAGAAAGTATGTTATAGATCTCCTCTCAGAGACAGGCATGGCAGATTGTAGGCATGCCACTACTCTTATTGACCAGAGCATGAAGCTATATGATGATGGCACTGAAGAGGTCGACAAGAGAAGATATAGGGAACTTGTTGGTAAGCTACTATATGTGACCATTACCAGGCCTGACATATCCTTTGTTGTGAGCAAAGCAAGTCAGTTCATGGAGCAGCCGAGACAGACACATATGGATGCAGTCTATATGATTCTGAGATACCTGAAGAATTCACCGGGTACAGGACTTTTGTTCAGCATGGGCATATCTCTCTCAGTGCAGTTGAGCATGATTGACATCTATGATCCATCTTGACGGGGAGTGTTGAGATATTTCTACTTTCTATGTATCTTTTCGTTTATTTTATTTTCCCTTGTCCACCATATTTAATTTACCCATAAGTCTCTCCCTATATAAGAGAGCCTAGGGTTACAGGAATAAACAACTCTCTTATTTCCTCCAACAATATGAAAACAAAGAATATCTCTACAACCCCTCTCAAGATGAAGCATAGATGTCGATCATGCTCAGCTTGGATCCACATTTTTGAAACGGGCCTCTAATCAAGGCCCTAGTGAAGATATATGCAGTATGCTCTCTGAACTGATGTAGGAGGTGAAGATGAAGCCTTTTGAATCATATCACATACATAATGACAATCCATCTCAATATGATTTTCCCTTTCATGAAAAGCAGGATTATTGGCAATAAATAGTACATCATGGATGTTACATTGTAAGTGCATGGAAAGTGGTACATCAATGGGAAGATCGATCAAGACTAATTTAACCTACATTATCTCAGTAGTTCCTTGTGCGATACCTTCGTACTCTGATTCGGGCTGGATATGGCCACCATTGTATGTTTCTTGCTCTTCCAGGATACTAAAGATCTACTGATAAATATTGTTAACCCTAAGGTAGACTTCCCGTCCGTAGGGCATCATGCATAGTTAGCATCTGCGTAAGCTGAGAACATTAAGAGACGTCCCTTTCTTGAAAAGTAGTCCTGCACAGAGAGATCTTCACGAACCGAAGAATCATGTGAACATCATCCATATGTACCTGTCTGGGTTGCTCCATGAACTGGCTAACCCAACTAACAACAACTAAGATGTCTGGTATGGTGTTTGTAACATAATGAAGTTTCCCAACCAGCTCGATGTATCTCCTCTTATCCACTTCCTATGTATCATCATTGTATAGTTTCATCCTCGAGTCCATAGGAGTAGTTACAGGTATGCACTTGCTCATGCTAGGTTTGCTAAAAGGTCTGCAACATACTTCCTTTGGGTCATCACAAGACCATGTCGGTTTCTGGTTAACTATAATCCCAGGAAGCATCGTAAAGAATCAACATCCTTAATAACAAATTGTTGCCCAGGGAACTCCTTAGCCTTGTTAATCTCATGCACATCATCTCCTGTAACAATGATATCATCAACATAAACCAAAATAACAATTGTACCTCTCATGGTTCTCTGAACAAACAATGAGGCATATGCACCAGTGTTGTAAAAGTCCCTCGATTGCCTTGACTAGTAGATCTGACTAGTCTAGTAGGTTAGGTGGTCGACTGAGTATTGACTATTTCCGACTAATCGATCGGTTTTTGCTTGGAGATATCATATTTTTATTTTATTTTTTATTTTTATTTTTTATTTTTATTTTTTTAAAACAAACTTATTATAATATGCATACTACAACAACAACAAAGCCTCATCCCACTTTAAGTAGGGTCAGCTACATGGAATTTTGGCCTTCATTCAGATCTATCTTGGGTCATTCTCGGGCTTAAATCCAAATTCTAATATGCTTACTATTTTATTCAAATTCAATTATTTCTTTCTTCCATTATTATCATATAAAAATGTATAAATCTATGTAAATATATAAAAATATATGTATAAAATGATTTCTATATTTAAAATAATAAAAAAATCAAAGTTAATTAAAGCCTGGCTAATTCCTTTTAGTCGTCCGAAATGACTAATAGGATTCAGACTCTTATCAGAAGCTTTTTCTGTCTGATGGTAGACAAGAGAGAGGGGGTATTCATCTTATTGAATGGGAAGTAGTTATGAATCACAAAAAGATAGTGGACTAGGAGTTAGGAAGCTTGCATGAATAAGGCCCTCCTTACTAAATGGGTATTAAGACTGCGGGGTAATAATGAGGACTTAGTTTGCATATTGTTGTGGAAAATTTATGGCGTGCAGTATGCTCTCACTAGATTTGATGTTCGATTTCCTTCTTCTCTTCGGCACGTCATCACTTAAATTCTTCCTTAGTTGAGGGAGAAGTTACATCCGGTGGTCAGAAATGGCGACCTATTTAGATTTTGGCTTGATGACTGGGAGGGTACTGGCATTCTGGTTGAATGGTTTCCATGGCTTTTTGCTCTCACAGATAACAAGAATGCAACGTTAAGTTAAGTCTGGGTAGATGGAACCTAAACACCTAGATTCAACATGATTTCTCGGAGTAGAGGTTATTGGAATTTGCTACATTGAGCAAAGATTTGTCTGATGTTGGAGTTCTATCAGCTAGTAGAGATCATTTTAGATAGGAAGACAGCACATAGGTCACAATCCACGGTACTGATGCTTTTGACTGGAGAATTATCTGGTGATGTAAGATCCCACTAAGAATTAAAGTTTTCTATGAATTGCCAGACGTGATCGTCTTTGTACCATGATGTGGAGAGACAAAATCTTTCATACTACAGATTTGATTTGTAATAGCGGCGGTGAAGAACATGAAGATATGGGCCACTTATTTTTTGGATGTCGAACCTCAATTCCTATTTGGGCAAATGTTGATATTCCTTGGCTGAAGACTGACAATTGTATGATGCTCTGGGACTCGATCGGATGGATCTGTGGAAATTCTCACGAGGATGTTTCGCTCACTTTCGCACTACAATGGACTATTTGGAGTGCGAGGAATGAGAATCTAATTAGGCACCAACACTTCTATATGGAATATGTCATCATTGACCCTTGCTTCAGCTCAGCAAACAACCACCTCTGATCTCTATCTAATGATTAAGGTAGAACTAGATGTGAAACTCATCAAGAAATGTATCCCATGTAATGGGCTCCTCTAGATGTTCCTTGGTGGCGTACCAACAACGTTCAACATAGCCTATTAGTAAACACTCAACAAATATGAGCCAAGACTCTCCAGGCGCATGTATCATCCTTAATACTTTGGATATGTGATCAATCCATAGCTCAACCTCATCTGGTGTGCACGTGCCAAAGAATTAGGGCACCTTAGACCTCTGATGTGCTGCATAAGTCGTTTGACATTTCTTTAACGCCTCTAGATCCTTCAATCCTTTTGAGTCTAGATACACCGAAGGATGAACATTGTCCCCTTCCTCGTGAGAGGACTGAGAAAAGGAATCGTCCTCCTCAAGGAGCCTCTAGTCCAATACTTCCTGACGATGTTGTACACCATGTACAGCTCGTACGAGTAAATGCAACTGTTGTGTAACGTCAAGGTCGACACGAGGCAACATGATTCCTTGTGAGAGTCATTATTTTAGAAAAAGCTTTTTATGCTTAAAGAGACAAGGAACTTATTATGAGAATTGAGTTATTCTTCTTAAAGTCATGCCCAAGTCGGAAGACTCCAACAAGTTTCTATATTTCAAATCCCGTTTTCTATATTTGAAATCCCATTGATAATCTAAATAACACTATTCACTAATGCAGTGGAAAGCAAGGTATGTATACTCAACTCTATTTGTGATATATACATATATTGTAAAAACTAAATTACACCAAGTTATTCTAATTTATATTGGATCACATGTTCCCTTGATTTTATTTATTTAATAATCATGTAAGGACTACCATATTGATCTCGATATTTCCACATGTTGATTAGAGTTCGCACAGTATACATTTGCAATTATTGATATCTGAGCATGGATCATTTCTCATAAACAAGCGCACACCAGTACAAAATTTGCTGGGCCTCTACTACGCAAGAACTCGATAGCCATCTTGAGTAAATTCTCAAAACCTCTGTTCAACTAGAACATGAAAAGATCATAACCCTAATTTCTCCAACTTCAACTTACATCCCAGGACACTTCTCACAGTACTGACACTTGAAATAGAATTTGATGTGGCAACACCTAATTCTACTCAAAGTCTTAATATTGTGTATAAGTATGAAACTAAAAATGCCAACCACACCACGTACCTACTCCGTCGAGCGACTCTAAATGCAACCGACTGCTAGGTGCAACGCGTCACCAACTCATTCATTTGGGTCGTGACCTTCATGGTATCTACCCAGGACCATAGGACCCAAGGGTGCATGCCCCATCCCTTGCGACACCTGACTCCATCTACACCAATTACATAGATTTTCACCCAGGAACGATAAAAGAAATAAGACATCAACTACAATCATTGCATTATGTCTTAGTTTGTTGGGAACTTGAACGTTTGATGTCGATAATTCTTACTTTCATTTTTTGGTTACAATCCATTAACTAATGTGTCTATCTGGGGATCCTTAAATATGTAATGTCTCGAATTCTCAAACTCTATCCTTTCTAGTGATGACCACAGTATTAAGATTTATCCTGTCAATTTTTTTATAATCCTCCTTTAAAATTATACCATCCTTAGTTAAAATCATATTTTTTGAAGTCTACATAACAGTACAATATATACAGGTCTCCTGATTTTTCTACAGTAGGATATACAATGGAGTACCACGTAAAGAACTTAAGGTTTTAGAAGGGAAAATGGTTCCTTGATCCACTTGTGATTTTTGAAATTTAAAAGTATCATTGATTGGCATGGGATCAGTTGGCATGACTTTACAAATAATTAGATATGTCCCGGTTGTTAATGCATGTTTCCTCTCTCGAGCTGGGCATTAGATATTTACATCCAAGTAAATCTAATTCTCAAGATACATAAGCAACTCTCCTCTCCCATTACTGCATAACCAAATCAAATCCATGTCTAGCCCATAACACAAGCCATATTAGATTTCGCATATGATATTAAACAAACTAATGAAATTGTTAAAATGCAACCCCTCTCTCCAATTGGGTCTTGAATTCTGAATAGTCAAAAATCTCATCCCTAAGGTATAACATTAGTATCTAATAACCCTCTTTTATCACATTCAGATCCAGGACTTAATTTATATCAATAAGCTCCTAATAGATACATCATTTAACATTTACAATTAAAAGGTTTGACTATAAAGCACATACGTTCCAACCTAATTCACAGTTCATATATATAATCACACAAATGCAGTACCTCATCTCTCCAACAATTATTTATCAAAGCTGATGATTGGTTAACATAGATAATTGGTTGACATAGATAGTAGTACATGGTTTACTAGAAAATATAATGCAAAAGTGGAATCAGGGATAAATGAACAAAACAATATTGAACATAGGATTTTACGTGGAACCCAACTCCCTAAGGAGCGCGATGAAACCACGGAAGAACGCCTCAAACGGCTGATTTATGTATTGCACTTTCTCATCCTCCAAGTACCACCACTAATAGATGTGGGACTAAACTCAGGTATCTGGTAAATAGATCTAACAATGATCCATTTACCCATCATACATGATAAATGACGCATACTCTAACACTCCCCCTCAAGATGGAGCATGCAATGCTCAGCTTGGACAAACAGAAAGAAATCTCTCAAACTCACAATACAAAACACTATAGAGAATATCAACTCAATGGGCACAATTGTCGGTTGTTGTCGAAGACGTCGCTTCTCATGTCAAGCAAGTGAGGAGGAATAAACGAGCGGGGGTTTGAGTCAAAGTGAATCTCCTCGTTGGAGAGCATGTTCTCTGTATTGCGCATGTTAAAGTCACTGCAATTGGAAATGAGTCTCCACTTGGAGAACTCTGACCGGCCACAACATGTGGACAACTGTTCCATCTCTGAAAGGGCCGAACTGAAAAAACCATGGAGACATCCTCGCTGGAGTCCACAGTCACTAGTAAATGGAGTTTGAAAAAGTCTTCTCGTCGAAGAACAAGGACTCTCCCATACTGGCTCAGAGAATGGGATCTCTACTCTAGAGTCCCTATGAAACCACACGAAAATCCTAGCTCACATGGCATAGGGAATGGGATCTAAACTCTGGAGTCCCTATGGAACATATGAAAACTATGAGACCAAAACAAAAGATAGGGACCACAAAACTAAAGCTCGCATACATATGTGAATCAACCTGAAGGTCCAGAATCTGAACGTCGATTCTGAAAAGCCGTAGAAACGGAAATCTGAACGAGCATCTGGACTGGAGAATCTGAACTTTGACTTTGAAATAGAATCTGGATCATCAGAGTGATGAGGTTGTACGATACCGTGGAACTCTACACTATACTCTCCCTTTCTCCCATACTGGTCGGAAAACAATGACATCGACAAAGTTGGGAGAAGACATGAAGATGGGGAGGACAAAAAACCAATAAGACGATTTCGATTTTGTTTCTCAGCTTCCCCTTTTCTAAAATTATTTTTTGGCTATTTTTTTAAAAGCAGTTCCCCTTTTTTATGGCTTTTCTTCAAGCAATTTTTAAATCGTTGACTCGGCTATTCTTCCTAAAAAATCCTCAATTCATTTTTTGATACGGTTTTTTCCTGATTCTCCTCTTTTTTAAACGGTTATTTCCTTTTTTTAGTTGTCTTCTCCTTTTTTTGCAAATAAGGCCTCTCTCCCTTTTTCCAGCCTTTTTCTCGTTTTTAAGACACACAGCCCAACTGGAGCCCAAACCGCAGCAGATTTCTTCCCCCTGTTTTTTTAACCGAACCACAACTGGGCCTCCTCCTCATTTCTTTTCTCTTTTTTTAATACTTCGGCCCAACTGGGTCGTTTCTCCCCTCTTCATGCAGGAGACAACCCCAACTGGGGTTTCTTCATTGCTGGAGCTTCCTCGCATTGGGGCTCAATTGCACATGGGGGAAGTATGGCGCCGCCAGCACCGCCTGAGGGACGACGAGGGCTCCAGGTGGTGGCGCTCCATTGCGACGAGGGTTGTGCCTAGGCAGTACCGTCTGGGGGGCACTGCTATGGCCCAGAGGCTTGAGGGCAGTGCAAGGAGGAGCTCGGAGATGTCGCTTGGTGCCAAAGGACCAGTTCCAGATGTGCAAGATTCTACCGCCGGCATAGAGGAGATTGGGAAAGGCGGTGCCGTCTTGCGCCAAACGCATCGCCTGCTGTGGAAAAGGTTGCTTGCCATGTCCTGCCAAACTAAATCGATGCTCATGGAAGATGGGTCTATGATGCTAGGTCTCAGATCTGGAGGCGATGGAGGCACCGTTATGACCTCTGGCTAGGGTTCCGTACAGAGCAGATGTACCGCTCGAGAGGATAGGCTGGAGATGCGACTTCGGGAGCAGCACTTGGTTGATGTCGCGGCTAAAGTTGCAGATAATTGATCCCCACCCCATGCAGAGGGCTCTTGGATACGCGTGCAAACAACTAGATCTTTCAGCATTGGGATTCCATTGGGAACCCTAGAAGTTGTTGTTGAATTAGGGTTTTCAAGCAAGCATAAAGTAGGGTTTTGGAAAAACCCGATCTTGAACGAAACAGATCTTGAACACGAAAAATAATCTTTGATCAACAATCATACATACTTGAATCTCGAACAGCATATGAACATAAAAACTAAATATTCAAAAATGAATTCGCAAGAATCAAACCAACTCTGATACCGTGTTAGAAAATATAATGCAAAAGCGGAACCAGAGATAAATGAATAAAACAATATTGAACATGAGATTTTGCGTGGAACCCTACTCCCTAAGGAGCGAGATGAAACCACAAAAGAACACTTCAAAGGACTAATTTATGCATTGCACTTTCTCATCTGATACATGAGGTAGGGGGCTTCTTATATAGCCTCCACAGAGCCTCCAAGTCCAACCACTGCTAGATGTAAGACTAAACTCTTGGATGTGGTAAATGGATCTTGGAAGGATCCATTAATCCATCTTACATGATAAATGATGCATACTCTAACATGGTTGAACTGTAAGCTACACAGACACAATTCCTTGCACAACCTGTGTTTGATTCATTGTTAATGATAATATCCTAAAGCTGAATCCTAATTATTGACTTCAATATTTCAGGGGTTCACGATCGTGGGAGGAAAGGTTCCTAATGGGTGAAAATAATTGACATGATAGTATACTGATATTATGTTTGATCAACGTAACAACGAAATCCACCTCTAAACCATACCATGGAAATTATCAAGCTTCTTTTGGCAAAAAAAAATCGGATCGATAATCATGTAGAAACCAACAACAAGGAGTAAGAGGGGATGTTGTTACTTCCGAGGGTGTTCCCTCGAGATCTCCTCTCGCACGAAAACGGTGTTTCTATCACTTGATCGCAACGTGAATTCGCCCAAGAAGGTTACCTTGAGTTCCCCTATGCAATGGCGGCCTCGGAACGTCGATCCAAGCAACTTCTCCATCAATGAAAACAGCTCTCTGACGGAAAATCTAACCAAACAGGAAACCTTCCGATGAGGGGAGAGATTGTAGGTGGCTAGGGTTTGAGAGAGTCGTCCATCTACCTCATATTTATAGCAAAATGACGTTATTCGGATCTGGTCCAAATCCGTAAATGGTTTTTGACCCATCATCTTAAAATTTCGATATACTGAGATAGAAAGCTCTGAATTTGAAGTTCTTGGACTCATTAGAAAGGTCTCGATGAGCTCTATGAAATGGTATGGTCAGTTAAATTTTTTAGATGTCAAAAATACTCCAGAATTTAGGATGAAAATATGGGGTTTCACAGTACTGAGTTCAAAAACCTACCGTCACTATGCGATCTACAATAACTGATAGAGCATCAGTATCAAGAACAAAAAGAATGGGTGCCAGAGGGCACCCTTGATGAACCCCACATTGCAGTTGAAAGTAACCCCCTGCAACTGCCCCTTCACAAGAGCAGCACAAGACGTGGTCGTGACACACCTTTTCATCCATGAAATCCACCTATCTAGAAAACCACATCTGAACAGTGTTGCCCAAAGGAATCCACATAATCATACGCCTTTAAGAAGTCAACTTTCCATAGAAATCCCTTTGCTTTACCTGATACCAGTGTACAACAATCTCAGAGGACAAAACCACATTGTCCATGAGCTATCAAAAAGCACTCTGAAAAGGAAAGATGATCGCGTTCAGAATCCCACTCAAACTATTGGCCAAAACATTTGCCATAATCAAATAGATTGCATTAGAAAGCACAATCGGGCACTAATTCTCCATCCTTGTGGCAGCGTCTTTAGAAAGTAAAAATATAAGCAATCAGTTGAGTTGAATAAAACCATAATTCCCCTCCGCAAACTCTAACACCATCCCCACCACCTCCTTGCAATAAGGTCTCAAAATTCCCTGAAAAAGAACACAGGAAACCCATATGGCACAGGGCAACCGTATGGATTCATGGTGAAAACATCCTCGCGAACCTCATGTATCCCAAAAGGTCTCATCAACAACTTTGTGTCAAGATCAGAAATGCAACTCACCCTCAACCACGGCCATCTCGACCTACAATGCGGCAACTGTCACATGTTTCTGAAATAACCCGTTATCACCCTCGCGACCTTCTCCTCCCCATGAAACTCCTTGCCTCCAACCTCAATCGAATGGACTAACTTCCTCCTTACATTCACCATCACATGAAAGAATGTAGCATTTGCATTCCCCACCCAACCACTTCTGACATGACCTTAGCCTCTACTCGAACTCCTGCTTCCTATCATCCTCCTCAAGGATCTTCCACATCACAGCTCACTAGCTCCTCATCCAAGTCCATGTTTTCCTCTAGCAAATCCAACCTCACCAATTCATCTTGCTCCCGATTCCTCCTCAACTCACACGCAACATGAGTTTGTTTTGTGGGAACGGTATGAAAGAAGAGAATATGCGAGGAATATAAACCACTCTCAACATTTATTTCATGATACGACTTATTAAAAGTTAGGGGATTGTTCATAAAACAATTAAATAGCATCAGATATGTTTGCAATATTGGCAGTGCTTTGATCTGCATAAAAAGGCATATATGTTTAACAGTAAACCATAAAAGATGATCTAAATGGAATGCAGCCGCCATCCAAATATGAGGAAGTCTTTAAATGGAAATAAGAAAAATATTTAAGGAAAGATACCAACTTTATTCTCAAGTAGCATGCTGATGTTTGAGGCAACAGACAATTTGGTTCACTGAAATTGAGAAAGAACATATATTTACTGTTTTATTCAGATAAGTATGTCTTCTATGCAAAATTCTTACTGGGAAGTGGAAGCAATTAAATTAAACCAAATTGCACTAGCTCGCTGCTCATCCTTAGCACTGGCAGCTTCAAGTGAGGACTGTGCAGAGTTGTAGAGATCGCAATTAGTGGTAGTTCTCCTCCGTTGTCTTCTAAATTTAGGAAACATTGTTGATGCAGATCCGTTTTTGTCGTTTTGTGATCTGAATTTTGATGTATGTTCCCGGGTATTTCTGACATGCAAATGACTTTCTCTATCAGTGCTGATATTTTGTTCTGTGACCGCAGAATTTAGGAGAGTGCACTTTATCGTCTTCGTCTGATTAGCAACTTCAGCTAGACAATTCAAAGGCTTCCATAGTTCTGTTTTATCAGCAAATGGTTCCATAGTATTTTCCAAGTCGTTTTTAGAAGAGATATCAGAAGGTTCACCATTGGAAGCACTCTGTAATTATCATTTTCTTCAATGTTAGCAGTAAGAGCGGAATATTGCAAATCCATAATTTGTAACAATGACGTTACCTTACTCTTACTTCGTGACTTTTTGCATGAAGCTTCTGGATAAGAATTTTCCCAGTTCTCGGGACCATTTTCCTTCTTTGTAGGCACTTGCACAGGTGAAATTGAACACTGTGATGCATCTATCTTTCTAGCATCTAGTTGTGTTCGCTTTGTTGTCAAGCCAGACAGGGTTGATATCTCAGGGGTGTCAATAACCAGCGAGGAAAGTGATCGCTTTTTTATTTTAACAGGCAATGGAATGGGTGAAACTACAAGTACGCCAGCTTTCGCTCGTTTTAGAGGAAATATCTTCGCCCTTACATCTTGTAAACTATGGTCTGGCCTGCAAAACAAAAATGCGAGTTGTGTTACCGCCACTACCAACTGCACAACGACCACTAAAACCATCTTAAAAATACCAAATAAGATAGCATCAAACACACAAGCACCCCACAATACAGACCATGAGAATGTCCTATATATACGCTTCCGCTTCTTTGAAGAAGATCCATGACAGGCAATTCCTACAAAATATTGTTGAGAAATATATTAATCTTTCCTCATCTTTTATGTATTTTCTATTTCCTTCATTGTTATTATGTAATTTTCCATCTTGGATTCATCATCTTTATATAAGAGAACCCTATGGCCTCATGAATAAACAAGTCATTTTGTTTACACATGGACGAGTTGACAAGTCACATTCAAGATGAGATACCTTGGTGTATGTTATTCGCCAATGATATTGTGTTGATTGATGATACTAGAGATGAAGATAATGTGAAACTTGAGGTCTGGAGACATGCATTGGAGACCTAAGCATTTCGTATAAGTATGGCTAAGACTGAATATATGGAGTACACTTTTGATAGAAGCAATGGTGAAGGAATCGAAGTGAAGATTGGTGACGATAACATTCAGAAGAGATATTCTTTTAGATACATGCGATCTATTTTGCGATATGATGGGAAAATTGATGGAGATATTACTAATATAATAAATGTAGGTTGGCTAAAGTGGAGAGGAGCGTCTATTGTTCTCTGTGATAAGAAATTCCTTTGAAAATCAAAGGAAAGTTTTACAAAGCAGACGTGAAACCTATTATGCTCTATGACCTGAATGTTGGCATGTGAACCATAAATATGTGCAAAGAATGGCAATAGCAGAAATGAAAATGCTAAGGCGTATGTGTAGACACACACATAAAGATCGGATTTGGAATGACACAATTACAAGGAAAGTTGGTGTAACTCCGATCGAAGGTAACACAACAACAACAGAGCATTTTCCCACATTAAGTAGGGTCAGCTACATGGATTCTTTGCCTCCATTATCTATGTTGAGTTATTCTCGGGCTTAGATCTAAAAAAAACTAAGATCCCTTCGTATAGTCTCATTTCAGTACTTCTTGGGCCTTCCTCTCCCTCTTTTAGCCAGGTCAACATTCTAAAACTCACCTTCTCACCGGTGCATCATCTAACCTCCATTGCAAATGGCCAAACCACCTTAAGTGATTTTCTCGCATCTTATCCACGATCGGAGCTACACCAACTTTCCTTCAGATAGCATCATTCTTAATGCGATCTTTACGTGTGTGTGTGTGTGTCCACATCCACCTTAGCATTTTCATTTCTACTATTGAAATTCTATGCATATGTCTATAGTTCACAGGCCAACATTCAGATCCATAGAGCATGGCAGGTCTCACAGCTGCTTGAGGATAAGATGCAAGAGAATCGCTTGAGGTTTCTCTATGAATTTATATATGTATATATATTAATCAGATCACCAAGGGTTTGCATTGTCGTGCCATATTTGACCCATCTTAATTTATGTTTTAGGATATGCTCACGCGCAGAGTGATTAGATGTGGCCATGAGCAAGAGGGTCTTTACAGACTGGTCAAGCCTCCTTATGTAGTGCATCTTCTGTTCCTATTGCGCATGTCTCCCTATATACACGCTATGGTGTCCGCTCCAAATATATTAAAAAAAGATGGTAAGTTACAAGGAGACTTCCAGAAGACAAGACTCGAGAAGAGTCTTAGAATAGAAAATAACATACTCGTAGTAAAAATGTTGTAAAGAAAAGAATGCATCATTTCTAATAACCAGATTTTCCAGATAGTTGCGACAGGTTGTAGAAGATCCTCTCTAGAACAATGGTTTTCTAGGAACAACAATTCCCCTAAAAAGTCAAGATATTTGTAGATTTAACCATTATGTGTTAATCTCTGACCAAATTACGGACGCCTTCGTGTAGTGGAAGAAAAGATGTTCCATTGTCCCAATACGTGACTCACAAAGGGGACATCTATTAGATATATCATGGAAAAGTCTTGCATTATGGTCCCTTGTCTTAATGTGTCTTCTGCACAATAGCTACTTAAAGAAACCAATTGTGTTCGGCAATTTTAGCTCCCAGATGAAGTTGCAGTCATGGACCAGAGTGTCAGACCTCAGTAGTACCTTATAGCCTCGTTTGACTAAGAATGATTTATCCTTCCATACCAAGTGATCCCGGCTCTTCGATGATCAATCTAACTGTCTGATAAATTCTAATAGGAGAAGGAAGTCCTCAAGTCGTTGATACGAGAAATTTGTCAAGAATGAGGGTATCCAGTTGCTATCTACCCAACAGTCCAACACTCGTGCATAATGGTTAGCAGCCAAAGCAAAAGGTAGGGGAATCTAGAAGAGAATGGGCTTGCCCCTAACTAGTTATTTGTCCAAAAGATAAAAGACTTACCATTACCCAGCACTGGAAGAAAGATCTCTTGAAAATGAGGCAGGCATCCCTAAGTTGATCCCTTTCCAAAAGACTGACGGGTGAAAGTGTCGGGGATGTGGCATACCATTCTGGACCTCAATGCTATACATGTTGTGAAGGAGACGGCAACACAGGTCTTCATTTCTGCCATAAATCTTGTTGGTCCTTTAATTAGAAGCGCCTCGTTCATGATTTCCAAGAGAGAAATCTTAAGGCCGCCAACCACTTTAGTCAAAGTGATAGTCCCCCAATCAACTAGATGCATTCTCGAGCCATCCTTACCTACTTTACCCCAAAGGAATCTCTGCATGATTATCTACATCAAACATCTGATACCAACGGGAGAAGACGAAATGACATGAAGAAAACACAAACAACTGAGATTACAGCCTGTACAAGCACCATGCGCCCGGTGTGATGAAGTAGCCACTTTCCAGTCAAAGAGTCTTTTTCCCATCTTCCATGTCATGACTAACCAGTCAAACATCTTTAATCTTCCAGTGGACAGGGGAAGATCAAAATAGCGGATCGAGAGAGAACCGTACTTTGTATCCAGCACCTCACAACAAAATTGTATAGGTGAGAATGATCAAAAGAGGCAGCCATAGATTTCCCATGATTAAGTTTAAGCCTGGATAATTTGTCAAAAATTCCATTGTTAAGGCCACACCTTCAGCCTCCTCTTTGCCGCCCTCGATAAATAAGATGGCATAATCAGCATACTACAAAATAGGAATAAAGATATCTTCAACGGTATACTAAAATTCAAATCACTATGCAACACTTATTCAACCATGCAATACAAGACATCATATACAATCACAAATAGCATCGGGACAAGGGGACACCTCTGTCTAACACACCGCTGCAATTGGAAGAACCCTCCCTTTGGATGATCGTTAACAAGCATCGAGTATGAAGCTTTACTGACACAACGCTTCATCCAAGAGATCCAAGTATCCAGAAAACCTCGTCAAGATAGTGTCATCCATAGAAATCACCAATCCACAGTATCATATGCCTTAATGAAATCTATCTTCTAAGAACAGTCTTTGATTTACATCTCTTCCAATCTGTTGTAATCTCAGTAGCCATAGCCAAGTTATTTGCAATCTGCTTCCTGGATTAGCCGATTAGAGCAGCGAGATGAGGTGATCCAGAACCCTATTCAGTCTTATTGCTAAGACCTTGGCCACAACCAAATAAATATCATTGGAAAGCACAATCGGCCTAAAGTCATCAACTCTTTAAGAAACATCCCCCTTTGGTAGCAAGATTTGAGAGTCTCGTTAAGTTTCTCAAACTCAACATTTCCTCTAGCAAACTCCTTTACTACCTCCACAACTTCACTTCCAACCACCATCCAGAACTCACAGAAGAATAACACAAGGAGCTCATTGGGCCCAAGAGCACCATAAGCATTCATAAAGTGATTTGCATGTTGTTCAGAAACTTGTAAGGCCCCTTGCTCAGACCATCTCCAAGGTCTAACTACACTTCTTCTTGAGAAGTCATGAAAACGATTAGCAATTGCATGTCCAATCTCCGAGTCACCTTCAACCCTCCTTTCATTCACCACCATCAATAAAATTATGTTTTGATGACGCCTCTCACTGGCAATTCTATGGAAATACAATGTGTTTGCATCACCCACTTTGAGACAAGAGTGTCGTGATCTCTGTTTTCATTCTACCACACGTTTCTAATCTTCTGTTAAGATGACTTTTTGGGTTGTTGCTCTATCGATGAGTTCCTCAACTAACAGTTATCTAGTGTCCTCCAATTTATCGATTATGCTCACCTATGCTTCTGCCTCCTGCTCGACGTACTCTCCGAGCCTCTCTATCATGCTTCTTGAAAGAGTAAAGCCGTAAGCGCAACAAGACCAACTTTTGGGCCATATGTGATGTCGTGGAACCTTATACCGATGTGGAAACCTAGTGGCTTTAGATCAAGTCTCTGATGTTTTCTTCATGTAACCAAGCATGCTTAAATCTGAAGAAACCCCTATTAGGAGACGCATCTCTAAAATCCCAAATTAATGACGTGTGGTCAGTCCTGGTGCATGGCTTAGAGGTAGAGGCGAAGAGAGGGAAGGCCTCAAGAAGCTTTGTAGATGCCAGAAAACAATCAATGCAGGATCAGAACTAGAATTTCTCCAGATATACCTAGTGTCTGACCCATCAATCACCTCAAGCTCCAATTCATCAATCAAATCTGCAAAATCAGTCGATCCATGGTCTTGACCCCCCTCTCATGCGAGGACGGTCCAAAGAAAGCAATGTAACATTGAAGTCACCTTCAACCAAACATGTTACACACGAGAATGTGTTTCTGGCACTACAGAGATCAACCCACAAATCTGCCTTTAAAGCATCCAAGCATGGGCCATAAACAGATGAAAACGCAAACTATGTGCCCGACACGGCATTCTCTAACAAAATAGTAAGTACACGCCTTCCCTTCAGTTCAGAAACCATGCTAAAGACAGTCTTTCTAAGCAATGATCAGACACCCCCTTATACCAATTACGTCCAAAGTTATGTATTCTATCTGAGAACCATACCCCGTATATCTCCAAAAGTAATTAGGACATGAAGAGACTTTGGATTCCTATAACAACGCTACATCGCATCCCCATTCGACGAACAGAGCTCCAATGGAGCTCCATCTTTCTAGGTCACTCAAACCCCTCACATTGCAAGTTAAAACATTCATTTAGAAAGCTGAGGACCCGAAGTTCTGAAAATGATTGCTGACACCGCCACTTTGATTATGTTTTGAAATAATCACTCTCTCAAGAGTAGCCATATTTGTACGTTTTCCGGTCATGTACCTTATTAACCTCCTTCCATGTAAACCCCCTTCGATAGAAGAACACGAAGAGGTGAGTACAGAGGTACCATTATCAATTGTTAGCTAAGGAGTGCTTCCTGAGTATGGTTGAACCACTCCAACTTCAAGTACACTGACTACTTGCTCAAGAGTGGAGTTCCAGAGAAGAGAACTTGGATCACCATCAAGTGTAGAAGAGTTTTTGCAAGGGCAAAAGGAGACCCCACATACTCTAGTGATGTCGCTTGACCAAACGCAAAAGGCAAAGATGGAAACTAGATCATGAGAGACACCAAGGGAGGCAACACAAGAAGCATTAGGACATCACATAGGGCTTCATGCGAACCCACGAAGGGGAAAACCTCGATTGCAGAAGTCCTATCAGGTCCCTTTAACTGGGTTTTCGGATTTGATTCCAAAGCCATGTAAGCACCTTTGAACCGTGACCCAGTGGGATTCCCCCAAGCAGAGCCTCCAAGAGAGGAAGTAACTGAGTTTGGCTAGTCACCTGCCCGAAGTGGCATCGAAAGAAAAATCCTGTCGCCTCCAAAAAAGGTGCAGCCCTAGATCGAAACTCGGCTACGCCAAAAGAGAGTCAACTGGAGCGAGTCTCTAAGATCGCATAAGATCTTCTTGTTTTGTCCCATCCATCAACTGATGAGATTCAATGTTCGTAAAATCATCGCCCTTATGAAAAAACTTCCAAAGATGGCTCTTCTGGGATCTCGAGTAATTGTTCCTCCGTGATTTTCGCAACAGGCTAATGCATCGATGATGTGGTTGATGAGAAACTCGCGGCTGCCTCGAACATCGAAGATGGTAACGGCGATGGCAGAATTACTTGTACTGGAAGCTTGAATAATGTGCAACCCTTTTTCAACTTGCAAACTAACTCCTTGACAAGAGAGTGGAATCCCTCAAGGACCACCAAGTTGACCAATGGGTCAGAGCTTGGAGATTGACCATCAGCAAGGATCCTTGTCACCGCTCCAAGCCCCCTCAGCTCTTGATTGGGGCTTTGACCAAATGAGAAAAAAAAGGAACACCGAATATGCGAGCTACCAATAGATTGTTGCATGTTGCTTCACCATCCGTGAACCGAGGGTGATGCCATGAAATTCCCAACCTCTGATAGGCCTGTAGAAGGATGTCGATCTCTTTTTTTGATAAACCACTTACACATACAAAATTGGACTCCATGCTAACCATGTCTTTCGAGAAAGATCTTCCCAGCAAACCTCGCAAGGATCCTAAAATCGCATGGGGATCCAATCCTCCAGTTGCTAAAATACAAATAAAAACCCTTCTTTCTTTGTGATTGATGCATTCTTTTCTAAGACGAACAATTAATGCATAAGTACTCACAATAGGTCGTACTGCTGAAGGAGTAGATCGCTTCGATTCTCTAGTGTTAACGGTCGTGTTGGCTTACTAGGTGAGCAAGCAAGCATGTCTTCCATGACCTTCTTTCCCACAAGCGAAATACCATGGGGGTAGTATGCATGCCGTAGTCCGATGCCCATAGAACCCACATCTGAAACAGCGACGGCCTCGCTTCTGATGGGTAACAACCAACCAGCCCTCTTTCTCCCCCTTCCCTTGCATGTTTAATGGCTCTCCCGTGCCTCTCCACTTTGATTTCGATATTCCTCCTCCACTTCTTCACCCCTCCTCCGATCTCCCACCCTAGGCGCTCCATTCGGCGCCTAGAGATCCCCGTCACAAATCAAATATTCCAACTCATTCTCCATGTATATGTGTCACCTTCGATTTGGTCACCTTCCTCTGCATAAGCTATGTAGAGTCCTCCTGCGGATTTCATCTTAGTCTACATTTCAACGCGTGGCTTGCCTGCTTGGGAATTATCATCGTTTTAGGTTTCCTATTCAACAGTCATAGTAGGAGTTCTTTACTTAAGCTTGTTCATTTTGATATCAAGGGTCCCAGTCGTGTTCTTGACCACTATGGGCACAAGTTTTGTATTGTTGTTGTCAATGATTATTCTAGATTTTCTTGATTTTTCTTCTGAAAAACAAGTCTAAGATGGAGTTTGTCATTTAAACTTTCATAAATGAGGTTAATTTTCCATAATTGTTAAATATCTCCACTCTAACGATGCCTTGGAGTTTTGTATTGTTCAGCTTTCTCGATTCTTCATGACCCTTGGTACTATATCAGACCTCGTATGCATATACATCCAGCAGAACGACATCGTTTAACACAAACGATATCTTCTTGACATAACTAGGACCCTTCTTATCCAAAGTCATGCTCCTCACTCTTTCTAGGGTAATGCAGTTCTCACAGCCTGCTACCTAGTCAATTATATATCGCCATCCATGTTAGATGAAAATGTTCCATATTCAATTGTGTTTCCCGATATGAACTTTTTCTCTCTACCACACCATGTCTTTGGTTCCATTGCATTTGTCCATCATTTGACTCCTGACCATGGCAAGCTCTCTCCTAAAGCTTTCAAGTGTCTTTTTCTGAGATACTCTCGGACCCGAAAGGGGTACCGGTGTTTTGGTCTGATTAGACGGAAGTATTATGTAAGTGTTGATGTCTCATTCTTTGAGTTGGCTTTTGTATTTTTCTCCTACAGATGACATGATGACCACGTTTGAGTCTAGCATATGCCATCACCACCTCCATATGTAGCTCCTCCACCAACACCACCACCATCACCTCCACTTGTGGTTCCTACACCACCACCACCTATTATGGTGTATATTTATGTGGCTCCACCAATGGCTCAACCATGGCGTTACTTTAACGCTCGCAAGCGGCCAACTATACCCCCTACTCATTAGCCTTCCTCATCATCCAGCATGCTCCAATTAAATTCGGAGCACTTCGATTCTACCGATACATGATAGATTGGTGATTTGTTTGGAATGGACACTTTACAAGTTGAGAGGCTAGCACCTTAAGTTACAGATCATTCGAAGGATCTAGATCAGCTCATTCTCAGGAAGTGGAGGCATACATGTGTTGCATTTCTGTTGGAGTATTTGGTTGTGCGCCCATTGAGTTGTAGCAGGGTAAATGGATCCTGGAGAAGATCCATTTACCCCATCCATGTGTTTAGTCCCACATCGTCTAGTGGTGGGACTTAGAGGCTCTGGAGAGGCTATATAAGGAGCCTCAGACCTCCTGTACTCATTGAGAAGAGCAATAGAAAAACAAGCCCCTTTGAGGGCTTCTCCCGTGGTTTCATCCCGCTCCTCACGGAGTAGGGTTCCACGTTAAATCTTGGTGTTCCATGTTTATGTTTCTTGTTATTTATCTCTGTTTATCTATCGTTTCCGCATTCTTCATATTTTATAACAATTTCCTCTCATTTCCCGTGTTTATTTGAGGCATATTTCAACCCAGTTGTAGAGACCCCACGGACATATCAAGAGGTTATGCAAGTCAGTCAGTGGCATCTTGTTATGGAAGAGGAGATGGCAACATTCTAGACGCATGTCACATGGAGATTAGTTACTAACCCTCCAGAGGCATCCATGGTTAGTTACAAATGCTTGTTTACAATGAAGCATCGTGCATATGGTAGATTGATCGCAACAAGGCTAAGCTTATGGCTTGTGCATTCATTTACACTTATAGGGTGGACTATCAGGATATGTTCTTTCCTATGGCATGTCATTCTACACTTTAAATACTTCTCTCTATTGTAGTGGTACAGGACTAGTCCTCCCAACTTGATGTGAAGAATGCATTTCTATATGGTGATCGAGAGGAGGAAGTCCGGATGCAGTAGCCACTTGAGTTCGTTGCTGAGGGGGAGTATCAGAAGGTTTGCATACTCATAAGGCTATCTATGGCCTTAAATAGAGTCCTAGAGCATGGTTCCAGAAGCTCTTGGATGATAGAATAGCATGACTTCACAAGATCGACTATAGATTATTCACTGTTTGTTTAGAAAATGCACAGAGGTATCATTGTCATTCCGATCTATGTTAATAAAATCATTGTTACAAGAGATGATGCATATGGCATTAGTATGGTTAAGGAGCTCCCCATACCGCATTTTGTCACCAAGGACATTGGGGATTTATGATATTTCATAAGGTTTGAGTTTTCCAGGAACCATCGAGGTCTTGTGCTGACCCAGAAGAAGTATGTCATAGATCTCCTTTCAAAGATAGGTGTCGTAGATTGCCGACATGTCATTACTCCCATGGATCCCAGATTCCCGATATGAAGTTATATGATGATGATGTAGAGGTGAACAAGAGGAGATACATGGAGCTCATTGGGAAGCTCCTTTATGTAACTATTATCATGCCAGATATCTCCATTGCTATAAGCAAAGGTAGTTGGTTTATGGAGTAGTAGAGATAGGCATACATGGATGAGGTTCGTATGACTCATGGTTTGGTCGAGACTCTGCCGACACCCACATTGAGTCCATGAGTGCGACATCTCCAATAATTCGAGACGAAACCCAGGTACTTGATTCAGACCTTGCAAACCATCCTCAGGACTCCCCGCTTCTTCTACCTCCCACAGACCAGAAAAACTCTCTTTTAGAGTTTTGCCCTTTTTGGATGGAGATTGATTTCATTCCTTACACTTCTCCATCATTAATAAAATTCAGGATTGACCCTAATTCTAAATTATTCTATACATCTGATGCTTGCATGCAGACTGGTCAGGGTATTTTTCCAATTGCAGATCTAGACCTCGATCTGGAGTTCGAGAAGTCACCAGTCAGATTCTGAGATGGCTCCTACAGGCAGAGGAAAGGGACCACAGCTTCCAAGCACTGAGCAAAACACAAAGCAGGGCACGAACCAGGATTCCCAAAGGACATGATATATACCTTTGGCCTTGCAGTGCCCATAAGGAACTCTTTAGTGTCATGGAAGAGAAAGAACCATACTATAGTTGCTAATTCTAACGTTGAGTCAGAGTACAAAGCCATGGCGTAGGGTAGCACTGAGATAATGTGGGTCAAATCTGTTCTGACAGACCTAGCTATTGATGCACCTCTTCCCATGTAGGTATGATGCGATAATCAAGCTTCTCTTTTCATTTCCAAGAGTGATGTCTTCCATAAGAGGATCAAGCACATTAAGGTTGATTGTTACTACGTATGCATGCATGCATGTATGTATGCATGCATGGATGCATGTATGCATGTATGTATGTAGAGTATGTATGTATGTATGTATGTATGTATGTATGTATGTATGTATGTATGTATTTCCAAGAGTGATGTCTTCCATAAGAGGATCAAGCACATTAAGGTTGGTTGTTACTATGTATGTATGTATGCATGCATGCATGCATGTATCCTTATCTTTTACTTATTTTTTATTTCCTTCATCTCTACTATGTAATTTACCTTCTAGGGTTTCTACTCTCTATATAAGAGAGACTTATGACCTCATGAATAAACAAGCCATTAGTTTGTTTCCACAAATATGATAAAACTTATCATTCCTAATATGCATCGCAAAGGTTGGCCCTTACTCTTGAACATTGTTTTTAAAAACGTGTCTAAGGGGTTGAGGCGTATGCCTCGAGGCACTTTTAAAACACCTCAAGGTTATAGCCTCAAGTAGCCGCATTGAGGCATATGCCTCACTGATGTGAAGCGCGCCTCGAGGTGCTAAGGGTTGATGCGGTATTGAGGTGCCACCTCAGATATCGTCTGATTTTTCATGTGTTTTCTATTATATATTCTTCTCTTTGAGTATAAGCCTTTCGTCTTTACTGGAGCTCTCGTTTCACTAAAATGCATATAATTAACATTTCAGCACCTATGAATTGGTTGATTTAATGCATCCATTTTTTCAGTCTATCAGCTTATTAAGCTCATTTTTACTCTGTTCTTATAAATCAGAATGGAGAGAGATGCATTTATTTTGCAGTTTATTTTTTTACCCAAAAAAAGGGGAAGCCCTCCCAAAGCGGGAGTCAACACACCAACCCTTTCATTAATAACAAAAAAGGTACATCAGTTGGATATCCAGAAATTGTACAAAGCATTACAATGCTCAAGCACATTCTCATTGTAAAAGCGTTGTCCCTTGAAAATGCAATCATTCCTGCCAACCCAAATAGCCCAAAGAACGGCAAAAGGCCTTTAGACGTCATCCGAGGACCCAAGACCCACCGACCGAATAGATTTCCGGAAATGCTCCAAGCTGGAGGACTGAACCCAAGCCAGCCCCAATGATTCCCAGACCTGCACTGAAGGCCTGCAACTGAAGAAGATGTGCTCCGCGTCTTCCATATACCCCTCGTATCTATCACTGTTCAGGTCTGCCACGCCAAACAGCCTTCCCCTCCTTACTTTATCACACAGATGGTTTCTCTTCAGACACCACAGGAACACCTTTACCCGAGTAGGAATCTTGCGCCCAAATCACTTTCATGTCTACACAGAGGTCCTCATCGCGCCCCACGCCCCCACCGCGCAGCTTCCGATAGGCGTTCTTCACAGAGAATCTCCCATTCGCCTACACATAATGGTCCGGCTCACCAGACATCTCCCCCGGAGAGGGAACCTCAGATTGCAACCGCAAGAATTCATCCAGCCGTTGATCTGACAGATCTGAAAGAAAAATAGGGGCCCACGACCCTGAGTCCGCCACCTCCGCCAGACGCGCCCCCCTGTCGACTGCTAAGGCCATCAGCCTTCCAGCACCCCCTCCCCCGTCCAGTCATCCAGCCAAAACCTGAAGAGCTGACCATTCCCCATCCTCAGCCGCAGAAAAGACCTGATCTCCGAAACTACAACACGGATCCCCACTCACAGCGGTGACTAAAATGACTTCCTCCCGGCCACCAACTCCCCAGTGATCCCGTAAATCCTCCTCAGAAGCCTGGAGACCAATGAATCGGAGGGGCCCAAAATCTGCACCACCCACTTGGCAAGCAAAGCTTTGTTCATTATCTCCACATCCCGGACCCCAAAGCCCCCCTCAGCAATCGGCCTAGCAAGATCCTCCTAATCAACCAGATGCAGGCCGCTCTTCATTTGCCTCCCATCCGACCAGAAGAAGGACCTCATCAAGTCCTTTATAAAGATATTATGCGTGTACTTTATAAATTAACATGAATCAAAGCGTTGGTCCCAGCTTGGGATTTTACCCGTCTTGCCTCTAAAAATTTAACATGAACAAAAAGTTTAGTGCATTTATTTTGCAATTTACTAACATAAGTTTATGTTTACGTTTTTTTATTGTAACACGGGTGAACCCACTTAATGGTCTAGTGGTCTAGGGCATTACAATGGAGACCACATTTTCCAAGTAAAACCTCTGGATTTTAGAAAATCAAATCATTCATTGCCATCCAAATGGCCCAGAGCGTGGCAAAAATCCTCGAGCGATCTCCCATTGAGTTTGAGTCCACCACACGAACTAATCTCCAAGATTCTGCCATGGCATCGCGTCTGACCCCCTGCACGCCAACCGTCGCCCAGATATGCTCGGACTCCGGGCAATTGAGGAGTAGGTGCTCTGAATCTTCCTCTGCCCCGTCGCACCTGTCGCAACTCATGTCCTCGATGCCCAGCATCCGCCCCCTTCTTACTTTATCCCATAGACGACCTTTTCTCAAACACCACAGAAAGAACTTGACTTTGCCCGGGATTTTTGATGACCAAAATATTTTGACGTCCTGGCAAAGATCCATATCACGCTCCTCTTTCGTTCTTCTCAGTTCCTCGTACACTCTCTTGACGGAGAAGCATGTGCCCTCCTAGTAGTGGTGATCCATATCCAACGAGAGCAACCTTGGCTCCGGCAACTCAAATAGCAACCAAAGAAACTCATCAGTGCGTTGATCAGACAGTTCCACCAGAAATTTTGGCACCCACACACATGCATCCCTCGTCTAAGATAGCATCTCCTCCATCCCAGCTGCCAAGGAGAAGAGACGAGGGAATGTTCCCTCCAAAGCTCCCTCCCCAGTCGAATCATCATGCCAGAACCTGAAGAGATGGCCATCCCCCACCTTAGACCGGAGCTTATGGACTACCTGCGATAAGATCCGACGGATCCCCACCAAAGGGGTGACTCAAAACGGCACCTTGCAGCCACCAGCTCGCCTTTTACACCATAAACCATCCTGATCAGCCTGAACACCAATGAGTTAGAGGGATCCCAAACACGCACCACCCATTTAGCGATGAGTGCCATATTTATTACCTCAACATCCCACACACCAAGCCCACCATCGTTTCGGCCTTTCGTAACGTCCTCCCACCTGACCAAGTGCATCCTAGCACCATGTTGTTTCCCATCTGACCATAGGAATCTCCTCATCAGAGCCTCGACCTTCTTGCGAACCCTAGCCGGCATCATCCGCGTGGAGAAGAAAAAAATCGGAATGACAGAGAGTACATACTTTAACAAAACGAGTTTACCTCCCCTGGATAGAGTGACCTCCTTCCAACCAGCCATTCTCTGTTCAATCTTCTGAATAATCACATCCCAGTCCGATTTCCTTAGTTTCCCAGCCACCAGAGGCAGACCCAGATAAGAGATAGGAAGATCCCCCAACGGACACTCGGTCTGGCCCGCAAGGATAGCACATTTGGCCGCAGCCATCCCGAAGGAAATAACCATGGACATGTGTTTGTTAATCTCGAGGCCTGAGAGTGCGTCAAACACCCCGACAAGCTGCATCACATTTGCATTTTGTTCTTCCGAGTCTCCCAACAGAACAATCGTGTCATTCGCGTATTGTAATAAAGGGACAGAGATGTCCTCCTTGTTGTACCCCTTGCACCAACCAATCTCGATAGCCTACCAAAAAAGCACTCCCAGAGCATCTGCCACAATAACAAATAGCATTGGTGACAAAGGGCACCCCTGCCTCACCCCCCGTTGTGGTTGAAATAGATCCCCCTCGGGCTTTTTATTCACCAGAATGGAATAGGAGGTGGTCACACATCATATCATCCAGCTTACTCAATTCTCTGGGAACGTTCTCCTCAGAGATACACGGATGAAGTTCCAGTCGACGCAGTCGTAGGCCTTGGCATAGTCTATCTTCCACATCACACCTTTCATCTTCGCCCGCTTCCAGTCAAGGCAAATCTTCGAGTCCATCATTAAACCGTCTGCCATCTGCCTCCCTGGAATGTAAGCTGACTGCCCTTGTAATACCACCGGGTCCAAAATCCGTGACAGCCGATTCGCCAGCATATTTGCCACCACTATATATATCGCGCTGGACAACGCAATGGACCTATAATCCTCAATCCTTGCAGGAATATCCCTTTTGGGGAGCAGACACAACAAAGTCCTTTTGACCCTCTCGAAACCTACATTTCCCTCCCTGAATTTGTTCATCACCTCCATCACCTCGTCCTTCAGAAGCTCCCAGAACTCGCGGTAGAACAAGATCGGAAAACCGTCCGCGCCCGAAGCTCCATCCAGATTCAAATCCTATACTGCCTGCTTCACCTCCTCCATTGTGAAGGGACATTCTAGTCCCTCCGCCTGATCTGCCGTCAAGGTCGTCACGCCCGTTCCTACCCAACCCCAACCGTCCCCTCTTTTCCTCCGCGAGCATTAAGAAGACATACTTGGAAACTACTCCATTAGATGCCCATGTGTTGACCGGGAGGGATGCGGCGCGGGAGTTTCGTCACGACGGAGGGAGGCTGGGTTACGATTTGCGGGAGAAGGGACAGAAACGGTGTGGCTGAACATGTGGAAGGTCCCGTTGCAGGGGTAGGTAGAGTTGCGTGCCGTGGAGGAGGAAGGGCGATTGTCAATGACCAACGACGTTTTTCGAACCCGTTTGGAAGGGGTTGCTACCGCTGCGGATCCTTGGGCCATTGAGTTCGGCAATGCCGCGAACCAATTCGCTACTTCCACTGCCTCGGTTTCTCGCATAGGAGTCGCATATGCCCTCTGCTATGTCAATCGTCGGCTTGCAGGTCGGATGCATGTCCGATGGTTTTGGTGGGGGAAAGCGGTGGACTTTTATTGTACACGACAGATGTTGGGTTGATCTCGACGGCTCAATTCGGTGGAGACATCATGCTCCTCTCCCCGGGGAGAGTGATCGCGAGGGACTTGAAGAAAATGGAGGCAAAAGAGCTACTCCGGTGGTCGATTGAGGGTTGGACTCAATTACGATGGCATAGACCGTCTGCGTCTGACGGGGCTACTCCTGCGGATTCGATTTCTCAGGTATGCGTCAAAGGGGTCCCGCTTGTGGCGTGTGGATTGCACGCCTTGCGAAAGCTGCTGCAGGGTACGGTGGAGGTCGTCGGAGTTGAAAGTTCAGGGTTACCATCGGGGGGAGCCGCTTGACCTAGTCCTCAATGTGCGGAACTTTACGACATCGGGCCTCGGAGGAAGGAAGCTCTGGTTCGCTGGAAGGACCCTTCACATTCAGATTGTCGCGGTGGAGCAGAGGATTTCGGGCCAAGAGGCCGCTAGATTTCGGGATGCCCACGAGCAGGTTCCGGTGTCTGGGGTACGGTGGCGACGACAGTCCTTAGAGCAGAATTCGAATGGAGGCGGAAGTTGGAAAGGTGACTCATGCGGAGGCAACTCCTCGTCTACCTCAAATTATCTTCGGAAATATAACTCCGGACCGACTTTTGTCTGACGATGCACTGAGGACGAGGACGAGTCGACTTCCATCGATCCCCGAGGCGGTTGCTGACGTGGATACTACCTTGCGGGCACGACGGGTCGACCCGAGCAATTTTGGTTTTCCGGATATACCGAACCCACGCGCCTTATCAGATTCTGCTTCCGGTCTCTACCACGATCCGATGATCGATCCGAAATGATTATGGGCAAAAGGGACGGGGAAGGGGGTGCCCTCCAATCGGTCGATCTTGCGGGTGCTTGGGATTACTACGACAGGGGGGACGCGCCACAAACCTCCGGGGCACTCTGTTGAAAAGTCTTTGGTTGCGAGTCAGATTGAGGCGGCTGAGGGGGGCTCACTGGAGAAGTTGGGCGACGATGGAGGAACTAAGGAGGGGAGAACACGTGAAGTGGGGCACAGCGTGGGGGATGGGAGGAAGGCTGGGGGGAAGGGCGAGTCTTCGACTGTGGAGTCACAGTCAACCAACGAGACAGAACTCTAAATGGGGTCCCGTGAGGAAGCTCGACTCGGAGAAAGCTTGTTGGGCAGGGAGGCGAGGCCTACACCTCTGGAGGAGGATCCGTACATATTCGGGGAGTGTTATGAGAGATGGACTGCCGGAAGGGACAAGCGGAAGCAACTGCATGTGTTTATGCTGGAGATGGTAGAATGGAAGGGGATCTCTCATGGGTCATTAAACGTTGCGCAGATCTTAACGAACCGTTTCTAAACCCTGGATAGGTCAGTGGCGGACCGCCTTGGCCTCATCCCTCCTAAGACGACGACGCGTGTATTATGTCAATGAAGATCCTATCCTGGAATGTGCGAGGCCTAGGCCAGGCGGAGGGCGATTGAGAGTTGGTGGCCTCGTGGAGTCCAGTGCTACAGTTCTCCTCCTTCAGGAGACTAAACTTTCGCATGCGATTGTGGGTGCGAGACGTGCGCTGGAAGGAGGGGTAGATTCGAGTTGGCTGAGCTTGAGGCCCAAGAGGCTTCAGTTATCTTGATGATCAGATGGAATAAAGATGCTTTTGAGATGCTGGAGGTGACGAGGTCGCAATTCTGCTTATCGGTTCGGCTGAAGCGGTGCTCTGATGGCGCCACCATGCTTTTTATCAATGTTTACGGTCCGACTGGCAATGAGAAGGGTTTTCTGGCTACGGACCTGGAACAAGTGAGCAGCCTCAATGCGGCAGGGACCTGGTTCATTGTTGGTGATTTAAATGCTACGCTGCTTCCAGACGGTCGTCCCCGTGGAGCTGGCGGGGAAGATCTAGGCTCGGAGGACTTGCGTTGGGTCTTACACATCTTGGGCATGTCTATTATTGATGTGGTCGGTTGCTCTTTCACATGGCTCAATTCTAGATCATGTTCGAGGCTGGATAGGTTCCTTCTTTCCACAGAGGTTGTTGAGATGTTTCCACTTTTGAGGGTGTAGGCGCTCCCACGGTCGCACTCGGACCACACGCCGATCTTGTGGACCTCGAGGGAGGAGGGGGTAATTGGTTTTTTTCTGCTTTGAGCGGAGTTGGTTATTAGAGGAGGGATTCAAACAGGTGGTAGAGGCAGAGTGGAGAGGTTATGCGCCGAAGGGCACGGTGGTGGCAAAATTGGCTAAAATCCACTCTTTGAGGTCTTTCCTTATCACCTTTGGAAGCAGGCTAAGAGCGACTCGGCGAAGCAGAAGAACGGAGGTCCAGGCGGAGGTAACCAAGTTGGATGGGTTGGATGATGAGAGAGGTCTAGCCCATGACGAATTTGAGACGAGAAAAGGGTTGTTACAGGAGCTGCTACAGGAGGATAGAAAGGAGGAGGTCGAATGGCGGCAAAGGTCCATACAAAAGTGGTTAAAAGAAGGGGATGCAAACACGAGACTTTTCCATATTATGGCCTCCGGTCGAAGGCGAAGGAAGTTTATGTTTACTTTATTCTTCAGAAATCATCTTTAACAAAAAAAATAATTGAGGATATTTAACTTTTAATATTATATATTAAGCATATGATTGTATTTGAACTGATTTTGTATTATAGATCAACATGAACCAAAAAACCAATACATGATATTGAACAATGAACATTAGTACATTAAAATGGATATCTTCTTTTAAGTTGTATATTATATCATGATTCTTTATATATCAATATGAATTATCTAAGAAAGACAATGCTATCCATATTTTAAGCACTAGAATATTAGATTTAGATTTGTCATTATATCAATTGTTTATACTTATATCAGATAATAATATGTTAGACCTTTTACACCATTTTTCTTTTTTTATTCTAATCAATATAAGTTTCATGATTAATAATGAAGAAAATAAAACCTAAAGTTATTCTCATTTGTTTATAATCTAGTATTCATGAATGTTATCCTCAGTTAAGTTAAATGAGGCTTACGCCTTGTCTTAATGAGAGAGAAACATCTTGATATGCCTCAAGTTTTCTAAATCCTTGTTCTTGAACATGTGTAGTTTCTACCGTTCCTATGTTGTTAGCATTAAAACAACCTTTTTTGAAAGGTTTTATTGCAAAAATAAGAGTTTAATAGTGTGCTCTTAAATGTGTACTGTTTATTAAATACCTCTTCACTGTTGGTTCCTTTTATTATTTTTCTACCCACCTTTATAAAGAGTAACTTTCTAATAATTTACAACTTCTCTTCTAAACATGGTATTATGAGTAGGGATCCTAAATCAGTGTTCCGCTATTAAAAAAATAACTATAACCCCATATGCCACTAAACAAACCTCCTCGCCCATAGTCACATGCAAGGGTGTCATGTACCCCCATGTGTTGTCAAGTCAACCCATGCATACATCAACCTATTGGGTGTCCGCCACTACTGTGCCTAACCACTAGCACCATTCCGTGTTGCCTTTACTCATGCTCTTCTGCAGATGCCAAAGTGTGATAGGTGGCTATTGAACAGGACCGATCATGGTGTGCTAACAAGCAAACACACTCAATTGATGCATCAACCGATCCAAATTCAGACAGCAACCAACCCACAGTTAGATTATGCGATAAAAATATATGTGAGTTAAAATTTATTGCAACTCTACAAATTATGTGTATAGGCGTAAGTATGTAGAGTGTCGAACACTGTGACGCAAGGATGATAAAGAATTATTGTTAATTATTTCTAAATAATAATAATTACTTTTTTGTTTTTTATCTTGTTTTTCTTGTTTTTATGTGTCTTTTCAATTATATATAATTTTATGGGTTTTTTAGTTGTTTTGATTTTTAATTTTGTTAGTTTTATATTTTCTTTTGATTTTGTACATTATTAATTTCTTTTTTATTTTAAAATAAAATGATTAATTATATAATATATATATTATATATATGTAATATATAGTATATGTAGATAATATAGCTTTATATATTTTTAAATAAGTCAAAATAAAGTCAAAATAAACAAAATAAAATATTTTTGTCTTTTTTATATTTTGCTTTATTTTTGTTGATTTTTATGCAATTTTCTAATTTTCATGGATTTTTAAAATTTGAAAATATATGAAGATGGTGAATATATCAAATGTGTGAGATTGTTTAGGGTTTAATAAATATTTATAAGTCCAAATTTAACCCAAAACTATTTTTAATATATAGTGACGAAGCCTTCTCCCACTATAAGTAGGATCGGCTATATGGATCCTTACTCAAATCCATGTTGAAAGATTTGAATACTATTTTACGTTGGTTGTCGATTACCTAACGTGACCCCCACAAGTGGGATTTGAATCTTGGTCTTTTAAGTGGTAGGCACACTACACTACCACCAGACCATTTAATTGGGTACAATTTTTATAGTATAAAAAAGGTGAAGCCTTCTCCCACTATAAGTAAGGTCGGCTACATGGATTCTTACTCAAATCCATGTTAAAAGCATCGACTATTTTTTACAATGGTTGTCAACTGCCTAACGCAACCCCCACAATGGAGGGATTTGAACACCGATATTTTGTGTAGTGTGTACACCTGTACACTACACTACTACTGGACCATTTAAGTTGGTACAATATATAGCATATATAATAAAGAAAATTCATAAACATGAAGAAATATTTTTGGATTTTTCCAAAATTTTTGTTAATTTTTATAAGATTTTTAGGGTTTTGTGATTTTTATGTTATATAAATTGTATTTTTTAAAATATTTTGGATATGTAGTGGAATAAATTATAATATGGATAATATGATTTTTTGAAATTTTTAGAGATATTTTCAATTTTTTGGTTTTTTTTAAATGCTAGAGAGGGAAATCTGTGTATTTTGTATTTTTAAAATAGAAAAATAAGGTTACATCACAAATAAAAACTATGTAGAGTCCACGCATTTATTATAATTTTCCAACAATTTTTAGCACAAGGAAAGTATTTATTACAAGCAAAATATGGAAAATAAATATATGGAAAATAAAAGTAATAACAGAACAAAGACTTGATTATAAATATAATAAACTAAACATTCATTTAATAACAAGTCCTACAAATCTAGGGACATACATGCAAGATATTCAATGCCTCATGTGGGGACTACATGTTAGCTAAGAAGGATCTAAATGTAATATCAGCCGGGGGTTCATGTTCAATTAAACCTATTTTACACTACATTATATTTACAATACTGAAAAGTAAATACAAAAGGCGTGAGGGTGTCAATGCAATATATCCTGGGGTAGCATACGTGGTACGTGTGGAGCTGATCGACGATCCGGGGCGCTCCACGTGGTGTCACTAATGGTCCAACGGCTGAGATCGGGTGATGCATCAACTTAAATCAAGAGGCGATATTAGATCTGGGACCGCTCCTCAATTGGACGATGCTAGAGGCTTGTGGAATAACAAGGAAGAACTTCTTCCCTATTGACTTTCGGTCCTTGATTTCTCTGGCCTCCAATGTCCTCTCTCGCTACTGATAAGCTAAGCCTGCTCTTGGGGCTCCTATGCAGCTACACAGGGGTTCAACTAGGTCCATGCCTCGTTGGAGGAAGCCTGGAGGTCAAGTCTTCTCCAAGTTCTTAGAGCACCCTTTCTTCGATCGATTTGGCCTCCAAGTGCATGCTCTTAAGATATATCTTGCACAAAAAGCTTGGTGGCTCACGGGTCAATGTCCTCGATCAAAAATGAAGCTACTACGTACAGGAAATGAGGTGGAAGGACTGATCTCCAGTGATGCGGCAAAGTAGAGATCTGATTCACTGACCTGGACAAGATCATATTGATATGGCACTAGGGGATTGGTGTAGAAGTGACGGGGGAGGTAATGGGTGTGTTGACGAGTCGAGACAACGGTTGGATCATAGTGGAACAATGGCCGGAGCTCTCAGCTCCGGCAAACTTCGAATAGAAATTTTACGCTAAAACAAACGAAATCATTAAGATAAGGAATAAAATGCGAAATGAAAATCCTTATTTAAACCTATACCTCAATAAGGTTTTACCCGGAAGCAGACCCTTCTTCGGAAACAAGCTCGACGATGGTGGATCAAGCTCCGACCGCCTTATCCTCGCCAGAACCTGGGGGCATCTTCCTATCACCAAGGGCTCTCTCTTGATGTGGTTTGTTGTGGTTCCAGTGGCCAAAGAGAGATCGAAATTTCAAAAGGTGGAGGGTGGAATTTATGAAAATGGAAAAGGGATGATCTTGTGATGGAGATTGGGTGTGATAGGAAGGTAGTTGGTGATGGCTAACGGTGTAGCAAGATGGAAGAAGATGGGAGGATCAGAAATGGTGAAGGGTTGGAGATAGAAAGAATCATGGAGAATGCGTATAAAATCGGAGAAGGGAAATATATTGTAACCAAGTCAAATATAGATATTTACACACTAATTGGGAGCAGTATCTTTGAATCATGGAGAACGCGTATAAAATCGGAGAAGAGCATGAATCAGGGTCAGTCGGTATCTTTGATACTTCCTTTATATTTCTTTTCTTTTCTTTATTATTTAATTTTAGGTTGTAATCACAAGTATTTACACACTAATTACATATCAATGTTAGTTGTTAATTTATGCAAATTCGTTGTATTTACGAGTATTATGCGAGGGATTTAAAGCCAAAATGAAGAATAAAGGTAGATAAATGGCTATTCATCACCCCCCCCCATACTTACATTTCCTAGTCCCCAACATTCACTCACTTATTACTCGCTTATTAGAAGAATAAATGATGCAAAAGAGAAAAATAAGAAAAGAAAAATAAAAAATCTAGAACAGTTATGATTTTTAAAATTAAAATCAAAGTTTGGAGCTTAGGAAGACCTTTGGATTGTTAGTTTTTTCATAACCTTATTGGGAATAGGAACCAAAGCTTAATAGCCATCAAATTCCACGATCATCGATTCAGTTCGCCTCAATAGCTATGTCAGAATAAGTCTATTCATACATAAATCCTTATGACTATGAGTCTCACTCGTAGACTGTATGTGAAATGTGGCTCTACTCATCAGAAATGGCAAGAAACGGTCTTCCTCGGTAGGGTAACCCTAATTCCCCAATCTAGTTACTCTTTCCTCGAGGAATGGGGTACTTCCTTCCAAGTTCAAGTACAACCGGTTCAAAGAAGAGGGGGTAAAGAAGAAGAATGGATTGTGACCAATGTAGTCGCATATCCTGTGGAGCTTGGCCAGTGCAGACAAGTCTCCAGTTGCAAACAACCTTAAAATCTTTTATTATGAAGCATAAGCCTTGCTTATTTATACATAATAACTCTGATGGGGAATTATTTTTCATTGACCTTTTTGCTCGTCTATTTTTTTGGAGTTTTTATTTCATGTATTTTTTAGTACTATATACATCAGCATTTATATAAAGAATTTTTCTTCTTAAGCCAGTAGACTATCCCTCTTTTAAAGCTTTATTGCAACACACAACATCTTTTCTTTATACGACCATGCCACTAGATCAGGTTGGGGTGCATTGACCTCCTACGCGGCGTATGTTTCCATACGCATGCTTCTCAAGCCAAAGAATCACGCCCTCACCACCTCATCTGAGTTCAGCTAAGTGTAGAGTGGTTGTCCAAGTTAAGTTATTATCGACAAGAGTCATGCATGTACATCGGAATATTTTACTTAGGCTAATTAAGATGTCATGTGAAGATAGTCTTGTGGACTCAAAGAATTAAGTCTCATTGACTTGAAAAGTTTTAATTCCAGTTCATATAAGGTTCATGTGAAAGTAAGTAGATTAAGGTCTAAATCAAGCTCCAATCTTCAAATTTTATTTAGACTAGTTCAATTGTCAAAATCATTCTGTAAAATGCTCATACACGCAAGGATACTTTTGTGAATAAAATTTTCTGATTTTGAACTTTTTTATGGAATTTTCAAAATAAAATGCAAAGTTTTACAAGTTGTTGAAATTTTTCAATTTTTAAGGATTTTTGAAGGGTTAGTAAATTGAATGTATTCACAAGTATTATGTACATATTACAAATGATTTTATATAAGATATATACAATTTTTATTCAAGATTTTTATTTGAACAATTGTTGTGATTGTGTATGTGCAGAATGTCCAAAACATTTGAAAGTATTTTTGAAAACATTTCACAAACATTACAAAAGCATATTTTTCAAAAATATCCCCAAGTATAGAAAATAATGTCAACAAGTTAGAAGACTAATGAGAGAACAGACGAAACTAAAAATGAAATCAAAATAGAAAGAATGAACAACATCACTCTCACTATACTTATGGTAAAGGATCCCTAATTATAAGCAACGAAAGGAGTTTAAAATGAATATGAAAATGCAGTGTGTACATCCCCTATACTTATGTCAAAGTGCATCCTAAGCATAGCCACAAAGATTCGACATGATACCTAGGGTGTAACAAACAGAAGAAAGAAAGAGTAAAAGACGAAACACATATATACAAGGTAGACAATTGTCGATATGCCTCTCAACAAGCACTAGAGTTTACACCCCTAACTGGATGTAAATGATAGGATAATGTTGTATCAAGGTTTAGGATGGCATCGGTAAAAGCGAATGTCGTACTCTCATCGTCGTCTCAGTGTGAAAACAACAAAGGCGACAATGAAAAATAAAACATCTGAAACAATCAAGTGAGTGGCTGCTACATGCTAAATAAAATAGACAGTCATATTAGAAACCTGTAGCATCAAAGAAAGCATTGTCTTGTGGTTAGAATGGAGTGAGTGGATGAAGTCGGTACAGTCAAACATAGAGAAAGAATGATCGGTGATGGAATCCTCCGCGTCAATCATCAATCTCAAAAAGGTATTCATGGTCAAGATTAAGAGACTCGTACTAAGAGTGGATAACCGATGCACATGACAGGGATAGGTCAAAGAGCACGAAGCAGGGCTCATCCTCGCGAGGATCATCAAGGAGATCAAAACACTCGATTTCATGATCTGACAGATCAAATGCACAATTAGGAAGGGAAATCGAGTACATAAAAAATGGTGCATCTTGTCGCAGATAACCCTCGAGGAGTAATGCAAACTCATCGATGAAAGCTGGGGAAATGATGGCATCTATATAGTCCTAAGAAAATCCATAAACATCATCAATCAAGAGGATACAAGGCTCATAAGGGGGTCTATCAAAATTAGAAAAATCCAAACCATCACCCTCATATAGCTCACTGTGCTGAAATGACTCAAGATATTCATTAGGATCTAGGAAGTGCCTTTGAGTAGGGGGATCAAGGCGGTTAGGACACGGGAACTGGATCAGCTCGTAGGACGGGTGGTAAATCAATGAAAACAAAACGAGTATGTAAAAAGTGGAAACTCTCGGTGGATATATCATCGTCTACTATAGTAAGTATCGTCGCATCGATCATTTCCCATGATCGGTGTGCTTTGATTCCTCGAGAAGTGTGTCACATTGATCTCGTCCTAAATCTCTTAAAAATTGCACTTTCATTTCAACATGATAATGACTTCGTTTACTATTTGCAGTATACCATCCACATGTCCTATTTTCAAAACACAGCATGCCTCAGAGAAGTAGAATGTGATATGGGTGGACACGAAGAAGGGGAGTGGAACAAAATATCGGACAGGACATCGACCGTACGGGGATCGATCTCATACCAGACGAGACAAAATTGTGGTTCAAGAAGAGAGTCATCCTAAACCAGACCAGGATGACAAGGGTGATGTGGGTGAAAAGAAGCCACAAAAACCAACGAAAGAATAGACAATGGGTCTAAATCACAGTCATACACCAAGCAAACTTCAAATTCGCGTACTCTAGTCAATAGTGACAACAGTAAGGGCTCAATCTTTATCTTTTCAGTTTTAGACTTAGGTGATTCAAGCGGTTATTTAAATCAGACTCACAAATGTGGTCTACTAGAATAGTTTGTGTCCAAGTCTGTAAAGCACACGTACTTAAACACGAGACTACTTGAATTATGGTCGGAGGTTAGTGCTTGCAGCGATAACAAGATCTGAAAATCAATCCAGCACTTAGAGCAAAGTCCAGGGATTTGGGCTCTAATCTGAAGTGTACATGCCTCACTCGGTCAGGAGAGTACATGCATCCAATGAGAGAGTTTCTCTTACCAGATTAATGAAACCGTTACGTTTAATTTCAGGTCCAGTGGAGTGTGGAGTTAACAGTCCCGATTTTATTTAGGTTATATTTTTCAATGCAATTCACCTAACGATTTCATGCCTTCCTTTTTATTTTAAATCCAAGAAAAACTGGGGAAGGAAGATGGAAAAGTCGATGGGCATGAAATCTATGAACGCATGTAGTCGATAGAGATGTGTATCTTGATCCAACACTCTACATGCAATATGATCTGTGCATAAATTAAAATAAACTATATGCTATGTATTCAAAGAAATCACCCTAAAACAGGAATTGTTATTAGCGTAAAGCACTGATTTGATTTGACAAAGTCCAAGCATATTAGACTATAAGTACATGAATATAATAGGGCTTTGGATCTATTTTACCGATTCAAGCAATACAAAGGTCTATGGGCTCACTCAACTAAGACGTAAAATAGAAAAAAGCAAAAAAGCCAAAACATGAGAAACAAAATAAAATGAAGAGAAAATAGAGAGAATCAAAAGTAGAAATCGATAAAAACCACGTAAAATTGAACAGGTCCCCAAGTAAACAATCACTAGGTAAAATAGACATAAAAGTGTGTACGTGTCAGAGAGTGACAATCGTTAAAATTAGTTATTTAACTCACTCTCTCACCAAAAATAAAATAAAAACTATAGTATGCTAAGCTATTGATGTTCTCAATCTCTCAGTCGACTTTTGCTTCTCTCTCCTGTCGGTTCGGTTCGAAGGAACCGACCTCCGCCTTGCTTGGGTGTGTCTATTCTCCTAGAAGATTTGTCCTCGCCCCGCAGGCCCCCGTAACAAAATCAAACAAGAAAGTGATTAGAATAGATGAACAATATATCAAATAAAATAAAAGGCAGAAAATAACATGAAAATAAGATAGATAAAATAGATAGATATACAATCTACCTAAACTACCGCTGTGCTCCCCAGCAACGGTGCTATTTGTTGAATAAGAGTGATCATGGTGTCTTACAAGCTAACACACTCAATGGATGCGTCAACCGATCGAAATTCAGATATCAGTCAACCACAATTAGATTTAGCGATCAAAATATGTATGAGTTAAAATTTGTTATAACTCTACAAATTATGTGTATATGCGTAAGAATGTAGAGTGTCAAGCACTCAAATGTAAGGGAGGATAGAGAACCAGTGTTGTAAAAGTCGCCCGACTGGCCCGATTAGTAGGTCCGACTAGTCTAGTCAGTGGGGTGGCCGACCGAGTACCGACTAATTCCGACTAGGTACACTAATCGACCAATTTTCGCTCGGAGATACCGTATTTTTTTAATGTTTTACTTTTTTTATAAGTAAACTTAGTATAATATGCCTAATGTTTTATTTAAATTCAATATTTTCTTTTATTTTATTATGGTAGTATATAAATGTACAAAATCTAGGTAAATATATGTATAAAAATGAGTTATATATTTAAAATAATTATAAAATTCAAAGTCGATTAAAGTCCGACTAAATCCGATTAGTCGCCCGACTGCCGATTAATCCTTAGTCAGTGACCCAACCGACCGAGTACCGACTACCGACTTTTGCAACCTTGTAGAGAACTATTGTTAATTATTTTTAATTATTAATAATTACTTTTATATTTTTATCTTGTTTTTCTTATTTTTATGTAGGTTTTCAATTATATTTAATTTTATGGGTTTTAAATTGTTTTGTATTTTTAAAATTTTTTAATTTTATATTTATTTAGTTTTTTTAAATTTCTTTTTGATTTTAAAATAACATAATTAATTTTATATAATAATATATATTATATCTTGTATATATGTAATATATGGCATACATATATAATATAACTTTGCATGTTTTTAAATAAGTCAAAACAAAATATTCGCCTTTTTTATATATTGCTATGTTTTTGTTAATTTTTATGTAATTTTTCTGCTTTTTATGGATTTTTAAAGATGAAAATATATGAAAACAATGAATATATTAAATATGTGAGATTGTTTCGGGTTTAATAAATATTTATAAGTCTGAAATTAACCCAAAACTATTTTCATTATAAAGTATATATATAAAGAACATTCACAATACGCAAAATAAAAATAAGCAGCAGAACGAGGACTTGATTGCAACTATAATACACTAAATGTTCATTTACTAATAAGTCCTACCAGTTTAGGGACACATGCAAAATATCCAACGGCTCTCGCGTGAGACTACATGTGAGTTGACAAGGACCTTATAGTAATATCAGCAAAGTTCAGGGGTCCATGTGCATTTAAACCTAATTATTTTACAATGCATAGTATATTTACAATATTAAAAAGTAAATACAAAAGACGTTGGGGGTATTAGCGCAATATACCTAGGGACAGCATGTGTGGCGCATGCGACTCTGATCGATGGTCTGGGATGCTCCATGTGGTGTGACTAATGGTCCAACAGTTGAGATCGGGCGACGCTTTGACTTAAATCAAGGGTCTATATTAGATCTGGGCCCGCTCCCCAATTGGACGGTGTTGGAGGCCCTTGGAAGAACACTGAAAAACCTTACCCGTTGACCTTCGATCCTTGATTTCTCCAGCCTCCAACGTCCTCTCTCGTTACTGATCAGCTAAGCTTGCTCCAGGGGATATCCGCATCCGCAGGGGGGTACAGCTAGGTCCAGGCCTCGTCGAAGGAGGCCTGGAGGTCAAATCTTCTCCGGATACATGGAGCTCTTGTTCTTCGATCGATTTAACCTCCAGGTGCATGCTCTTGAGATTTTTTTTTTTTGAAATCCAGAAACAAGGGGGATACACTCGACGATGCACGCCCCAAAAATTTATTCAACATAAACAGGGAAAAGAGAGGGGAAAGAAACAGTCACACTACAGAACCATTACAACGCCCAATCCCCCACCAGATGTTTAGCAAAAATCCCCACATTCTCCTTATAGAACCTTTGGCCCGAGAAGAGCAACTCATTCCTTTCCCGCAATATCGCCCACAGCACGGCCAACAGATACAGTACCTCCTTCACCGGCCTCCCCTTATTAGCCTGAAGCGAAGACCAGAACGACTGGAGGTCACTAGTGCAGCACCAATCCAAACTAGCCCCCTACCACATCTCAATCACCTTGGGGCATAAAAAGAAGAGATGCCCACGGATTCAATCGTCGCATTGCAAAGCAGGCACCTGTCAGATATGATACTTAAAAGCCTGGCACAACGGTCTCTCGTCATCAACCTCTGCCTCCGTAGCAGCCACAAGAATAAGCCAACCCGCTCAGGAAGCTTGAGAGCCCAGAGAAAGGCACAATCCCGGATAATACCCTCCGACTGCGACGGCGGCGGTCGAGAGATAGCTCCAAAGGCCTTCTTGACCGAGGGCGAATGTCCTCAGCCAAAAATGAAGCTGCTACGCACAGGAAATGAGGTGCACGGACTAATCTTCGATGATGCTTCGGAGTGGAGATCTGATTCACTGATATGGATAAGATCATGTTGATATGGGCATATGGGATTTGTGTACAAGTGACAGTGAAGGTAATGGAGGTATTGGTGAGTTAAGACAACGACTGGATCACAGTAGAACAATGGTCGGAGCTCTAAGCTCCAGCATTCTTCGAATTGAAATTTTACGCTGTAACAAACGAAAACGAATTGAACTATACCTATATCTAAGCTAAGGAATAAAATGCGAACTAAAAATCATAGTTTAAAACTATACCTCAACAGGGTTTTACCTGGAAGGAGACCATTCTCCAGGGACAAGCTCGACGATGGTGGATCGAGCTCCGACTGCCTTATCCTCACCGCAGAACTTGGGCACCTTCTTGTCACCGAAGGCTCTCTCCTAATGTGGTTTGTTGCGGTTACAGTGGCCAAAGAGGGATCAAAATCGAGTACATAAACAATGTCAACTTCCGCTGATCCTCCAACCTGTCCAATCGACTCACCACCTCCACGTCCCTCCGCCTCTTCTCACACCGTTGTTCACGGATTTCCCTGCCCCTTTCCGTCAAGAAGTCCCTCAGTGCCTTCAGCTTCCCTGCATATCTTGTTGAGATATAATATTCACTTATGTACTTTACTTATATTTCTATTTTCCGTTGGACTCTTTATGTATTTTACCCTTAGGCTACTCTCCTGTATAAGAGAGCCTAGGGCTGATGAAATAAACAAGTTCTTTTATTTTCCCAACATGGTATCAGAGCGACGGTCCTAGACCGGAGTTCTCGAGCCAAAAACCCTAACCCTAGCCCCACCTTCAAGCCCTCACGCCTCCGTGCCTCCACGCCTTCGAGCGCCCCCGATCCATGCCTCTGCCCACGATCTCGGATCGCTTGTGCGCCACTTGCCTCGGTTGCGCCTCCGCGTACTTGTGCACGGTGTGGTTGAGCATCACGGAGGACTGCGCACCACGGTGCGGCTACGCACGGTATGGCTGAGCACTACGGTGCAACTGCGCACGGTAGGTTGCGCGTGCTGCATAGGATCCATGTGCGCATTGTGACCCAGTGCATGGTATCCTTGCGCAAGTTACCCTGCGCATTTCCTGCGCGTCTCCTGTGTGTTCCGTGCGCGTGAGATCAGTGCGCGTGATCTTCGTGTGTGCATCCCGTAGGTGAACCTCAAAATGGTTTGCCTCTGTGCACACAAAGCCCTAAGTCAAGCGCGCGCTTCTCCGAAGTAATGGGTTTGGTTGCTTGAGTCTACACACGCAACTAAACCCGTTAATGTCTGTGTAGACGATCATATCTTCAGTCTACTACCTAAGTCTTCCGTTATTACAATGGCAGAAAGCAAGGCAGATATCCCATTTCAGAGGTCCAGCGCTGATTGTGAAGATGGATGGTTCAAATTATGAACTGTGGGCAATGCAGTTCATGAGTATGATGAAATCAACCGGTAAGAAACACATTCTTACTAAAGAAGAGCCTATTGAGAAGACTGGGGTCAATGCCTCATGGGAGGCAAATGACGCATATGCCAAGGAGTGGCTATCTGGAACCTGACAATTGAGATTGCCAATGATATTCTTCATCAACCCACAGCCAAAGCAATGTGGGATATTCTGGCGGCTACATATTCTCAGGCAAAGAATGAGACGAAGATGTTAGAGTAATACTCTGATGTGTTATTCCATAGAGCCCTCGGGTCTCTTATATAGGGAGAAAACCCTTGGGTAAATTACAGAGTCTTACAATATATAAATAGAAAATACGAAACAGTAAAACGTAACATATATAAGTCCCTACACTCCCCCTCAAGATGGAGCATAGATATCTATCATGCTCAGCTTGGAAGAACATCTCTGGAAAGGTCCTCTGAGCAGTGGCTTGGTGAATATGTCAGCAGTCTGATCCTCTGAACTGACATGAGAAGTGGAAATGAAGCCCTTCTGAATCATGTCTCTAGTATAATGACAATCCACCTCGATGTGCTTTGTTCTCTCATGAAAAGCTGGATTATTGGCAATAAACAATGCTGCCTGATTGTCACATTGGAAATTCATAGGCAAGGGGACATCTACAGTCAAATCTTCTAAGACTTCTCTAACCCACATCATTTCTGCAGTTGCTTGTGCCATGGCTCTGTACTCGGATTCCGCACTGGACCTCGCCACAACAGTCTGTTTCTTGCTTTTCCAAGAAACTAAAAAGCTTCCTATAAAGATAGCAAATCCAGAAGTAGATTTACGATCCCTTGGACATCCTGCATAATCTGCATCTGCACAAGCTGAAATAGACAGATCCGTATCTTTCCTAAATAGCAACCCTATGCCTGGGGAAGACTTCAGATATCTCAATATCATATACAAGGCATCCATATGAACTTGCCTTGGCTGCTCCACAAATTGACTCACCCGGTTTACTGCAAAGACAATATCCGGTTGAGTTATAGTAATATATAAGAGCTTACCCACCATCTCTCTGTACCTTCTTTTGTCCACCTCCTCGGTATCATCGTCGTACAGCTTCATGCTTGGGTCCATAGGTGTACTTGAAGGTCTGCATCCAGCCATTCCTGTTTCAACTAGCAAGTCCGTGACATATTCTCTTTGAGTCATCACCATTCCTTGTGCATTTCTTGCAAACTCTATCCCCAGAAAATATCGTATCGTGCCCAGATCCTTCGTAATGAACTGGTTTCCCAACAGGGACTTGGTTATCTCAATCCCCTGAGCATCATCTCCTGTGACCAAGATGTCATCAACATATATCATAACAACAACTGTACCTCTAGGGGTCTTCTGGATGAACAATGAATGGTCCGTATTTGATCTCCCGAACCCATGTTGTTCAATTAGATGAGAAAGCTTCTGGAACCATGCTCGGGGACTCTGTTTGAGGCCATAGATAGCCTTATGAAGTCTGCACACCATCTGAGTCTCCCCCTCAGCAGCAAACCCTGGTGGCTGCTGCATGTAGACTTCCTCCTGCAGGTCTCCATACAAGAAAGCATTCTTGACGTCAAGCTGAAAAATGACCCAGTTACGTACCACAGCAACAGATAGGAGGATGCGAAGAGTGGAGTGTCTAGCGACTGGTGAAAAAGTATCCAAATAATTTATCCCATACGTCTGGGTAAATCCCCTTGCCACAAGTCTTGCCTTGTATCTGTCGAGACATCCATCCGCATGATATTTCACCGTAAACACCCACTTGCAACTCACAGCGGAGGCACCTGGAGGAATGGGGACAAGAGACCAAGTCCCTTGAGACTGCAAGGCACGCATCTCCTCTTCCATGGCTAGACGCCAGGAATCAATCTTCATGGCATCTTGGTAGGTCCGTGGAATGTCAACAGACGAGACAGCAGCTGTAAACTTCTGGAAATCCCCATTGAGACGATGAAATGAGACTTGGGAGGCAAGAGGATATGAAGCACATTGTCTCCACTGCTTCCTGTGAGCAATGGGCCAATCCAGATCATCCGTCACGGTGTCCACCGATTCATCCTCCTCCTGTAGTAAAGGCTCCTGCACTGGTGCATTATTTAACCCATCATTAGCGATAACATCAGAACATACCTGAGGCGTGTTGGATGGTTGACATGTAGCTTGAGCAGGGCCTGTCCGCCTTGTATAGAACTTAGGAAATGGTACAATTGGAGGTGGTGGTGGTGGTGGTGGTGGAGTATAGGATGGACCCAGGCTTGGAGGTGGAGGCACATAGACACTAGAATCCGTGGATGTGGAGGAGACCAATCTGTCACCTGCAGGGGAGAAATACATGACGGGTTCGAAAAATGTAACATCAGCGCTCACATAGTACTTGTCATGAACGGGGTCATAGCAACGATATCATTTCTGTGTCCTGGAGTAGCCCACAAAAACACACTTGATAGCCCTAGGAGATAGCTTATCAAGTCCTGGAGACAAGCGGTGGACAAACGCAACAGTGCCAAAGACCCGAGGTGTAAGAGTAAACAAATCTTTGTCAGGAAAGAGAACAGATATAGGAGACTTTTCTCCAAGAACAGTTGTAGGCATGCGGTTGACCAGATAGCATGTTGTAAGTACAGCATCCCCCCAAAAGGATAATGGGGCACAACTCTGAATAAGTAATGTGCGAGCAATATCAAGGAAATGGCGATGTTTCCGTTCTGCAACCCCATTTTGTTGAGATGTGTATGCACATGTGGTTTGGTGGATAATGCCTTTAAAAGAAAGAAAACTAGCAAGAGAACGAGTGCAGAACTCCAATGCATTGTCAGTACGCACATACTTAACAGTAGACGAAAAACATTTTGAACTTCATTGATAAGATTTTGAATAACACTTCCTGCTTCGGATTTATTTTTAAGAAGAAAGGTCCAGGACACTCTAGAAAAATCATCGACCACGACTAAATAGAACCTGTGCCCCTGATGATATGGGACACGACTGGGACCCCATATATCTATGTGAAATAACTCAAATGGGGAGCGACTGCTCCGACTCTGACGACTGGGGAAGTTGGACCGATGGTGCTTCCCTAACTGACAAGCTTCACAACGAAAGGATGAACTCGGAGAAATCTGAGGCAGGAGGTGACGCATTTTCTGTAGTGACAGGTGACCGAACCGAAGATGCCAGGTATACGGAGACACGGAGCCCTGGGAATGTAGTGAGACGCCAGCATAAGAGTTCCGTACAAGACGATAGAGGCCATTGTGCTCAGAACCACAGCCAATCACCCTGCCCGTTAGTATGTCCTGAAAAATAACAGACGATGGGTCAAAAATAGCACGACAGTGCAAATCTCGTGTAATCTGACTAATGGATAAGAGATTCATAGAGAATTCTGGTGCATGTAAAACATTCTGTAAGTGCATAGAGGGCAGCAAATCCGTCTCCCCCTGACCGATGATAGGGGAATGAGTGCCATCAGCAATGAGTACAGAGCGACCAGGCTGGACAGCTCTATAGGACTGCAGAACATCTTTCTCACGACAGAGATGATGGGTGGCTCCAGAATCAACAATCCATCCTGTGAGATCATGGTTATGATATGAGACGGAAGGACTACCTGAGGCACAGGCTGAGGCAGATGTACTAGTTGATGTCGAGGCCGCAACATCAGACGCATCAGCACCCTCTGATGATGACTGTGGCATGATATCACGAAGCCGTGCCACTAGCTCCTCGAACCTGTGATCGGGAGTAGATGCTGGTGGACCCTGAACATGACCAGCGACACGTGCAGAAGGAGGGAAGCCATGCTTGGAATAGCATGTATCCTCCGAATGACCAGTACGACGACAGAATGAGCACGTAGAGCGTATGCGACCTCTACGGCCACGTCCACCACTTCCTCTGCCATAAAATGAGGAGGAACTACCTCGTCCTCTGGAGACAGCCATTGCCGAGGGAGGTGTAGACGTATTCTGCAACTCCAGCATGACATATTTACTATCAAGCAGAATGGACGGCCTCTGCACTCTCTGTACACATCTCTATGAGGGATGTTTGAGAAGATTTATAGCTTCATGCCTCTGACAGCCACTCCAGAGCAACAGAAGACCTACAAGAATGCCACTATGGTAGGTGTTTTTATCGTTGCTCTTGATCCAGAGTACGAGGCAGCACGTTCCCAGATCCTGGCAGATTCTACTATTCCTCCTATGGAGGAGGCATTTCATAGGCTGAGTCGTGTCACTGTTCCCTCGTCTGCTATGAATCCAACAGCCTCAGCCATGGCAGCTAATCGAGGTCGAGGACATTATCATCAGTTTCGTGGTCGTGGACCTCGCGGTAAAGGAGGTCGCACTCGGCCGTCATGTACCTATTGCCATCGTTCTGGTCATACTAAGGACACATGCTATTCTAAGTGATGCAGATTCATTTTTGGTGTCGACGGCGAAGATTGAAATAATTTGAACGGTGGATTTTGGTGGAGAAAATGGAGGGTTGAGAATAGAAAACACGCCTGTTGCGCGAGGTTGAAGGAGAAGGAATGTGTAGACCGCGCGAGGAGAGAGCGGGAGAAGGAGGAAGGTAGAGAATAATTCTTAAATTTTCATTAACTTCAACTGACTAAAACCAATGAACCCTCATCCCTTTATATAAGAGGGAGGAGGTTACAAAAATAGCAACTAATTCAAATTGACAACTAATTATCCTAAATTGACTCTAGCTAATTAACCGACTAACTACCTAATTTGAAATTTCAAATCCCTAACTAATTAATCTGAGATCACAGGCGATCCCGTTTATTTAATTAAAATTACGACAATTTAAATAAACGTAAATAAAATTGACAGCTAAAATTTAAATAAATATTCGGCCCTATATTTCGGGTCCACGCTGCATCAACTCTCCTCCGCTTTTAAAAATTTGTCTCCCCGACGAATTGCTAGATCTTCGGGTTGTTGATGGTGAGTGGCTAGTTGGTCGAATCTCCCAATTTCGCTCCTTTTCCATGTTACGTTTGTAATTTTTTTGATTTGAGGGGTACGGCTGCAAATATTCTACCCCTTCACTTGAAAGGATTCCGTAGCATAATTTATCCTCCAATGGGCCCTTTTGATAAATAATTTTGGGAGGAGGGGTCCCCTTATAAATCTTCCAAATTAAACCCTCGTCCCTTAATTTTAGGATTCACTGACCAACGGCTGCCAAGAAAATCCTTGCTAGGGCTTTGTGCGTCCAAGATAAGAGGCGGCGATCATGCTTGGGATGGAGGGCCATGGCCGGCGGCGCCGTTGAGAGGTCGAACACCAAGGTGGCAGCGGTAGGGCTGGTCCAACAGCGGCAGCGACGGGTAGAGAGGTGGCGCGGGGACGGATAGCGATGGCGGTAGGGTGGGGAAAGGAAGGGGGAGGATAGGGCTCGGGAAGGGGTGAGGGCACGGGGCACGGTGAGAAGGGAGGGAGTCGGGGGAGAGGCAGGCGGGGCGCGGTGGCGAGGAGGGGGCGTAGGCGGGGATGGCGACGACGAGGGGAAGACGGGCGCACGGTGGTCTGCGCGTGGGAGAGGGTGCGGGACGATGTTGGGCGAAGTCGTGGCAGGTAGTAGGGGAGGGGGAGGCGAGTGGGTAGGCGTCGGGGAAGGGTGGCGAGTGCTGGGGCAAAGGAGGCGCGCCGGAACGGTGCAGGTGGTGGCTGGTTGGGGCGTTTCAGCGGGATTCGGGGAGGCCTGCGGCGGGGTAGGGGGTGTATCGCGAGGGGTTTGGGGATGGCGGAGGGGTTCGACGAGGCTAGGGGGCGTCGGAGGGGCTGGGGCTGCAGCGGGGGTTCGCGAGAAGACTGCGGATGGGGCGAAGATCGATTTCAGAGGGTTTTCCAAGTCTGAAATTACCTGGACAGCAAGCGTTTCGGCCTTTTTTTTCCTTTAAAATGACCTGGACAGCGATCGGTTCTTCGTTGACGGCCTCTTTTTCCTCGGGAATCGGTTGGACAGCAAGTAGGTTGTCATTTTTCTCATCTGAAACGTCCTGGACAGCAGCCGTTTCGTCGTTGTTTTCTTCCGAAATGGTTTGAACAGCGGATGGTTCGTCGTTGACGGCTAGGTTGTCGTCTTCAACTTCGGTGGCGGTGATGGGTGATGCTGATTTGGCGCGTAGGTACTCGAAGTCAGCCACAACCTCTCGAAACATGGAATGGAAGTTGGCTTGTAAGTCAAGTAGCATGCGCAACGTCTCTTTGTTGTGGGCGTCGTCGGCTCGCCGTTTTCGTTCGGACGAACGATAGTCCCTTGAAGCATGTCGGTGCGAACGTCTGGACGGATCGTCAGATCGTGAGGACGATCTGTAGGCCATGCGTTAATACCAAATGATGCAGATTGATTTTTGGCGTCGACGGCGAAGATTGAAATAATTGAACGGTGGATTTTGGTGGAGAAAATGGAGGGTTGAGAAAAGAAAACACGTCTGTTGCGCGAGGTTGAAGGAGAAGGAATGCGTAGACTGCGCGAGGAGAGAGCGGGAGAAGGAGGAAGGTAGAGAATAATTCTCAAATTTTCATTAACTTCAACTGACTAAAACCAATGAACCCTCATCCCTTTATATAAGAGGGAGGAGGTTACAAAAATAGCAACTAATTCAAATTGACAACTAATTATCCTAAATTGACTCTATCTAATTAACCGACTAACTACCTAATTTGAAATTCAAATCCCTAACTAATTAATCGAGATCACAGCGATCCCGTTTATTTAATTAAAATTACGACAATTTAAATGAACGTAAATAAAATTGACGGCTAAAATTTAAATAAATATTCGGCCTATATTTCGGGTCCACGCTGCATCACTAAGCATGGATTTCCAGCTTCTGCACGAGTTGCTGAACAGATCGAGCCACCAGCTGTGTCATCTATGGATCAGCGCTTCGATGATCTTGTTGCCCGTCCAAGGGGCATCATCCCTCCATCTGGCCTCATCACATCAGCATCTACTTCTGAGAGTCATGCCGACGTTGCCGCATTTGCATCTGCTTCCACCAGTACATCAGGTAGCACCTATGCATTCACTAGAAGTAGTGGATCCGATACTTTAGAGTAAATTATGGACTCTAGTGCTACACATCATCTCTGTGGTGATCAAGGTCTACTCACAGGACATAGACAGGTCTCTCCAGGTCGTACAGTGGTTATTGCTAATGGAACACATTCCCCAATCACTGGTCAGGGGGAGATTAGACTGACATCATCCATGCATCTCAAGAATGTGTTACACGCACCTGATTTTTCGATGAATTTATTGCCCATTAGCCAGCTTACAAAGTATTTACATTACCGAGCAATTTTTGATCCACCCTCTCTGGTTTTTCAGGATATTCTTACAGGCAAGGTGATTGGGCGTGGCTATGAGCAAGGCGACCTCTATCGCCTTAGTCGGACTCCTTATGCTGGAACCTCATCTCTTCCTGCTGGATCTGCCTCTCCATTATTGCGGCATCTGTACTTTAGACACCTACCGCTTCAGAAGCTTCGTTATGTGTTACCTCATGTTTCACCTCACACGTCTATTCAATGTGAGGCTTGTCAGTTGGGAAAACATCACAGGTCTACGTTTCCCGGTCGTCGGTGTCGGAGCAGTACCTCCAAGTTTGAGTTATTCCATGTCGATATCTGGGGTCCTAGTCGTGTTCCTGATCATCAGGAACACAGGTTTTATATTATTATTGTTGATGATTTCTCTCGTGTGTCATGGGTATTTCTGTTAAAGAATAAATTTGAAGCGGGAAATATTATAATCAATTTCATTAATGAATTCCGTAACATTTTCTCGAAGTCAGTTAAAATTGTGAGAAGTGATAATGCTCTGGAACTTTGTACTCATACCTTATCAAATTATTTTTCATCTCAAGGGATTATCCACCAAACATCATGTGCCTATACTTCCCAACAGAATGGGGTTGCTGAAAGAAAACACTGTCACTTACTTGATATTACCAGGTCACTTCTCATACAGAGTAATGCTCCTCATTCTTTCTGGGGGGATGCTGTTCTTACGGTGTGCTATCTTATAAATCGAATGTTGTCCTCTGTCTTAAGTGAGAAAATTCCCGTATCTCTTATTTTCCTGACAAAGAATTGTTCTCATTTACTCCTCGTGTGTTTGGTTCGGTCGCCTTCGTTCACCAGTTGTCTCCCAAGACTGACAAGCTCTGTCCTAGGGTTGTCAAGTGTGTATTTGCCGGGTATTCCAGAACGCAGAAGGGGTACAAGTGTTATGATCCATTGCGAAGGCGGTATCTAGTCAGTGCGGATGTTAACTTTTTCGAATCCGTCATGTACTTCTCATCTACAGGTGATCAGTTGATCCCTTCTAACACTACTACTGATGCTATATACATGCCACCACCACCACTATCCATCTCCACCACCACCACCTGTCACGGTACCTGTCTCACCATTACCATTCCACTATACTCGTAGGCCTACTCTTGCTCATGGTCATTGCCCGTCATCCAGCTTGCCTGAGATATGTTCTGAAATATTTCTAATGATGGATCTGATGAGTTTTCTGAGCAGGAGGGTTTACAGAGACCAGCTGAGGAGACACATGATTTACAGGAGACACATGATGTACCTATTGCTATACGAAAACAGAAGCGGAATTGTGCATCATATCCTATAGCATCTTCTGTATCATTTGATCGTCTTACTGGTGATTTTAGGAACTTTGTTATTGCATTGTCAGCCGTGGATATTCCACGAAATTATCAAGATGCCCTGAAAGATAGTCGATAGCGCTTGGCCATGGATGAAGAAATGGCCGCTCTTCAGTCACGTGGCACATGGAGTCTTGTTCCCGCACACCTGATGTGTCTCCAGTTAGTTGGAAGTTGGGTCTTCACAGTTAAGCAAAAGGCAGATGTAGTATTGACAGATACAAGGCTCGCCTTGTTGCTCGTGGCTTCACACAGACTTATAGGGTGGATTATCTGCATACATTCTCACCGGTTGCTCGTCACTCCACTCTGTGGATCCTCCTCTCAGTTGTTGTTACTCGTGATTGGTCGCTCTATCAATTAGATGTGAAGAATGCATTCCTATACGGTAACTTACAGGAGGTAGTCTACATACAATAGCCACCTGGTTTTGCTGTTGAGAGGGAGTATCCTACGGTGTGCAGACTTCATAAGGCTATATATGGCCTTAAGCAGAGCCCCAGAGCTTGGTTCCAGAAGCTCTCAGACATGTTTGAGAAACAGGGGTACAGACGCTCTAATGCTGATCATTCCTTGTTTGTGCAGAAGACAACTAGAGGTATCATTGCTATTATGGTGTATGTAGATGATATTCTGATTACAGGTGATGATGAACAAGGAATCCAGTGGGCAAAAGAAATGGTGGGACGTGAATTCATCACCAAGGATCTTGGGGTTCTTAGATATTTTCTGGGACTAGAATTTGCCAGAAATCCTCATGGGTTGGTAATGACTCAGAGGAAATATGTCACGGACCTGTTGAGTGAAACAGGAAAGCTTGGTTGCCGACCTGCCACTACACCTATGGATCTCAGTATGAAATTATATGATGTTGATACTGATGAGGTGGACAAGAGAAGATACAGAGAACTAGTGGGCAAACTTCCCTATGTTACTATTGTCAGACCTGACATCTCATTTATTGTGAGTCGAGTGAGCCAGTTTCTGGAGCAACCACATCAGGTACACATGGATGCTATACATAGGATACTCATGTATCTTAAATCATCTCCAGGTGTTGGTCTGTTGTTTAAGAAAGGTGAGGAGGTTACTATATCAGCTTGTGCAGATGCAGATTATGCAGGATGTCCCAAGGATAGGAAGTCTACCACTGGGTTTGCAGTGTATGTTGGAGACTCTCTAGTCTCATGGAGAAGCAAAAAGCAAACGGTTGTAGCAAGGTCTAGTGTTGAATCTGAATATAGGGCTATGGCTCAGGTCAATACAGAAATGATGTGGATAAAGGTTGTGCTTGTTGATCTATGTATAGAAGTTCCGCTTCCTATGGCTTTGAAATGTGACAATCAGGCGGCTCTATTCATTGCAAATAATCCAGCATTTCATGAACGAACCAAACATATTGACGTTGATTGTCACTTCATACGTGACAAGATTCAAAAGGGGTTTATTGCTACATCCCATGTTAGCTCAGAGGATCATACTGCAAACATTTCCACCAAGGCGCTACTTTGAGGACTGTGAACCCCTCAGGATCCGGGTACCCGTTTACGCGCAATTCGCAATATTTCATTCACAATTTGATCGCACAAGTTGCACAAAACATAGAAATTTTTCGCGCAAATATGACATTCATTTCCATCACATAACCACACAGTAAAAGAGACAGACAGCACCAAAATTTCTTTTCATTAATATTCATATCCATTTACAACATGTACAAGCATCTTCCATGTTACAACATATATCCCAAGTGTGATACAAAAGAGATAGCATTTACATTATCAACTACACAAAAACTGAGACAAAATACTTCATACCGTCTAGTGTATACTCTGTCTCCAGGAAGCATGTATAACTACTAGACCGCAAGCTGTTTGCCTGCCAAACATGTTAGGAAAGAAAAGGCGTCAGCGGTTGCTGGTACCTCCCAAAAACTTATAAAATAACTAGACATTTAATATGTGCAAAAACAAGCAAGTAGAAAGGTGGAAAGTAAAGTCCTACATCTACTTGCGTAAGTAAAAAGGTTTTTCAGGCTACTTGTAAGCATCTCAAATGTTTGTCCCATAACCCGGCATTTCCCACATAAGCATATGTCTACGGTAACTCATTGATCATAATAAGTATATTTCATTCTCATATTACTTAGAGATCATATTTGTGGATTTTGATGATGGAAAAGATGAGATGAGAAGATATAATGATTTATTAAATTCTTAAGTCTAGTGGATAGTCTGTGGTCTTGGTTCGTGTGAAACCTCACACTATGACTCTAAGACTTGGGAAAAGTCTTAGGGTTGGGGTGCCTCCGTAGGCATGCGGTGTTGTATAATGCATCCTAACTAAGTTCCCAACACGTCCACTAGCTTAATTAGATTTCGAATTAGACTATAGTTACTTCCATTTACTTAACTTAACTATGATCTTTATGGGGATTTCAAAACTGATTATAGTCACTTCTAATTATCTCAATTTTAAATTGTGATTTCCTCCAAACCATGACTGTAACTCTCTCTCTGATGTAACTCTCGATGATGTAGATATAGATGTAGATATGGATGATCTGGATGTAGAATCGCCAAGTCTGTTGGCGAAAGAAAAACTCAAGCGGTGAAGAAGCCAACAAAAGGGCTCTTCCGTCTCGCCCTCTAATTGGAAGGACGGTCCAATAGAGGGATAGGTCTACTCCCAAACTACGCCACTGAGACGGGTGAGAGGGACTTCCCGGGAAAAGTCACTCTAGAAAACAACCCGACCGGTAACGGGCAACCGAGCTCGTACGTAAAACTGAAAAACCAGGATCCCCCGCCTGGGCATCCTAAAACAGGGTCAGCGGAACTGGTCTAAAGTCTGGATCCCAACGAGGCGTAAAAACACTGCGAGCTCGCGTAAAAACCGAAAAGGGATTGGGATCCTAGACCCGCGCACTTGGCGGCCGCTGCCCAATCTGGGCTTCCTTTCTTCCGCCCAGTTGAGGGTCACCGCGCCCTCGCACGGCCAAGTGTAAGGTTCACTGTGACCGGCACTCAAATGTATAATCATTACTGATCCATGATATCATCACTTGCTTGTCAATTCATCTCTTTCTCACTTCTTTCTGTGAATAATCATACAGATCTAGATCTCTCGATCATCCATCCTATTGATAGTGATCCATAGATTGCATAGTATACCTAAAGGGTGATTTGATTTTTTGCAGATGATCTAACTTTATGTCATCGGTTACCATTGTTGCTGATGTAATAATATCTGAGGTAATTCTTGGATAATGGTTTATAACCAAATTTCTACTTACGATTGTGTATGTTAAGAACTCCAACAGTATGCCATAACCAGATCAATTAGTACCTACTGTAATACACCGATGATCATTGAACAAGTATAAGTTCTATAACGAATATACTTGTAGGGATTGATGTAGAATTCTGAATGAAAGTATTATACAAAGTTGCTACACTTTCTGACCACAACTTAGATTAGTTGAATATTCGTGAAATAGACTATGATAGGAGAGATCGTCAAATCAAGGATTTTCAAACAGAGTCAAACTCCCTACAGAAGTTGATATTAGAAGCATTGTTGATTCTTATAACATTTGTTGCTCGAGATACGGATACAGAGAAACGTGATCATAGAATATATAGTACACCAAAATTTATACTATATTGGTCATAATTGTATGATATTCTCAATTCCTTGCATTCTTACCAATTTATGCTTGAGTAGTAGAATTGTAATCAACTTTATGATTCATAACACAACTTTTACTTCTAATTATGTGGAGATAACCAACAATTCACATACCTACTACATTTATCCATTACATACAACACCCTCTCAGTTGTCTTTCCTAGCAATAATTTAAAACTTAAACATAAGCAATCCCATTGAAATGTTATCATCCCTAAATATACTTTTACTATATTAAGGTTTTCAACAAAACTCAGACCAATGAATATTGGGATAATTTCAAGATTTTATAGATCAAAATTAGTATAATTTGAACTTGGAAAGGTACATGAAAACCCCAGAATCATAGATCTCAAATTCTAACTTAAATATTTTTAGAAAAGTATAATTGAAGTGTGGAATAATTTAGTAGCTATCAAGTTATACCCAAGACTGTCGTTCCAGACTACAAGCTCTCGACCTTGAGTTGTAGAGCATAGTCCTGTGAGATTGACTCTGACTATCACTTTCAAAATTTCTGAATTTGCTGAACCACTGAGTCAAATTTTCATAATTGAAGTTTTGGACTGTAACTGATTATGAAGATTCATTTGAAAGACATAACCTTCTATAACCCATTGACAGTCCATTGGACCCACTCAAAAAGTTCTATATTAATTTAAGTCATTATTTATTTTTCAAAACACCAAGGCAAGAAAAAAATCATGCTGTATTAAGGAGTTCAAATATTATTGCTACATATATGTATGTATATATATATATATATGTTGGAAAACTTGAATGCGATGCTCTATTCCACAGCCCTAGGCTCTCTTATATAGGAGAGTAGCCTATGGGTAAATTACATAAGAAGATTAACAAGAAAATAAAATAACAACAAGAGACAAAGAAACTCTATGCGTCAACACTATGTGTCAACACTCCCCCTCAAGATGGAGCATAGATATCAATCATGCTCAGCTTGGACGCACACTTCTGGAATGGACCTTTAGATAATGCCTTGGTGAAAATATCAGCAGTCTGATTTTCTGATGAGACGTGAGATGTAGCAATGAACCCCTTCTGAATCATGTCACGTATGTAGTGACAGTCGACCTCAATATGCTTGGTCCTCTCATGAAAAGCTGGGTTATTTGCTATGAACAAGGCAGCCTGATTGTCACATTCCAACATCATGGGAAGAGGTATATCAATGAATAGGTCTGCAAGTAAGGATTTTACCCACATCATTTCTGTACTCGCCTGGGCCATAGCCCTATATTCTGATTCAGCACTAGATCTAGCTACTACTGTCTGCTTCTTGCTCTTCCACGAAACTAGAGCATCTCCAACGTATACTGCAAACCCTGATGTTGACTTCCTGTCCTTGGGGCATCCTGCATAGTCTGCATCCGCACATCCTGTAACAGAAATCTCCTTTCCTTTCTTAAATAGCAAGCCTGCACCTGGGGATGATTTTAGATATCTCAGAATCATGTGTATAGCATCCATATGGACCTGGCGTGGTTGCTCCATGAACTGGCTCACACGACTCACTGCAAACTGTATGTCAGGTCTAGTGATAGTAACATACAGTAATTTTCCTACCAGTTCTCTGTACCTTCTCTGATCCACCTCTTCTGTGTCATCATCATACAGCTTCATGCTAGGGTCCATTGGTGTCGTAGCAGGTCGACACCCTAGCATACCTGTCTCACTCAGCAGATCCGTGACATACTTCCTCTGTGTCATAACCAATCCGTCTGAATTTCTCGCAAATTCCAGCCCCAGGAAGTATCTAAGGACTCCCAAGTCCTTGGTGACAAATTCAGTCCCCAGCCTTTCCTTTGCTTGCTTAATGCCTTGGTCATCATCACCTGTAATCAAGATATCATCAACATAAACCATGATTACAATGATACCTCTCGCAGTCTTCTGCACGAACAAGGAATGATCAGCATTGGAACGTTTATATCCTTGTTTCTCAAAGAGATCTGAAAGCTTCTGAAACCATGCTCTGGGACTCTGCTTAAGACCATAGATGGCCTTATGCAATTTGCAAACCTTGGAACACTCCCCCTCAACAGCAAACCCAGGTGGCTGTTGCATATAGACTTCCTCCTGCAAGTCTCCATACAAAAAGGCATTCTTTACGTCCAATTGATAGAGTGGCCAGTCTTTTGCAACCGCAACAGACAGCAGGATTCGTAACGTAGAATGACGTGCCACAGGGGAGAAGGTGTCTAGATAGTCTACCCCATATGTCTGCGTGAAGCCCCGAGCAACAAGGCGTGCCTTGTACCTGTCAATGGAACCATCTGCATTGTGCTTAACGGTAAACACCCATTTGCAACTCACCGGGCTAACATCTGGAGGTATAGGAACCAAACTCCAGGTTCCTCTAGACTGAAGTGCCTCCATTTCTTCTTCCATTGCTAGTCGCCATCTAGCATCTTGCATAGCATCATGATGGTTCCGTGGAATGGCTGTAGCTGAGAGTGTCAATGCAAACGTCCTGAATGGTCCAGAGAGCCTCTCAAACGACACCACTGCTGATACTGGATACTGGACACAGCTTCTCTTCGACTTGCGTAGAGCGATTGGTACATTTAGGTCCTCTGTGGTATCACCATGCTCCTGTAATGTACCCTGCTGAGAAATGTCGTCAGATCCATCAACATTAATATTTTCAGTACATACCATAGGCGGGCTAGTTGACTGGTCAGGACCATGAGCTTGATTCGGCCTCCGGGTGTAATGGAATGGTAATGGAGGTACTATTGATGACGGTGGTGGTAGTGGTGGTGGTGGTGGTTGAGATGTTGGTGGTGCCATGAACACAGTATCAGGGGATATGGATGGTGGCTGCATGTTCCCAGAGTCTGAGAAATACATGATGGATTCAAAGAATGTAACATCTGCACTGATCATATACCGCCGACGCAGAGGGTCAAAACACTTGTACCCCTTTTGAGTTCTGGAGTACCCCACAAAGACACACTTGACAGCCCTAGGAGAGAGCTTGTCAGAACCGGGCGACAACTGATGGACAAATGCGACAGACCCAAACACACGAGGGGTAAGAGTGAACAGATCCTTGTCAGGATAAATAAGTGAGAAGGGAATCTGTTCATTCAAGACGGACGAGGGCATACGGTTTATAAGATAACATGCAGTAAGAACTGCATCACCCCAGTAGGAATACGGAACATGACTCTGAATGAGAAGAGACCTTGTGACATCAAGAAGATGACGGTGTTTTCTCTCTGCAACCCCATTTTGTTGAGACGTATGGGCACAGGATGTTTGGTGAACAATTCCTTTAGAAGTGTAGTAGTTGGCTAGATTATTGGTGCACAATTCTAAGGCATTGTCACTTCTCAAAAATTTGACAGTTGTGGAAAAGACATTCTGAATCTCATTTAGAAATTGAATAATAATATTTCCAGCTTCAGACTTATTTTTCATTAAAAATACCCATGATGCTCTAGAGAAATCATCCACAAAAACAATATAATACCTGTGTCCCTGATGATCGGGAACACGACTTGGACCCCAGACATCAACATGAAACAACTCAAATTTGGAGTTACTACTCCGACCTTGACTACTGGGAAACGACGACCTGTGATGCTTTCCCAACTGACACGCCTCACACTGGATAGATGCGTGAGAAATACTATAAGGTAAGACACGACACAACTTCTGAAGCGGTAGGTGACCTAGACGCAGATGCCACAGGATAGGAGATGCTTGTCCAGCGGGAGAAGAGGTGATTCCAGCAAATGGGGTCTGGTTCAGACGATAGAGGCCTCCTTGCTCATAGCCATGACCAATCACGTTGCCCGTACGGATGTCCTGAAAAATCAAAGAAGATGAATCAAAAATAGCTCGACATTGGAGATCCTTCGTAATCTGGCTTATTGACAATAGATTCATAGAAAAGTGCGGTGCATGTAAAACATTCTTGAGCTGCATAGATGATGTCAATCTAATCTCCCCCTGACCCATGATGGGGGAATGAGTGCCATTGGCAATCACCACTGTCCGTCCTGGAGGAATCTGAGTATATCCTGAAAGTAGACTCTGATCGCCACATAGATGATGTGTAGCGCCTGAGTCCATGATCCATGGCAATGTATCCAATCTACTACTATGTAGTGCAAGTGTACTACCTGAAGTACTCGTAGATGCAGAAGCAGCAACATCCGTATGACTCTCTGTTGTCGGTGCTGAGCCAGATGGTGGGATAATACCCCTGAGGCGGGCAACCAGATCATCAAAGCGCTGATCCAGTGAAGCAGGAGAAGGAGGCTCTATCTGCTCAGCGGCTCGTGCAGATGCAGGAAATCCATGCTTTGAGTAGCATGTGTCTTCAGTATGGCCGATTCTGTGACAATATGAGCATGTTGGCCTAGTGCGGCCACCCCTTCCACGGGGAATACGTCTACGGCCCTGGTAATGAGAGCCACGGCCCCTATTGGCTGCCATGGCTGAGGGATTCTGACTAGTGGCTGCAGAAGGCACAGTGATCCTACTCAACCTATGAAAAGCCTCCTCCATAGGAGGAATAGTTGAGTCCGCCAGAATCTGTGAACGTGCAGCCTCATACTCTGGGTCGAGTGCTGCGAGAAACACGCCCACCATTGTTGCATTCCTGTATGATTTCTGCTGCTCGGGTGTGGCGGTAAGAGGCATGAAGCTGTGAAGCTTCTCAAACATTCCCCTCAAAGATGTATAGAGGGAATGTAACGGGCGTCCATTCTGCTTTATAGTGAATATATCATGCTGAAGCTGCAGGATCTTCGTCTCATTCTTTGCCTGAGAATAGGTCGCAGCGAGGATGTCCCACATGTCTTTGGCTGTGGGTTGATGTAGAATATCATTAGCGATTTCAATAGCCAATGTGCCAGACAACCACACCTTGGCATATGCGTCGTCTGCCTCCCATGAGGCATGAACTCCAGTCTTCTCTGCAGGCTCGGGCTCTGTGAGAATATGCTTCTTGCCCGTGGACTTCATCATACTCATGAACTACATTGCCCACAGTTCATAGTTCGTACCATCCATCTTGACGATGGGCGCTGGACCACGAAAAACACCCATAGATGGGGTATCTGCCTTGCTTTCTGACATACTGAAGACTTGAGCGTATGACACTGGATAATATTGGTCTACAATGACATAGACGAGACTAGTTGCATGTGTAGACCTCACGCAACTATCCCCATGGATCTGCGCGTGCTACGATCCGCACACGCACAGGTTTCAATTGTAGAAACCCTAGCACACGCTTGAGATGGTGCCCTAGCGCACGTTATGCGCCCAGCACAGGAGGTGCACTAGGCCGCACAGCAAGAGAGAGCAAAGTGCACTGGAAGGTGCACGTGATGTGCTCGATGTAGCACAGCAATCGGCGAGTAGCGCGAGAGGCGCTAGGCGATCGGATCCAGTGCGCGGAGAGGGCGCTCGGCGATGGCGATCGGAGCTGTGCGCACAGGAGATGCGCGCACAGGCGCGAGAGGCGATCGGAGAGGGCGGCGCCGATTCGAGGAGAAGGAAGAAGGGCCGGCGGGTGGGGTTAGGGTTAGGGTTCGGTTTCGAGAACTCCGGTCTAGGACCGTCGCTCTGATACCATGTTGGAAAACTTGAATGCGATGCTCTATTCCACAGCCCTAGGCTCTCTTATATAGGAGAGTAGCCTATGGGTAAATTACATAAGAAGATTAACAAGAAAATAAAATAACAACAAGAGACAAAGAAACTCTATGCGTCAACACTATGCGTCAACAATATATATATAATTTTTTTATTCAAGTTCGTATTAAATCATATTACAAGATTTCGACTTTTTTCCAGAACTAGAAATCACAATAATTACTGTAGCAATTATGAGAAAGATTTCCTAGTATCCATGAAATCTCATGCATGCAAACACCCTTACATACGAGTAAGATGATAAAAATTTCATGGAAGGTAGCAAATAAGAGGTTTAGTGTGCACATGCATGGCAGCAAAGGATGGAGAAGGAGGTACCTAACATTTCTTATTTGAGAGATCAAGTCTGCTGCATGCAGCAACTCCAAAATAAAAAAATGAGCTGCAGCACCTGATCCTTTAGCTTGCAGTAGTTTGGATGCAGCCTTGGCGATGGAGAAGCAACGTCTATGGCTGCATGCACAGTCAATTGGAGAAGAAACAGGGAAAAAAACTTCCAGCAGTTGTAATAGGAACTTACGACAATTTTTGGATAGGTAGAGATTACTGGACTTGAGTTTGCAGCAGCAAGAAGAGATGATGGATCTCTCTTTGGGACGAAGATGAAAGGAAAAAAAAATATAGAAGGAATTGGGGGAAGAGAAGGTCTCGGCTGATATGCATAGGGAATTAGGGAGAGAAATAGAGAGAGGAATCCGTGGAGATGTAACGCCTTTGATGGTTATAAATAAGGGGATTCTCAAGAGGTGATGCCAAATGGAGAAGCAAACGCCATATGGAGTTAAGAGGACAACCCAAGTGGCTGTTTGCTGCACACCTGAATATAATTTTTTTTTTTTTTACATTTGAAGACTGTAACACTGTAGCAGCTGCAAATTTAGAATAAAAAAATATTTACTCTTTTTTTTTTAACCGTACAGACTGTGGCTGTAGTTTTTTTATTTTTATTATTTTTTTTTACAAAATTCTCCTTGTTCGAATTACTTAAAATATACCGTATGCGCACCTCGAGCTTCCGTTTTTGACGTGAAATATCTCGATTTGATCGTCTTTCAACGACGATCAAAATGAGTATAATATTGATATACTTCCGATCGAGTTTTGAATACCCGAAATTTTCGGATACGGTTTCAGATTAAGGTTACATTTTGTAATTTAAAAATACCAAACGACTTCCGATTGACGAACGGTCAATCCTGTTGGTCTTGTTTCGTCGAATTGGATCTAATGACGGTCTCGGTTCGTTTTACGGTTCCGAATTTGCGTCGCGGCTTTTCACGGCGCGTATTACGGTGTGACCGATTTTCGGTCGATTTCGCCCGAACAACTTTTGATTTATGATCAATTGGTCGTTTTAGGTTGTTTAGTATTGACCGACATCATTTTTGGGTTCATTAGACCAAAAATCGGACGACTTTGGTTTTACGCGAATTCCCGGATGTTACAATTATAAAAACCTCAAAGGGAGTCTCGTCCTCGAGACTCGAGTTAAGGCTATTAGGTGTCTGGTTGGACTTTCATATGTCCATAAAAACCTCAAAGGGTTTTGAACCCATAAAAACCTCAAAGGGAAAACAAGCCATATATTTATCATGTATCTAATTATAAAATCTTGTTTTGATGATTACATCAGAAAAGCTGCGGGTATCGTGCCCGCATGTCGGTTTCAGTCTCCCATGTTGCTTCTTTGACGCCGTGTCGGTGCCACAAAACCTTGACCAATGAAATCTCTTTGCTGCGAAGCTTCTTCACGGCACGGTCAAGTATCTGGACAGGCTTCTCCTCATAGGTCAGATCCGGCTCTACATCGAGATTCTCGTAACTGATAATGTGGCGAGGGTCATGGACACACTTCCTCAGATTGGATACGTGGAAGACATCATGAAGCGCTGATAGATGTAGAGGAAGGGCTACTCGGTAGGCCACTTTCCCTACTCTCGCAAGAATCTCAAACGGACCCACATATCGCGGTGCTAGTTTGCCACGAACACCGAATCTCTGTATTCCCTTCATGGGAGATACACGGAGGAATACCCAATCTCCCACCTGTAATTTATAGGAATGTCATTAATATGAGGTTTAACCAATTTGCAAAAGGAGCAAGAGAAATTTATTGTATATCTGAAATTCCAAATCTCTTCTCCGACGGTCCGCATAGCTCTTCTGGCGGCTTTGTGCTGTCAGAAGCCTCCGTCTCATAAGATCAACTGCTCTCGTGGTCTCCTCCAGGAGATCTATGGAATATGAAGCATGATCACCTACCTCATGCCAACTGAGAGGTGTGAGGCATCTCCTATTGTTGTACGTGAATTCCATTAATGGCAGATGGTCCTTCCAGGACCCTTTCCACTCTAAGGAGCATGCGCGAAGTAGATCCTCAAGTGTCTGAATGGTGCGCTCACTCTGCCCGTCTGTCTGCGGATGATAAGCAGAACTCATCTTCAGCTCTGTCTGTAGTGCTGACATGAATGATGCCAATAGTGAGATGTAAATCTCGAATCCCTGTCAGACACCACCTCTCGTGGTATACCATGCAGTCTAATGATATTCTGTACGTAGAGCTTGGCCAACCTAGATGGAGTATAAGTCGTGTTGACAGGTATGAAATGGGCTGACTTGGTCAACCTATCAACAACGACCCATATGGAATCATGGCCACCTGGTGTCTTTGGTAATCCCGTGACAAAATCCATAGAAATGCTCTCCCACTTCCACTCGGGAATGGGGAGAGACTGCAGTAATCCTGGTGGTCTCCTGTGCTCAGCCTTGACCATCTGACAGGTCATGCATCTGCTAACATGCAGCGCCACATCGCGCTTCATCCCATCCCACCAGAAATGTCAACGCAGATCACGGTACATCTTCGTACTGCCTGGATGGATAGATAACCGTGAACTGTGTGCCTCATCGAGAATGTCTCTGCGAAGCTGCTCATCATTGGGTACAACTACCCGTCCTGCCTTCCATAAAATAGACTCCATCACAACAAAGTCATCAAATTCGTCCTCGACGGCACGCATGTATCCATCTCGGATCCAAGGATCGGTCTTCTGGCCTTCCACAATACGATCCCAAAGGCTGCTGTATCGAGGAGGCACGACGGTAGAAATGGATGCGCTTTCCTGAGGATGCCAATCACTCAAAGCTGCAAGTGTATCCCACGTGTATAGCCAGTTCGCCGTACCCTCTGCATGCGCTCTCCTGCTAAGTGCATCAGCCACCACGTTTCCCTTACCGGGATGGTAAGAGATCGTGCAATCATAATCCTTCAGCAGCTCGAGCCATCTGCGCTGTCTCATGTTCAATTCCTTCTGATCAAAGATGTACTTTAGGCTCTTGTGATCTGTGAAAATCTCGAAATTCACCCCATATAGATAGTGACGCCAGATCTTCAAGGCGAAGACAACTGCCGCCAACTCCAAGTCATGTGTGGGGTAGTTCCGCTCGTGCGGTCTCAACTGCCGTGATGCGTAAGCAATCACCTGTACTCTTTGCATCAACACTGCTCCTAGACCTTCTCCAGATGCATCCGTGTAGACTGCATAGTCCTGAGTGCCTGAAGGAAGAGCGAGAATAGGCGCTGTAGTCAACCTCTCCTTCAGTGTCTGGAAGGCCTGCTCACATGAATCGTCCCAAATGAATGGAACTCCCTTCTGCGTCAATCGTGTCAATGGACGGACGATGCGTGAAAATCCGTTGACAAATCGTCTGTAATAGCCCGCTAAACCGAGGAAGCTCCGAATCTGAGTGACTGTCTTGGGCTGCTCCCAAGACATAACTGCATCTATCTTCGCAGGATCAACGGCAATGCCTGCTCCAGAAATGATATGCCCGAGAAATGAGACCTGGGATAACCAGAACTCACACTTGCTCAACTTGGCATATAGCTTGTGCTCTCGTAATGTATCTAAGACGATCCGCAGATTATTAGCATGATCCCCTTCATTCCGTGAATAGATGAGCACATCATCGATGAACACCACTACAAACTTGTCCAAGTATGGACGGAAGATACGGTTCATCATATCCATGAAAGCCGCAGGTGCATTGGTGAGCCCAAACGACATCACCACAAACTCGTAGTGTCCATATCGAGTCCTGAAGGTTGTCTTCGGAATATCCGACTCGCGAATCCTCAGCTGATGGTAGCCTGAGCGAAGATCGATCTTCGAGAAAACCGAAGATCCCTGGAGTTGGTCGAACAAATCATCAATGCGCGGCAAGGGATAACGGTTTTTCACCGTTCTCTTGTTCAGCTGCCTGTAATCGATGCATAACCTCATGGATCCATCCTTCTTCTTGACAAATAGAACCGGAGCACCCCAAGGTGAAGTGCTCGGCCTCACGAATCCCAAGTCAAGCAACTCCTGTAATTGCATCTTCAGCTCCCTCAACTCAGCTGGTGCCATGCGATATAGTGCCATAGAGATCGGTTGTGTATCTGGCAGCAATGTGATCTCGAACTCAATCTCTCTCTCAGGAGGTAATCCTGGTAGCTCACCAGGAAACACATCTGGGTATTCTGATACCACTCGGACATCCTGTATTATCGGCTCCTGATCAGATACCTCCCGAACAATTGCAAGGTATGAAGCACAACCCTGATCAACAAGTCGCTGAGCTCGCAACACTGAAATGTATTCCATGGTGGAGTCATGTATAGTACTCTCAAAAGTAAACTCGGTAAATCTGGGATCCTGAAGACAACCGTCTTCCTAAAGCAATCAACGAGTGCATGATGAGCGGATAACCAATCCATGCCTAGAATTAAGTCAAACTCATCAAGCTGTAGGAGTAGACAATCTGCGAGCATCACGTGTCTGCCAATCAGTACGGGCAAGTGCTTGACTATCAGAGAAATGACAACAGCTGGCCATCTGGCCCTCAGATGTGATATGGAGAAGAGAGAGCCTTTGCGACTCTACCTAAAGAAGCTAGTAATATATGTTTTTTTCTCTTCTTGGGATATAATATGAAAATTAATGAAATTGGTGACATCTGTGGTAATTGAATTCGAATGTCATATTTCCCTTCTCGGACTCATGACAAGTCGAAAGACTGCCACTATCCGAGAACTTAACACGATCGGAATTGAAATACTGCGAATGTGCGTATCGGGGTACCACTGCTCTGATACCAAACTGTGAACCCCTCAGGATCCGGGTACCCGTTTACGCGCAATTCGCAATATTTCATTCACAATTTGATCGCACAAGTTGCACAAAACATAGAAATTTTTCGCGCAAATATGACATTCATTTCCATCACATAACCACACAGTAAAAGAGACAGACAGCACCAAAATTTCTTTTCATTAATATTCATATCCATTTACAACATGTACAAGCATCTTCCATGTTACAACATATATCCCAAGTGTGATACAAAAGAGATAGCATTTACATTATCAACTACACAAAAACTGAGACAAAATACTTCATACCGTCTAGTGTATACTCTGTCTCCAGGAAGCATGTATAACTACTAGACCGCAAGCTGTTTGCCTGCCAAACATGTTAGGAAAGAAAAGGCGTCAGCGGTTGCTGGTACCTCCCAAAAACTTATAAAATAACTAGACATTTAATATGTGCAAAAACAAGCAAGTAGAAAGGTGGAAAGTAAAGTCTACATCTACTTGCGTAAGTAAAAAGGTTTTTCAGGCTACTTGTAAGCATCTCAAATGTTTGTCCCATAACCCGGCATTTCCCACATAAGCATATGTCTACGGTAACTCATTGATCATAATAAGTATATTTCATTCTCATATTACTTAGAGATCATATTTGTGGATTTTGATGATGGAAAAGATGAGATGAGAAGATATAATGATTTATTAAATTCTTAAGTCTAGTGGATAGTCTGTGGTCTTGGTTCGTGTGAAACCTCACACTATGACTCTAAGACTTGGGAAAAGTCTTAGGGTTGGGGTGCCTCCGTAGGCATGCGGTGTTGTATAATGCATCCTAACTAAGTTCCCAACACGTCCACTAGCTTAATTAGATTTCGAATTAGACTATAGTTACTTCCATTTACTTAACTTAACTATGATCTTTATGGGGATTTCAAAACTGATTATAGTCACTTCTAATTATCTCAATTTTAAATTGTGATTTCCTCCAAACCATGACTGTAACTCTCTCTCTGATGTAACTCTCGATGATGTAGATATAGATGTAGATATGGATGATCTGGATGTAGAATCGCCAAGTCTGTTGGCGAAAGAAAAACTCAAGCGGTGAAGAAGCCAACAAAAGGGCTCTTCCGTCTCGCCCTCTAATTGGAAGGACGGTCCAATAGAGGGATAGGTCTACTCCCAAACTACGTCACTGAGACGGGTGAGAGGGACTTCCCGGGAAAAGTCACTCTAGAAAACAACCCGACCGGTAACGGGCAACCGAGCTCGTACGTAAAACTGAAAAACCAGGATCCCCCGCCTGGGCATCCTAAAACAGGGTCAGCGGAACTGGTCTAAAGTCTGGATCCCAACGAGGCGTAAAAACACTGCGAGCTCGCGTAAAAACCGAAAAGGGATTGGGATCCTAGACCCGCGCACTTGGCGGCCGCTGCCCAATCTGGGCTTCCTTTCTTCCGCCCAGTTGAGGGTCACCGCGCCCTCGCACGGCCAAGTGTAAGGTTCACTGTGACCGGCACTCAAATGTATAATCATTACTGATCCATGATATCATCACTTGCTTGTCAATTCATCTCTTTCTCACTTCTTTCTGTGAATAATCATACAGATCTAGATCTCTCGATCATCCATCCTATTGATAGTGATCCATAGATTGCATAGTATACCTAAAGGGTGATTTGATTTTTTGCAGATGATCTAACTTTATGTCATCGGTTACCATTGTTGCTGATGTAATAATATCTGAGGTAATTCTTGGATAATGGTTTATAACCAAATTTCTACTTACGATTGTGTATGTTAAGAACTCCAACAGTATGCCATAACCAGATCAATTAGTACCTACTGTAATACACCGATGATCATTGAACAAGTATAAGTTCTATAACGAATATACTTGTAGGGATTGATGTAGAATTCTGAATGAAAGTATTATACAAAGTTGCTACACTTTCTGACCACAACTTAGATTAGTTGAATATTCGTGAAATAGACTATGATAGGGGAGATCGTCAAATCAAGGATTTTCAAACAGAGTCAAACTCCCTACAGAAGTTGATATTAGAAGCATTGTTGATTCTTATAACATTTGTTGCTCGAGATACGGATACAGAGAAACGTGATCATAGAATATATAGTACACCAAAATTTATACTATATTGGTCATAATTGTATGATATTCTCAATTCCTTGCATTCTTACCAATTTATGCTTGAGTAGTAGAATTGTAATCAACTTTATGATTCATAACACAACTTTTACTTCTAATTATGTGGAGATAACCAACAATTCACATACCTACTACATTTATCCCATTACATACAACACCCTCTCAGTTGTCTTTCCTAGCAATAATTTAAAACTTAAACATAAGCAATCCCATTGAAATGTTATCATCCCTAAATATACTTTTACTATATTAAGGTTTTCAACAAAACTCAGACCAATGAATATTGGGATAATTTCAAGATTTTATAGATCAAAATTAGTATAATTTGAACTTGGAAAGGTACATGAAAACCCCAGAATCATAGATCTCAAATTCTAACTTAAATATTTTTAGAAAAGTATAATTGAAGTGTGGAATAATTTAGTAGCTATCAAGTTATACCCAAGACTGTCGTTCCAGACTACAAGCTCTCCACCTTGAGTTGTAGAGCATAGTCCTGTGAGATTGACTCTGACTATCACTTTCAAAATTTCTGAATTTGCTGAACCACTGAGTCAAATTTTCATAATTGAAGTTTTGGACTGTAACTGATTATGAAGATTCATTTGAAAGACATAACCTTCTATAACCCATTGACAGTCCATTGGACCCACTCAAAAAGTTCTATATTAATTTAAGTCATTATTTATTTTTCAAAACACCAAGGCAAGAAAAAAAATCATGCTGTATTAAGGAGTTCAAATATTATTGCTACATATATGTATGTGTATATATATATATAATTTTTTTATTCAAGTTCGTATTAAATCATATTACAAGATTTCGACTTTTTTCCAGAACTAGAAATCACAATAATTACTGTAGCAATTATGAGAAAGATTTCCTAGTATCCATGAAATCTCATGCATGCAAACACCCTTACATACGAGTAAGATGATAAAAATTTCATGGAAGGTAGCAAATAAGAGGTTTAGTGTGCACATGCATGGCAGCAAAGGATGGAGAAGGAGGTACCTAACATTTCTTATTTGAGAGATCAAGTCTGCTGCATGCAGCAACTCCAAAATAAAAAAATGAGCTGCAGCACCTGATCCTTTAGCTTGCAGTAGTTTGGATGCAGCCTTGGCGATGGAGAAGCAACGTCTATGGCTGCATGCACAGTCAATTGGAGAAGAAACAGGGAAAAAAACTTCCAGCAGTTGTAATAGGAACTTACGACAATTTTTGGATAGGTAAAGATTACTGGACTTGAGTTTGCAGCAGCAAGAAGAGATGATGGATCTCTCTTTGGGACGAAGATGAAAGGAAAAAAAAATATAGAAGGAATTGGGGGAAGAGAAGGTCTCGGCTGATATGCATAGGGAATTAGGGAGAGAAATAGAGAGAGGAATCCGTGGAGATGTAACGCCTTTGATGGTTATAAATAAGGGGATTCTCAAGAGGTGATGCCAAATGGAGAAGCAAACGCCATATGGAGTTAAGAGGACAACCCAAGTGGCTGTTTGCTGCACACCTGAATATAATTTTTTTTTTTTACATTTGAAGACTGTAACACTGTAGCAGCTGCAAATTTAGAATAAAAAAATATTTACTCTTTTTTTTTTAACCGTACAGACTGTGGCTGTAGTTTTTTTATTTTTATTATTTTTTTTTACAAAATTCTCCTTGTTCGAATTACTTAAAATATACCGTATGCGCACCTCGAGCTTCCGTTTTTGACGTGAAATATCTCGATTTGATCGTCTTTCAACGACGATCAAAATGAGTATAATATTGATATACTTCCGATCGAGTTTTGAATACCCGAAATTTTCGGATACGGTTTCAGATTAAGGTTACATTTTGTAATTTAAAAATACCAAACGACTTCCGATTGACGAACGGTCAATCCTGTTGGTCTTGTTTCGTCGAATTGGATCTAATGACGGTCTCGGTTCGTTTTACGGTTCCGAATTTGCGTCGCGGCTTTTCACGGCGCGTATTACGGTGTGACCGATTTTCGGTCGATTTCGCCCGAACAACTTTTGATTTATGATCAATTGGTCGTTTTAGGTTGTTTAGTATTGACCGACATCATTTTTGGGTTCATTAGACCAAAAATCGGACGACTTTGGTTTTACGCGAATTCCCGGATGTTACAAGGACCATTCCAGAAGTGTTCATCCAAGCTGAGCATGATTAACATCTATGCTCCACCTTGAGGGGGAGTGTAGAGATATAATATTCACTTCTGTACTTTACTTATATTTCTATTTTCCGTTGGACTCTTTATGTATTTTACCCATAGGCTACTCTCCTATATAAGAGAGCCTAGGACTGATGGAATAAACAAGTTCTCTTATTTTCCCAACAAATCTCGTTGTTGTTGATCACACCATTGTGTAGCTTTTCCAGAAGTCGGACACGGAATCTCTAAACCCCTCCTCCAGCAGCCAAGAAACCTCAAAACGAAAGTACCGCTTGTAACGGCTCCCCTCCCTAGAAGACCACAACAGCGGCGTATAATCTGAGTGTGCCCTGGATAGGGCCCAAGACATAGCAAAAGGAAACAGGGAAATCCCCTCTGTAGACCATCAAGAACCAGCCAATGTGTGATCTCGATCTGAAATTACGCCAAGTGTATCTGCATCCCGAAGCATCCATCACCATCAACCCCCATTCATCTATCGTTTCCTGCATTAGCCCCGAACCAGCATCTCTCCCCCCTCTTCCCCCGAGACGATCTCCTGAGAATAAAGTAACATGGAAATCACTGGCAATGATCCAGGGATGTCCAGGAACTCAGCCCTTGCAGTCCCAAGCTCCTCCGTCAAAACATCCACTCCCACACCCCCACGCAGGCCATATACAATGGAAATTAAAACACGAATCCCGCCCTCCAGGCGAGTCAACACTATCGATAGCGAGTGAATACCTTTAATTTCCTCTCCATCCAATTAGAGAACATCCCAACTCCACCCCGTCATTATTCCCCTTATCGTACTCGTTGCCCCGAGCGCCCTGACCTCCTCAAGCCTCCCGCCTCCAGCTACCCTCCAAACTTCCTGAAATCCCCCCGTCACCTTTGTTTCCTGCATTAAAGCTACATCTGCACCGTTCCCCCTATTCAGCCTTCCCAATGCACATTTCTTCTCTGCCAAATCTAGCCCCTTATATTCCACGAAACAATCTTCATTTGAGCACTATCGTCGAACCCTGTGGTGAATCACACCGATGCATCCGAACAGCTTCCGCCCCATGTCTCTCACCATTTCCTCTTCCCTAATGGATCTGCCTCCTCTCCTGCCACCAAGTCTTGTATTTCCTGGGAAACACTCCCCCCCTTTTCAACACCGTATGTCGAACCTTCGCAGTCTACATTGTCCCTCCTTCTTCCACACAACACCCCGAGTGTCGTTCCCGAGGCATGCTTCCTTCTCGCTTAGCATCATCCACACACCGGCCTTCAAGAATGACTGCCTCCCGGTCGTACATCGTTGCCCTTCTCCTCCTTTCTGTGATTGCCGCTCCGACATCGGTAACCCCAAACCTGCCCCCCAACCATGGGGAGATTGTGCTGCCACCCATCAGAGATGTCCCTGCAGTAGCGAGGTTTACACCCATCGAGAAGCGGGTATTATCTTCATAAGGGAGAGCTGGTGTAGAGGCCAGGAGATCCGGTGCGGATGTCATGCAATCTGTTGTAGAAGATCGTAGGGCTATTGTAGAAGGTCAGATCCCAGGTTCCCCGGTTCCATGCATGCCCCAATCGCCAATTATGCCATTCGCTCGCAATACTTCCATCGAACCGGTCACACGGGGATCGCCCCATCCGGCTACAAATCCCACCGAATCGGTCACCTTGGAAATGGATCTCCATGCCCTATCCGCCTTCTGAACAATGTCCATCCTGCCCGCATCCGCATTCCTAAACCTGATTGCGATACCCGGATCAGTTCCAGCATGACCCAGCAGGTCCACCCTCCAATGTATGAATCTGCCCCATTTTCTTGGTTCGGATGCGCCTCCCCTGCAATGATCTGCTCTAAGCTCCCAACCTGCCAGACCCCTCACCACTTTTGAGAAGAGGGGGGTTATCAACGTCATCAAGCCTACGATTCATGTGACCCGAGAACACCTCGCCCGATGCAGCGAGTTTGCAAATACTACACGAAACCTCCATAGAAGAGAAAGGAGACGTCTTTTGAAATCCATCAAAAAAATCCCTTTCCTCTTTCCAGAAATACATGTTCCGAGTGAGAGGACATCGGTCGGCCATCCTGACCACCTTCCGCCATCGACGTATACCTAAGCTCGAACTCAACGCGACATCCCATTCCTCCGAACCACACTACCAATGTACACGGGCCGCCCTTCTCCATCGTGGGCAGCTATAGTCGATGGAGCTTCAGGCCCCAGATAAGGGCGCCTTTCGGTGGCGCAAGTCCTACCGCTGAACAGTCCAAGGCAATGACAAAGTATATCAGAAAAAAATTTATTGCTTCCGCAGAAGCAGTCCAATAGCTGCAGTCGTACGATTGGTTCTCTGGAACCCTCTAGCTGTAGCTCCAGGCGGTGCATCCTCCCGCTTCCATGATCCTGTCGGCTACCGAAGCAGCGACATCTCTCCAATAGTGCCTCAACGTCGCTCTCAAGCAGAGCTCTCAAACCCAGGAGGCAACGCTCCCTCCAGATCCAGACGAAGCTCAAAGCTCCAGGACATCGAGGGCGGCACGCAACGAAAAGATGGCCCCAATCGAGGCGGTGACACCATTGTGGTGGGTTCCCAGTCAGGGGAACACTAAATAGGGTTTGCCCCAAAGGTCGCCAGGTTTTTTATTTAAAAAAATCCATCTGTTGTAAGGGCCTAAACGGGATAAAAGAAAATTAAAAAAGGAAGAGGAGAGAGAGGAAGGCCACCAAACAATGGCATGGTTTAAAAAAATCAAAAAAAAAAAATAAAATGACTACAAAAAAAGAAAAAAAAGGAAGTCGGCTGAAAAATGTGAGAAGATATAGCTAAAAAATTGCAGAAAAAAAAGAAAAAGAAAAGCCAAGAAAAAATCAAAAACGGGTGAGTAATTCAGTGGATTTCTGTCCTCATATTCATGTCTTCTCACAACTTTGTCGATGTCATTATTTTCCGACAAGTATGAGAGAAAGGGGGAGTATTGTGTAGAGTCACAGGTCGGATTCAGATTATTAAAACCAACCAGATTTTCTAGACTCTACAGTTCAATTTCAGACTCTATGGATTGGTTCAGAGTCCAAGTTCGAGGCACTTTATATTTGAGTAACCCATTTTCTTCGAGTTCTCTGCAGGCTCCTCTTCAGACGCACATGTGTGCAATCTTTTTATATAGACCCCATATTTTGTTATTTTGGTCAGAGTTTTCATGTTTTCGATAGGGACTCCAGAGTAGAGATCCCATTCTCTAGGCCATGTGGGCTAGGGTTTTCATGTAGTTTCATAGACTCTAGAGTAGATATCTCATTCTTTGAGCCAGTATGGAAGAGGCCCAGTTCTCTGAAGAGGAGACTTCTTCATACTTCATTCTCCAACGACCGTGGACTCCTAAGAGGATGTATCCATGGCTTTTTCAGTTCGACCCTTTCAGAGATGGAGCAGTTATCCACATGTGGCGGGCCAGAGTACTCGATGACGAGACTCGTTTCAGTTGCAATGACTCTAACAGCTGCAATACAGAGCACATGCTCTTCGACGAGGGGATTCAGTTTGACTCACACTCTAGCATGTTTGTTTCTCCTCGCCTGCATGGCATGAGAAGCAACATCATCGACAACAATCGACTGTTGTGCTGTTGAGTTGATATTGTCTGTAATGTCTTGTATTGTGAGTTGAGATTTCTTTCTGTTTCTCCAAGCAGAGCATTGCATGCTCCAGCTTGAGAGGGAGTGTTAGAGTACATGCGCCATATGTAATATGGGTAAATGGATCCTTCTAAGATCCATTTACCACATCCAGAGTTTAGTCCCACATCTACCAATGGTGGGACTTGGAGAGTCTGTGGAGGCCATATAAGAAGTCCTAGACCTCATGTAACTAGTGAGAAAGTCAATAGGCAAATCTCCAGGTGAGGCATTCTCCCGTAGTTTCCTCCCGCTCCTTACGGAGTAGGGTTCCATGTTAAAATTCTGTGTTCTTCATTTCTTTATTCTTTTTTTCTGATAGCATTCTTTGTTTTCTAACAATTATCTTAGATAACTATTCTCATGTGTCCAAATAATGTGAATCATATCAAATTATTCATGACAATTAAATCATGTTTACTTATCAATTTTCCCAATGCTGAGATACATTACCAACAATTAAATTATTCTTGGACTCTTTCAAGAATAATGTGATTTCTCCACAAATAATTGGATATTGAGATCATATCTCATATGCAGATCTTAGGGACCTCTCAAAGATATTTGATTAAATCAAACCGGAAATCTAATCTTCTCATTGCATCTGAATCACATTCAGATCAATGTCCAACATTTGGACTAAGATCAGATTACTAATCTTCTAGGATGAGTCGATAAAATCCAATCTTATTTCAACACTCCCTCAGAATGGAAGTGTCATGGTTATATAATCGTTTACGATCACATCACCCTCGAGTATTCCTAATACCTGTACTCCCTGCATATTAGAAGACCTAGAACAAACTCGAAGTTTTAGATCATATTTAAATTGTCTCCTTCAAGGTTTTGTCATTAAGTTTCTCGGTCAATCATTGAGAGTTGGTATCGATCATATGCTTTCCAAAGCATATATCATACCTACAAATTCTTGTCGTGATTACAAAACAAGGCGACCATGCATAGGATTTGATTGGTCCTAATACCTTATGTGTGACCTCATGTCCTCCGATTTAATAGTGAACTTGTATAATCCATTTGAGAGATTGTACTACTCATATGTTCTGGATTGCACACCAGCTCGTCAGTGTATAGACCTTAATTATGTCATCAACCTAATGGCATACCTAATATACATTGCTAAATATATAATAATACGTATGTCTCCAATCAGAGGATGTGTGGATATATCCTAACAGCATATGATATAGGTCATGGTTATCTCGATCTTATTAAGTCAACTCCTTGAGGCTTTAACTAGAACTCTCATTCGAGCCTTTTTTCATGCTTTTCCTAAGGGTCTAGAGAAAGTGGCAATCAATAGGATTTCCCTAATCCTCCCTTCTGACTAACAGAACGTGAAATGTCGTTTGACCTCCTAATGGAGATTAGATCTAGCCATAAGAAGATTGCTTGGTATAAATAACTCGCTTCTTGATCTTCGACCCCCTCAGTCACTACGAGCGTCTCTCGATCAGTGCAATGGGATGTGTCTATTTATCTATCCCTTAGCTCGAAATGAAAGCCGGTTTGAAAACTTATCTGACACCTCTGAATCTCTATTCCTATGCAGAGGACCTGCATCAAGAGGTCGGTCAAATATCGACCTTTAGAGAAGGATTGCCATCTCCTTCTCAGGTTAGATATCCATTCTCAACAATCATTATACGGTGTTTGATGAGTCCTCAATCTAACTCTATAGAAATCATCCAAGTACCAATCTCTATGATTCAACCATCGAATCAATAGATGTATGATTATTAAGATGGTCATGGTGCATAACCTTAATTGTACTAAAAGACCTTCTAAGTTCTAAGAGCATTCATTCATTTAATCTTAGAAAAGGAGTGAAATCAATAACTTTTTGTTGAGATATTTATCTCTTAATATTTATTTGTTATTTCTATTTCCTTTGTTTAGCTCTCATGTAATTTACCCAAAGCTTTTCTCCTATATAAGAGAGCCCTAGGGATTCAATAATAAATCACAAGTCGATTTTTTTCCACCATGGTATTGAAGCAACGGTCCTCGATCAGTGTTCCTATATCCCAAACCCTAACCCCCCCCCCCCCCCGCTTCTGTTGGCCAACCCCAGTCGCCCCTACCGCCAACCGACCCTACCGAGAAGGCACATCCGGCTACCCCCTGCCGCCGGCACCCGTACCATTGCGACCCTAGCCGTCTGTTGCTGCTTGCAGGCTGCTGTTCAAGTGCTTTTACAAGCCTATACGGCCTGATTCTGATTGGAATACGTGATTTCGATCCTTTAAATCATGTTTTACAGCCCTATACGACATCAAGAATTGTGAGGATGGTTGTATGAGTCTACACGTACAACCGTTCCTTCATATGATTGTGTAGACTTGCTCAAAGAGGTCTACTCCCCAGTTTAGGTACGTATTTTTGTAATCTTCTCATCATGTCAGAGAACAAGGGTGACGTTTTTTCGTCGTTTAGTACCTTCAAGGGCCCAGCTCCTATCGTGAAGATGGATGGGACCAACTACGAGTTTTGTCCCGTGCAATTTCTTACCCTTACGCAGTATCATAACAAGGAGCACATTTTGATTGATTTAGAGCCACGGGCAAAACTGGGGCTAATGCTTCATGGAAGCAAGATGATGCCTATGCTCGAAGTTGGCTCTCGAGGACGCTCATCACGGAGATTGCCAATGACATCGTCAATCAACCCACAACCAAGGCTATGTGAGATATCCTACCTGACACATATGGGAAAGCGAAGAATAAGAGAAAAATACTCCATATGTACTATGACATTTTCTTGACTAAGCAAAATGCTCGGCCTCTTCAAGCCCACTTCCCGCATCTCCGAGGCATGTTTGAGCGTCTTCATATTTTTATGCCCACTACTATCAGCACTAAGAAATAGCAGACATACAGGAATGCCACTATGACAGGAGTTTTTCTATCATCCCTTGACTCAGAATACGATGCAACACGTACTCAACTACTTACAGGAGAGACGATACCTCCGATGGAGGAGGTCTATACGAGATTGAGCAAGATCACTACTCTGTCTACTACCATGGCCCAAACTCCCTCTACGATGGCTGCTTCTCGTGGCAGAGGGGGTACTTCATAGTTTCGCAGACACGGACCTCGTGGTCGAGGAGGAGGACGTCAGCGTGACCCATGCTCCCATAGCCACCATCCAAGACGTTCGGAAGAGACATGCTATCTGAAGCATGAGTATCCAATGTCTGCCCGTGTAACTGAGTAGACAGAGACTACTCCAGCTCGTTCTCATGATGCGAGGCTTGATGATATTGTCTCTACATTGAGAGAGATGATGACTACACAGCTTGCCCCAGCAGCAGGATCTTCAGATGTTGCAGTTATTGTCAAAGTCTTTACGAGTTCGTTAGGTATTGATTACATACGTACCAGTTGTAGCAGTTATGGATTCCGGAGCATCTCATCATATGTGTGGAGATAGAGCTCAGTTTACTTCTTACAGATCTATCCCTCCGGGTAGATCAATGGTGATTACTAATGGGATTCATCTATCAAATGTTGGTCAAGGGGAGATTGTTCTAGCCTCATCGATGTTCCTGCAAAATGTCTTACATGCTCCAGCATTTCAGATGAATTTTTTTCTATTAGTCAGATTACAAAAGATTTGCATTGTTGTGCCATTTTTATCACTCTTCTCTTGTTTTTCAGGACATACGGATAGGGTGATTGGATGTGGCTACGAAAAAAAAGGGCTTTACAGATTGTTCCAACCTCCATGTGTTGGTGCAGCTACTATTCCGTCTGGATTTGTTTCTCCTTTCATGTGGCATCTTCGCTTTGGACACCTTCATCTGCAGAAGTTGTGTCATGTTCTCCCTATTACCTTGGAGTACGAGGCATGTCAACTTGGGAAGCACCATCGCTCTTCTTTTCCGAGTTGTCAGAGTCGTCACAGTAGTCAGTTGTTTGAGTTGGTTCATTTTGATATATGAGGTCCTAGTCGTGTTCCCGATCATCAGAGACACCGCTACTACATGGTTGTTGTGGATGATTTCTCTAAATTATCTTGACCTTTCTTGTTAAAGAATAAGTCTGAAACTGGTCATGTTATTAAATCATTTCTTATTGAAAATAAGAACATTTTTTCTGTTAATGTGAATTCGCACTAGCAATGCCTTGGAGTTTTCTACTTTACAATTGTCTAACTTTCTCACATCTTTTGGTATAGTTCATCAGACTTTTTGTGCTTACATTACGCGGCAAAATGGTGTTGCTGAACGCAAATACCGTCATCTTTTGGATCTCACGAGGACTCTTTTTATTCATAGTCGAGCTACTCATTCGTTCTAAGGTAATGCGATTCTCACTGCATGTTACTTAGTGAACCGCATGCCTTCTATTATCCTTGGAGAAAATGTTCTTTTATTGATTGCGTTTCTCGAGAAGGACATATTCTTCCTTACTCCCAAGTCTTTGGGTCTGTGGCATTTGTCCACAATTTTACTCCTGGTCGCAACAAGCTCTCTCCTAGAGATGTCAAATGTGTTTTCTATTAGTTATTCTCGTACCTAAAAAGGGTAAAGATATTTTGATCCTGTAGGGAGAAAATATTATGTGATTATTGAGGTCACATTTTTTGAGTTTATTATGTATTTTTCTGCTACAGGTGACAGGATGTCTAATGTTGACTCTGGTGAGGATGTCCTTGTTCCACCACCTCTGTTATCTCCACCAAAACCTCCCCATGTAGAGTCTCAGTCACCTCCACCTCCTCCACCACCTCCACCTCCGTCTACCCTGACATGGTTCCGACCACGGTTTGACATTCTTAGGTCTTGTACTCGCCCCTCTGCTCACACACCTTCCCCGTCACCCAGCACGCCTCAAGTATGAAATGAACACATTATTTCTCCTTAAGACATCGGTGATATGCTTGTTCTACATTATACTATACAGGAGGAGCTGATACCAGAGAATAGAGAGGATGATGACCTCGATGTACCTATTGCCTTGAGGAAGACGTGTCGTAACTGTGCCACTTATCCTCTTGTTGTGCATGTTTCCTTGGATCATCTTTCAGAAGAGTACATGAGGTTTTTTATGGGACTCTCAGCTGTTACTATCCCGCGAACATATCAGGAGGACATACATGACAGTAGTTGACAACTTACCACGGAGGAGGAGATGGTCGCTTTGCAGTCATCTGATACCGGAGTGTTGTTTCTGCTCCTCCAAGTACCTATGTTGTGAGGTGCAAATAAATCTTTACGGTGATGTGTGGATCGCTACAAGGGAAGGCTTGTAGCACGTGGGTTCACCTAGACTTATAAGGTGGACTATCAGGATACCTTCTCTCCAGTGGCCAGACATTCGACATTGTGCATTCTTCTATCAATTGTTGTTTCATGGGGCTGGCCTCTTTAACAACTTTATGTAAAGAATGTATTCCTATATGGAGATCTTCAGGAGGAGGTATATATGCAGCAGCCACCAGGATTTGCTGCTGAGAGGGAGTCTCAGAAGGTATGTAGGCTCTACAAAGAGATTTACGGCTTGAAGCAGAGTCCGAGAGCTTGGTACCAGAAGCTTTCAGAATTGATAGAACACCAGGGGTTTGCGTAATCCATTGCAGATCACTCGCTTTTTATTCAAAGGACACAGAGAGGTATTGTTGCTATTCTTGTCTATGTTGATCATATTACTGCCGCGGTGATGATGAAATGGGCATTCAAGCGACCAAGGAGTTCCTAAGTCAACAGTTTATGACCAAGGACCTTGGCAATCTTCGACACTTCCTTAGATTAGAGTTCACCAGGAACCAGTATGGTCTTACGATGATCCAAAGGAAGTTTGTGACTGATCTTCTACTAGAGACAGGTATGACAGTGTGCAAGCCTGCTACTATCCCTATGGATCCGAGTATGAGATTATATGATGACGGCACTGATGAGGTAGATAAGAGGAGACACAGGGAGCTTGTTGGGAGGCTCATATATGCTACCATCATCAGGACAGACATATCCTTTGTTGCGAGTAAGGAGAGCCAGTTCATGAAGCAGCCTAAGAAGGTTCATACGGATGCGTTCTATATGATTATAAGATATTTGAAGATTTACCTGGTACTGATCTTATATTCAGCAGAGGTACGTCTCTTGAGGTGACAGCTTGTGCAGATGCATACTATGCAGGATGCCTAGAGATAGGAAGTCTACTTCTAGCTTTGCCATTTTTGTTGGGATTTCTCTCGTGTCATGGAAAAACAAGAAGCGGACAGGGGTTGCTAGATCCAGTGCAGAATCTGAGTATGGAGCTAAGTCATAGGGAAGCACAGAGATGATGTGGGTTAGATCGGTTTTGGTTGATCTTGTTGTTGAGGTTTCTCTTCCCATGTAGCTTTTATGTGACAATCAAGCAGTTTTATTCATTGCCGATAATCCTACATTTCATGAATGAACCAAGCATATAGAAGTCGATTGCCACTATACCAGAGACATGATCCAAAAGGGTTTCATATCCACATCCCATGTTTCTACTAGAGAGCAGACAGCTGATATTTTCACCAAGGCCCTTGCTAGAGGCCCTTTTCAGGGATGTTCCAAGCTGAGCTTGATAGACATATATTTATATCTCTTTATATTTATTTATTATTTCTATTTCCTTTATGTACCTCTCATGTAATTTACTCAGGGCTTTTCTCCTATATAAGAGAGCCCTAGGGCTTCAATAATGAATCGCAAGTCGATTTTTTCCACCAACACTTTTATTAATATATCAAAGGATTACAATAACATTTATTGTAGAAATGGTTCACCTAGAGCTCACATGTCTAACAACTATTACTAAGGAGTCGGACAGAGGTCTAGATATTCTATAACTACAAGAGTTTCGGGATCGTGACACCACTATAGGGAGGTGAATAACGATTTGAGGCAGATTTGAAACTTTATGAGGAATTACCAACAAGCACAAATATTCAGAATAATCACGTCAAACAACACACTGCACAGTATTTTAATATGGAAACCCACTTGGGTTAAAACTACGTCATGAGACTTCTTGACTCGAGATTTCTCGATTAACCGCATTAACCAACTACTTCACTAAAAAGCCTGAGATATTTAACTGTTTGTAAAGTTCAATGTTTCATAATTTTGGATTTGACACCTAGACCAACACTAAATATCACATACTATAGCACTTGTAGAAGAACGACCAAACTTTGACTTTCTTCCTTCTTTTGACTTTTGATACATGTAAAGAAGGATTATTTTGTTAGAAAATATTATTGCAATTGCAATAATATTTTCTAACAAAATAATCCTTCTTTACATATATCAATAACAATCTCAAAATCAAGAGCATAGTAGAATATAATTGTACAAATATTCAAAATACGAAAAAAATTGGTGAAGCCTTCTCCCACTATAAGTATGGTCGATAATATTCAAAATACAAGCACAGCAATTATATCATGGATAGGCATATCATGGATAGGCTGGATAGCACATGTAAATAAGCCATATAAATCAAAAAATAAACATCATCAAGCAAGAGAAGGCTACTAAAAGAGATTTGATGGCTATCAGAAAAACTTGAGCACTTGTGAGCAATCGAACTCCATTGATTCGATAGGGAAATGAAAGGCTATCTTCAACCAAAATTCTCCTCGAAATAATCCAATGAATTGAAGGATAGGAGAGACACTTACCAAGAGGAACACTCAAAGATAGCATCTAGCTTTTCTAGAGAGAATAGAAGTAAATACTCGATTGTGTGTCTACCAACAATGGTGTGGGGACCCTTAGTAGGGATCCAAAAAATATGATCATTAGAAATAAATTTAGCAATAAATTAGTGAAGATGCTACAATGGTCGATCAGTCAAAATACTATGATCGATCAGATCAAAAGGTTTGAGCGATCATTTCTGACCGTTGGGATGGAATTCAAAACATGATCAATCGAGAAAATGTCATGGTCGATCATGGACGATTGATCAGACAGAAATTGATAGTTGATTAGTGATCGTCGATCAAAATTGAATTGTACAAAATCTTGATTTGGAAATTATCTGAAGAATCTTGCCGGAGGTTACAACTTTCCAAAATATAATACAAGTAAATAATCAAAAATTTTGAACAAAGTTAAACAACTTTCTAAGATTTTATTGCTTTGAAGTAGACACCACTTTGAAGACAGTCTTGCGTTGAATCACACTTGTAGTCCTGCAATGATAATACATGAGCGAATGACCATGACATATGTGTGTATTATCTTTAAAACATCGGAGAAACAAAAAACTAACAGAAAACCTAAATAAGGATTTTTTTGGAAAAGTGGTTTGTTAGATTATGGGGCAAAAGTGAAGATCTGGAATGCAAGACTATGCAGCAAATTTACAGGATTACTATTTCTTTGTCGATGACACCATCGAGACTGTTTGCATCTCTTTGGTTGGGTATCTCTGGAGTATTACCCGAGATAATGAAGGGGATGTCTTCTATGGTGGGATGTGGGGATTCTTTTCGTTTTTAGGTGGATGACTAAACTGGAACAAGCTCCTTGACAGCACTCTTTCCAATATTGTTTGCAATGGCAAGTGATCGAGACCTCACAGTGGTGTAGGCTTGGTCGAGAGGCACATGGGCACCTTCTTTTCCGATGGACTTCTATCGGCGATTTCAAAGAATGTCTAAAGAGCTAGCAGATGTGGACCAATGTTCAGGAAGGTGTTATGCAATATTCAATCGGAGGGATCACTGCATAACAAGTATGTGGTATGCGGGAGAGTATGCAGGGAGCATGTGGTTTGGTATTTTTATTATTAAAAAAATATAAATGAATACTAATATTATGTTAATATCCTCTAAATGGTGTATCTTTTGATTATAATAATAAAGAATTAAATGTACAAGGAACAAAACTATTGGGATAAAAAGTAATATAGAGTCAAAGGAGCAAAAGCATAGATTGAAAGAGCATATGGCTTTTAGTTTAAGGTGGGTGGGACTATTTGGGTTAGGGATAAATAAAAAATTATTAGACAAGCGGTCGAGTAGGAGGCCGCGTAGGGGGTATAGTCGGCCGGGTATGCGGGTCAACCCAGTTACCCACATACATGGTTGTTTCATCATACTCGAAGAGGCAAGGCTACCTAGTCGAGTATGCCACCAAATATGCGATATACTTGACCGCTTTCCTAAACACGGAGATTATGTACGACCAGGGGATGGAAGGGATCATTGGAAGTGGACGGATTGGAATTTCTCTATCAAAAAGATGTACATGAGCTTCGCGGCATCTAAGGAGGATATTCAGGCTAAGTTGAGAGAAGATTATAGTCTGATCTGGAAGGCTAGGATCCCTCACCGGATCAAGGTTTTTCTTTAGTTACTGAGACATAATTGGCTCCTTACAAAGATGCATATGGACAAGCTTCTCAGATTTAACGATATGATGTGTACAATATGTGGCGACGGTGCGGAAGACATGGCCATCTCTTTTTTGGATGTGCTTACTCATCGCGACCATGGCGGCATTCAGGTATTCCACGAGTCCAGACTGACAGCTCAATTTCCTTCTAGACTTCGATTAAAAGGTTATGCTAGAAATCACGGGAGGATGTAATTCTTCCATTTGCAATCATTTGGGCTCTTTAGTTGGCTAGGAATGGAAATATTTTTTATGTCTAGTCTTTTTATTATGAAAATGTTCTAGAGCACGGTAAAGATCTGCATCGCTTCTGGATCACCCATTTATAACTATGTAGTTACACCTCTTTTTTAATGAAACCTTGACATGGGACTTTACCCTCATTCTTTTCCAAAAAATGGAAACAACTTGTCTCAAATGGGAGTCAAGTCATGTGAAAAAGCTTAAAGGAATATTTTCTTTTGAGGCTAAAAGGAGTTCCCACGATATTAGAAGAAGAAATATCCAAGTCCGTCCTAAGAATATAATCAACAAGGTATAATGGATTTTTTTCGAATCTCCAAGGCATGTTTTCTTGAGATAAAATCCGATTTGATATCGTTTAGTTCGAAGACATGCTCCTTAATCATTAGACTATTAATGTAGGTTCAGCTTCAAATTGATGAAATCTAATTAGATTAGTTAATTCATCCATTTTTATATTTTTAATTTTTATTCATGTTTGCAAATGTACCCACTTCAATGGTCTTGTAGCAGGGTAGTGTGCCTGCTACCTAAAAGACCAGGGTTCCAATCCCTCCTTGTGTGTGTTGTGTTAGGTAGTCCACATCCAGCATGAAAAATGATCAGATATTTCAACATGGATTTGAGCAAGAATCCATGTAGCCGGTCCTATTTAAAAGTAGGAGACGCCTTTGGCATTCTGTATTCATGTTTGTAAATCCAAATTTGTCTTTTAAGTAATGGTTGTGCCATTTGTGGAGAAGCATATCTTTTCAATAGTAATAGCCCATTATATAAGGCCATTATCATGTGTCATGAATGAGACATGAATGGATGATATGAATTTTGGTTATCTTTGAATTGGTATCTCTCATCCCCTTTGAATTATTTCTCCTCTTAAATCCTCCACTCCAATACTCGCCCCATTTCTTCTCCCTCACACCTCCAGCTTTTCAGATAGTTAACTTAGCACGGGAATCAGGGCAAGGCAGGCTATCTAGTCCACTCAAAGCATTGTCAACTATCTCATACTTCTCCTTTCTTCTCTTAGCTCACCTCTGTGCCACTACCTCTCCCCACTTTAGCCTTCGGGCCATATTACATCTAGAAAATGTAGGCTTTTCCGGGTATTTAGTTAACAATAGAGTGTCGGAACCTTCCCATTGTCTTATTTTCTCCCTTCCCGTGTCTAATCTACTCTTAACCTCTTAAACCATCCACTCCCTCCTTTCATCATCCCTATCACACGCTTGTCGTGCTCCATCTCCCATTAATCTTATTTCTTCAATTTTCATATACAATATTCCCCTTTACAATTCCAGGATGCTCCATAAACGATTTTGTTTCCTTATGCATAAGTAATCAAAAATAAAATAGTTTCCTTTTGAAATTTGCTGATATTTATTTTCCCAACGAAAATTGCAGCTACAACATAGTCGAGCTGGCCACTGTGGTCTCTATAAGCACTTTAGTTGGTGATTGCTTCCCAAAAAAATCGGCTAAAGATTACAATCCTAGCCAATTAAAAATGATATGCAAACAAACTTGTAGCGGTATTACAGTTTTGTCCCTTTAAGTATACGTTGCAACCTGAGCTTCTCAACAGGAGATCCACCAAGATCGATATCGCATATTGGACAGCATCCCAATTCTTCGTGGGTAAGCTTTTCATATATGCATTTCCTGCAAACTGGTCAGCCCATAGAAGCAAATGATCAGTACTTCACTAAAGGATGAATTTGCGGAAAAATCCCATCCCATGAGATCTACAACCAGAATTCCACCATCTCCCCCAAATTTGGATGTTCAGATCAATCTTACCAATCTCCGATGCAAAAGGAACATGCAATACTAGATCCGAGACTAGTACATCGAATTATGCATGGTTAGAAAATAATAAATTATTGCTGAACTCCAAGTAAACCCTTTTTATCAGCAGTTTATCCTTCGAAGGGGGTAAGTAAGATTCTATGCCTGGTAATTTAACATTCAGCGTTTTTGTAATATTTCATTCTATTGGGGTGAGACAGTGTATTGTCTTAACAAATGAACTAATTCTGAAGTTGATTATGTGAATGATTCTCTATGTAGCACATTAAAATCACAACTAATTGCATACAACATGAATGACTCGACCAACATAGACTCGCCAGATGTAAAGCCCAATCTTAACAAAGAACCCCGATAGGAGGAAAATCGCCCCAGACTTTTGATATTAAAAATATAAATCGGGAAAAGGACAAACCGTAATTGCAGAGCTCACGTCGTAACAGTCAGCAGAGCCAATAAAACTAAAGCAGAAGGGGATGCAAAAAAGAAAACAGATGGGAAAAAAGGAAAAAGAAAGGCTGCCGACATCAACGAAGAAGAACAAGAAGCAAAAGGGGAGGAACTGACAAGAGTGGAGGCATTCAGAGACAGTGGTGGCGTGGCGGAGGAGTTTGTGGCAAAGAGGGCACGTCAGGCACTCCTTCAGAACGGCCTTCTTCACCTTCACTACGCGTGGCGGCGCCATCACGAATGGAATTTAAGAGGGTTGCATGTCACCATGCCAACATGACGAATAGCGAAGCCTAACGCCCGGGGGGATTGTTGCTCGGGTCGTGCGTGGCATTAACATGCGCGGGGCTTTGGATGATGAACCGTTCATGATTTTGATTGTGTGTAACGATGTTGCTCGAACAGTAATGATCAAGAGCTGTCCCCTTCTTTCGAGGATTGAGATTAGATAGTTATCCAAATTAAAATACTTTCTCTTTATTTTCCTTCCTATTAGGATTCTTGCTTGCACGTTGAGTTGGGTCTGATAGAATTAGTAAGATCAGTCAATCTTTTGTGTATAACAACTGTTTGTATGAATAAAAAGTCATAATGATAATTGAGACGTGATATGATATTCTTTATATGTGACATTGATTACGATCACAATTAAATACTCTTTTGTCGTTGATATTTTATTTGAATGTGGTTAGAATACTATATAGGAAAAAAGAAAACACTTGATCCAAACCGATCCTGACCTGACAATGCAGGGGTAGAGATGCTAGTAAACTCAAGATCAAACAAGACTTGCATATTTAGTAGTCGGATTACCTTCACAATCAAATGGACCCTTAGAAATGGATGGTAGTGCAAGATTTAATGTGTATTTTAAAGATAAAAATCTAAGTTCTCAACTGTCAAGAACATTAAATGGTTATATTTTTAGAAACAAGTTGCTTTTGTGAGCTGAAAAAATATACTTTTTTAAGAAAAGAGGGTGAGCTCCCGAGATGGGAGTCACCACGCAACGTTATATTATATCAAATCCAGAGAAGTGATACATAGTATAATTAACTAGACTCCCAACAACACCAGAGAGCCTTACAGTGAGAGATAACATTTTCTGGATAGAACCTCTGATTTTAAAAATAAGCTCGTTTCTCGCCTGTCAAATTGCCCATAACGCTGCGAAAGGTCTAGCCACATCATCAGAGGAGATGCCTCCCACTTCCCTTACCCCTTCCCAGAATCTTGAAAAGCAGCTGGCATCTACCTATGTGATCACTAGTTCTTTCCAAACCTTCTCCGAAGTCCCACAAGAGAAGAAGATATGCTTCGAGTTCTCCTCCTGCTCCCCGCATCTGTCACACATCGCATCCTGAAGATTCAAGAGCCTTGCTCTCCTAACCTTGTCCAGTAACTTGTCTCTCCTAAGGCACCAGAGGAAGATTTTTATTCTGTTCAAGATCATGCTTGCCCAAATGATCTTCACATCCTGACACAAGTCCAACTCCTATCCTTCCTCACCATTTCTCAGTTCGTTATATATAAACGTTTTACTAAGAACTTCTTACCTGTCCAAACGAAATGGTATCTGCTCTGAGAGAAGACGACCGGGGTAGGAGCCGCTTCCATTAGTCTATCCAAATCCTCCCTCCTTATGTCTGACAGGATCGCATTAAAACTTGATCTCCATTCTCTTGATTGAGCCACCTCCCTCAAGGTTGCCTCCTCTGAAAAAGTATACTTTACTCAAACAACTCTTTTGAAAGAATGCTAGTGTATTAACCTAGCATTTCAATATCATATCACATGTTTTGGGTCATGGAATTATTAGAAAATTTGTAGGATTATGTGTTGATTTTATAGAGAGTATGAAGGATTTTGGTAATGAATATATTAGCGCATTTCCTTATAAAAATATGGTGGATAAATTATATCAAGTAAGAGAAATAATAACAATATCTCACATTTTATATGAAAATTCTAATCATTTTAACACTCACCCTTATATGTGTGGTATATGAAACATATCTACGTTACTAGTTACAAAATGAATATTGATGAGAAGATTGTAGAACAATAATCAGATGATCTCCTTAACATGTATTCTAACATTGTTGTTGTACATGATTTGGTTACCCAATTGTCCAATTAGAAGCACTTATTACAACTTAATTAAAATCTGAGTCACTCAATGAAGAGCAAATATGAGTATCTATTTCAACCTCGATCCACTACATATTCACAATAATAACATTTAACAAGCTTTCATATATGACAGATATTGTAGTAAATAGTTATCTTATCCAACTACTTAATGTGTCATTTGATTACAAAAAAACATGCTTATACAACAATTATGAACAAGTAAAAGGAAAGTAAACCAAATTAACTTTAAAAAGGGTCTTCCATCGACCCCCATTAATTTTTTACCCAAAAGATCCGATTTTGCCCCTATTTAAATCACGCCATCGTCATTTTCAATGGCTTTGGTATCAGATCATGGCAAAACTCTCCTTCCAATAACTTGCAGGTTCAATGTTCCAAAGACACCTTCCCCTTCTTCCCTCCGTCCACTTCCGTGACCTTTCTCCATTGTGACCCTCTAACACTGTTCGTGTTGTCCTCTCCATTGACCAGTTCCTCCTCGAGCTCTTGTTCCATGGCATCGTCGATAATCGTGATGCTAATGTCGACAACGATACCTTCTTAGAGATTGAAAGGGTGCCACACGTTAGCTCCCCCGCCTCTTCGTCCATGAGGGTCTCATCTATTGTATATGTCGTGTGATCACCTACTGTAATGCCAATATTGTGACTGAGCTCCCATGTACATGTGCCATACGCACTTGAGGACCACCACCAGCTTCTTCGGTTACAGAAGTATGGTCGTTCTGTTCACGATACAGTGCATGTAGTTGGTCATCCTTGGAGCCCTAGACTTGCAGATGCAATCCATCACCTCTGTCTCCTTCCTCTCATTCTTCGTCCCCAAGGATCTGCCAATGCTTTCCGGACCCTCCCAGATCATCCTCTTTGATTTCAGAATAGTAATGTATTAAAAGCATATGACTTTTGCGAGCCCGATCTTCTCTGATGCCCTTTATGCATCACCTTATTTTTTGGATTTGATGTTTTAATTTATGAAGTGTGAAATGTTTTAATTAATAGTGGGATTCATATTCACTTAATCTGCAGTAGATATTCCTATTGCTTTTCTTTCTACATTCAATTTCAACTATCACATGCTACTTCTAGACTTCATGAAAGAGAGGACAGATTTAATATTGTTAAGATCAGAGAAGCGGAAGAAGAATCGATAAATAAAGAAATATAAACATGAAGAACAGAAAGATTTATGTGGAACCCTACTCCCTAAGGAGCGGGATGAAACCACGGGAGAAGCCCTCAAAGGGGCGGATATTCTATTAGAATTTCTCAATGAGTACAGGGGTGAGGGGCTTCTTATATAGCCTCTCAGATAGTCCGGAGTCTCACCGCTCATCCATGTGGGGCTAAACATGAGTGGGGTAATTGGATCTTGGTGAGATCCAATCACCCGCCTATTACATTCTCTAACACTCCCCCTCAAGCTGGAGCTGAGAAAGCTGCAGCTTGCAACAAAAAGAAAGTATACAACACATCTTCACACGATACATCACAAGAAGAAGACATGTCCGCTGCTGGTAGAAGACCTCGCACGAGGACGGGTCTGCGGCTTTCAGGTCATCGGAACGTATCTCTGTCATGCATGTAGAACCGCTGCTATATCAAATACCGGAACGTATCTCTATCGTATTTGGAGAAGAATCGCTGTAGAAGAAGTCCAGCACGGGAACTGATCGGGTCGTAAAAGAAGAAATATACGCCTCGACAAAGAAGTTGATGCTCGGTGAAAACGGATGATCTTGTAGAAATCTAGAGTTGTCGGTCTGTCAGTGTAGATGGACAGTTGTGAAGAATACACCTCTGACTCCCACTTTCTCCCATACTTGATAGAATAAAGATCGCGGATCAAGTTGGGAGAAACCAAAAGACGCATTTCTCTCTCTCTCTCTCTCTTCTTCTTTTTTTAAGCCGTTCAACCATTTTTTTAAATCATTCCCTTTTTTAAATAATCATTTTTTTGCATTTTACGTACGTCTTTTTTTTATTTTGTACGTGCCTTTTGTCTTCTTTTTTTATTTTTTTTAATCGTGGCCCACTTGGGCCCAACAATATTGCAGCTTACTTTATTAAGCCGCTAGGGTTCCCAACGAAAAGGGGCCCATATCATTATTTATATATATAATAGGAAGGGCCATCAGCTCCCGATTCTTTCCCACGGTGGGCACCACTAGGGTTCCCAAATCGGGAACCCATCTTTCATCTACCGCCGCAATTGTGCGCCATCGTGCGATGCCCTGTGACGAACCGCAAAATCGGCCCTTTAAAAGAGTGTTTTTAGCACATGGAATCGTCATCGTAGTCGGGCCGATTCGGGTCGTCAAAGAGATCACCTCATTTAAAGATATGCCATAAATCAAAATGAGGCGATCGAAGATTTATTTTACTTGGCAAGATACCAAGGTCGAACTCAGGGACACGAGCCTCTCTCGTATTAATCGGCTTTAAGTGTATTTAATTAGGCGTTGAATTAAAGCATATAGGTCAAATCATGCAAAGACAACAATGCATAAATAAAAACATGCATTTTTTATCAGATTTTATCATGCACATAAATGACATGAAATGCAATGAAAATGTAGTGGAAATATACCCTAGGTTAATAATGATGAGCAAAATTAAATATGAGTCAATTTCAGATTTGTTTAAAATTTCAAGCTCGATCGATAATGTTAACAAGGCATAAGTTACTACTAAGGGACACATAGCAAATAAAATGATACATAAAAATTCAAGTGTCCAAAATACGAAACTTAATATGCCATCAAGAAGTACATCAAACAAGCTTTCAAATGAGACTGAAATCAACTGAAACGGAAACATGATGCTCAAGATATGCATAAAGAAAGACAAGGGCATAACTGAAAGGAAACATGAAAAAGATAACTACAAAAAGGTCCCTGGAAAGGACTAAAAAGTAAATAAAATAAGATCTGAGGCCTTCCCTGTAAATATTCCATACGCGCGGGGACCTTTCTGCAAAACTGGAGAAGTCAGAGGGCGTCTCTGCAATTTGCCCAGATACACACGTGCAACGCACGTGCTCTCCAGGCCCGGATGAAGGCTCGGGATCAGCAGAGGTTCGGAAGATGCTTCGGCGTAGGCTCGGCTGAGGGTTGGATCCGCTGCAGGCTCGGGGAAGCTCGGAGATAGCCAGGCCTATAGGTCCGGATGGCAGGCTCGGTGAAGACTTGGCTCTGACACGTGGCTGCATCGGGTCCGTCAGATCGAAGAGATCCAACGACGAAGGTAGACGTCGACGTGGCTTCTCATTGGCCGTTGGATGGTCGCTGGGGTTGGACCATCCAACGGCAACTGTGCTTCGTCCTCGGGCTTCAGCTGGCGGCGCCTTTGGAGCTCCGGCGAAGGAGCTCCTCCTCCGCCGCTCTGTCCTGGCCCCGGTGGGGCTCGCCTGAAGCTTCTGAAGGTCGGTCGATGACGCTTGGAGCTCGGGCGAGGCTTCTGGTAGATCAGTTCAGGTCGCCGGGGCTCCTATGTCGAGAATGCCAGTTGCAAAGAAGACCCCGGCGAGGCTCCGGCCATTGCAATTTTGATGGACCTGCAAGTTAGGCACATAGCCGAAGCAAGCATTCGTGGTGTGCGTGCGAGGTGGGATGAAGATGGGAGCTCGTCGGGGACGGAGAAGGTGGAGAGCTCGGAGCTCCTCCGCCGTTAATGGCGGAGGAGATGGGTCGGAAGCGACTAGGTATGGAGTGGCTGAGAAGGTGGTGCGCGGTGAAGGGGAGATGAAGGCGAAGCTACGGGAACGGATCATGGAGTTCGGGAATGGCCGGAGAGGCCTGATTTAATCAATGAAATTAAACAAACAAAAAAAATCAAAAGAAGTTCGGAGGAGCTTACCTGGTCGGAGGCGAAGTGGGAGCTTGGGCTGGGCTTCGCGGTGGAAACCCCGGTCTTCGCTGGACGTCGTCAGCCACTCGACGCATCTCGAGCGGGCCTGGAGGCGCCGCAGCTCCGCCGTAGGTGGCGGAGGGTCTCACCGGGAGCTCCGGTCGTCATCGCTCTATCCCCTCTCCTCCCCCTGTCACAGGGAGGAGGAGGAGGGCTGGGCCGTGCCCCGCATACAGGTGGACACCCGTGGAAGTGGGAGGTGGCGGCGTATTTAAAGAAGAAGGGGGCTGGTCATGGAGGTGGTCGTCGTGGTTTTAGAGGGTGATAGGGGATGACTGGGAAGACATCGTGGGTTGTGGAGGTATGCGCGGGGTAGAGGGAAGTTAGGGGAAGACCGGGCGGTGGTTGACGAGCGGAGAAGAGGTCAGCGATGTTGGCGAAAATGGGAAGGGTGGACGGTTTGCGCGAGGTGGAAGACGTGGGGAAAAGGAGGCTCTGGAGGTTGACGATGAAGATCAGCCGTTGGATCTGGAGATCCAACGGCCTACGTTTGGGCGCGAATGATAGGCGCAGATGGGATCTGGGGCGATGTGATCAGTGGCGGATGGAAGCGCCACGTGTCGTCTCGAGGGAGAGGCGCTAAGGAATGGCTCAGATGGAATCAAGGGCCTGATCGATCGGCTGAGGAGATAGGCAGAAGCTGCGGTTGAGATGGAAAGTCCAGGGCGCGATCGAAGGGCGCATAGCGCGCCACGTGTCGTCATGTGGTCGCGGCGCTAACGGAGGGTGATGATGAGGAGTGGGAGATGATCAGACGGTCGCGGCCAAGGGGCGTACGTGGAGAGCTTGGGACCGTTGGATCTCAGGAGAAGATCCAAAGGTCCAGATCGCGGGCGGATAAGACAAGAGAGCCGGGCCACGTGGCGCCCCCAGAATGGGCCACGTGGCCCAATCAGGTTATTCAGAGGGTTTTTCTTATTTTTGAGGGCCCTATTGGCCGAATTTGAGAAAACTCAAAACATGAAAGTTGTAGATCTTGACGAGATCTACAAGTTTCATGTTGACCAAAACTGGAGATGAAATCAAACAAGGGCCCGAAATATTTTTGAGGGTATTTTTAAGTCTAAAAATACCACGAATTTTTGTTTTGTCATTTTTTGTGGTTTTTAATTTATTTAGGGCTCTGTTAATTATAGGGCATTAACAGGGTTCTATTGACAAACTTTTAAGCAAGGGGGTTAATTATGAGAAATAAAGATGATGAAACTGAGGTTCATCACCCTGCAGCGGCAAAAGCTTTGGGACTGGAGCACGCTCCTCTTACGCGTTGGATATAGAGGAGCAGGACCGAGAAGGGGGTGCATGAGAGGCATCCACACCTAGGGCTACGACAATCCTGCACGCATCGGTTGCTGAAGATGGTACCGCCGCTTATGAGAGCAGAAGGATGATGAGGCGTGGGGCGTTGGGCGGTGCGCGATGGAGTTGAAGAGCCTCCGCCTGGAGATGGAGCCGCAAAGTGGAGAGGCGTGCCACCAGGGCTCGATCGAGAGGCGAGGCCTGTGCTGGAGTTTGCATTGCCGCCCGCCGCAGAAGGGCACACCGCCTGAGAGGGGCTGGGAGTGTCGACCTGGAAGGGGTCTGGGAGGGGTTGCTTCACCTGGGAGTGTCGGCTTGGAAGGAGTAAGAGATGCGCCCTGTGGGGGATCGCGTTGTGGGGGGCTCTCACCTGGGCTCGCGAGATCGAGGGTACACGCTGCCTGTGAGGGGTTCTCGTCCTGCGCGAGAACCAAGAGAATGCCTTCTGTAGAGTTAGGGTTCGTGGGAACCCTGGAGTTGAAGAGCATACGTGATATGCGCCGGGTTGTGCCACCTGCGTACGAGGTCTTGAGAAGTAGCGCACTGGAGATTTGTGCGCCTGCAGCGGCTAGGACTTGGAGGTTGCAACTCTGAGCATAGATGTTGATTGAATCTGAGCAATATTAGGTTTTCAAAATAAACCTGCAGAGAATCTGGAATAGACTCTTGAACAAATAATCTTCACGAGAAATCTTTAAGATCAACGATGGATCGAATCTCAAACTGATCATACGGATCTTCGAACAACAGATAAATATTAATAATCTTCAAAAAAATGAATCTCAAACGAATTATAAATATTATATCTTCAACATAAATTCTTCGAGAATCGATCCGCTCTTATACCATGTTAAGATCAAATAAGCGGAAGTGAAATCGATAAATAAAGAAATATAAACATGAAGAACATAAAGATTTAAGTGGAACCCTACTCCTTAAGGAGCGGGATGAAACCACAAGAGAAGACATCAAAGGGGCGGATATTCTATTGGAATTTCTCAATGAGTGTAGGGGTAGCCTCTCAGATAGTCCGGAGTCTCACCGCTCATCCGTGTGGGACTAAACATGAGTAGGGTAATTGGATATTGGTGAGATCCAATTACCCGCCTATTACATTCTCTAACAAATATTAAAGGATAATTTCTCACATACCCCAAACAGTAACAAATCAGAAAGAATTGCATTCCTCTTTGTGAATTATATGTCTCTATATTTCCGTTAATATATAAGAGGTCTTTCGTATTGCACACTATTTGAAAGGATGTATGGATGGAAACTCAGTTTGCATTTTTACCCACTGACAGTTATGATAACCAAGAGCCATTTTTCTATTAACACCTCTCTTTTTTAAAAACAAAATTGTATTTTGTGTAAGTCTGTTTCTTTATTTCTAGATACTTCAACTCTTTACAAAGTGAATGTTTCCTTGGTTCTAATCACTTTGACATCAACACACAGTGATATCACCCCTCATGGGAAGAGGTAAAACCATGTTGTTTGAGCTTTTGTATTTGGAGGATATTGACAAGATTTCTTTTTCAAGATGGCAAGTTCAACCATGTAAAAGGAACTCTTAGAACTGTACGTGCGGACAAGAAGGGTAGAAGTAGAACGATGGTTGGAGACATTGTGGTAAATTGGAATGTATGTGATAAAATTATTTGCTGCTCGACAGACGCCCTTGATGTGCATTTCGGATCCGATTGTGGTTTTAAGTGTTTGTGTTGTCGATGTAGAAAACCACAAAGAGACTCGAGCTTTTACATCAAACAAAGATCTGTTTTTAAGAAAAACCTTACACTATTTATTTAACAAGGTAAGTGTATCTGGGTCGAACACCAGGAGGCAGAATAGGATACTTTGATTTTTTTAGGTGAAAATATATTTTTGTGATTATTTTATCTCTTCTTAAAGTGATCGAAGAAAAGCTATATGTTTTACGGAATTTTGATTTTTAGATTTTATTTGATTTTATATTTTCCAATTTTTATTTATTTTTTCAAAGTGATATTTTTCAAACAAATTTACCTACAATATAATAAGTGAATATTAGGTGAAAAATAGATGATATTATATAGTAGGTAAAGCGGACGAGCAACGGGCTCGAAGAAGACTCGAAAACAAAGCAAAGCGGAAGCGAATTTTGACAAGTTAAAATACGATAAAAAAGCGATGAAAATACACAAAAATTACTGAAAAACCTTGTAGAGGTAGTTGTGTAACTACCTCAAGAAAAACTATGAAAAAAAGTGTCAAAAATATGTCCAAAGTTCCCCTACAGCTCAGGGGTAGAAATGCAAGAAAAAGAAATAAAAATCTACAGTTAAGTCCTCGACCAGGGAGTGTAGTGTAACAAAAATATGAAATTTTTCATTTAAGTCCCCGCGCGGGGACCTAAATGTAATTTTTGGAAATCTTTGGCACGCTCTGAAATTCTGAAGCTTCTCTGGGTTTAATATGCAAAATTCACACCGCTTCGACTTTAACAGCCAGGATTAGAATGTGCAGCGCAATTCTAGCCGTTTACTGCAGCCACGTGTCAACAGCCTGTAGCACGATTGTTCTTGAGTGTTCTTCAGGCGGTTGATGCAGGTAGCGAAGGGTGCTCCTTCTCCGATTTATCACAGTCGATGGTTGCGTCGCTTGGGCCTCCGGCGGGGCCAGAGGGGTAGCTCCTCTACCCCTCGAGCTCGCCCGCAGTGGACGTCGGTTGGAGAAGGCTGAGAGCGTCGACAAAAGGTCGAAGGAGATGGACGGTCGTGCTGCTCTCAAGGTTCCTGGAAATAGTTTCTCCTTCTTTGGATCGCAAATTACTTGATGATTAAGGGCTCCAGATGCTTTAAATTTGCTCCAGACTCAAGAGGATCCTGCAAAGAATACATGTGCATGCTCGATTTATGGAGAAATCGACCAAATTATTAGTACTTGCAAGATAAAAATGGTGTTTCTAGACTCATGAAGTGGGTGTGAAAATGGTTTCAAGAATGGAAATAAAATTTGATTCGATTTCTGAACGAATTAAAATGATTTGAAGATTGGGCGTCTAAGATGAATGATTAGAATCCCTAATGACGGGCTTAACCACGCTAATCGTGGCACAACGATCGAGGAAGAAAATCGTGAAGATGGATGAGTAGATCTGGGACAGAGAGGTGTATTTACCTCAGATGGTTGCTCGACGGCCGATCTTTGCCGGAGCTGAACGCGCACGCGGCGGCGATGCAAGGCGGAGCGAAATCCTTGGAACCTCCTCCAATCACCCTTCCTCCACGCGAGCCGACGAAGTGGAGCTGTCTCCTCCTAGGATGGCCGGAATCGAGAGGTGAAGGTTGGGGTTCGACCACTGGAACTGGGTGTCTCAGGTTGTTAGGAAAGTTAGTTATAATCCGCCAAGTTTAAGGGTATTTATAGGGTAATTTACTTGGGCTTCAAGGTTAATCCAAGGGTGGCATGTAAATGGGTTGTTAGGAGATGAGATCCAAGAGTTTGGATCGTTGGAGGAGGTTATAGAATGCGTGGGGAAATTGGTTGAACATGGCTGGTTAGAACAGAAAGTCGAACAGACTTCTTGAAGAAGATGAACCGGGTGTTGACACGTGTCAGCACCCGGTTGGCCAGATGTGTAAATTGCTTAGAATTTCAATAATAAATATTAAATAATGTTATTTTAATTAAATGTAAAAACAAGAAATGTAAATAATTTAATTATCTAAATTATAAAATGATTACTTTTTATAAATAATAATTATAATACGAAATATAAATATTATATTAATAAATAGGTATAAGTATTACTTAATAAATAGATTGTGGATTTTTTTCATTGAATAAATAAATCATTAGATATTAATTTTGTATTTTCTTAATTATTAAAGTGATAAATAAAGTCTTTGTGTATTTTTAAGGATTTTAATAAGTTAATTTACATATATTAATAAATACAGGTATACATTATATAATTCAATTTTATCTTTGTTTTAGTGTTTTTGATTTAATTAAAATAATAAATAAGCTCCAAAAAATATGAAATTAATCAAGATTAAATTACAAGATCATGAAAATAATTAGAAATTATAAAATTAATAAAAGTATATATAATGTGGTTTACATAAAATAAATAGCTCAGAAACCCTGTTGTCAATTGGTCCCAAAACCGACTTTTTACAAACGGACTCCGAATTCAATGAAACTACCTTTATTAATTATATAATATTATTTTATGAACTTTAAAGATGAGTATAGTGAAATTGGAATTCATATGAGGAAGTTATGATGTTTGGAAGTTGAGATTTTGACAATTTAAAAGTTGGATTTCTTAGCATATATAGGGTAATAATTTTAACTTATTTTTATATTTTTATGTACATTTTTAGAAACAATTAGGAAAAGAGTTTGGTGAAAAATATGAACATATGAATTAATTAAAAATCAATGAAATTTTGTATTTATTTGATAAATAATGAGATATGTGTGAACTGTATTTTAATTTATTTTTATGGTTTTCTTTCCTTATCTCCCCCTACTTATTGGTTTGTCGACCAATTCATGCTTACTTGGTCTCGAAGTTTAGGTTATATAAATATACCTTGCAGTTATATTTATATCTATAAGTCATATTGTACATATATGCATATTTACAATCTGCCTTCTTTTCTTTTCTTTATTTTTATTCTTTTATTTATTTACATGTATTTGATGCTTAAAAGTGCATTCTTATTCATGAATGAGTTTTTGTTAAAAGAAAGGAATTAGTGTATATTTACATGTATTTGTTAAGGGTTTTAGGACAAAATGCGATAGAAAAGTTAATGAATCATGGATTCATCAACCCCCTATACTTAAACTTTGCTAGTCCCTTAGCAAACACTTATTTGAAAAATAAGGGAAAAATAAGAAAGTTAGAATGAATTTGTTTTCCTAAACCAATTAATGGGAACAGACAAAGGACGGAGCTCGATCGGGCCTAAAACAAGCATTTTGTCGGATTCTTAACTAGGATTAGGATTTTATCCCCAATTGTCTTCAAATTCCGCAAATTCTTATTCGAGATCACTTCATCGGCTAGTTTAGACTCACTTATTCATATTGCAAACTCTATCATCCTTGAAGTCAATTTGTACAGTGTGTGAATTGATTTATCTCTTCCTGCTTAAAGAAACGAAGAAACCGTCCATCCCGACTATATACTTCTATTGCTTCCTCATCCTGCTACTATTTCCTCGGGGAGGGAGGTATTCCCTTCTGAGGTCAGTTCGTGATATGTCCACAATCGAATATAGAGAGAAAGTAGAAGAATGAGAAAAGAAGTGGAGTACGACCAGTGTAGACGCATCTCCTTGTAAAGTTCAACCGGTGTAACTAAGTCTCCACTAAGATGTGCATGCCTTTCTTGGTGGAAGCTTGGACCTTTGTGGTCGTATTTGTATTTGGTGGCTTCTTCTTTGATTTGACTTTGTAATTTTCTTTGCACTGCATTCATCTCTTTGTGCCTCGACGGATATAGCATCTTTTGTTCCGTCCCTTTTTTGAGGTCTTAGAAAAATTGTGTCAGCAGATCCTTCCCTCATCCGAAGCGACTATCGCAACCCCAATCTCTCCCGTCTTTAGACGTCAATGCCACAAAGATAAGGATAGAACACACTACCAAGATGTACCGCCCTTCGCAACTCCATGCATGTCGAGCTAAGTGCAGATTGCATGTGTTCAAGATTGGTTCACTAGTGCAGAGTTGTACAGATGACACCAAATGATCTACTTAAGCATGTATGAATTGATTTCCCAAATATAGTCTTGTATGGAACCCAAACATTTTAAGTCAAAAGACTTGAGTCTAAATTCCAGATCCTAACTAGGCTCCTTACAATGAAAGTTAAAGGTCGTGATCAAGCTCCATCCTTTAGACTAGACTCAATCATTAGTTCCAGAAATCAAACTTATTCTGAAAAATGCGAATGCAAACGCAACCCTGTTTTTGTGAAGTTAGTTTTCTGATTTTTACTCATTTTTATGGATTTTAAGGCTTTTGTAATTTTCATGACTTTTAGGACTTTGTATTTTTTATGGATTTTCTTGTTATTATTAACAACTTTTTTATGTACACAAATTTTATAAGATATTTTATTGGAATTAAGTATTTAATGTATTTTATAGATTTTTATCTACAGAGAATTTTACAATGATTACATGATTTTTACATATGTTTTAATAGAGGGGACTTTAAATAATTATTATACAAATTTTAAGAACTAATTTAAAATACATATTTTAATTATAGATTTTAAATACAAATTTTTAAACATATTTTACTTATTTACAAAGGTTTTATAAGTAATAGATATATGTATAAATGGATTTTAAATTAACCCTCACCACTTTTTATGGATTTTATAGATATAGAAAATACATAAAAGTACGAGTTATGGACAAAATTATATATAATATATACGCACCCCATATACTTAGCTTGAGCTATGTCCTCATAGGGTCAAAAGAGAAAAAGGAGGACATAACTCGTGCTAAGTAAAAGTGGGTGAAAAAGAATATACGAAAACAAGTCAGTCGACCCTCCCCCCATACTTACGATCAGGTAATTGTAAGTATAACGGGAGAGCAAAAACGGGATGACTGAGTGAAAAGAATATATAACGAAAGATCAAAAGGAATAAAGAATACGAGATCATCGAAATCACTCGGTCCCCTCTATACTTAGGATAAGACATCCTAAGTATATAAAATAATGTATCCAAAAATCGAAAACCAGTTATTTGTGAAAAACGAATGGATATATAAAATAAATAGAACAAAATAGAAAACATGAATCAACGGGCAATCAACCCCCCTATACTTAGGATCTGGTATCCTAAGCATAAAGAAGAGAAAAAATGGGGACGATTGTGGTCTACGAAGAATATACAAGTGTTGTGGATCTCCAGAAATTGAATGACTCAAAAGTCTTTGTACAGGATGAGATGTAGTGAAAGAATGATCATGAATCATGTACAAAATAGATCACTTCAATACGGGCCAGATGATCAGTAGTCTCTACGAAGTGCTTCAGCATTTGCCCGTTAACCACGAACGGTTCTGCACCAGGTGACTCATCTGATATTGCTATACTTCCATTGTCGTGCACCATTCTGACTATGTAAGGTCCTTCCCATTTGCTTTTTAATTTGCCAGGAAAAATTCTTAATCTTGCATTGAACAACCAGACTTTCTGCCCAGGGACAAAGAGCTTGTGCCGAATATGTCTGTCGTGTCATCTCTTCGCTTTGTCCTTATAAATGAGAGTGTTCTCGTATGCTTGATTTCGAATCCCTACCAGCTCATTGAGATATATCTTTCTCTTGGCTCCTGCTTTCTGTGCATCAAGTAAAATTTCTCGAATAGTCCATTCAGATTTGTGCATGATCTCTACGGGCAAATGGCATGGCTTTCCATAAACCAGTCTGAATGGTGAAGTACCTAAGGGAGTTTTATATGCAGTACGATATGCCCAAAGAACCAGATCTATAAGCTGTAACCAGTTCTTCCTATCTGGTTGTACTAATTTTTGGAGAATTGATTTCACCTCCCTATTTAAAACTTCAGCCATGTTGTTCGTCTGTGGGTGGTAAGGAGAAGCTACTCTGTGATCAATGCCGTATTGCTTCACTAGCTTTTTGACCTCCTTATTAATGAAATGGCTACCCCCATCTGAAATAAGAATACGTGGAATCTCGAACCGTAAAATAATGTGTTCCCTTAGGAACTTGCAAACTATCTTACTATCTGTGGTTCGTATGGGTATAGCCTCCACCCATCTACTAACATAATCTACAACGAGAAGAATGTACTCAAAGCCGCTGTTGGAAGGGAACGGTCCCATGAAATCTATGCTCCATGCGTCAAAAATCTCACAAATAATGACGTGTCGCATCGACATTGCATCTCTAGCACTGACTATCCCTACTGCTCTCTGACAATTCGGGCAACTCTTTATGAATGTACAAGCATCTCTAGTAAGAGTTGGTCACCATAATCCGCTCTGAAGTACCTTCTGCGCTGTCCTCTTCCTTAAGTGATGTCCCCCTGCCTCTAAAGAATGACACAAAGTGAGGACACTATTATATTCCTCCTGAGGAATACAACGTCTGTAAACACAATCCGGACCTTCACGAAAAAGAATCGGATCCTCCCAGTGGTAGTATCGTGCCTCAGAAACTAATCTATCAACTCGATTCTTTGGCCAACCCTGAGGAATTTTCTGTGTAATAAGTAAATTTACTATATCTGCATACCATGGAAGTTCGGTAACTGCAAAGATGCTTTCGTCGGGAAATCTCTCTGCAATCTCTGGCGTGTACTCATCTGAAGGCTGTTCTGTCTGTAATCGGGAGAGGTGATCAGCTACCACATTCTTTACCTCAGGTTTTTCTCTAATGTCCAAATTGAATTCTTGAAGTAATAGAATCCATCTAAGAAGGAATGCCTTGGCATCCTTCTTTTCCATTAAAAACCGAATAACTGAATGATCTGTGTAAATTGTGATTTTATAGCCAAGGAGATAAGATCAGAATTTATCTAGAGCAAATAACACTGCCAACTTCTCTTTTTCTATCACTGTGTAATCACGTTGAGCATCATCTAAAGTTCTGCTGGCATAATGGATAGCAACAGGAGGCCCATTCTTCCTCTATCCTAATACAACCCCGACCGCAAAGTCTGAAGCATCTGTCATGATCTCAAAGGGTAGAGATCAATCAGGTGGCTGTAGAATAGGAGCACTGATAATCTTTTCTTTCAATGTGAGGAAGGCATTAAGACATTTATCATCTAACAAGAACTCGATGTCTTTGCCTAATAATTCAGTTAATGGTCGGGCAATCTTGGAGAAGTCTTGGATAAACCGTCGGTAAAAACCGACATGCCCAAAAAATGACCGTAACTGTTTAATGTTGGATGGTGGTTCGAGACGCTTGATGACATCCACCTTGGCAGGGTCAACCTCCATGCCTCGCTGGGAGATGACGTGCCCCAACACGATCCCGTGTTTAACCATAAAATGGCTCTTTTCCCAGGACAGAATGAGATCTACCTCACAACATTTCCGAAGAACCTGCTCTTGGTGCGCTAAACAATCATCAAAGGACTCACTATAGATCGAAAAATCATACATAAAAACCTCTAATAAATCACCGACCATGTTCGCAAAAATAGCAAGCATACACCTCTGGAAAGTAGTAGGAGCGTTGCACAATACAAAGGGCATCCGTCTAAAGGCATACATGCCGAACGGACATGTGAAGGTGGTTTTCTCCTGGTCTTCAGGAGCAATTGTTACCTGATTGTATCCGGAGTATTTGTCAAGGAAAAAAAAGTACTCCTTCCCTGCCAACCGTTCTATGACCTGGTCTACAAAAGGCAAAGGGAAGTGGTCCTTCTTTGTCGCAGCATTCAATTTTGTGTAATCAACGCACACCCGCCACGACGTGGTTACTCTCTTTGGAATCTCCTTTCCACTCTCATTCTTAATCATCTGAATTCCTGACTTCTTCGGGACAACATGTAATCGGCTGACCCATTCAGAGTTGGAGATGGGATAAATGAAGCCTGCATCGCACCATTTCGTAATCTCTTTCTTGACAACTTCTCGTAAAACCGGATTCAGCCTACGCTGAAACTCTCTGGAGGGTTTGTTGTCATAATCGAGAGATATATGATGAGAACACAAAGCAGGATTAATCCCGCGGAGATCAGATACAGTCCACCCAATAGCCTTGCGGTTTCTTTTTAGAACCTTCATCAAATGAGATTCTTGTTCGTCGGTCAAAGATGAACTGATAATGATCGGAAACTGTCGATGTGGACCCGCAAGGAAGGCATACTTCATATTTGGTGGCAAGGTCTTTAGTTCTGGTAAGGTAGATCCTGGCTCTGCTGAAACGTCATCCATATGTGTATTGAGATCTGTATCGGTTGTGGATTTGTCTGCGATTTGGTTATCCACCATCTCAATGTGCTTTAGATTCGGACTACAGAAGATGTTTAAAACATCATCCGACTTGCTACTATGATCATTCTCAGAGTTACCTGAGGAAAAGAAATCAACTAAATAAAATTCTATCTCTAGATCATCTGAAGTGGAGGAATTGTGTAAAGTCTCCGAGTCTAAAATGGCTGCACTAAACTCCTCAGAAGTTTGACCCCTTTGTTTCTTGTCATCTAGACTAAAATATAAAGTACCTTCTGAAGAATCGCCAACTGTAGTCTCGGACCCGTCCTCTGTTAAACACTCTTGGTTTCTACTTGATATCTTTCGAGGTCGTCAAGACGGACCTCATCCATGTAATCGCAGGTTGCTAAAGAACTCAAGAAATCAGAAGATGCATCACTAGATGTGTTGAAATCTCTCACCATCTCTATATGTACCTTCTCGCCCTCGGCGCGAAAAGATACCTTCCCTGTATCATAATCGAAGAGAGCCTTTGCGGTTTCTAAGAAAGACCTCCCGAGAATAATCGGGGTAAGGTGTAACTATGTAGGGCAATCCATGTCTAGGACAGTAAAGTCCACTGGGAATTGCAGACGCTGCACGGTTACGATAACGTTCCTTAGTATACCCTTAGGTCTCTTTACGAATCTATCAGCAAACTGAAGGATCGCGCGGGAATTATAAAGAAGACATAACTCGAGCTTGTCGAGTAAGGAAGATGGTATCAGATTAATCGAGGAACTGTTATCTAAGAGAGGGCGATCGAATTCGGCATTTGCGATCTTGCATCTGACATAATGTGCTCCTGAGTCCTTCTTCTTCTTCGGTAACTTATTCTGAATAGCATAAGATCTTGCTTAGTCAAAACATGTTTCTCTGTATGGGATCCCTTTTTCCTACGCGTGGTGCATCGGTTTTTCAATTGATTTTTAAGTGTAGGAAAATGATCCAAGGCATCATGAAGCGGGATCTTCAAAAAGATGTGATCTTTCAATAATCACTCGGTTTCTGGAGTGAAAACATTCTTTTTGGTGTTTTTCTTTCCTTTCCCGAACAAAGCGTCGGGAAAAGGGACAATGTTAGGAATGAGAAAATCAGACTTTTTATTGATATCAGAATCAGCAGTACATCGAGAGTTTCAGAATTATGTACAAAACTCTCTAAAACAGGGGAAGGCATATTTTTGCCGGGAGTATCTGCTTGGTCTAGCGTGATATCATAGTCTGAATCGCCTGTGTCCAGGTCAACTATTTCGGCATCGCTCCCTTCTCTTTTATAGTCCTCATCAATATGGTGGTTCTCCTCCTCAGCATCAGAATCTGGCTACTTATGGATTTGCTCCTACTCCTCATCAAGTGCCTGCTCCTCTATTCCAGCAGGTGCTCGTGGTGATCTACCGCTCCTGAGATGAATGAAATTAGATCAAAATTCAGGAAAAGAGATCGTACCTGTACTGTTGTCTACCTGATCTGAATGCCTCCTCTTGTTGTTCGGGTTCATCTGAGGATGGGCTGGGAGAGTGGTCTTCGGTGCGGTTAACTCATCTAGACGACGGTTAACTTGCTCCATCTCTGTCTTATGCGCAATTTGGAGCGTAGTCAACATATCCATGATTTGATTTAATGCCTGGGCCTGTGAGTTCATTTCAGATTCGGTGTCGTGACCCTGTCTTGCTCCTCTCTCCTGTCGTGGCGTGTATTACTGAGAAGTGGAATGCTAGGAGAATCTCTGCGGTGTGGAGGAAGATTGTTGCGGCTGTTGATAAGGATATGTCTGTGAAAGGTTAGTAGGGTACTGATATAAATATGGTCTCTGATAAGCATGCTCGTGAGACTGCTGCTGCGTGAAGTTCTATCGGTGCTGAAAGTATGGACGTCCATGCTGTTGTTGGCTATACTGCTGCTGCTGATGCGGTATACTCGGTTGCTGGATTGGAGTATACCAAATCCCATTAATCACGAGAGTGGCTTGCGTCTCAACCTCTATATCTGCAGCACTGGTGATCTGGCCGGGATTGGCATAAGACTGATCCTCATGCCAATCAATCTGTGAGGTTTCTGACTCGCTCTGTACGAAAGTGAATCTGACGGGTGGGTGGAGCGGGTAAGATCCTCCGTGTAGGTTGTGCGGTCGAAGAAGATTGGCTCTGCTGTTACTGAAGTTGAAGCTCTAAAACCTTCTTCGAAAGATCACTCAGCTGCTGAGGTAGAGATGAGAGTTTCTCCAACTCTCGCAACGGTTGTAAGTCCTGAACTTGTTTCTAAATCACATCCACCAACGTTAACTTCTCGCTAATAAAGCCCATGTTGGTGTTGGATTAGGATTCTGAAATGTTAGCCATCTTATGATGCTCTGATGATGTGGTGGCTGAGGGGCTTTCTGAAATACCCGAGCAGAGTCGATGACTCTTGAGTTCTCAGCCATCCCTTCGAAGATGGCCCAGACTGACTCGGCATCCTTGTTCAAATAGCTGCCGCCACATGCGGCACTTACTAGCCCCTGGATGTCCGGCTGGAGTCCTTCGAAATAATTTTGTACTATCACCTTCAGTGGTATCTCATGATGCGGGCATCTTTCCGTAAGATCTTTGAATCTATCCCATACCTTATGGAAAGACTCATGCGGATACTGCGTAAAATTGGAGATCGACTCCTCATCATGTTCGTCCTCCCTAGAGGAAAATATTTACGCAGGAATGTGGACTTCAGATCATTCTATGTAGAAATTTTCCTTCCCAAGTGACTCGGCCAGTAAAGCGTCTTATCGGCTAAGGCGAAGGGAAAGGCTTTGAGGCGGATAGCCTCCTGCGTAACTCCTGGATAGCTGGCCATACCACAGATCATCTCAAATTGCCGCAGAAAGGTAAACGGCCCCTCTGTAACATTCCCGTAGAACTTGGGAAGCAATGATATGAAGGACGACCTCAATTTGTATGGCCCTTGATTCGGCGGTAGACGAATCCAATGATGGAGTGTTCTCGCACCCGGGTCATACTCTTCCCATAAAGTAGCAGGAACTACTGAAGGGAGTAAATGGTTCCGACCCCTGCTCGCAGCGCGGCTATCTCAGCACGTAACTTGTTCTGAGTTCTAAATTGTTCTCGAATCTGGATGTTCATCTATTGGAGAGTGTCGAGAATCCCTGTCGTAACATCTGCGGCTGGTTCCGGTCTTACGTCATGATACTCATCAGCTGGTGGCCTCTCATCTGATGGTCCTTTGCCGCGAGTCATCTGCTTCAAATCTTCTAGAAAAGAAAAGCTCTCGTAAGAAATCAGCGAAAACTCGGTTGGAGATCTCGATGATGTATTGAGACAAGGGTCTGCCTTAATAGTCTGGCTGGGAGGCGAGGGAGTCTGGGCTTGACTCTCCTCGAGATCAGATGGGAACACCTTGAGAAGAGAGTCATCCCAAGCTTGTGAAGATGTACGAATGACGGTGGACGGTTGAAAGCTCACGGAGTCTAAGCGGAAAAGCCGTCGAGACTTCATCTTCGATATCAAGAGAATGGGAGAGCACGATTCGTGATTCAAGAGAGAGGGAAAAATACGTAAATTCGTGGTAACTCATGCCCCGCAAGCAAATACAAAGCAAACCCCATTTTCACCAACACAACCCGATGATGACCGTAACAGTTCGGTCTTTTATCTTGTCGGTTTTAGGGTTGTAATTAGTAAACAAGTATAATCGATTAATCGTAAGCTGATGCGAGCTGATAGGTGCCCGATTTTCCCCCGCAATACTGTCTCGAGTTCTTATAGAAAATCACTTACTCTCATCCAGTATGGTGGCAAGTACGGACCGTTTTCGGCTACCCTTATTGCTTAAGGACGGAGCCTTACGCAGTGTCCTCTAAATCCCCTACTCTGCTAAGTAAACTCGGACCGTTTCCGGCTACCCGAGCGTACCCACTGAAAAGCAGTGATCAAGTGTATAGACTAAGTAGTATTTTGAAAGAAAACAGGTTTATATTTAAGGGTCGTCTCTCACTCGCGCACTCTGAAAAATGCACGGGGATTACTCTCCCAAATCAAGTGAACCTTACATTTATTTTAAATCAGATAAACTATCAGTCCCGATTTTATTTTTGGAGTTTTATATTTTTTTGAGTTTTTTCAAACAAACTTCTACTTTTTATTTTCTTTTTATGAAAATCTTAAAATCATGCACCGATGTTGCAAGTCCTAAGACTAACTACGTAAGCACAATCAGATAGAATAAAAGAAAACTCCTAAGCAAGCACCTATCCTCGAAAAAAAAGTCGCAGAAAAATCGTCGATGCGAGAAAACCGCGGTGGGTGCCCTGATCCCCCGAATACACGGTACTCGGCAAATCAGACCCCAAAAAAATAGGGGGAGAAGGTAAAAGTCGGGTTGTCCTTAGTGGACCCGATCTACTAGAGTTCAATACAGCTTTCTCTCTCTTTTACAAATTACACTAATTAATTTTTGCCCTCTGCAGGAGGCTCGTACAGAAAGAATCAGCTTCTTCTCTTTCAACTGACTTGGCTTCTTAAGAAACTGGATGATCCTGCAGGCCCTGCAAAAATTAGTTAGCGGCTAAAGAAGATCGAAAAAGCATTCAAGAAAAGCCGTAAGAAAAACCGAATAAAAGCTACGAAAAACAATAAGAAGAGAGAAAATAAAATCACAAATTATGTAAAAAAAAATCAAAATCTACTAATGCCTCCCTAACAACAGCGCCATTTTGATGCGCGGCTCGGATCCGATTGCGGTTTTAAGTGTTTGTGTTGTCAGTGTAGAAAACCGCAAAGAGACTCAAGCTTTTACATCAAACAAAGATCGGTTTTAAGAAAAACCTTACACTATTTATTTAATCAGGAAAGTGTGCCTGGGTCGAACACAAGGAGGCAGAATAGGGTACTTTGATTTTTTTAGGTGAAAATATATTTTTGTGATTATTTTATCTCTTCTTAAAGTGATCGAAGAAAAGCTATATGTTTTATGGAATTTTGATTTTCAGATTTTATTTCATTTTATATTTTTCCAATTTTTATTTATTTTTCAAAGTGATATTTTTCAAACAAATTTACCTACAATATAATATATGAATATTAGGTGAAATATAGATGATATTATATAGTATGTAAAGCGGATGAGCAACGGCTCGAAGAAGACTCGAAAACAAAGCGGAAGCGAAGTTCGACAAATTAAAAGACGATGAAAAAGCGACGAAAATACACAAAAAATACTGAAAAACCTTACGGAGGTAGTTGTGTAACTACCCGAAGAAAATCTATGAAAAATAGTGTCAAAAATATGTCCAAAGTTCCCCTATAGCTCAGGGGCAGAAATGCAAGAAAAAGAAATAAAAGTCTGTAGTTAAGTCCTCGGCCAGGGATTGAAGTGTAACAAAAATATGAAAGTTTACATTTAAGTCCCTACGTGGGGACCTAAATGTAATTTCTAGAAATCTTGGGCGCGCTCAGAAATTCTAAAGCTTCTCTGGGTTTAAGCACAATGCTTCGGCTTTAACGGCCAGGATAAGAATGTGCAGCGCAATCCTAGCCGTCTAATGCAGCAACGTGTCAACAGCCTGTAGCACGACTGCTCTTGAGTGTTCTTCAGGTGGTTGATGCAGGTAGCGTAAGGTGCTCCATCTCCGATTTATCACAGTCGATGGTTGCGTCGCTTGGGCCTCTGGTGGGGCCAGAGGGGTAGCTCCTCTACCCCTCGAGCTCGCCCGCGGTGGACGTCGGTCGGAGAAGGCTGAGAGCGTCGGCGAAAGGTCGAAGAAGTTGGACGGTCACACTGCTCTCAAGATTCCTGGAGTTAGTTTATCCTTCTTTGGATCGCAAATTACTTGATGATTAAGGGCTCCAGATGCTTTGAATTCGCTCCAGATTCAAGAGGATCCTACAAACAATACATGGGCATGCTCGATTTGTGCAGAAATCGACCAAATTATTAGTACTTGCAAGAAAAAATGGCGTTTCTGGACTTATGAAGTGGGTGTGAAAATGGTTTCAAGAATGGAAATGAAATTTGATTCGATTTCTGAACGAATTAAAATGATTTGAAGATTGCACGTCTAAGATGAATGATTAAAATCCCTAATGACGGGCTTAACCACGCTAATCGTGGCACAATGATCGAGGAAGAAAATCGTGAAGATGGATGAGTAGATCTGGGGCCGAGAGGTGTATTTACCTCATATGGTTGCTCGACGGCCGATCTTTGCCGGAGCTGAACGCGCACGCGGCTCGCGATGCAAGGCGGAGCAAAAGCCTTGGAACCTCCTCCGATCACCCTTCCTCCATGCGAGTCGACGAAGTGGAGCTGTCACCTCCTAGGATGGCCGGAATTGAGAGGTGAAGGTTGGGGTTCGGCCACTGGAACTGGGTGTCTCAGGTGGTTAGGAAAGTTAGTTATAATCTGCCAAGTTTACGGGTATTTATTGAGTAATTTACTTGGGCTTCAAGGTTAATCCAAGGGTGGCGTGTAAATGGGTTGTTAGGAGATGAGATCCAAGGGTTTCGATCGTTGGAGGAGGTTATAGAATGCGCGGGGAAATTGGTTGAACATGGCTGGTTAGAACAGAAAGTCGAACAGACTTCTTGAAGAAGATGCACCAGGTGTTGACACGTGTCAGCACATGGTTGGCCAGATGTGTAAATTGCTTAGAAATTCAATAATAAATATTAAATAACATTATTTTAATTAAATGTAAAAACAAGAAATGTAAATAATTTAATTATCTAATTATAGAATGATTACTTTTTTATAAATAATAATTATAATACAAAATTTAAATATTATATTAATAAATAGGTATAAGTATTACTTAATAAATAGATTGTGGATTTTTCTAATTCAATACATAAATCATTAAATATTAATTTTGTATTTTCTTAATTATTAAAGTGATAAGTAAAGTCTTTTTGAATTTTTAGAGATTTTAGTAATTTAATTTACATATATTTATAAATACATGTATACATTGTATAGTTCAATTTCATCTATGTTTTAGTGTTTTTGATTTAATTAAAATAAAAAATAAGCTCCAAAAATATGAAATAAATCAAGGTTAAATTACAAGATCATGAAAATAATTAGGAATTATAAAATTAATAAAAGTATAAATAAGGCGGTCTACATAAAATAAATAGCCCAGAAACCATGTTGTCATTTGGTCCCCAAACCGACCTTTTGCTAACGAACTCTGAATTCAATGAAACCAACTCTATTAATTAGATAATATTATTTATGAACTTTAAAGGTGAGTAGAGTTAAATTGGAGTTCATATGAGGAAGTTATGATGGTCGGAAGTTGAGATTTTGACAATTTAAAAGCTGGATTTCGTGGCATATATACAGGGTAATATTTTTAACTTATTTTTATATTTTTATATACATTTTTAGAAATAATTATGAAAAGAGTTTGGTAAAAAATATGAACATATGAATTAATTAAAAATCAATGAAATTTTGTATTTATTTGATAAATAATGAGATATGTGTGAAGTATGTTTTAATTTATTTTTATGGTTTTCTTTCCTTATCTCCCCCTACTTATTGGTTTGTCGACCAATTCATGCTGACTTGGTCTCGGAGTTTAGGTTATATAAATATACCTTGCAGTTATATTTATATCTATAAGTCATATTGTACATATATACATATTTACAATCTGCCTTCTTTTCTTTTCTTTATTTTTATTCTTTTATTTATTTACATGTATTTGATGCTTAAAAGTGCATTCTTATTCATGAATGAGGTTTTGTTAAAAGATAGGAATTAGTGTATATTTACATGTATTTGTTAAGGGTTTGAGGATAAAATGCGACAGAAAAGTTAATGAATCATGGATTCATCACCCCTGTAGTTAATAGATGTTATGGATATTTGTATTAAAGTACATTATTATCTCAGTAGTTTTGACATTCAGAAATTCCTGTTTGAAATGTCATATTATTTCATAATTTTTACCATAAGGATTCAACCGTGCCCCACTAACAACAACTATCATTGTTACTTACTTCTATTTCAGTTGAGTTATGTGAATGTTGATGTTGTGGACTTGAAAAAAGATGTTGATGGCAAATCGGTTGATATTGAATCCCTACAATATGATGACTTGGATAGCGTATCCAATTTGCAGAAGACTAAAATTTAATAGTAGGTCATGATTGGGCGGTCGTCGAGATTCTATTTTTTTTTCAAATTTGGATACACATATGGATATTTTTTTACGACATAAATATCACTATCCATATTGAAAGAGGAATATGCATCAGTATATGATATGTAACAACAATTAAAATGTCATATGTATAGATATTATTTCTTTTGAAAATCCTGATAAAGATATTGAGAAATCTCAAAGCCAGGCACAAAAATATCTGACCCTTACGTATAAATTGCTATGTCGTACTTGAATTTTAAAAAGTAACAAGGTCATTGTCGACTTTTAAGATTCATCTCAACTTGAAAATTGAATTCATGAAATTCAAGGTTAGAAATAGGATAAGAACAATTTTTATTTCATAATTTAAGGATTATATTGAGAGAACTCTTAATAACTGAGTAACATATTTTTTATTTTCAAAGTTTGGATACCATATTTCCTCATTTTTGAAAAACATTAATAGTGATATGATTGTAAAATTCTACTATAAATATATTATTTGATTCATGTACCTATCCTTCAAAATTTGACGATCCACAAAATTATTCTCGTGTGAAGTATGAATATTGATTATTAACTTTATGTTACATGTATAAATATTACATCAAGTACGTATACTAGCAGTGCTCATGATGATCTTCTTTTAGAATTATGTATGTGTGTGTGAATCGCCAGCTTTACCCATGCAAAGCACTGGCGTACACTAGTTAACTTTGTTACCCTTTGGGTAGCTCAAATGGACAAGTAGTCACTGACAATAGGCTCATGCAAGATATCTACACCTAAGGAACAAAGTACAGAATGATCAATCTCCAACAAAGAAACACATGGAGGAACACACGCATGCTCGCCCAAGCATGCACAACCATGACACACTTAAGCATGTGAATGTGCACATACAAGCATATATGCATTTAAATATGTGTGTGCATATACATATACATATAGATATGTGCATGGAGTGAATCAAGCATTATAAGCATAAGAACATGAGAAATTCAAAAAATCCTAATTTATGAATTCATTCAAAATTTTGTATAAGTTTCTAAATGTTAATCACAAGGGAACTGATATTGCATCACATTTATGTTTTTCTAATTACAGCTATATCCTACCCCTCTTCTTAGCTGGGAGCTAATTGAGATTCTACCTTGAGTTCATAATGTTATAATTAAGGTTGTATCACCAATTACCTAAGTCATTTGCACCTGAAAGCTTTGCTTGAAGGATTTTCTTTGACAAGATGCTGAAAGTTTGAACGATTACATGTACTCATATTGATCATCATTCAAAGATGGTCAAAACGAGCTAATATACATCAAAATACGAGATTTGAGACACGAATGCGGATGTCTTTAGATTTTGCCTAAAGTATAAAATAATAATATTATATATAATATGAAAAGTGACATCAGTAAGCTAACATGAGCTTGTTGATGTCATTCCAAGAGTCAAAACCCCTTATTTATTCCAATGTGAAGATCCCCTTTCTCCCCCCCTTTTCCTTCCTCTACTTTCATATCCTAAATTTCTCTTCAAAACTCCCAACGAAAGAGCCCCCAACTCTCCTTTTGCTACTGTGGCAACCGTCCATGCATCCATAACTGTTGCTGCTACAAAGCTTCCAGCAGCCTTGGCTGCTTCCTCCTCGAGCAACAACATTTGCTGATGTCCAAGCAGTTAACCAACTACTCTAGAGACTAGTTGTACTATTCCAGTTCCTTGGAACTGTTGTTCCAAAAGGCCAACAATTGTTGTTGCTCCTGCATGTTAGTTTCTCCAAAAAAAATGGAGAAATACAAGGTACAATCCCCCCTCTTTCTTTGTTGTCATGCATGAACAATTATTCATCTCTGTTGCTGCCATGTATGTCCTACACATTTTGACTTCCATCAATTGCTGGAGCCTAGTATCCACAAGGTTGGGGTGAACTTGGGTGTTGCATGGGAGGGTTCCAGTATTTGGGTTGGCAACTTTTATTTTCTGGGATTGTTGTCAAATTGTGATGTTATATATATATTTTTCTCTTGAATGGGCTCAATTGAATGGAAATTCTGAAGTATGTTAGAGTGAAAATATATTGAGTTCATGTGTAAGGTCCAGATATCACAAAGGCTTAAAAAGCAGACTTTCCAAGCCCCTAAGGCATGCAGCTAAGGCATTATCTAACATGTAATTTTCTACCATAGTATTTAGCTAAGAAGGGTTATAGTACTTGCTTTGTTAAATTACGGTTGATGGGATGAGTGGTCTTAACGTTGGATATATTGACTAGATATGATCGTTGTTTTAATATGATAGTTGGAGTTAGCTCCATGATTTGAAGCATACTAAGAAGGATTTTTATTAAACAAACCAATTAAGTATCCAAACATTCTATATCTTTCCACGGTAAAGGCCAATGAATGAGAAAACTGGATATAAGATAAGATTCTATTTTTACTAAATAATGCTTAGGGGTATGGTTTGGATCCAATCTGATATCATTGAACTTGTTTTGTTCTATTGCTTGAATGGGCCATGGATCGGGTTAAGATCCTTACAAATCCATTAATATATATATATATATATATATATATATAGGGTGCACTTGAATTGAGGTGGCACCTTTCCTTGATTAAGGAAAGGTTTCATCTTAGGCCGTGGGATGAAGATTGTACGAAGGAGATTGAAACCACTATGTGGTTTTCGTGACAACTAACATTCCTAAAATGAGGGATGGTTAAATTAATGCTAAATAAAATATTACACGTCACTAATCATACTATATTTAGCAAATAAGCATGGTTAAGAACACAGCATTTCGGCAAAATCTCGGTTGATTAAAAGCAACTTATTTTGAGGTAATCTGTTATGATATTACAAAATATTGTGCTATTTTACATGTGTATGTCATATTTTACAGCATAAAATCTACCGCTTATACGGAAAAACTGCTAAAAGACGTAGACATATTTTACACATATTAAGTAAAAAAATTACATTCGGCTGCGTAATAAAATACGAAATTGAAAAAGACATTGCAAACTCTCGTATACGCATATATATAATTAGAAATTTAGACATAAGGAAATGTAACATTGAATTACGTTTTATACATATAATTTACACGATACAAACGACAACTACAATTTTATAAAATCTTTTACAATGTCATTATGATAACTGTAGATTATTTTTTACAAACTTTTAAAAAAGCTTACCAACACTTTTCATATTTTACGTATAAATTGTATATTTTACAAAAGGCTACACTATTATGTTAATGTATATCTCAATTAATATATGAACGTAACGTATAGGAATGTATATTTATTTTCTCAGAATCTTTACCACCTATACTTACAATTGTATGTTAATATATTACAAATGTAAAATTTATTTTACAAGATTTGAGTATATTTTACTGAGTTCTCTTACATTTTGCATTAAGTAATTGCCAATGTTGTATCTATTTTACATTATTAGTCTATATTCTACAAAATCATGTTATATTTTACATCGTCAGCTTCTATTCTACAATTTGAGTTTCCGCTTGGTTTTATGTTCCCGATTATACAAATAATGGGAAGATATACATGGTACATGCTGACAATGATGCTCTCATGGTGAAATATGAATTATATAACATATTAAAAATTTTATCTTTAAAATTTTTGATGCTTTCAATAGAGAACATAAGCATTGATAACTAAACAATATATGAAATCCTGAATTACGGATTTGAAAAATTAAATTAGTGATTTTATATACAACAGGAAAATTTCGTTTTAGAATGAGATTGCAGATGATATGAATAATTTTTTGCGAGAAACACATGTCTGATTCAAAGAATCAAACGCTAAACGCAAAAATGAATCTTTTACATTAAAATTGTGCATAAAGATTGATGAAAACATATACTGGAATTTTAAACAAAGGAAAAAAAGATGAAGAACAAACATATTGAGTAGATGAAGATAAAATACTGACCTGTTTAGACTTGGAGAAGATAAAGCAGAAATGATTCTCAAAAGCAAAAGCTAGCTACCAATGGTTGAAGAGGAAAGGAAAAAGGGGAAATGAAGTTTTCGATAATTAATTAATTACCAAATTAATGATTACTCATTGATTAAGATAAATCAACTTGTAATTTAAAAATTCAAATTCTTACTATTTTTAGACAAAACCAAAAACGAGCTCCCTTTTAATTTCAATAAATACAAAATTGCCAATAATTCAAATAAAGAGTTATGTGAGTAAATTGAATCGAATTTAAGGAAATTAACATATGAAGTATATTCATAAAATAAAGTTACAAGAAAACCTAATTTCAAATTAATCAAAAAGAACTTACCGCATAAGGGCGACGACGGCAAGCCGGGCGATCTTCTAGCTATTCGATCCAGGAGAGAGCTTCCACTCGAGAAATCACAGTCTTAGGAGAAAAGAGGGACATTAGGCGACGATGGAGGAGATGCAATCCAACCTGGTTGAACAAACGAGGGAACGGGATGAAGACTCAGATCAATACAGTGGGGGTGCGAAGATGGAAATCCAGATCCATCGGCCGAAGCAGCAAATCAAAAGTAAGTATATTTTCATTTTTATACGACTATTTTAACAATTTTAGGCAAATTTTATCTCTGGTAACTGGTATGAACAGAAGGACAACAACTACAATTTATCAAAACAAAGGAATTCGATGTTGATAAGGATGCTCTGAAGCTTAATGATGATTTTGGAAGTATGAGTACTTTTTTTTACTTAGAAATAAATTGGGTTTTTTATTTGTAAGTACAAAATCACTGATTATTTCAAACACAATATATTTTTTCTCTTCTTTAGGCAAAGGTTATGTACAACATAGGTGCTACATTGATCATTTTGTTCAGTTCATTGATAACCATAGACCCACGCCCAAACAACAAGCACTACTGTCAAAGACAGCTTTTGGGAGAATAATTAACATTAGCCATGTTGACATACAAAGAAAAAATCTTCAATGGTTGGTTGAGCAATACCAAGGAGGCAGAAATTTCAGATTTGGGAACAAGGTAGTGAGTTTCAGTGATGAAGAAGTTGGGGCAATTTTGGGCCTGCCAAGCTCCGGATTTTCAATAACAGTGAGAGGAAGACACCTTCAATGGAAATCTTTTATATCTCACAAAATGTTTGCAGAAGGAATGATTTTCAATAGAAGGAAGTTGAATAACATACTCGAGGACTACTACAATAGAGATGATGACAATTCTGTCTCTATTTATGTTACATGCTTGATACTTTTGATGTTTGCGACATTCCTTTTCCCAGACAGTTCATATTCTTTTCCGAAAGATTTGTTACACTACGTAAAATCACTTGAAGATACAAGATACTTTAACTGGTCTGGGGCTGTAGCAAGGATGATACTATTCAACATGGATGATGTTGTGAGTAGAGTTCAGAAGAGAAGAGCAGGTTCATCAAGGGTAACTCTTGGTTACCTTACAGGATGTGTTGCCTGCTTATATGTGAGTATTTTGAAAATATATTTTATTAAATGATAAATAAAATATTAATAACACCAATGTATCAGGTATGGATGATGGAGTACTGCTGCAAGGATCTTGTGGTCAGTAGAGATCTTAGGCCACGAATAAGGAAGTGGTCTGGACCAATCAAAGGAGTTTCAAGAGCATTGGTTTCAATAAGTTGTGATCAAGTAAGCCTTTTTGAGATGATTAATAAAATACTGAATGACTCGTAATTTGATTTTTTTTTCAATAATAAATTATCTTGTTTATATAGATATTGCCTGCTTTACAACTTCAAAAAAATGAAATTGTAAAGATAGGAGCAGACGAGTATGTCTTTCCTTTTGAGAAGTTTACAATGGATGGTTTTGCTGTTAGAAGACCTGAAATTTTGATCGTTCAGCCAATCCCAGTACCAGATGATGCTTTAAAAAGGAAAGGAAAGCAACAGCTTGGAGAAATGACTGTCCAAAAAAAAGATGATGGGGTTTCCAGTGCAAACATTGTAAAAAAAAAGAAACAAAAAACATGTATGTGTGATGCATTTTCGATTGAGATAGAGGAGCTGAAAAAGAAGATCAAAGAAATAAGTGAAACATATAGGATACAAGTTGAAGAACATATCAGAATAAATTCAGAATTGAAGAAGGAGAATATTAGGTTGACAACTATGATTACGGAGCTGAATGAAAAAATAAAAATGGTTCCTGATCATGATATGAATGTTCTTGGTCATAAAACATTAGATTCAGAAGAAACTTTGGAGAATATATCTGGAAATAAAACTGAAGGTGACATTGATGACAATGACCAAGGGATGGATGCAACAACACGAAATGTATCTGATGTCAATGCAGGAGATTTGGAACCGAGTGACTCATTTATCGGAGAAAGACTTCAGAATTTGATTATTGAAATCTGTGATGAAGATCCACTGTATCAATCTCAAGATACAACAAAAAAAGATTCACCTCTCAAGAGTGACATGCCTTCATTCGATCTGAACATTGGTGACCATTCAAAATCAGAAATTGAGAACACACAGCCTATTACAAAAAGAAAAAGGAGGGAAAAAGTCACTGTGCAACAGAGCTCAATAATAAAAAGATTGAAACAAAGAAGAGAGGCAAAAAAATTTGTACAAGAAGCAGAGAAGCAAGGGTATGTAAAATATGATAACACTTTGTAAAATAATAACGTGGTATGTAAAATATTGAATATATTTGTAAAACATAAGAGAAACATTGCAACTCTCTATATATAAAAGACTTCCTTGTAAGATTAGAGTTTTCCAATGATAGAAAAACTTCTTCTACTTTAAAGATTCTTCATATCATCTACATATTTCTAAAATCTTAAAATTTACGTAAAGTATTTCAATTGGTCATTTGTATGGAAACAATTATGTTAACAATTGGACACTTTCAGCCAATAATATAGTCGTAAAATAAAGAAACTTTCAGAAAGTTGTAACCTTTCATCAAAGAACCCTTCATCTAATTCAATCTTTCAAACAATAAAATAGTTGTAAAATATTGTTACGTTTTGTAATATATAATAACGTTTTGTAAAATAATAACGCGGTATGTAAGTTATTGAAAAATTAGAGTTCTCCAATAATAGAAAAACTTCGTATATTAAAGAATAACATCACGATGATAGGTGCACGATGATTACTAATTGTTTCTTAATCTTCATTAATGATTTATGACCAACTTTATAATCAACTGGCTTACTCAATGTTATGATACTACCAAGGGATACATATGAAATACTCAATGTTATGATAATACCAAGGGATACATCTGATCTGATAGAACATAAATAGATAAATTCAATGATATGATAATACCAAGGGATACATCTGATCTGATAGAACATAAATAGATAAATTCAATGATATGATAATACCAAGGGATACATCTGATCTGATAGAACATAAATAACACATTGTTTGAATTTTACAAAAAAATTATCAAAAAACAGAAATCATCAAACATACATATAAATAGATAATCTAAGTCTAATAAGCATCCAAACTTCAAAGGTCGTTTGCATCCAAGAATCTTTCAGAAGATTGGAAACCTGCAGACACAGACAGAATAAAAAGGAAAATAATAAGCAATATTAATATGGTTTATATTAGCTGTTTAAAATGTGGCAACAAATTATCAAAATATATAATCTTACTTTATTAAAATTTGATCAAATCTCTTTAATTTCATTCATTCTCAACTGCACAATAAAACACAAAGATTAGTGGAAAAAAACACATATCAATAAACAACGAATGATAAATATTTACCATTACTGGCAGATTTGTTATTAGGACAATTCCTGGAATCGTGACCAACATTGTATTTGAGGCAAGATTTGCATTGTCGGCCTCTGTTTCTTCTCATTTCAGTTTCCGATCTTATACGATTGCCAACGCCCTTAGGTCTACCACCACGACCACTTCCTTTCGTTCTAGCAACGTTAGGTTCTTTAACAGCTGGTTCCGTAATCATATCTGGAACATTTGTATTGTTCACTGTTGTAGAACTCGACGAAGGTTTGTTACTTATCATGCGATCAATGCTGCTACATAAGTCACTTAATCTTTCTTTGGCAAATAAGAATATATCCTCATCATGTTCAACAGAAGCTGAAATAATATGAGAACACAATTGATTTAGCTGAGACGACCTTTCTTGGTGTGCAACTGTCACATAAATAGGATACTTTCCTGATTTTTTAATGGTTCTTGTCCACCTTTTCATTATATATTCCTCATTCAAACGCTCCATGTTCTGTATCTTCAATACTGCAAGTATGTGCCTACATGGATATCCAAAGAATTGCATATTCTTGCATTCACAAACAAGAACGTCGCTTTCCGTTGACGATGAAACACATAATTCTTCATCAGACTTCCCAATATATGACACAAAATACTGACAGTAATCCAGGGAGTTCAAATGCGTTCGAACATTAAGTTCCTTCACTTCGTTCAATTCATATCGAAATTTATAAAATATGAACTTGGTGTATATACGAACCATCTGTACCTCCATCTTCCATTTGAAGTTTGATTTTGGAGTGTAAACATCACCCATGTTATCCAGGTCATTCTCTCTTTCCCTGCGTCGTTGAATTGCACTTTGAAATCTACAGACAAATTCTAGCAAGGAGTTCTGTTTAGTGATGTGATGCTGCAAAAATGCATTCATACTTTCACTCCTCTGTGTACTACGCTGACCAGCCCAAAAAAATCCTTAAGATATAAACTAATCCATTTAAATCTTATACTATACTTCTCGTTCAACCAGACATTAGATGAAAGATCATACTGATCAATTATCTTGCACCAACCCTGCTCAAATTCTCTTATAGTTATACTTTTCCATACAACTATGGAAAACGCAGATAGAACTTCGTTTATATCTTTAATCTTTCCAAGCTTACTTTTAAGCTTGGCCATTATATGCCAAGTGCAGAATTTATGAACAGTATGTGGTAAGCATATCCTAACAGCTGCACAGATTGCCGGATCTTCATCTGTGATTATAGATACTGGATGTTTGCTCATTACTTCTAGAAATCTCTCAAATAACCACGAGAATGACTCGGTTGTCTCCCTGCTCATGAACGAATTCCCAAAGAAGATTGTGTAACCGTGATGGTTAACACCACAAAAAGATCCAAATACCAGGTTGTATTCATTGGTCCTATATGTTGTGTCAAACGATATTGTATCTCCGAATAATTTGTAATCCTCAATGGAGGCACTATCAATCCATATACACTGAGTAAGCCTGTTATCATCATCGGTTGTGTACGCATAGTAAAATTCAGGGGTATTGGCCTTACAACTTTCAAAATGTTCAATTAGAAGGTGCACATCCATCCCAATACGTTGTTTCTTCTCCTTTCTGTTCAAGTTATAAATATCTCGAACAATGCTACCAACTTGACCACTGGACATGTTTATGAAAGCTGACTGCTTGGATACAGGTATATTTACATCATTCATTGACTTCACAAGCATTTTAGTGGCTTTTGAAAAACGTCTATTTGGTCTGAGGTATCTGCGTTTAGATGGAGAAACAAGATTGTGATTGTGATCAGGTTCAAAATTCGATACAAACCAATCATTGAGATCATGCCTATATGATACAGACATGAAAGCTTTGCACCCAGTCCTTGATATGCCAACACGGCGCTCCTCCTTATAAAATATACATTCATCACTCTCATCACTTCTTGCATTGTCCACTGACATTGATTTATCTGTATTTTTAGAAAACCCCTCTTTCCAGCAAACAAAAGATTTAAATATAACTTTGCGCTCCTTGGAAATCTTATCTTTACCAACTCTAGAGCTTGCTTTCCTAACATTGAATCCAATCTCAGTTGCGTATGCCTCATAAAAGTTATATGCATCTTGAATAGATAGAAATATTTGGCCTATATGCGGTGTGATAGCATTGACGGGGTCACTGATAGAGCAGTTATCTGAAATTTATTAGAAATGCATTTGCAAAAATTAGTTATTTTTAATTTAAATTATTACCTATACTTGTAAAATAATGACAGATAATATAAAATGATGCACGTATATGTAATTTAACTGGTATAATGGACTGGAAACCTCTATATTTGGACTATATCACATATGATCGTATGATGTTAAATGATGTTCAAGATTGTAATTTGTATATCATTAATGTAAAATACTGAACTATACGACCAAATATACGTAATTTAAGTAATTTGCGATTTTTTGTTAACAACGACATATAATGTAAAATGTTGTTCAAGTTTGTAAATTGTAGTTCATTAATGTAAAATAATGAACTATACCATCAAATATACATAATTTACTTAATTTGCAAATTTTTATAACAAGAACATATAAATGAACAAAGCCTGAAAAGCTTTCAAACATATGTTTAGTTCAGCATACCTGGTTGAATTGGAGAAACATCAGTTCGTGCCCCGAGTCCAATAAGTTCAGCCTCTCCGTCAGATAACTGGAGAAACAAAATATAATAATGTCACATATTAACATAAAAAAACCCAAAATATTAAAGCACAATACGACTTCGATTCAAGAACAAGATCGTCTTTCAACAAAAATTACAATATTTCTCGTGATTTGCATAAATAAAATTATTAACCGGAAATGAAAACCGTACATTACCTGGGCATTATCTCTGTACAATTCCGTATCTACAGTTTCGCCGATTTCCATGTAATTTCACAGAGGTATGTCTCCAAGTTGTGAATACTGGTTGAATGAAACGTTAAGGAACAAATCGTATTTTAGGAAGAAATAGAATTCAAGTCGAACATAACCAATCCGCTAAAAAATAGGAATTCGATTGATTTACACAATATCTGTCGTCATTAATAGAATATGATAATTTTCTATAAATAGCAAATTCCAATTAATAGAGTCCTAGTGGTATCGACTCTCCAAAGGCGGTTTTTACTATGGCCGTCGATGGTAATCTGACGGGTCTAATTGAGTGTCGCACCATGTTTGCAATGAGGCGCCACCTCAATTCAAGTTTTTCCTATATATATATATATGTTTTATAAGGACTGTAACAACGAGATTGATAACGAAAATATTTTAGCTACTTGAACTAACTTAATCAACATAATATGCATTTTGCTAAAGTTGGCCACCTCCATAACTTTCTCCTTGGTCAAAATAGTTCACGGACTTAACGAACGTGGTTTATTATGGATATATCTACCCTAGACATGCGCGCCACACACACACACATAATATGCAAGTCACCATTTTTAGATGAAAATAGTTAGGGCACCTTCAATGGTGTTATTTTCATATTCAAGTTCAGACTTTTCCAAAAGCATCCTCCACTATAAAACCAAAGAGTCTCAGTTAGTATGTCTACATAGTATTATATTAAGTAATGTAAGTATGTAGACACATATATCCTTGGATTATGTAATTAAAGTTGTCGAGTTCAATCATTGGTGCTATTTTAATACTATATCTATGTGGAGACTACTTTGAAGTATGAAATATGTAAATGGAAAGGAAAATCAAACCTATTGACATCAATTGTGGAAAAATATTTGACAATCAAACCTTTTCCATTTTTGCTCAAAAGAGATCATGGTTTTAAGATCGGATCCTAATATCAAATGCACTTTTATGTGTGTTAGATCATTTCATATGGATTCCACTCCATTTTATGATTCTATTTTACAGTAGTTTATTGAGTTTGAATCCACATTTCATGCATGAACTCTCTCCACTAAGATTGCCTACATGTGCCCTTAATCATTGAGAGGGTTCTGTACATAGTTTTCCTATAAATAAATCTCAATTATATATGAGATTTACAATAAAGATGTTACAAAATAAAACTAGAATTACATATTTTCCCCTTTATATTTTATGAGCTATAATATGATATTAAATTTAGATCTAAAACCCACCATTTATTTACTTTTAAATCTTCATGCAAAAACCCTCAAATCATCATTTTTTAAAGGATGATCATAAGTTAATATATTGATTCGAATCTTGATCATAATTAGTCTATTATACCCCTATTTCTTTCAAAATGAAAAGCACGAACAACAGTAAAACATTCGTCTAGATTTAGATCTATCATGTATGCATTCTCCCACGAAAATCTCATTTTAAAAGCATGAAATCAATATCTATGTAAGGGTTTAAAATTTGAGTTTTTAAGACATGGATGGCAACAAAAGGACGGAAAGAATTTTACCTTTGGGATCTTCAAAATGGAGATAAAGATGGCATGCATGATTAAATTTAATCCAGATCTCGTGAATAAATCTAATCTCATGAGTTAAATAAAAAAGTTGGGTAATCTGGCATAGATTTGAACTTAGATCCAAATCAAATAAGTAGCTTCTAATCTCATGATTGTAGAAATGATAACCTATGATTACAAGGAGTGATCATCTTCATGAGTTAATCGTTTAGGTATATTCTACTAACTATAGATCACTATTTATAAGATCGTTGATCAAATGCCTAGATCTGTAAGGTTAACCACAACAGATATCGAGAAAAAATGAGCAATCAAGTAAGTGATGATGAATCAATGATGACATTTAATTGTACCAGTCATGATTACCTTTCCACCTTACTGTGCAAGGGCGTGTTGACCCTCAACTGGGTGGAGGATGGGAAGCCCAGTTAGGGTAGTGGCCACCAAGTGCGCGGGTCTAGGATCACAATACGTTTTACAGGTTTTACTCAATCTCGCAGTATTTTTATGCTTCGTTGGCATCCAATTTTTGATCAGTTCCACTGACCCTCTGTTCTTAAGGTACCAAGGCTGGGGTGCCTCGGTTTTAGTTTTTCTTTACGAGCTCGTTAGCCCGTACCGATCGGGCTGGTTTTTGGGTGACTTTTTTGGAGTGTCTCTCCCACCCATCTTAGGAGCATAATTTTGGAGTTGTCCTAGCCCTCCACTGGACCACATTTCCACTTAGAGGACAAGACGGAAGAGTCTCTTAGGAGACTTCTTCACCGCTTGAGTTTTGGTTACCGTTCCGCCATTAGGTATAGCAATTTGTTACAATTAAGAATGGTTACAACTGAATTGGCTACAGTTGAGCTTGATACAAAATTATTGACCATCGTCAACCATCAATCATCAACAATTAATCAGATCTTATAATTACGAGTACAATTGATAGGAGAAGCTAGTGGACGCATTGGGAACTTAGTTAGCATGCATTATACTCTATTGCATGCCTACGGAGGCACCCTAACCCTAAGGTATTCTTCATGCCTTAGATTTATAGTGTAAGGTCACCCCCAGACCAAGATCATATAATATCCACTAGACTTGAGAAATTAGATAGAAATAAAGTTCAAATCACAAACTCATCATCCTCAATACCAAGATCATTCAATATGATCTCTAAGTGACAAAAAGATAATAACCTACATATGGGTCATTAATTAATATATTGAAAATGTTATATAAGAAAGATTATGGGTCATGGATGAGATATACGTAACACAGCTTGAAAACCATTTTCTACGCAAGTAACTTGTAAATATTAAATTATAAATGCCATTCTACTTACTTTCTTTTGAAACTACTAAATTGCTTGTTTTTTTATATGATGGATTATATGCAATAATTGTTAACATTCTTTTGTTCCTTACATGTGGGGCAAGCAAAGCTCCTGCATCGATGTAGCTGGCTGATGATCCCGAGCATCACCTATTATATATGATTGTACACATGTTGATTAATTTTGTTCAGATAATGTAAATGTTTCCTTTCTCTTCAATATTTTGGGATACATGTATATGATGCGGTATCTTTTGCACATGAATATGTATATATATTTGAAAATTAATAAAATACGAATTGGTAACACTTGTTGTTGGCTATGTGGTTGTTTATCATAACGATGAATGTCATTGTAAATCACGAAAAATTTTCCCTATCGATTGCGAATACAATATTATGAATAATGTTTAAACAAGTATCTCGGATCCGCAAGCGGGACCTCACCGTTTAGTATCAGAGCCTCTACAATTCTGCCTAATGAAGCTAGTAACCTTGAAGCAATGCAAGAATGCGTTGCTCCATAATCAAATAAAATACGGAAAGTTTGGCAACATGTACTGGTATCTCCTCATGTGGATCATCGAATTTAGGCTATTGAACCTCAATAGATTAGGGTTGGTCCTATCGTGTTCCCTCCTGAGATGAATGACAAGTGAAATCAAACAACTCCTCGAACCTCATTTTTATGTTAGTCTGTCTATCGACAATCTCTGTCTGCTCGGTCAATATCTGATCCCGTTGACCTCGCATGGTAGTATGTTGTTGCTGTAGGTTGGCGAGGGTGGTCTGGATGCACTCCAAATGATCCACCATCTCCTGGCCAGCTCTAAATGTCATGGTTCAACATGTGAACTAAAACTATTAATCATGTAGATTGATGTCTGCAAATACCATCAATTGTGTTTTTCTCTTCTTTGAAATATTAACTTTTTATATCACTAAGAGATAAGTTGATGGATCTTGGTATTAAGTATGATGAATCTCTAATCTGATCTTTATTTCCACCTATTTTCCCAAGTCAAGTGGATAGTCTGTGATCTTGGTCTGGGTGTGACCTCACACTATGATTCTAAGGCATGAAGAATACCTTAGCGTTGGGGTGCCTCTGTAAGCATGCGGTGGAGTTTAATGCATCCTAATGATGAATCTTGGATTCATTACATTATTGAGTCATTATCATACAGGTACATAAACTTAAACAGATATTTTATGCCATGAAATAAATCAAGGGAAGTGCATTATATGTATCATGTATTAGATATTTTATGACTCTTGTAAGCAACATACATTACTAGCAACCTCTTTTGTGTTCCTTGCCCTCAAGTACCTTTTAGCATTACCTCGAAGCTTGACTCTTAATTAATATCTTAGCCATTATTATATGGTGAACTTGCACTATGAGCTGAAATTAATTGGAATAGCTAACGTTGGCACCCTATTTTTATTTTAATGATATAAAAATAGAAATAGTAAAAGGGGGTAACGTTAGTGGGAAATTAAATAAGGACAACTAATGCATTAATGTTAAAAGGCATGAGATGCCTTGATGAAAAGATGTCAATATAAAAAAAGGTCAAATTGATTGTTGCTTATATCAAGAGATGCAACACTAATATGAAGAGATACCAAATTAGTTGTTGCTTTTATGAAGAGGTGCAATGCCAATATGAACAGGTGCGAATTTAGTTGATGTTTTTATCAAGAGGTGCAATACCAATATGAAGAGGTGCTTATGTTAAATTTGAAAAGATGCATCCCTTGGTAGGAATGGCTACAATTTGTGTATAAATACCACATGGGAGGGACTTTGGGGGATCATTCCATCACCATCTGATTCCATTATCGAACAATTAGTATCCAACACTCCTCCCATTCCTAGTCTCTAACTTTCCCTCTCCTTATATTAACCCTATCCATCTTAATTGTTGACGAGAGAATCGAAGTGGTTTCGTCAACTTGTGCATTCGGCCCCCCAGTGAATCCGACTCCCGAGGCTCCACCCCGAGTGCTGCCAAAAATCACTCAACACCATAGACGTCCGCCGACCATCAATCGCCAACCATCATTACCTCGGTCCCCCTGCGAATCCGACTCCAGAGGCTTCCTCCCGAGCCGCCGATCATCATATTTTTATTTCCCTTTTATTTTAGTACTTTATATTTTTATATCTGTCTTATTTTGTTATCTTCTCTTTCGTGCAGGAGTTCGTCAAAACTATCGCAATGATCCATATCTAACGGTGATTATCCTTGACTCTTGGAGAACCGGGACGTGACACGAGGTTTGAGCTCGATTCGCGGTTGTAATCGTATCCAACTCACCTCGCCAGGATATCCAATTTCGCGAAGAGTTAGCGCGTACGAGTCCATTTGGAAGTTGCCGCATAGAAGGGGAGCGATCAGCACTTACCGACCTGCACTATTGTCTTCTCCAAATTTCATCTCCATTTTTGTTATTCAAACATTTTACAAATTTATAAAAGTATTTTTTTTATAAAGTACAGAATTTTCCTGTCTCTGTGGATCGACCCTGACTTACCCTATACATTGTCTTGTGCATAATATAGCTAAGTCCGGTAATTTATTTGTTTGAAGTATATTTTTGTGGGTTCTCAACGACAATCCGATTGCAAAATCGGGTACTTAAATCCTCGAATATACGCTTCAACATTTTGGCGCCGTTGCCGGGGACAGGCAATTATTCGCGCTTTATATAAATTTTTTTTTTACATTTTGCTTTTCACCATCTTTCTTTTTTTTTCTGCAGGGGACAAGTCGTATTGGAAAGGAGCCGCATCAAGCATCAACGTGAAGCTAAAAAAATATATATTTGGAGCGCTCTCGCGATAAGTTCTCTTTTCTTAGGCATAACTAGGATCTTTTTTATTTCTTTGTTTGCGCATATTAAAAAACAACAAAAAATCAATTTCTTTTTCCGTATTGCATTGCATCTCCGCAGGATTTCTCCCCCATAGTCCCACCTTGCATTTAAAAAGACCATTTAATTGTATGTCGACTAATCAAGATAAAAAAATACATCTTAATCGGACTAAATTAAAGTGGTCACAAAAAAAATCATAAAATAAAATTTTGTTTGCCAACTTGTTTGTTGCACCATTCTCACAATCGCACGCGCACGCGTACCCCTAGGACCAGAGCCCAAATCCCGCGGTTCTTGATAATTTTCTGAAAATCATATTGCTTAGTATACTCGTCCCTGAGGTGTTTAACTAAGAAAGATGAGGGGTTTAAGATCCAAGTTGATCTAAGAAAGGCTCCAGCCTACTTACCCTCTGACTGGCCTCAGAACCAGAAGAACGACATTGTGGTAATCATTGAATTATTCTGAACCGCTAGATATCTTAGGAAACATAATCAACTTGTATTCTTGTCTGCAAAGCAAAACTTAAAAGAAAAAAACTAAACTATAAGCGTTGAGTGGGAATAAACAAATTGTTTGGTGTTTGATTTGTATATGCTTGCCAGGAGGTCATTAAGGAATCCCCTTACTGATCCCCTTGAATTCGATCCATTCTATCCTCCAAAATCCAAAGTCAAGCCCGAGACAAAATCTATGGCTGGTGTACCACCTCCTCCCGATCCACTCACTACAATAATGTAGCAATTACAACAAATGGCAGAATGCCAAGAGCTGCAAGATGACCAAGTTCGACGATTTGTAGCACATCAAGGGCTAAACAATCCACCACCAATACCGATACGAAATCACTACAATCCTGCTAATCATTAGCTCATTTCAGTCATCCAACTTCCCGCAGAAGCAGGAACCTTTGAAATAAAACCTGCAACTATTTCCTTCCTCCCCAAATTTCGGGGAGAAGAGATCGAGGACCCTATAATGCATCTTCAGGATTTCGTAGCAGCCTACGATACACTAAACACAGGGGAGGTAAACAAAGAACATGTTTACCTCCGAGCCTTCTCGTTCTCCCTTCAACAAAAAGCAAGCCAATGGCTTCGTAGCTATGAAGTTCCGATTCGATCATGGACCGAGTTGAGAGAGGCATTCTTAAAAAAATATTTCCCCATTGGTAAGACCAATGCACTTAGACATGCTATTTCTCACTTTGCCCAAAAACCCATAGAGCCAATCCATGAAGCATGGGAAAGATTTAGAGATCTTTTACGAAAATGCCCACATCATCGAATTGAAAAATGGAAGCAAGTGCAAATATTTTATGAGGGCTTAACTGAAACATACAAGAGAGTTGTCGACGGCTCTTGCGGAGGCAACTACTTGAATAAGGATGAGAACTTTGTATGACAATTATATGAGGATATGGCAGATAACTCTGTCAACAATTATTCTATAGAGCTATACAATAGACATAAAAGACCAGTCAAAGCTATAGACTATGCAACAACAAATGGAGACACATCCTCGGATATCCAAATCATTGCTTCAAAGTTGGACAAAGTAGAGTTGATGGCCAAACAAGTGGATCAATTGACTAAAACCGTAGGTAATCTCGTATTAGAGAAAACTTCCCCGTCAGTTTGCAAGGTAGCCCCTATTCCACAAACACCTATGGAACCAGAGATTTACCAACCATCTATCCCTTTAGATGAACAAAGTAATCCTGAAGCAGTTAATTGGGTGCAGGGGAATTCCAATAACAACCCCTATTCCTCCACCTATAATCTAGGATGGAGGAACCATCCAAATTTTGCATGGAAGGCCCCAACAAACAATAATTTAGGATGTCAAGTCACCCAACAAGGGTCAAATCAAAACCAATTCACACAACAAGCCCAGCCACTACTGCAATCCCTGACTACACCATCTCAAGGACTTGCCTCTGATTATCGTGACTTGATGAAACTCATACAACAGCTGGCTCAGAACCAAGTTGAGGTTCAAAAGCAACTGGCCCAAAGCCAAGTTGAGGTCCAAAGATAATTGACCGAGATTCGTTCTCAAATATCACCTCAACCACAACTACCTGCTCAAACGGTACAAAATCCTAACAACTCACAAATCCGCCCTCCTGTCTTTTCACAACAATCTACTCGAGGACCCGTGAGCTTTAGAAATGCAGCTAGTACAAGTAAAAATGAGTCAAATGCGTCTGCCAGTGCCATCCACTTGAGAAGCGGTCGCACCATAAGCACACCTCAAATATCGACCACACAAAACCATCAAACACATGAGAATGATTCACCAATACAAGACCAATCATCACCTACTACACGACCACCTCTATATCCCCATCACCAACCTTTACACAACCAACTATTCCCTTTGCAGAGGTCCTGCGAAGAAAAGTGAAGAAGCGACCTTCGACTTTGACTCCTGACTTGGAGAGTTTATTCTCCAATGTTATCATACAAATCCCCCTCCTCAAGTCTATAGAACAAGTTCCTGCATATTCACGTTTCTTAAAAGAGAAATGCACTCCAAAAAGAAAATCAAGGGGAAAGAAAAAGAATGACCAACACGAGGAAGAGAGGCATGTGCTACCGCTCGCATCATCTAATGCCATTTCTCAACTCCTTCCTCTTAAAATGAAAGATCCCGGAGCCCCATTAGTAAAATGCATCATTGGAGACATGACCTTTGAGCGTACCCTACTTGATAATGGTGCTTCGATAAATCTCCTCCCAGCTGTTGTACTAAAATATTATGCAGTAGGTCAGTTAAAACCTATTTCTATGATTTTACAATTAGCTGACCGATCTGTAAAGAGGCCATTTGGAATACTAGAGGACGTTTTAGTCACAGTCCAAGGACATCAGTTCCCAGTCGACTTTATCGTACTAGATATGGACCCGGCTAAAACACTTGCTCAAACTCCTATTATACTCGGAAGACCATTCTTAGCCACTGCCAAGGCTCATTTTGACTATGAGGTTGGGAAAGTAGAATTCAAAGTCAATGGTGAGATTGTTCCTGTCGATATTGTCACCCCCACATTTCAAGAACACGATACTGAAGATTGTGGATGGATCGAGGAATGTTCGACAATTAAACAAATCATAGACAATTTAACTCCTTTAAACCTCGCTAAGGATCCTCTTGAGACGACTTTGACTTTAAATGACAAATTATTTGAAAGACAACATGTTTTAGTGATCGAAACCCTTGATTCCATCAAGAATGAACCCTACGAACCGTTCACAAATTCAGATATCATAGAACTAGACCAAGCATGGGATGAACTTGATGCTTTAATTTCTCCTGTCTCGGAAATGATTATGCCCATGCTAGAACCTCCTATTTCGGAATTACTACATAACAGGGAGGAAGATCTTACAATAACCGCACCCACCCACCCCATAAATTCAATAGAAGGTTCCCAAGAGACAATTCACGTCCCCGTAGTTGAATTAAAACCTTTACCGAAGAACCTAAAATATGTGTTTCTAGATGAAGAAAATAAGGCATACCCGGTAATAATCAATGCCCACTTGGAACTAGATCAAGAAAATAAATTAATGGAAGTTTTGAGAAAAAATTCACGGGCAATCAGTTGGACAATATCTGATCTCCGGGGAATAAGTCCATTACTATGTATCCACCATATTTATTTGGAAGATAATGCAAAACCTTCTCGTGAAATGCAAAGGAGACTAAATCCAAATCTAAGAGAAGTAGTAAAAAAGGAAATATGCAAATGGCTAGGTGCAGGGATCATCTACCCAATATCAGATAGTCGATGGGTCAGCCCTTTACAAGTTGTACCGAAGAAAGCTGGTCTTACTGTAGTTACTAATGATCAGGGTAAAGATATCCCCACTCGTACAACCACTTCGTGGAGGGTTTGTGTTGATTACAGGAAATTAAACCTTACCACGAAGAAGGACCACGTCCCTCTCCCATTCATAGATCAAATTGTTGAGAGACTCGCGGGGAGGGAATATTTTTATTTTCTCAATGGTTACTCAGGTTATAATCAGGTAGCTATCGCACCCGAAGACCAAGAGAAAACAACATTTACATGTCCTTACGGTACACTTGCTTTTCGTCGGATGCCCTTTGGGCTGTGTAATGCGCCGGCTACCTTCCAACGATGTATGCTAGCCATATTTGCCGATATGGTGGGAGATTTTATGGAAGTATTTATGAATGATTTCTCTGTATTCGGCGATTCCTTTGATGAATGCCTTGGATATCTTGATCGCGTATTGCAAAAATGTATTAAGGTGAACCTAGTCTTATCATGGGAAAAATCACATTTTATGGTCACCAAGGGCATTGTTCTAGGTCACATTGTCTCTAAAAAAGGAATGGAGGTTGACCCATCGAAAATTGAGACTATAGCTCACCTCTCCCCACCTACATCACTTAAAGGAGTTCGATCTTTTTTAGGACATGTTGGCTTCTATAGAAGATTTATAAAGGATTTTTCAAAAATCGCTAAACCTCTTACTGAGTTACTCTCAAAGGATCGAGCTTTTGAATTTTCTGAAGATGCCCTTAGAGCCTTTGAGACATTAAAAAGGTCTATCACTGAAGCACCAATTTTACAGTCCCCTGATTGGACCTTAGACTTTGAAATAATGTGTGATGCATCAGATTATGCAGTAGGAGCTGTACTAGGTCAAAGAAAAGATGGCAAACCAGTTGCCATCCATTACGCTAGCAGAACACTTGATGATGCACAAAAAAACTACACAGTCACTGAAAAAGAATTGCTAGCAGTTGTCTTTGCACTTGAAAAATTTAGGTCATACCTACTGGATTCACATGTGGTTATTTACACTGACCACACCGCCCTACACCACCTACTTTCCAAGAAAGATTCGAAACCACGATTGATTAGATGGATACTCTTGCTACAAGAATTTGACATTGAAATCAAAGATAAGGCAGGAGCGCAAAATGTTGTGACCGACCATCTCTCCAGACTCCATGAGTCTGAAACCAAACAAACCGACCAACTCATTCCCATATCGGAAACCTTTCCTGATGAATCCATCCTTGCAGTATCACAACTACCGTGGTTTGCTGATATGGTAAACTACTTAGTCACATCTCGAATTCCTGATGATTGGCCTAAGGCAAAACGAGATCGGTTCATAGCCGACTCTCGATACTACCATTGGGAAGATCTTTTATTATTTAGGGAAGGGACCGACTGTATATGGAGACGTTGTATACCTGAGTCTGAAATCCCAAGTGTCCTATCTCATTGCCACACTTTTGGGTGTGGTGGTCATCACTCTGGAAAACGTACAGCTGCAAAAGTACTCCAATGTGGTTTTTTCTGGCCTACTTTATTTAAGGATGCCCATGATTTTGTGAAGTCATGCCCTACATGTCAAATTACATGAACTATGACAAAAAGAGACATGATGCCTCTAAATCCTATCCATGTAGTTGAAATTTTTGATGCATGGGGCATTGACTTCATGGATCCCTTCACTCAATCAAATGGTTACCTATATATCCTTCTTGCAGTCGACTACGTCTCCAGATGGATTGAAGCCATCCCTACTCGCGCTGCCAATAGTGTAACAGTAATCAAGTTCTTGAATGATTTATTTGCTCGCTTCGGCATACCTAAGGTCATTATAAGTGGGAGGTTCGCATTTCCTTAATAACTCGATGCGAAAACTAATGAAGAATAATGGAATTGAACATCGAGTTTCTACCGCTTATCATCCTCAAACTAATGGCTTAGCTGAGGGCTCTAATCGAGAAATAAAAACCATTCTGCAGAAAATTGTTCGTTCTGATCGGAAAGACTGGTCCCAACACCTTAATATAGCATTATGGGCCTATTGCACTACTTATAAGGCTCCTCTAGGGATGAGTACATATCGTATCGTTTATGGCAAACCTTGTCATCTACCTGTCGAGATCCATCATAAATCATTATGGGCTATACAAAAATGTAACCTTAATTTAACCCAAGCTGGCCAGAATCGATTATTTGACCTTAATGAGTTAACTGAGCTTCGCTGCCGAGCATATGATAACAGCCTTATTTACAAAGAAAAGGTTAAAATTTGGCATGATGCTAACATTTTTCACAAAACCTTTTACATTGGTAAAAAAGTTTGGTTGTTTGATGCAAAGCTAAAGCTCTTTCCAGGAAAGCTCAGGTCAAAGTGGAAAGGCCCATACATTGTCACACAAGTTTTTGATAATGGATCTATTGAAATAACCAATTCTAAAACATCCATCACCCTTCGAGTGAATGGACAACGCCTCAAGCCTGTCATTGAATCTGAAAAATCAATGCCTGTTTCAGAAACCCATGTTCTGCAAAACCCCTCATGACGCACTCATTTCTTTGTTCACCGCCTATCTCATCTCATACATCATCCCATAACTAGTTTACTGCATAAGCATTTACCATGAGGGCATGGCAAATCTTAAGCATGGGGGGACACTATCCAAAAAAAAAATTTGCATGCATAGTGCATCTCATTTCTACATTCATTCGCATGTTTTCCCTACTTCAACTCTCTAAGTTTACATATAGGGAGAATAATAGCCTCACCATTAAATACCACATGAAGTATGAGATTTGAAGTGATTCTAATCTTAGAATGCTTATGACTCTCTCTTGTCCTTTTGCATTTAAATCAAGAGACTTAGCCTCGATTCAACTTTCAACACTTGGTATCAATAATGAGCTTAAACATTATATACTGAAAAGATCAGGAGCTTTGTACTACAATACTAGCTTGACATACAAAAGGCTAAGGGGGTTTGATGATGGTTGTGCTCAGAGTTTGTGAGATGGTGAGCTTATCACGGAGTAGAGGAGTAGGGAGTGTTCCACCAAATATATGTGAGGAAGAGAGTCCACCATAATATGTAAGGGAGTGTTCCCAACTGGTCAAGCAATTTCCCATTACACACAATTATTGTACACACTTAAAACCTTCACTTACCAGCCTATTGCTTGTCTTTCTACATATTTCTCAAATCCACCACTTCTTTAAAATTCTTCCATGAATAACCTATCTTTTTTCATTTGACTCCTTTATTTGTCTTCTTCTATTATGCATCAAAAGAGAAATATTCTTCAAGATTCTATTTACATGTCCTTTTATATTTCCAAGTCCCAAGAGAAAATATTAAAGCACATTGGTTCTCTTGAAAAGTGAAGAGAAATATTGCAAAAAAGAGAAGAAAAAAAGAAGTACTGCAAAAAAGAGAGAGAGAAAGAAGTATAGAAAAAAATAATATATTGCAAAAAAAGGAAAAAAAAAGAAAAAAGAAGAAAAAAGAAGAAGAAGAAAGAAAAAAGAAGAAGAGAAAACCAAGAGAACCATTGTGCTAATATTCTCTTCTCATGCCATCTATATTTTTCTCTTCTCTACTATTCAACAAAATTATTTTATAATGAACATTTATTCTATATTATACCACTCTCATATCCATACACCGAAATCTGAGCAAAGTCATCTCCACCAAATAAGCCTAAACCTAAATATTTCTCAAATCAACCTATTATTTTTCTTGCTGGCCAGATGGAGGAAGTTGGGTTGAGTGTTAAATTAATTATGAAGCCAGAGCTTGTATACTCTGAGCCTTCATCTCAAGCATTTCCTGGCCTAGTGTATCAGAGCTAGAGGAATGTGGATGGAAGCACTTGGTCAATTCAGTACATTCGACACTTGAGTCTATCCTCAGGTCTAATGACATTATTTATGCTAGGTATCACTTAATCCGAATCGAGCAAGTCTCTACATTATCGTGTCTTGAGGACACTTGAGATGACTAAGCATTATAGGAAGAGATTCATTTCTACTCTTGAACTTTATGAAATAAAGGATAATTTTTTTAAACCCTCAGTGGCTATGGTCTCCCTATATATCTACATTAGAGTATTGAGATTCTTCATTTACATCTTGCTAGGGACTAGCAAATCTTAAGCATGGAGGTATGATGAATCTTGGATTCATTACATTATTGAGTCATTATCACACAGGTACATAAACTTAAACAGATATTTTATGCCATGAAATAAATCAAGGGAAGTGCATTATATGTATCATGTATTAGATATTTTATGACTCTTGTAAGCAACATACATTATTAGCAACCTCTTTTGTGTTCCTTGCCCTCAAGTACCTTTTAGCATTACCTCGAAGCTTGACTCTTAATTAATATCTTAGCCATTATTATATGGTGAACTTGCACTATGAGCTGAAATTAATTGGAATAGCTAACGTTGGCACCATATTTTTATTTTAATGATATAAAAATAGAAATAGTAAAAGGGGGTAATGTTAGTGGGAAATTAAATAAGGACAACTAATGCATTAATGTTAAAAGGCATGAGATGCCTTGATGAAAAGATGCCAATATAAAAAAATGCCAAATTGATTGTTGCTTATATCAAGAGATGCAACACTAATATGAAGAGATGCCAAATTAGTTGTTGCTTTTATGAAGAGGTGCAATGCCAATATGAACATGTGCGAATTTAGGTGATGTTTTTATCAAGAGGTGCAATACCAATATGAAGAGGTGCTTATGTTAAATTTGAAAAGATGCATCCCTTGGTAGGAATGGCTACAATTTCTGTATAAATACCACATGGGAGGGACTTTGGGGGATCATTCCATCACCATCTGATTCCATTATCGAACAATTAGTGTCCAACACTCCTTCCATTCATAGTCTCTAACTTTCCCTCTCCTTATATTAACCCTATCCATCTTAATTGTTGACGAGAGAATCGAAGTGGTTTCGTCAACTTGTGCATTCGGCCCCCCAGTGAATCCGACTCCTGAGGCTCCACCCCGAGTGCTGCCAAAAATCACTCAACACCATAGACGTCCGTCGACCATCAATCGCCAACCATCACTACTTCGGTCCCTCTGCAAATCCGACTCCAGAGGCTTCCTCCCGAGCCGCCGATCATCATATTTTTATTTCGCTTTTATTTTAGTACTTTAAATTTTTATATCTGTCTTATTTTGTTATCTTCTCTTTCGTGCAGGAGTTCGTCAAAACTATCGCAACGATCCATATCTAATGGCGATTATCCTTGACTCTTGGAGAACCTGGACGTGACACAAGGTTTTAGCTCGATTCGCGGTTGTAATCGCATCCAACTCACCTCGCCAGGATATCCAATTTAGCGAAGAGTTAGCGTGTACGAGTCCATTTGGAAGTTGCCACATAGAAGGGGAGCGATCGGCACTTACCGACCTGCACTACTGTCTTCTCCAAATTTCATCTCCATTTTTGTTATTCAAACATTTTGCAAATTTATAAAAGTATTTTTTTATAAAGTGCAGAATTTTCCTGTCTCTGTGGATCAGACCCTGACTTACCCTATACATTGCCTTGTGCATAATATAACTAAGTCCGATAATTTGTTTGTTTGAAGTATATTTTTGTGGGTTCTCAACGACTATCCGATTGCAAAATCGGGTACTTAAATCCTCGAAAATACGCTTCAACACCTAATTAAGTTCCCAACACGCCCACTAGCTTTTCCTATGACTCGTAATAGTAGTTCTAAGATCTGATTGATTATTGATAATTAACAATGATTAATGATTCTATACCAAGGTCAAATGTAGCCAACTCAATTGTAAGCAACCCGACTATAACACATTGTCAATCCTATTAGCGAAAAGGTAACTAAAACTCAAGCGGTGAAGAAGTCTCCTAAAAAATCTTCCATCTTGCCCTATAAGTGGAAGTGTGGTCCAGTAGAGGGCTAGTCCTATTCCAAAACTACGCCCCTGAGACAGGTGGGAGAGACTCCCCAGAAGAGTCACTTCAAAAATTGGCTCGACCGGTTCGAGCAAACGAGCTTGTAAGAAAACTAAAACCGAGGGTCCCCTGCCTAGGTACCCTAAAATAGAGGCTCATCATAGCTGATCAAAAGTTGGGATTCCAACAAAGCGTAAAAATACTGCGAGCTCGCGTAAAACTGTAAAAAAGATCAGAATCTTAGACTCGCACACTAGGCGGTCCCTGCCCTAATTGAGCTTCCTTTCCCCCACCTAGATGAGTGTCATCACACCCTCGCACAATCATGTGGAAGGATCATCATGACGGAACTATTAATTATCAGTCCCTAATTCACCATCATATATTTTTAATATGTTGGATTATATGAAATAATGGTTGACATTCTTGTGTCCCTTGCATGTCTAGCAGGCAAAGCGCCTGCGTCGTAGTAGACTGGCTGATGATCCCGAGCATCCATTGTTATACTCGATAGTACTCTTGTTATAGTTTATGTACATAATATTGTCTATGCATTTTCTTTCTCTTCTATTGTATTTTAGGATATATGTATACATTGTTACTTCTTTTGTGTATATATATGGAAATTAATGAAATGTGAATTGATGACACTTCTTGTTAGCTCTGTGGTTGTTTACATTAAATGTGAATGTCATTGCAAAACGTGAAATTTTTTCCCTAAATTTCAGTAACTTAAAGAGATACATTGTGAATATAATCCTACGAAGAATGTGTAAATGGGTAACCTGGATGTGCGGGCAGGTCATTAATTACATATTCTATTCTTCAAATTACTTATAACGTGTACATTCTTTTAAATATCTCTATCAATTCTTGATATGTTATACTCTATTCAAAAAATTAAAATAAGAACTTGTTGATCACATATCCCAAACTTTTGGAATCTGTATCAACCCTTAACTTGCCCCCTTGTCTCCATTTGTGTCCTATAATCCAAAACTAGCTATACTAAGTTATATAGATTTTCTATTCTATTGATAGGTATTTATACATGTTAGAGTTAGAATACTTTCCATTCTATTTGTGTTTAAGTAGTAGGCCATTAATAGTGGGTGTACACTTATTGAGACAAATGTTTTAAGCCATTACATATTAGTCGGGTTCCATACAATTGTTGATGCACTTATCCTATCTTCTCTTCCATGTATATTGGTTATTGATTCTGGAACTTTGATTTTATGGAAATAAACAAGTATAAATGATGGCGTCTATTATGCATCATGTTCATAATCATGGTACAATCCCCACTCTTTGAAAATCTAGTGGACGTGTTGGGAACTTAGTTAATATGCATTATAGTCCACTGCATGCTTACGAAGACACCCTAACCCTATGGTATTCTTCACTCTTTAGAGTCATAGTGTGGGGTCACACCCATACCAAGACCACAAAAGTATCCACTAGACTTGAGAAATGGTACAAAATTGAAGGTAAGATTTAAGATTTACCATCCTCAATACCAAGATCCATCAACTTGATCTTTAAGTGCTAAAAGTATAGTAACTTACAAACGGATCTTTAATTACTATATTGAAAATGGTATATAAGAAAGATTATGGGGTGATGGGTGAACATTGGATATATATATATATATATATATATATATATATACATACAGAGCAACTTGAAAGTTATTTTCCACGTAAGTAGCTTGTAAATTTTAAATATCAATGCCTTTATACTTGCTTTCTTTTGAAACCACTAAATTACCTATTATTTTTAATATATTGGATTGCATGCAACAATTGTTTACATTCTTTTGTTCCTTGCATGTGTGGCAGGCAAAGTGCATGCATCGCAATAGACTGGCTGATGATCCCGAGCATCCGCTGTTATACATGATGGTATATATGTTGGTTGTTTTGTTCATATAGTGTATAATGTTTTCTTGTCTTCTCTATTTTGGGATACATGTACATGATGTAATCTCTTTTGTTACATGTAATATATATGGAAATTAATGAAATGTGAATTGGTAACACTTATTATTGATTCTGTGGTTGATTACATTAATCTGAATATCATTTCGAAATGCAAAAATTTTCCCTTAATTTTCGGTAACCTAGTGCGATCCATTACGAATACAATATTGTGAATGCAGTGTAAATAGGTAATACGGATCCTCGGGCGAGGGCGTCACAGTTTGGTATCAGAGTCGTGGTACCCCGATACACACATTCACAGTATTGTAATTTTGATTGCATTAAGTTCCCAGATAGCAACATCCCTCCGACTTGTTGCGAGTCCGAGAGGGAAATATGACATTCAAATACAATAACCATAAATGTCACCAATTGCAGAGTACCCTAAGAAGAGAAAAGCATGGTTAGAAATGTCAATCAACATCAACTATTATGGTTAATAATATCGGTTCTCATGCAAACCATGACATGCAGAGCTGTCCAGGAGATGGATGATCGATTGGAGCGTATCATGACCGCTCTCACCAACCTCCAGTAGTAACAGAATGCTATGCAAGGTTAAAAAGACTATATCTTAACACAACAGATGGAGATTGTGTATAGATAGACAGACATAGAGATGAAGTTTGAGGAGCTATCAAATTTCACTTACCATCCATCTCAGGAGGGAATACGACAAGATCTACCCCAGTCTGTAGAGGTACAATAGCCTCAGTTCGATGATCCACATGAGGAGATACCAGTACATAGAGCTGAGGATGGAGATTATGACAGGGATCATGAATGTGTACCTTTTGCCAAGGAGTTTGCACCCGATCACTCTGATATTCACAAGCATCAATCAATTTTCACTTCCTATCAGCAAGCCAATGTGTTCATGTTCGAGGTCACCATGACATCAAATGAGGTTGATAAGTGGCTGAAGATGGTGATGAAGGTACTTTCAGATGATTTGCACACCATGACACTCATGGTTATCTTTTATGGAGTATTCACTGACATCGTTCGCCGATGGATGGTGGGAGGCGACAGTTTTCATGTTTGGATGTGAGCCCACATAGGAAGATTTCAGATGAGATTCAGATTTCTTTTCTACGAAGTGGAAGGGATCCTAACATCGACTGTTTGCAGATCTCAGACATGGGAGAATGATATCTAGAGAGTATTTTGTTTGCTACATCAAGCTGTCGCGACACACACCAGCAGCCGCTACATTTCCAGATGAGAATCTAGAGAAGTTCTTTAGAGGGATGCAAGAAGAGGTGCTGGAGAAGCTAGCCAGACCGTGTATCACTTTATTTCCAAGGATACTGTTGTAGAGGAGAAGTTTGAGGACATATGAGAGAGATATTTTGGGAGCTCGTATGGAGTGGCACCTATGCCACATTGATCTTTTGGACCCATTAGAATCCTTCAGGTTTAACATATTTAGGTGGTGCTCGCTCATCTCCAGCAAATACTTAAGGAGGATCACCTGTCGAAGTGGCACTAGTTCAGCTCGACCATCTGGGTCACAAAGAGTGGATAGACCCCCAATAGGACCGACTCAGAGCATGGACATGGCTACTCCACCTACCCAATTATACCGATGTTACTTGTGCAACTGGTGGGTACATTGTCACTCTCAGTTCCCACAATCTTCTGGTGAGCCTCGACCACAAATGTCACAACAGAAAGCACAATGTACTGGGAGTTTTTGTGGCAGGAAGTCCAACTTTAGGAGATTGTCCAAATAGACACAGAGCGTGACCGATTCAAGTAATGCACCAGCTAGACATGGACAATTACATACAGTGACCAGGGAGCAAACACGATCAATAGTTACTGTGATGAAAGGTATGGTTTCAATCTTGAGTCAAACTTTCCTTATTTTGTTTGATTATGTAGCAACATATTCTTTTATTGCTTCGAGATTAATAGCTCCATTGAGTAGAGTTTTAGAGGCTTTATATCCTCCCTACCACATCCACGGTCCAGGTGTCAGTTGTTCACCATTTCATTGATAGTCAGAGACTTACCAATACTGATTGACGATCATGAGATGATCGCAGATTCGCTGTTACTACAACTTGATGAGTTTGACTTGATTTTGGGCATGGATTGGTTATCAGCTCATCATGCTCTTGTTGATTGCTTTAGAAAGACAATTGGCTTTAAGATTCTGAACTTGCCTGATTTCACTTTTGAGGGTATAATACATGACTGCAAAATTGAGTACATCTCAATATTGAGAGCCTAGAGACTAGTTGTTCAGGGATGTGATTCATAATTTGAATTCATTTGAGAGTCATCTGATAATGAGCTGATGACACAAGACATCATAGTAGTATCATTCTACTCAAATGTATTTCTTGATGAGATACTAGAGCTACCTCCTGAGAGAGAGATTGGATTCGACATCACACTATTACCTGATACACAGCCGATCTCGATGGCTCCATATCGCATGGCACCAGCTGAGTTGAGAAATCTAAAGGTGCAATTGCATGAATTAATTGATTTGGATTTTATGAGGCTGAGTAATTCACCTTGGGTTGCTCCAGATCTTTTTATCATAAAGAAGGGTGGATCAATGATATTGTGCATTGATTATAGGCAGTTGAACAAGAGAACAGTGAAGAACCATTACCCTTTGGCATGCATCGATGAATTATTTGATCAGCTTCAGGGATCTTTGGTGTTTTCGAAGATCGACCTTCGATCTGTCTACCGTTAGCTGAGGATTCAAGAGTCAGATATTCTGAAGACAACTGTCAAGACTAGATATGGACACTATGAGTTTGTGGTGATGTCGTTTGGGCTCACCAATGCCCCTGTAGCATTCTTGGATATGATGAGCAGGATTTTCCATCCATACTTGGATATGTTTGTGGTGGTATTCATTAATGGTGTATTGATTTATTCTCGGAATGAACGAGATCATGCGAATGATCTGAAAATTGTCCTAGACACATTGTGAGAGCACACGTTGTATGCCAAGTTGAGCAAGTGCAAGTTCTAGTTATCCTAGGTCTCATTTCTTGGGCATGTTATTTCTGAAGCAGGTATAACAGTTGATCATGCGAATATTGGGGCAGTCATGTCTTGGGAGCAGCCCAAGACAGTTACTCAGATTTGGAGCTTCCTTTGATTAGCGGGCTATAACAGATACTTTTTCAACGATTTTTCATGTTTTATTATTCCCTTAATGTGATTGACACAGAAGGGAGTTCCTTTCAATTGGGATGATTCATGCAAGTAGTCCTTCAGGACATTGAAGGAAAGATTCACTACTGTGGCCATTCTTGCACTTCCTTAGGCACCCAGGATTATGCAATCTTTACAAATGCCTTAGGATAAGGTCTAGGAGAGGTATTGCTGTAGAGAGGTCACGTGATTGCATATGCATCACATCAGTTGAGGTCGCATGAGCAGAATTACCCCACCCATGACTTGGAGTTGGCCATGCCTTGGAGTTGGCAGCAACCTTTGCCTTGAAGATCTGGCACCATTATCTTTATGGGGGTGAATTTCAAGTTTTTTATAGATTGCAAGAGCTTGAAGTATGTTCTTTTTATTAAAAAGAGCTGAATATGAGACAACACATGTGGATTGAGCTATTGAAAGATTACGACTGCACGATCTCTTACCATCCCGGTAAGGGAAATGTGGTGGCAGATGCACTTAACATGAGAGCTCATGCTGAGGGTATAGCAAACTGGCTATACACATGGGATATGCTCGCAACTTTGACTGATTGGCTTCCTCAGGAGTGTACATCCATATCTACTGTCATACCTCCACAATTCATCGGTCTTTGGGATTGCATAATAGAATGACAGAGGATGAATCCTTGGATTTGAGATAGATAGATGCATGACACCAAGGATGAGAGATAATTTTGTTATGATAGAGTTTATTTTGTGGAAAGCTATCCAGGTCATTGTACCCAATGATGGGCAGTTGCGCAAAGATATTTTGGATGAGGCACACAGTTCACTATTGTATATTCATCATGGCAACAAGATGTATCGTTATCTACGTCGACATTTCTGACGGGATGGGATGAAATGTGATGTAGCACATCATGTTAGCAGATGCATGACTTGTTAGATGGTCAAGGCTGAGCATAGGAGATCACTAGGACTATTACAATCTCTCCCCATTCCTGAGTTGAAATGGGAGAGTATATCTATGGATTTCATAATTTGGTTATCGAGACACCAGGTGGCCATGATATTATTTGTGTCGTTGTTTACATATTGACCAAATCAACCCATTTCATACCCATCATATTGACCTACACTCCATCCAGATTGGCCAAGTTATATGTACAAAACATTATCAGGCTTCATGGTATACCACTTGAAGTGCTTTCTGATAGATACTCGAGATTTATAAGGTACTACTAGCACCAGTTCATGTCTGCACTACAGACAAAACTGAAGATGCGTTCTGCATATCATCCGCATACCGACAGACAGAGCGAGCACACCATACATATGCTCGAAGATTTGCTATGCACATGTACCCTAGAGTAGAAAAGGTCTTGGAAGGACCACCTACTTTGGTAGAATTCATGTAAAATAACAACCATCATCCCAGTATCAGCATGGCACCATTCCAACCCCTATACAAACAGAGACGACTCACCCCTCTCAATTGGCATGAGGTAGGTGGTCATGCTCTTTACTCCGTGGATCTATTGGAGGGGACTGTGAAGGTTGTTGACCTTGTGAGGTGAAATATTCTGACACCACAAAGCTGCCAAAAGATCTATGCATACCGTAGGAGAAGATATTTGGAATTTTAGGTAACCTGATCATCTTCTCTCAATCCATTCAAATATGACTTACCAATATTCAACTTAATCTCGCAAACTAATGGAATGCATGTAAATACATGTAGGAGATTGGGTATTCTGACGAGTATCTCCCATGAAGGGAGTACAGAAATTCGGTGTTTTGTGGCAAGCTGGTGCCACAATATGTTGGACTATTTGAGATTCTTGCTAGAGTGGGGAAGGCAACCTACTGAGTAGCCCTTCCTCCACATCTTTCAATCATTCACGATCTCTTTCACGTATACAACCCGAGGAAGTATGTGCATACCCCTCGGCATGTCATCAACTATGAGATCTTGACGTAGAGCCATATTTGACATATGAAGAGAGGCCAGTGCAAATACTTGATAGTGCTGTGAAGAAATTTTGCTGCAAAGAGATTCCCTTGGTCAAGGTGCTATGGCACCGACATGGTGTCGAAGATGATATAGGAGTGAAGCAGAGACGTGGGCATGATACCTGCATCTCTTTTCAAGTAATCATCAAAACAAGCCCTTTTATTTGATACATGTTAAAATAATATGATTTATTCTTATTTAGATGTTTTTATGGGTTCAAAACCCTTTGAGAGTTTTATGACAAGATGAAATCCAAACAAGATATATAGTGACCTTGACTTGAGTCTCGAGGACGAGATTCCCTTTGAAATTTTTATATTTATCACATCTAGATCTGAACAAACCCATATCCGGCCCGATTAAGTTCCATTTGATCTGATAAAATTATCGATCAATATTAAATAATCCAAATCAATCAATCGATTGTAAATCAATTTCTCCTTCTCGTCGTCGATTCCCGCTTATGGGATCTTATTGTATGGATGGGAAGAAAGGGAGGGCGTCATGGGCTAGAGTTTAGACATCTCACAATCCCTTTATATTATCTAAATATGTTATCAAATCTCTTTTTTCAAGCTTTTCCCTCTCTCGATCTGACTCCTCTGCTGAGTCCTACACTCCCACACTTTGACTCCTCTCTCTCTGAGTCATCTGTCTCATCTCTCCGTCGCACTGGCTCTTCTTCTGACTGTCCGACCCCTTCCCTTGGTCTTCTATCCTAGCTTTTTCCCGCTTCCCGCTCCCCAAACGTACTATCCCATCAGCCTATCTAACCAACCCGAATGACCACCCTGCTATGCACCCTTAGGGCTTTTAGGAATTGGATGCTCTTTATTCGAGGAAGGATTCTAAGCGCGGAATATGAGTGGGGAGACTTTAACCAAGAACTGGATGCAATAGTCACATACTTTCTAAGTCGTTTCACTACTAGATATTCGGGGGTGCGAGCCCCCGAATGCATAGTGCAGAGTGAAGGTGCGGTTGGGATCAACCTATCAAAAATGGATTGCATCGTAAAGCGTGCCATTGTAAAACCGTAATGCAAATCAGAAACCGCAAAATAAACGGAGACCGCCCAAAAATCCGATTCGACGAAATTAAGACCAACAAAATCGATCGTTCATCGATTAGAGGTCATTTGATATTTTTAAATCATAAAATTTAATCATATAATGGAACCACATCTCGCTAATTTCTGAATCCATCTTAGATCAGAAAAATATGAATATTATATTCATTTCGATCTTCATTCAAAGACGGTCGAAACAAGCTACTACTATTCAAAATCGGAGATTCAAGGCAAAATTGGGGATGACTTTAGTATTCACGTAATTTGAATAAAAATAAATAAAGTTTTAAAAATTATTTTTTTTAAATCACAACTATGTCTGCTCACGTGCACTTCTCCTTTCTCCCATTTGGCTGCACCCCACGCCCCCATCTTCCTTATAAATACAACCATTCCTTCTTTTATCTCTTTATATCTCTTTTCTTCTTTCTTGTTCTCCTCTTCCAATCGAATGAGCCTCTCTCCTTGAGAATTTGACTGTTGTGGCTATACTGGCTGCTGATTTTGGGGAGTTTCTACATGTAATTGTGATTTCCTTAGCTTCCATTTTGCTACCATGCATGTTATAAATAATCTTTTGTACATCCTGAAACCCCCCATTTTTCTAACCCCCCATTTTTCTGCCATTCATATATGTGTTGCTTCTTATTTACTTTATCTTAATTCCAATTATTAAGCTAGAATTTATAGAGTATTAACAATAAATCATCTACACTAACTCCATTAGCGCAAATGTTTGCAATTGCAAAATAATAAAGGGAACGTAAGGACTTTTTTAAAAGTTATATACTAAAAATGATGTACGTCAATACTTTTATATTCACGAAATCAGATTAAAGTAAATAAAATATAAAGGGAAAAATATGAAGTTCTAGTTTTATTTTGTAACATTTTTATCATAAATGTCATACATAATTGAGATTTATTTATAGGGAAGCGATGTATAGAATTCCCTCCCAATGATTTAGGGAACATGTAAGTAATCTTAGTGGAAGTTTGTGCACAAAACGTGGATTCAAACTCAATAAACTACTGTATAATAGAATCATAAAATGGAGTGGACTCCAGATAAAAGGATCTAATACACATAAAAGGGCATTTGATATTAGAATCCGATCTTAAAACCATGATCTCTTTTGAGCAAAAATGGAAAAAGTTTGATTGTCAAAATATTTTTCCACAATTGATGTCAATAGGTTTGGGTTTCCTTTTCATTTACGTATTTCATACTTCAAAGTAGTCTCGACATGGATACACTAGTAAAATAGCACTAATGTCTGAACTTGACATCTTTAATTACACAATCCAAGGATATATGTGTCTGCATACTTGCATTACTTAATATAATACCCTGTTGACATACTAACTGAGGCTCTTTGTTTTATAGAGGAGGAGGATGCTTTTGGCAAAGTCTGAACTTGAATAAAAAATAACACCATTGAAGGTATCCTGAATGTGTCCATTTTAAAATGATGACTTGCAGATTATATGTCATATAAATGACAAATTTGGATTATGCGTGTGTGTGTGTATAGGGTAGATGTATCCATCATAAACCACGTTTGTTAGTCCATGGACTATTTTGACCAAGGAGAAAATAATGTAGGTGGCCAATTTTAGCAAAATGCATATTGCTTTGAAAAATACTTTGGAGGAGTATGTTTCAAGTAGCTAAAATCTTTTCATTATCAATCTTGCTGTTACAATCCTTATGAAACTTATAACTATTACCAAACATCTACATTAATTGTTTTAGTGGATCCAAGGACTCATGTGATTAACATTACTTTGAAATTTCAATAAGTAACATATTAATACCCTTCTCTTATCAAAACAACAAATGATTTTCTTAGATCATTCTAAATTAGAAATCCTCAAGCAAGTAATATTTAAATCTAATCATCTAGTTATTTATATCACTAAAGGATGGTTGTGACGAATACCTAAATCTATAGGAGAGATCAAAAAAGGTTTGAGTAGTCAAGGAAGGAATGAAAATGATGAAATAATGATGATTTATAATTATTAGTGCCAATCTTGGTGACCTTTACACGTAACCGTGTGAGGGTGCGGTGACCCAATGTTGGACAGGAGATAGGAAGTCCAGTTAGGGCAGTAGCTGCCAAGGGTGCAGGTCAAGGATCTCAGTCATTTTTTTACGTTTTTTACGTGAGCTCACAATGTTTTTACATCTCGTTGGGATTTTTATTTTTGACAAGTTCCATCGAACCTCTATTTTAGGGTACCTAGGTTGGAGGAGCCTTGGTTTTAGTTTTTCTTTACAAGCTCGTTTTCCTGTAGCTGTCAGGCCTATTTTTGGAGTGAATCTTCCCGCGAGTCTCTCCCACCATTCTCAGGGGTGTAGTTTGGGAGTAGGCTTAGCCCTCTTCTGTACCACACTTACACTTAAGGTGTGATAAATACACATTTTATCATTTTTATTAATTTATTTTATCTTAAAATCCCTTTTAAAACACCTATATATATTGATAAATCTATATTCTTACTAACATGCATATGTGTGTAAATATTGTACATATATTATTATTTTAACCTAAAATAAATAAATACAGAAATGAAGGAAAAATAAAGAAATAAAAAGACTGTATATATGTAATAGATACAGGTTGACCCGAACCCCGAGAGAAGGTCAAGACTTGACCTGATCGATCGAGAATAAAGTAGGGCGAGATAGGTCTTTAACAAGAAAATCCAAAAAAAATAATACTATATAAATACTTTTCTGTGTATATTTGTATAAAACTTACACTATTTTATTTGTATATAAATTAACACCAAATTAAGTAATTTTTAAATTGAAAGTTATAAATAAAAAGGTTTTCTAAATAAAAAAATAATTGTAAAATAAAATCATATACATAATAAAAGTAATCACATCTAGAAAAAGCCATAAAGCGATAATTAAAATACCAATCTCGGCTCTATATGAACTCAAATTGAATCAAACTCATTTCCATTATATTCTAAATTAAATTATTTTTAAAATGGTAGCGGTTTCATAATTTTTGGAGTTACGATTTGAAAGACGATTTTCTAGGGTGATTTTTGCATTTTTACCATTTATTTATCGTATATATTAATTTTATACATATTGCATTTGTAAATAATTGTAAATATTTTTTAATCTAGATTAATCGTATTAAATTTTTTGCATTTTTAATTCCATGTCATTTTAAATTCTATATCTTAGTTAATCATTTTTAATTAACCATCAAAATTCGATCCGCCCTCAATTTCGATTCCATCTCATTTTCTCGATCTCATCGCTTCACATTCTACCTCAGCAATCTTCCAACTAAGGCTACGTATGGTGGTCGGAAATCCGGATCCATCTCTCATTTCACCTCATCCAAAACATTCACTTTTCTCTTTTTATTTTATTCAATAACTTTTGACCGAGCCATCGCGCTCGAGTCATATATATTTCATGCTTTTATTTTACTGCAGGTACAAGGATTAAAAATATATCAAAAATCCATCTACTACTTAAAAAAATCAGCAGTTTCAGTTTTACAAAAAAAAATTAAATAAAAAAAGTGGGCTTCTCGATTCGATTTCAGATGCGAAAGTAGTGATCCCTGAGGGTAGTAACAGGAGTTCGGGTTGTGTGTGATCACTTTCTTGACTGTTAGGCAAGCCCATTAAATACAAGTTCAGTTCACAACTATCGAGATATATAGGGCGAAGGCCATCACCACAGCTTGACTATATATATGACTGCTTTTGTGCATGATTTACTAGAACTATAGGAGGATGATCTTTCAGAGGCTATTATCTGGAGCTACTCTTAGAACACCAGCCGCATAAGCCATATGCGAATTCTTCTCATCTACCTCATTAATAACAGTTTCGATATCAGCTACTAGGAAACCCTCCCTCTTTTCATTAGTCTTTCTCTTGATCTTAGTTATGATATCTGACGGATCTTCTTTCTTATTCCTAATTAGGACTAGGCTTCTTGCTTTCGTTTCGGGCGGATTGAAGCCTATTATCAATCTCAGCTTCAGTGATTTCATCCCTGACATCCTTCTTCTTAGTAGTATAGACCCGAACCGAATACTTCATCCTGTTATTTGAGCTTTACGTGAATCCGATTTTCTTCCCAGCAAAAATCAAGAGAGCCTACCCCCCTAACGGTAAGATAATGAGGGCCTCTGCTGCTATTAAAATCGATGCTGTGAAGAATGGTGGAAAGATATAAGAAATCATATAAATCAATAATACGATAATCCTTGGGGAATTCCTTGTCTTCTCCCATCAGGACGATTAGACCGGAGTCCAATGCCTTCCATTCTGAGTCCTTCACCACTACATCCATCTCTGTCGCCTTCCACCATGCACAACACCCAATAGCATAGCCGCCCCAATAATCGCCAGATTTCCCTTTCATTGCCACCTCAGGTCGACCTCCGCCGCAGCCACCTACGGCACCCCCACCGTATCCACCATCTCCGCCGACCGCTGGAGCCCTCTCTCTGTGCACCATCCACGCCCCGCCACTAGAGCAACCCAACCATCACTGCCATCCAGATCCACCTGCATCGAGGGAATGTGTTGCCCCTCCTCCACTCATCTCGACGTCATCATCCTCAACCATCCCCACTCCAGCCGTGGCCACCTGCTATCGTCGATCACCCCTGCAACCACCCCTGCCGTGTTCGCCATCTCCACCGGCCACTAGAGCCTGCTCCTCGTACGCCATCCATGCCTTCGTGCCAGTAGCACGCGCCACTGATTGGCGCAGCCACCGCCCTTCCGACACCGCTGCTTGACTTGGAGAAGAAGGAACGAAGGGGAGATAACCATGCTCCCTCCCTTTTGATTCCATCAAAGAACGAATAGAACCCTGAATCCTATTATTCTTGGGAAAATATAAAAGATACCCTCTAGAGTTCCTGATTTTTGCAAGGAAGCCCCTGCCTCTATAGTTAGTCACTTGTCGTGCACCATCCCACATTGGCTAATTTGCACCTTCCACCTACATGTTTATTTTTATTATATTTTAAATGCAAAAAACATTAAATATTTACACTTCAGTCCATGTTATCCATACAATTATTTTGCTTGTTCTTCTTGTTGAAATAAATATTTTTATTGCTCAATAATTCTGGAAAAATTCATGTTATATTCCTGTTGTGTTCCTCTTCATTGTATAAAAATTTCATTGCATTTTATTTTTATTTACTGTTATTAAAAAATAAAAAACATCATATTTTTCCTTGTTTGAACTTTAAAAACTAAAAACTTGAATATTACGTTAAAAAATCTAAAAATAGATTGATTTTCTTTTCGTATGTTTATTTTTAATGAAATTTCAAGCCTTGATTATTTTTAAAATTCAAAAATTGCAAATTAATCAAAATCAGATAAAATCATATAAAATTATAGAAAAAAAATCCAAAAATAGTGATTTCAATTCCTATTTGAAAATAATTTTTTAATTTTTAGGAAAAATAATTTTCATAATTTTCACATTTATTTAGTATTTTGAAATTGAAAAATAATCTTGTTTACTCATTGTTTGCATTTTCCCTATTTTTATTCATTTTCAAATCCTAAAAAATATAAAACTCTTTGGAAAATTACAAGAACAAAAAAATAAAAATACAAAAAGATTTTCTTTGGACATTTTGAGCATTTTCGTTATTTTTTCAAAAATCGAAAAAGTTGCATTTTCTTTCGTGGATAAAATTTCTTTAAAAATTAATTATATTTCAAAAATTAAAAATTTGAAAAAAATAAAAAATCATTAAAAAAATCATAAAATAGAAATAAAAAATTCAAAAAATTAAAAAGTCAAAAATCCTATAAAAAGCAGTATAGTTTGCATTTGAGATTTCATTTTCTTTTAATTGATTTTTTAATTATTTGATTAACACTCGGGATTTGGAGCTTCCCTGAGTTCGATCTTATTGCTGTACAAGTAAACTAAATAGCAAATTCTCTTGCTACATTCTTTTGTAATTAATTCAACTTGAGACTAAAAAAATATTTTTTTGTTGAGGGATACTTGGGTTGCAACGACATTGTACTTTTATTATTTCATCAAATATAAAAACCTAGAAAAACCCATTCAACAGGGGGTGAGGCGGAAGAGTCTCTTAGGAGGCTTCCTCACCGCTTGAGTTTTTGTTACCATACCACCAATAGTCTTGGCGAGGGGTTACAATTGATCTTGGAGTGGTTACAGTTGAGTTCGGCTAGAGTTGAGATTGTTTACAGTTGAGTTGGCTACAATTGAGGTTGGTACAGAGTCATTATTAGAACTACCACCACCACTACTACTACTACTACTACTACTACTACTACTACTACTACTACTACTACTACTACTACTATAAGTGATAGGAAAAACTAGTGGATGTGTTGGAAACTTAGTTTGGATGCATTATACCCCACCGCATGCCTACAGAGGTACTCCAACCTTAAGGTGTTTTTCAAGCTTTAGAGTCATAGTCTGAGGTCATATCCAAACCAAAACCATAGACAATCCACTAGACTTGAGAAATGATACATAATTAAAGGTCAGATCAAAGATTCATCATCCTTAATACCAAGATCCATCAACCTAATCTTTAAGTGGTAAAAAGATAATAACCTACATATGGATCTTTAATTAATATATAGAAAATGTTATATAAGAAAGATTATGGGACGATGGGTGAACCTGGGATATACATACAGAGTAGCTTGAAAATCATTTTCCACGCAAGTAGCTTATAATTTTTAAATATCAATGTCATTCTACTTGCTTTCCTTTCAAACCACTATATTACCTATTATTTTTAATATGATGGATTGTATGCAAAACTTGTCGACATTCTTTTTTTCTTTGCATGTATGGCAGGCAAAGCGCCTACATCGCAGTAGACTTGCTGATGATCCCGAGCATCCACTATTATACACGACAGTACATATGTTAGTTGTTTTGTTCATAAAATGTATAATGCTTTCCTTTTCTTCTCTATTTTGGGATACACGTACATGATGCAACCTCTTTTATTACATGTAATATATATGTAGATTAATGAAATGTGAATTGATGACCCTTATTATTGGTTTTGTGGTTGATTACATTAAGTGTGAATGTCATTTCAAAACACGAATTTTTTCCTAATTCCGGGTAACCTAATGCGATCCATTACGAATACAATGCTACTAATGCCGTGTAAACCGGTAACCCGGATCCTCGGAAGAGGGCTTCACATGATATAAAAAAACTAACTAAATTTATGCATTAGATAAAACCAAGATCATATTCATACATTGTATATAATTCATCAATTTATTTAGAAAACACGTGTATATATACAACGAACTTTCTTTACTAGAAGGAGTATACAATTAGATCTACAAATAAAAATTCTACTACGGGTTAAAATCAATGGAGAAAATACCATACCAATTCTCATAATTGGCAATTTTCTTGATCCATAATTATTTATATAAAATCATCACCTGACTAAACTCATTTTCGAACTTCAACTTGAAAATAATATTATTTATTAAAAATGTCAAAAAAAATTTAAGGTGAAAAGTGTGAGTTTCGAATTTCGACCCCATTTCACTAAAATGGACAATAATTAAATACGAATAGAAACCCAAAGTTCTATCTTTATTACAACCAACATCATAAAATAAATGAATTTGCTAAGCATGATTTCTCATTCTAATGGGTACAATGTAATGGAACGGGTCGCGACAATCGGTGGAAGCATGCGATAGTAGATTTCACGACCGAACCGTTATAAAAAAATGGCATACAGTGAACAGAAATAATAACCAGTTCCATAAAAAGTCCATTCAAATTAGAGTTCCACTATTACTCCTCTAAACTGGGAAATATAAAAAAAGTCTATTTTAGAAATAAAAAATAGCATCTCGATAGTTCCCGTGGGTATACAGATATCCACTAGATCTTCACAAGATAAATCGTACCACGTCAGAAATCTCAATGAGCCCGTAGTACGATCCAGAAAATGCAATCAACCCTGTTCTTCACCTGAAATTGACAAACATAATTTGTATGAGACTAATGCCCAGTATGTATCGAGGTCCATGCATGGGTAATCTAACGGCCCTTGATCCGTTATAAATCATGTATTTGGATTTTCATGTATACACATCATTCCGTGCCTAGATTAAGTTCGATCCCTATCATGTGTAGTTTCGCTTCTTTCATAAAACATGGATATGCATGTAAAGTAGGTAAATTGCATAAGTGGGTACGATAACCATTTATTTCTACTTGCGAGCATATTTCATAAAATACCTGGCAATTTACATACTTATAAAATATATAAACCACTTTACATATTAGCCTCCATGACTTTGATGGTTTAACTTTCTTAAACCAATTCTAGCATAACATGTCATGGTTCATTCTTTTATTAAACCATTCCTTGTATTTTTCATGATGGTTTGCCCTTATAAACTATTTTCTCGCATAACATTCATTTACGTATCTTTTTATACGTTTTCAACCGCTGGCACTTGCGGTCCATGGCATGACATGACCGTGTAGCTAAAACTGTAGAGGACTTAGCTTTTGCCTCCATGGTTCCTTGCAACCATACGCTCCTTGCGGCATTGCCCCTTGCGGCTAATACGACCCCTTGCGATCGTCCATGTGACTTCTATGAGTTTGTGCCTTAATCTTGTTCAACTGTTTTTATGGACTTGTTCATCATTGCTATGATAACAGATTACTAATCATATATAGGTACACATATTATCATCATTTTCAATTACACGCATACTAACTTGGTTGTTAAAAGAAAGTATGGTGATAACAAATTATACTCGACATAAGCGACATAACGAATATGTTTGTTAACCCATCTGCTTAATTTAAAAAACATTATGGACTCATTGAATATGCATAATAATCTTTCTTGACGTTGTACAATTAATTAATAAAACTCGTGTTACAATTGTGATACTCAAACATTATGCAAGAATATTATGCTAATTACTAATGGACAATCAACACGTTATGGGATATTAGCTGGTGATTAATGGATGTTGATTTGTCTTTATAACGTTTCACGAGACCACATAATAATAGGTGTAGTTATTTAAATTGACTAAGAAAGGATCGACCTGAACATGTGGTGTCTACATTATCTCGAGTGTTTGTCTGTTAAATTTTTTTCTTTCAAAATCTATCTAAATGCAAAGATGGAATATGTCAACTATGGTTACAAGTTAAAGCTTTAAGTCCTACTGGTAAATTAATATATCCTGTTACGTAATAATAACATCGAGAAAGCTATTTAGGTCAACAGATTATCTTGCATGTCAGGGCATCTACTAAATAAAAACATGCACATGCATCTTTTCCATTCCCAACAACATTCCAAGTACTTTAAAATTATGCTTAAGTAGATGAGGGAAGAATAACAAATGAGAAATTATATGCAACCTCTGTTCTTATAGGAACGTTATTTTTTTTAAAAAAACTTCTCATGGCACTTAAGATATATCCACAAACTTCTCCATAAAATACGAGTTGTTGTAATACCCCATTTTGTGTATATCTGAAATTGCCAGCGGTTAACACAGTTTTTATCGTTATTAATACAAATCTACACCGATCCATACAATTATAGTCCGTAGTCCGGATAAGACTTTCGTCGATATGAACAAAAATCCTAAACCGATACAAGAAGAGAACTATCTTGACGTAATCAATATTTATACGAAAACCTAGACCGATACATACATTTAGAAATTGAAATCTTAAAGCCGATACATACCTCGATCCAAAGCTTATCTCTACCCGATGCGGTCGTTGCGCCTCCTTTTGGTCACGGATCCGTTGGATTCGACGCCTCCTTCTCCTACGACGAAGAGGGACGCTCGATAAGATGACCCTTCCTCTCTCTCTCTCTAACTCTCTCTAAAATGGCAAAATGATGCGATGTATGGAGAGGGAACCCTTGTGGTTTTAAAGTTTATAATGAGTGAGATTTAATATATTAATTAAATCAATTTAATCCAATTCATCTCATTTGATTTTTTTCCTGAATTAGCCATGCCGTTACAATCTACCACCCTTAAATTTCTTAGTAGAGGGACATACAGAAAAGTTGCGGGTACTTCTCCTGCATTTCACTTTCTAGCTCCCAAGTAGCCTCCTCCTTTTGGTGGTGCTGCCAAAGGACCTTGGCCATCGGAACTATGCGTCGACGGAGTTGATCTCTACGATCGACGATTCGTATGGGTTTCTCTTCAAAGGTCAAGTTTGGCTGAATATCGATGACCTCATGCTCGATCACATGTGAAGGATCAGGAGTGTACTTCATCAACATCGACACATGAAATACATCGCGAAGTTTTTAATATTGAGGTGGTAATGCAATACGATATGCCACCTCTTCAATCCGCTGCAGAATCTCAAAAGGTCCTATGTATCTGGGAGTGAGCTTTCCCTTTTTACCAAATCGTAAGACGCCTTTGGTTGGAGAGATCTTTAAGAACACATGTTCCCCAACCGTGAAACTCAACTCTCTTCTGTGACGATCATCATAAGATTTTTGCCTATTTTGAACTACCAACAATCTCTTTCTAATTAATTCAACACCATGCTTACTTGTCTAAACAAGTTCCGATCCTAAGATGTGCTTCTTGCCAACATCACTCCGGCATGAAGGTGATCTGCAAGGTCTCCCATACAATGCTTCATAGAGAGCCATCTTAACGCTCGAATGATAGCTATTATTGTAAGCAAACTCCACTAATGGAAGGTGTCTATCCCAGCTGCCCACAAAATCTAGAGCACATGCTCTCAACATATCTTCTAGTGTCTGGATGGTCCTTTCTGACTGACCATCAGTCTGTGGATGAAATGAAGTGCTGAACTTCAATTGAGTGCCCATAGCATCATGAAAACTCTTCCATAAATGAGAGGTAAATCGTGTATCTCGATCAGATACAATTGATGCAGGAACACCGTGTAGGCTGACAATTTCATTCACATATAATTCAGCTAGACTGTCTGTCGACTGATCCAAACGGATAGGTAGGAAGTGTGTCGATTTGATTAATCGGTCAATAATCACCCATATGGTGGCATAATGATGTTTTGTGGTCTTGGGTAGGCCGGTGACAAGTCCATTGTTATGTGCTCCCACTTCCATTCAGGTATCTCCAAGGGTTGAACAGGTGCTGCTGGTCTCTGATGTTCAATTTTGATCTGCTGACATACCAAGTATTTAGCAATAAATTCTGCAATGTCATTCTTTATCGTTGGCCACCAAAAGTTCTGTTGCAGATCCTTGTACATTTTTGTTGTACTTGTATGAATAGTGTACATCGATCTGTGTGCTTCATCTAGAATCTCCTTTCTCAACTCAATATCGCTTGGAATCCATAGTATGTTGCGGTACCTTATAGCTCCATCCATTCCGATGGTGAAATTAGGACCTTCCTTTTTAGATGCTTCTATAAATTTAGGATGATCAGCATCTACTTTTTGTGTAGTCAAGATCTTCCCAATTATCTCTGGTTGAATCTGGAGCGCTGCAAATGATATCTTTCTCGATCCACTCAAGAAAGGCTTCCAATCTTCAAAATCCTTTATCATCTTCCATTGAAGTTTTAAGCTAGCCGATCTACCTTCCCATTCTCTACTTAATGCATCTGCTACGATATTTGCTTTCCCTGGATGGTAATTGATGGCGAAGTCATAATCTTTTTGGAACTCTAGCCAGCATCGCTTCCTCAAATTAAGTTCCTTCTGAGAGAAAATGTATTTGAGACTCTTATGGTTACTGAGCACCTCAAATTGTTCGCCGTAAAGATAATGCCGCCAAATTTTAAGAGCAAAGACTACCACTGCTAACTCTAAATCATGAGTTGGGTAGTTCCTCTCTTGCGGTTTTAGCTGCCGTGAGGCATAAGCAATAACTTTCTCATTTTGCAATAGAACACACCCGAGTCCGGTGCCTGATGCATCTGTGTATACTACAAAACCTTCACTTCCTGATGGTAGTGAGATCCTTTTCAGACCTGTGGTCAATCTCTGCCTCAATTCTTGAAAGCTCTGCTCGCACTTTTCAGACCATACAAACTTCACATCCTTTCGAGTGAGCTTCGTTAATGGTAGTGAGATCCTTGAGAAATTCTGAATAAATCGTCGATAATAACCAGCCAAGCCAAGAAAACTACGGATTTCAGAAACATTCTTGGGTTGCCTCCAATTCATCACAACTTCTACCTTGGTTGGATCTACCTCAATGCCGTCCTTAGATACCACATGACCAAGGAATGCGACTCTATCCAGCCAAAAATTACATTTGGAGAATTTTACATAAAGCTGGTGTTGCCTTAGGGTTTCGAATACAATCTGTAAATGTACTCGATGCTACTCCGGAGATGAATATATCAATATATCATCCACAAACACAATGACAAACTTGTCAAGGTATTCTCGGAATACCCTACTCATTAGCTCCATAAAGGTTGCATGAGCGTTAGTAAGGCCAAATGCCATGACCAAGAATTCATAATAACCATACATTGTCCTGAAAGATGTCTTTGGTATATCCTCCTCTTTTATTCGGAGTTGATGATAACCCGTGCGCAGATCAATTTTTGAGAAAACCGTTGCTCCTTGCAACTGATCGAATAAGTCATCAATGCAAGGTAACGGGTATCTATTCTTCACGGTCACTTTGTTTAAACCTCGATAATCAATGCAGTCTAAGAGACCCATCTTCCTTTTTCACAAAAAGAACGGGTGCTCCCCACGGAGAAACACTGGGACGTAAAAATCCCTTATCCAGTTGTTCTTATAACTGCTTCTTTAGCTCCTCAAGTTCTGCAGGTGCCATTCTGTACGGAGCTTTGGAAATCGGAGCCGTTCCTGGGATCACATCAATTGAGAAATCAACCTCTCTATGAGGAGGTAGTCCAGGAAGATCGTCTGGGAAGACATCGGCAAACTCTTTGACCACATCTAAATCTTCAAGACCTGTATGCGATAATTCAGTGTTAATTATACTAGCAAGGAACGCGATGCAACCTTCAGCTAATAGTTGGCTTGCTTGTAAAGATGACATAATCAACCTCCCACTCTTACATGTGCCCCAAATTATTATCTCCTCAAGATTTGATCTACTCAGGACCACATTCTTTTCTCGACAATAAACCGCTGCATAATGCTCCCATAACCAATCCATTCCCAAGATGACATCATAGATTGTGATAGGTAATAATATCAAATTGGCAGTGAGGGTGTCTTCTTTTACCAAAACAGGTACGTCCTTTAAGTACATACCCGTGGTCATAATATCACCCATTGATGAAGAAACTGTAAGTGCGTAAGAAAGCTCAACAACTTCTAAACTTAACTTTCTCGCAAAAGTATTCGAAATAAAGGAATGTGTGGCACCAGAATAAAAAAGAACATGACATAAATAGTTTTCTATTAGTAGAGTACCTTCCACTGTCGTGTTGGCACACTCTGCATCCTCAGGAGTGATAGCAAAGACTCTTCCTGCTACTTTCTTTTTCTGCTCGAATGGCTTCTTCTGATCCTTGACATCTTTCTTGCAATCTTTCATGAAGTGACCTTTTTCTCCGCACTTAAAACAAGTAGTGGTTAGCTTGTAGCATTCTCCTGTATGCCTCATATCACAATACGGGCACACCTCAAATGTGTACTTCCTGTTTGCTGGTGCATCATCAGTCTTTGTCTTCTTGGCATTCGTTGCAGTGTGAGTCTCTTGTCATTGAAGTTCGGCTTGTGAGGGCGCTTATGAGGATTCTCTTGCTGTATCATCCGGTATGCTACATCGATCTCCACTGCTGCTGCGACCGCCTCAGATAAGGTTGTGGCACCTCTAGTCAGCACTTTAATTCTTAGTCCCGCATTCAGGCCTTCTATAAACTTTCTGGCTCGTTGCTTTTCATTAGCGCAGATACCCTTGCCATACTTCTCCAATTCTTGAAATTTTCCTGCATATTCTTCGACCGTCATATTTCCCTGCCGGAGATTTATAAACTCTTGACGCTTAGCATCCTTAGCATGCTCAGGGATGTAACGTTCAGTGAAGCGCTCAACAAAATCATCCCACTTAATGACTGGAGCCTCCGAAAAGTGGATTCCTTTGCATGAAGTCCACCACTCTTTTGCATTGTCCCGCAGATGAAATGCCCCAAAGTTCACTTTTTTCCTCAGGACAATCCATTGCCTCAAAAGTCATCTCCATCTCTCTTAGCCAATGTTCGGCTTTTTCCGGCTCATGCTCACCCTTGAAAGTGGACGGATGATGCTGAATGAAGGTTTTTAGAGTCAGTCCACCCGCGTTAGATGCCTGACTCTTCTATTGTTGGGCCATTAGTGTCATTAACTCCAGCATCTGCCTCACGGTCTCTTGGCTCGTCGATGAGTTACGATCTCCAATGGATTCAATTGCACGTCGAGGAGCCATCTGAATCAAAAATTGGCAAGATCAATGAGTTGTGACACTAAATCTCTCTATATAATTATTAGATCACTAAAAATTGTGGATATCCTATGCCCAGAGGAACTCTAGCTCTGATACCATTTGTAACGGAACAAGTCGCGTCGACTGGCGGAAGCACGCGGTAGTTGATTGCATGACCGAACCGTTATCAAAAATAATAAATGGCATACAGTGAACAGAAATAATATCCAGTTCCATAAAAAGTCCATTCAAATAGAGTTCCACTGTTACGACTCTAAATTGGAAAATATAAAAAAGGGCTATTCTAGAAATAAAAAAATAGCATCTCGATAGTTCCCGTGGACATACAGATTTCCGCTAGATCTTCACAAGATAAATCGTACTACGTCAGAAATCTCAATGAGCCCGTAGCACGATCCAGAAAATGCAATCAACCATGTTCTTCACCTGAAATTGACAAACATAATTTGTATGAGCCTAATGTCCAGTATGTATCGGGGTCCATGCATGGGTATTCTAACGACCCTTGATCCGTTATAAATCATGTATTTGGATTTTCATGTATACACATCATTCCATGCCTAGATTAAGTTCGATCCCTATCATATGTAGTTTAGTTTCTTTCATAAACATGGCTATGCATGTAAAGTAGGTAAATTGCATAAGTGGGTACGATAACCATTTATTTCTACTTGTGAGCATATTTCATAAAATACCAAGCAATTTACATACTTATAAAATATATAACACACTTTACATATTAGCCCCCATGACTTTGATGGTTTAACTTTCTTAAACCAATTCTAGCATAACATGTGATGATTCATTCTCTTATTAAACCATTCCTTGTATTTTTCATGATGGTTTGCCCTTATAAACTATTTTCTCGCATAACATTCATTTACATATCTTTTTATACGTTTTCAACCGCTGACACTTGCGGTCCATGGCATGACATGACAGTGTAGCTAAACTGTAGAGGATTTAGCTTTTGCCTCCATGGTTCCTTGCAACCATACGCCCCTTGCGGCATTGCCCCTTGCGGCTAATACAATCCCTTGCGATCGTCCATGTGACTTCTATGAGTCTGTGCCTTAATCTTGTTTAATTTTTTTATGAACTTGTTCATCATTGCTATGATAATAGATTACTAATCATATATAGGTACCCATATTATCATCATTTTCAATTACGCACATTCTAACTTGTTGGTTAACAGAAAGTATGGTGATAACAAATTATACTCGACATAAGCGACATAATGAATATGTTTGTTATACCCATCTGCTTAATTTAAAAAATGTTATGGACTCATTGAATATGCATAATAATCTTCCTTGACGTTGTACAATTAATTAATAAAACTCGTGTTACAATTGTGATACTCAAACATTATGCAAGAATACTATGCTAATTACTAATGGACAATCAACAAGTTATGGGATATTAGCGGGTGATTAATGGGTGTTGATTTGTCATTATAACATTTCACGGGACCACAGAATAATAGGTGTAGTTATTTAAATTGACTAAGAAAGGATCGACATGAACATGTGGTGTCTACATTATCTCGAGTGATTGTCTGTTAAATTTTTTTCTTTCAAAATCTATCTAAATGCAAAGATGGAATATGTCAACTATGGTTACAAGTTAAAGCTTTAAGTCCTACTTGTAAATTAATATATCATGTTACATAATAATAACATCGACAAAGCTATTTAGGTCAACAGATTATCTTGCATGTCAGGGCATCTACTAAATAAAAACATGCATAGGCATCTTTTTCATTCCCAACAACATTCCGAGTACTTTAAAATTATGCTTAAGTAGATGAGGGAAGAATAACAAATGAGAAATTATATGCAACCTCTGTTCTTGTAGGAACGTTATTTTTTTTAAAACTTCTCATGGCAGTTAAGATATATCTACTAACTTCTCTTTAAAATACGAGTTGTTGTAATACCCCATTTAGTGTATATCTAAAATTGCCATCGGTTAACACAGTTTTTATCGTTATTAATACAAATCTACACCGATCCATACAATTATAGTTCGTAGTCCAGATAAGACTTTCGTCGATATGAAAAAAAAATCCTAAACCGATACAAGAAGAGATCTATCTTGACATAATCAATATTTATATGAAAACCTATACCGATACATACATTTAGAAATCGAAATCTTAAAGCCGATACATACCTCGATCCAAAGCTTATCTCTACCCGATGCGGTCATTGCGCCTCCTTTTGGTCACGGATCTGTGTTCTCCTCCTCTTCGGATTCGATGCCGCCTTCTCCTACGACGAAGAGGGACGTTCGATAAGATGACCCTTCCTCTCTCTCTAACTCTCTCTAAAATGGCAAAATGAGGTGACGTATGGAGAGGGAACCCTTGTGGTTTTAAAGTTGATAATGAGTGAGATTTAATGCATTAATTAAATCAATTTAATCCAATTCATCTCATTTGATTTTTTTCCCTAAATTAACCATGCCGTTACATACAATGATAATCTTTTAAAAAAGACTCATCAATGCAAAGTTGCTCCTCACCTTCCCCTACGATAAAACTCAACCAATATACGTTATGATACTGATGCTCAATCTGTGTTAAAAGGAGCTCTAGCCACTATAGATGATATTAAGTCTCGTTCAAGATAACCTTGTATAATCCCATAACATTCTAAACATATACAATGACCATAAAACTATAGTGTATGAGTTTTCTATTTGAACATTAATTTCCTATAAAAAATTATTGTATGAGTTGTTATAAAGCATAAATACATAGATAAGTAGTCATCTTACATCAATACATGTATTGTTAGTAATTTTCACATATATATACCCTTATATTAGCGTGTAATGAGATTCATTTGGTTCTCATTACAACTTGGGATTAGTATAGTTACAACGGAAGATGATTAATCTTTTGCCTCGTTTATTTTCTTAATTCTGGAAAGTGATGAACCTTATTTAGTTTTACAATCGTAATGCCAACTAATATAATCTATAAAGGTAACTGATCGCTATCCTTATATATTGTTGGCATAAAAATCGCAATGATGCTCATACTCATAGAATAAATAACTTATTACGGTGCGATAGCGGATTATTCGTATAGCAACAAAAGACGTTGATGACATCAATTAAAACCCTTACCTTTATCCTTGTTGGATTATTTCATCAAAAAGTATGGATAAGATTCAACTATAAAAGAAGGCGGTTCAAACGGTAGAATGTGGCTAACAAATCCACGGATACAACTTAGTTGTTTCCTACTACCTTACATTCAAGATTTACCCCCTCTCTTTTTTTGGTGCATACATTGTTCTCCTTAAAAGTATGCGAATTTGATTTCCTGTTGAGAATTACGGCCATGTTTGCATTATTTATTCGCATTATCTATTCGCATTCTGTATTCATCTAAAATTAAAGGTATGCTTTTAGTGATTGGGGATTAAAGGATACCCATAGATGTGCACGAGATATGGGGTTTTCCTGTACCATAATCATAAACTTTCATAAAACTTGTATTGCCAACATATGCCTAAGTAGGAGTAGATGCACCACACAATATTAGCCCAAAATATAACATATACACTTAAAAATATGTTAATCTCACGATCTTAACAGTAAATGAAACGATTAAACTTGATGACGTAAAAGATAATTTTTATCATTGTGTTCACAAATGAAAATCAAGATCTTCTATAGTATTTACTCAATAACAAGTCAATTCAAGTAAAAGAAACAAATGGTTGGTCAAGGTTCCATCTCGAAGGACACTTATTTTGCATGAATTTTTATTGCGTTTTCAAAGGCATTTTCAACTTATCATTCTTTTTTGTATTTCAGATCTTAAAATATGATGAAACACTAAATTCTAAATGTTTTCGTAATTGTGCTGACAATTTTGAGATTTTTCATATTTTCTGCCACGTTTTATGATTTTTTGAACTTCCAAGGGCCTATTTGTAATTCCTGGGAAGTTTTGGAGCCAGGCATGAAGAAAGCAAAAAACTCGTGGTCCTATTAGTAATTAGAAAAAACTACATGGATAGAATTGCCAATTTTCCAATTTTTTATTGGTGAGATTATAGAAAAGAAATCTATTATCAAATATCAAAGAGCTCCCTGAGGGGGATGCAATATGAATATGAAAACATAAAACTTAATAATAAAAAGTTTATAGCATAAAAATATCTGTGAAATTTGCATAAGAATATAAAAAGTTTAATTGCAAATTAGTCCAATAAATAAAAAACAAAGAGGAGCCCTGGCCTTAGCCAAGAGTTTTGGGTAGCGAGGATGCGCCAACTGACAATGGTGGGTGATGAATCTCGGATTCATCATCATAATTATTCTCAATTATTCCTCTATCTCTAATATTGCAATAAACATTAACTTATAAACAACCTTTACTAATTATTAACTCTCTCTATATAATTAGTATTGATTAATGTACATAAATAACATGGCTATGTGTTCTTTATTGTTCTATTATTTTATATATTTTATATTTATTAAAATCCCATAAAAATAACATAATATTGTGAAGAATAATATTATTTATTGTTTAAAATACAAAAAAATAATAAAATGAAATATAATAAGTGTTTTTAATTCATTTGAAAATACTTGTAAAAATATTATATCATATATCTTACTTATTTTGATTTCAAGTTCTACATGAAAGTTGACTTTCATGTTGAATATTTTTCCTGATTTTTCCTCTAACTATTTTTATCTAATTTATATTGCATTTTTAGGTTTCTTATTTATTTTGTTGGGCCATGTGGCCCAACCTGGTATTACCACCTCATCTGGCCTTTCATTATAAGGTGCTTTAACCTTAGTCATCTGACCAATCAAGATCATGAAGTTGAGTGCCCTTTCTCTTCGTCTGGATTCTTGCCCGCACGATCACCAGATCAAGGCGATCATGATCGCTCATTAGTTCTCCATTAAGGGCCATTGAATTACTTGATCCAACGATCTTGGTTCATCTTCAACCTTTTGCCTCCACTCCCTCGAAGTGACGTGAGTCGCCAATTGCCATCTTCTCCTATTTATACCCGTCAACTCATGTACCCAAACTGCCAACTTCCGACATCTTTCTATTCCTCTCATCACCTTCTCCTTCACGTAACCTCTACCTTTTATATTCGCCCTCACATGCTCTTCCCATTAGTGATTGAAATCTCCACCAAAACCACCTGGAACCATCCACTTCAATCAATCAAAACCCCCTCTCCTCCCAAATATCATTTGGATCCACCATTCAAACGAGGTTTCTTGGAGACCAAATACACTCTAAGTGAAAGTTCGAGCCCTAATTGGTGAGCGAACAAGGCGATCACCTCCAGCGAGATACTTGGTGATTAAGCCAAGTTGCATACCTCTTTTTGGTGTTGCTTGGACTTCAATGTTAGCATATCTTGTTAAGCAAAGACTTGCGAAGACTTCGAGCTTCAGATTTGGCTGAGACTCAACCCCAAGACCCTCAGTGCTTCTTCGTTCATTGTTCCCAAGTAATGTGAATCTTTGTTTCTTCTTAGCTTCTCCATTTTATTCCCACTCATCCACACACTCCCCCACCACGCTGAAATCACCGACCTTCATGGAACCAACATCCCATTCAATTTAGCTCCAAATCATTCCGTTCCCTTCAATCTTCAACCTTTGTCTAAGAGGAAGGACTCATTAGGGATCCGCCTCATTTTGCTTTTTATCAGCCCTCCGGCCATTTCATTCTCTCCAATACTCCCCTCATGCATTCGCATTGTCAAACAACCCATTGAAAAACTCGAATTTACCCTTCTTAATTCAACCAGATTAATGATTAAATTTAATGATGTCGTTGTAGTCAGGTTAAATCAGACTTATCAAAACCACTTAAATTAATTTATCAATTAAACGCAAGTAGTAATTTTTTATTTTACTTGGACAAGTCCAAGGTCAAACTCAGGGAGGCAACTTTTTCCTTAGATAAATTTAAAGTCAATCTAGACATTAGATTTTCAGGAGAATATTTTTATGGTTTTTATGCAATTGAAAATGCAAATGCAATTTCGACCAAGTTCGGGGGTTAAAATGTAAAGTGTAATCAAATTAAGGCCAAAAATTATGAAACTTGGCCCGAATGTTAAATGCAATGAAATTAAGCTACCCTATTTTTTTTGGATTTTTTTGACTCAAAATGCATTACCCACGATTTAAATATGAATGCAGGGTGATTTGCGTAAATTTAATTTTGATAAATACCAAACAATATTTTTCAGAAACTATTTTTCCCAGATAGGTCTATGTGAGAGATATCCAGAAACATTTTTAATTTCTAAAAATACTAAGTGAGGACTTAATTAAAATTGAATTATATAAATTAGCAATTAATTTATTGCGACCTAGATATACATGCACATTATGTGATTTTTGGGCAAAATGTAAAAATAGTTAAACTCTACCTACTCTGATGTTTTCACAATTTTTGGAGCATCAGTCAATTTAATAATAAATTAAAGGAAAAAAGTGGGTTAAATATGCTATTTTCACCAAAAGAATTATATTAAATAATTTGAAGCTCATGAAAATATGACAATTAGTCATCATGATAAAGCCTAAGATATGCTACAACATGCAATTTTTAGAATGACAAAATTATGCTAAATGAAGAATTAATATGATATGGAAACACAAGGGTATGGGTGCAATACAGAAAATAAAAATTGATTAAAAAATATGCTGACAAGACCCAATGGCAATTACCTATTCTGAAGAGGACGTGAATGCCAATGACCCACTAAGTTGCGTGCATGTCACATGTGGCTCATTGGCAGGGCGTGAACGTGATTTCCAAAACTCCCATGGGCACGACTGCAAATTCCCCACCGAATGCACATGCATGTCACGCAAACTGCTGGTTCGGTGGTTGCTTCGGAACAGGCCTACACGTGGCGGTCACCTGTGCTTCGTCGGGACCCGAAGCTGAGGTCAGGAGAGGCTCAAAGAGGAGGTTCGGGGTGTCGATGTAGATGTCTGTAGACCGTCTGATCTCAGAGATCGGGTGGCTCCTGTATACTGCGGAGGAAGCGACGTGGACGAGTGTGGGCCGTTGGATGAACACCGGGGAGGTGCATCCAATGTCAACTGTAGCTTCTAACTTTCTTCCTCCGCTGTGATGGTGGCGACGACTTCAGAACTCCAACGAGGATCTCGACGCTCTGCCTTGCCTGCCCAGCCCTGCTAAAACTCCACGGAGCTTCCTAAACTTTCATTGATGAAGATGGAAATCTGAGCGAGCCGTGACAAGGTTTGGAAGAGGCCGTCAACGCTCAGATGCTGGAGTCGAAGCTCGCCCAAGAAGCTCCGTCCGTGGCTCCGACCATTGACGTTTGAGTACCTGCAGGTGTGATTTTTGCAGCCGAAGCGTGCATGGAGTGGAGTGTTGTGAGTGAGGTGGGTCCCCGATGAGCGGAGGAGTGGGGATGGAGCTCTACCTACGGCGAGCGGAGGAGAGGTGGGTCGGACGTGATCAATAGCAGAGAAGGGCGGTCAGGCGATCAGAGAGATGCACAAAGATGAGAAACAAATTCCTAAGTAATACCTTGGATTTACTTAAATCCCCAGATACTACGAAAAGTTTTTTTTACACCGAAGCTACAGTGGTGTCTCATGTTGAACATGCAACACTTGAATTTTTTTACCTAGGAACTACAGAGGTAGCGCATCTTGAAGATGCAATATACGATGATCTTCTTGGATTAATTCCGGGATAGTTCCAGGAATTTTCTCATATAGCGCATGTTAAACATGCGGCATATGAGAAACTTCCTAGAACAATTCCAGGAAGTTTCTCATATAGCGCATGTTCAAAATGCGCCATATGAGGATCTTCCTGGAACAATTCCAGGAAGTTTGTCATATAGCGCATGTTCAACATGCGCCATATGAGGTTCTTCCTGGAACAATTCCAGTAAATTTTGTCACTACCTCCGCTTAAATACGATTTATCAATCTCCCTTTAACCCAATATTTTCTTGAAGTTCTTTCCTACTTGCATTTTAACTTACATAGGGCCATTCTTTCTAAGGAATTACATATATTTAATAGTCCACAGAGATAAATTTTCATATTTGTCTCAACAATGACATATTTTCCTAACGTCTCGACAATCACACAAGTGGGTTATCGATGCACACACATTCACAAAGGTTATATATTGATGCACAAACACAATCACACAAATTACATATATTAAATTGTCCACAGAGATACATTTTCATATTTGTCTCACATTAACAATACAAAAAGTACAACTCAACGCCTTCTCCTACGTTGATATGTTCTCATCACGAAGATAAAAGGGTAACAAATGGTTCATCTCTTCTATCATGTTGATTTACGAGGGTCATGCACCGTCTTCGTCGAAGGTCGGCATTGGTGGCAGTGTGAGCGTGCAGTAAGTGGGCTGCGTTTCTCTAGCATCCATGCCTTGCCTCAACGGTGCCTGCGGCGTTGGCATGTCATCACGTGGTCGCTCGACAACCGGTATGACAAAGTCGTTCTCCAATTCCATTGACGCAAGATCTTCATCTGCCCTGTAACATCCGGAATCCGCCAAACCCGAACCCGATCCGATTAGCGTCCGATTAATCCAATAAAGTTGTTTGTCAGTGTCAAACAACCTAAATCGATCAATTGGTCGTAAATCAAAATTCATTCGGGCGAAATCGACCAAAAATCGGTCGCATCGAATCGCGTGCCATGAAAAAGCCGCTACGCAAATTCAGAAACGGCAAAATGAACCGAGACCATTATCAGATCCGATTCGACGATACAAGATCAACGGAATTGACCGTTTGTCAATCGGAGGTCGTTTGATATTTTTAAATCGTAAAATTTAACTTTAAACAAAATCCGTATCCGAAAATTTCGGGTATTCAAAACTCGACCGAAAGTATATCAACATTATACTCAGATTGACCGTCATTCTGAGACGATCGAAATGGGATATTGCGCGCTGAAATCAGAGGCTCGAGGTGCGCGCACGATCGATTTTTAAGTATGTCAAGTAAAGAGACTTTTGAAATTAATTAAATAAATATATATATAACTGTAACAGACACACAGTTTGTTAAAAAAAAGATTTACTGTAGCAAATTTCCAGCCCACGTTGGCATCTCAATCCAACGCAAGTAGCTTCTTTCCTTCCCCCACTTGTCAATACCCAAGTTTACCCCTTCTCCTGTAAATATCAATCAAACCTCCCCTATTTCCTCTCCTAATCTCCAGCCGTGGGATCCAAACCCCATATCTCTTCCATTTTCCTCTTCTCTTTAAAATCCCAACTCTTCTCCTCTTCTTTTCTTCAGCATTTCTTTTCTTCCCCTCATTTCAGCTACATGCAGCTGCTGTTTAGCAACCAACTGCTGCTACATTTTGATGCTCCGATCAGCCATATCAACCTGGGAACATCTGCATCTTGAAGCAGTTGTTGCATGTTCAATCCAACATCATTCTCCAGAAAATCTGGATACAAATAGGTATGTCCCAAATCTCTCCTTACAATTGCTGCCATTATAGAAATCCATACCGCTGAGATTGCAGCAGCCACTTTCTGCTACTGAAAAATCTCCAGGCAACGGTTTCTTCTGCCCTCATGGAACTGATGTTCATGTTGAATGTTATTGCTCTTTCTACTATTTTGAGCTTCAAGAAGCCAACAGCTACAGTTTCTAGAGATCTTCTTGCATGTCAAGACCATCCTCTAAATTGAGGTTATAGGTACCTCCCTATAACTCCATTTGCTGCCATGCATGTGATTTAACACAAATTACATCCATTTTCTGATCCTACTTCTTTGAATATGATTATTGTAAATTCCAATCACATTTCTCTGTTCAGTAAATATTAAATTCAATTATCCTTTAAATTTCTTGATTATATACTGTGAATCCAGAGAGTACGGTCATAAAAGAAGAGATGGAAATAAACAGAATCCCTATTCTTTTTCTACAAATTAAGTTTAGCATTTCGGGTTTCTCTTTTATATATTGGATCCTTCAAATGTTCATCCACCAACAAATCTTTCTCATAGGGGATGGGCAGATCATGTTTTCAGATGTGTATGGTGAGTTCGAATAATATAAAACAAAAATGCAAGGCGACCTGCATCATAGTGTAGTGGAAGAATCGATTATATATATTGGAGGAAGTTCAGGGCTGTAGAGATAATGTGGTTGGTTTGAGATGTAACTAATACATAGGAGGTTGTAGTGATTATTGTCGATCATAAGCAGGTTGATGCTTTTGAACGATTGCCAATATATTCGAATATTAAGTACAATCCCATTTCCCTCCTCTCCTTGCTGCCTTGCATGTTCAAACTAAAGCCTCCTCTTATTATCTTCATCTTTGATTCTAGTTTTCATTAAATGAAAAGAATAATAAAAAGAGTATCTGTCTTTAGATATATTACACAACACTACTGCTCATTTATATATATATATATATATATGTGTGTGTGTGTGTGTGTGTGTGTGTGTGTGTGTATGTATACATATAATAGCACTCATCCTTACAATTATCAAGAAGCAGTTTAAACAGTAAACTCTATGCCAGACCCTTTAATTGCAACCGAATAAGTATCATTTGGTTATTAATTTCTTGTGATTATTACATAAAACCAAGATCAAAACCTGAAATAGATACATTTATATAAATAATCATATCAGGCTCCAACTTCCAGGCATGCATGATGTTGCTTACAATCAAATTGTAATAATCTTTCTTTTCATGCTTATTTGTATTCTGAGTAGATTGGTTTATAACTAATCATGTATTCTTTAATACATCTTAAACATATTATCACTGTTAGAACAATTGAAAACTCAGGATGTTAATGAAAGGGAAAATACAACATAGTGGAGCCTCAATGTTGTTGTTAAGGTTTCGTACAGTTGTAGCATAAAGTAATTAGAGTAATTCTGAGCCACAGATTTAAGTTGTGTAACATCCTCTGTAATGGTTTTTTTGTGAAATAATATATGACATTATATTACCTTGACAAGATGAACCTTTCAAGAAGGAAAATTCCCAAAAAAGTTCTGACCTAGACATAATTGTTATCGGTTAAGAATTCTAAGAATTCCTGGTTATACCTATCTGAAATGTACAACCTATTAGTCCGTTTCTTGTTATCAAAATTTAACACCTATCAGGCTTTAACATTGTAGGACTTGATCCTTAGGAGAGTTATGATAAAGAATTTGAATGACAAATTGTTAGTTAATAGTACTATTGATTATTATGGATAGAGACTAGAGTTGGATGATTTAACGGTGAATCACCTAAATATATAAGCTGGTGAAACAATTGAGTAGGCAAATCAAAGAACACATAAATTAACGTGACAAATTTGAGGTACACCATCCTCTTTGTTATTATGGTATTTAATGGCTCTTCTATACTACAGATCTAATAGGTACTTATTAAGCTCATGTTTTAAATAAGAAATATTTGAAATTGCTATAATTAATTAAATTAGATTAGATCCAATGTATGGCGCCTATTATGATTATATTATTTTGAGAGAATAACAAATGATCGTATAGACAAATCATCTTCATAAGTTGATCTGTTAGGTATACTCTACTATTTATTGACCATTACAACCATAATAGAAAAGATTAGGAAAGAAAAAAAAAGAGTGGTTAAGTAAGCATTTGGGCAGCAAATGAATAAAGATCAATGATAATGCCAGTCACGGTGAACCTTACACCTGATTGTGCATTCTATTCATTGTCATCCCAGATTTACTCCATACTTATATTAATTCCTCAATCCTTTCTTAATCGCTTATGTGATCTATATAACAGATCTCGACATCTCGATCAACTATCTTATTGATAGTGATTCGTATATGGCAGAGTATTTCTAAATGATGATTTAAAAAAAAATACATTCTCGTCACTGATTCTTATTAACCATTTAGGTTCATTGATCATATATTTATACTCCCATACCTCATATGATTGGCTTTTCAGATCTAATTGAGCAGTCCACATGATCATTGTGATACGTTGTATTCATATAGTAGGTTAAAATAACGATCATTGATGAAGATGATTCGTATTTTAAAAACACTTAGAATTTCACCCTTTTTCATCTTAATATTGTGAAATTCAGAACAAAAGACTGATCTCGTTCTGGTGTTTTAATTCGCACAAAAACAACAATTATAGAGTTCTTAAAATATGGATTTTCGAACTAATACACAGATCTGAATGAAGTTTAATTACACTAAAATCCCCAAATCTTCAACATTCTAAGTTGATTGACATAAAGAGTAAAAAGACGCGTCAATTGTTGCTTATCATTTTCCTGATTCCAACGATACAATTAAAATATATACCAGGTATAATTCATTAATAATTATCCAACATGACCCTCATGGAAAATTTATCTCTATATAACACTCTTCTCATCACAATCCATCCCCCACCTACAAAAGTCATGTAAGGTTATTGTGTGTGTGTGTGTGTGTGTGTATATATATATATAAATATAAAAATCTGCATACATACATACATACATTTAAAAAAAACATTTCCCGAAAGCCTCATTATAGCCTTTATTTCGTTCTGCAACTTCCTGTTATCTACTAGTCAATAATATAACTATTATTATATTTATAAAGAATATCGCAACCTCCTGCTCAATGCTAAAATCGGTTCATCAAAACCATTATAATTCTTCCGATTACATTCACATAATGAATATATCATATTATAATTTAAATTAAATTTTGATTTTAGCAGAAGATCTGCTACTGTGTTCTGCTCTATTCAGATTTTAAATATAAATTCAAAATTTTGACTTGGTAGAAGATCTGTAATTGTTTTATGCTCTATTCAGATTTCATTTCAATTTATAAATGTTAATTTTAAAATTTGTTATGATATGCCCCAGCGGCTGCCTCATTGTCCACGGGTTCCGCTACTGGTTCACGCGCTCTTCCCCGACCTCTTCCTCTTCAACTGTCAATCATCCAAAGGAATACGGTGTACATGTGTCTCGTGATATCGACAACTCCGTTGATGCGTAATGCGTGAATTTGCGTCTTGCAGCAATGTCTGTGCTTGCCTTTTCTGCATGCTGGTTAAAATATAACACACAATTATAGAAAATCTTCTCGATCAATGCAGAAATTGGCAAGCAACGGACATCTTTGAGAACTGCATTGTAACTTTCACTCAGATTTGTAGTCATCTGACCAAGGCTTTCATGGAGCCGTTCTTGAAAACGCTATTTAAGTTGCTCACGACATGCCTTGAACAGAACCGTCAATATGCAAAAGGTTATAATAAGTCCACGTCAGCATCTTTCATAGCGTATTTTATTCCAGAATTCTGGTCGGAAATGATATATATTGGCCCAGCTCGCATGCCAATTACCCTGATACGTACCAACGATAGAAACCACTTCGAAGGACCAGATTCCTCATCAACAATTCCGAACGCAAGGGGAACAATATGTTTATCCCCATCAATCCCGCATGAAATGAGCAACTTCTGTTTGTACTTCTCATACAAATGGGTGCCATCGATACTAATCAAAAGGCGGTAATATTTGAATGCCTCAATGGAAGGCCCAAATGCTCAAAAGCATCGTTGAAATCTACGGCAACGAGGTTTCCGAGGATCAGGATGGTCGTTGTATTCAATGTCAATTTCAGTCCCCAGAATGGCAGCCTTTATTGCATGCAATAGATAAGGCATTTCGGCGTAAGACTTCTTTCGATCACCAAATACAATTCCGATTGCCTTTCTCCGAGCATCGCAAGCTCTTTTCTCGGTAACCCAGTAGTTGTACATCTCATGGATGTGAGCTCTACAACTCGAAACACGAACATTAGGGTCATCCCTCACAAGATCTAGCAACGATCTGGACATGAATTTGTAGTCCAACTGAGGGTGATCCTGATTAACTGTAGGGTTTATACAAGTGTGTGCTCTAACAACCTTAGAGATCACCCAGAGACCATCAAATTTTCTAAAATATCATCGTAAATACCAAACACATCCATTCTATTTGTGTGTGCAAAAAACCAACCATATCGAGCTGGAGGATTCCGTGACAATGAAGTCATAGTGTGCATGAAGTGATACTTCTTTACAACGTAAATCAAATCTTCTCTACATTTGAAGGTTCTGACCTTGCGTATTTCGTCAATGACGCCATCATGTCGAGACTTTTTCGAATGTCATCTTCATAAGTAGAATGAGTATTGGATCTTCTCACCCCAAAAAAGGGTAAACAGGGTACAATCTGTTGCATGCTTTGTTCATAGACTCGGATCTCCTCGTCTACCACATTATTGTCAACATCTTCTTCACTACCTTCTTCCAGTTCATCATCGGTTCCCCAAGGGATGAACATGCACCATTCCTGATCCGTACATGGCTGCGTTATAGGCACATCAGTGTCAAAGGAGGGTTCCATGCTAGGACAACTGTTGGTTATGTGGTAGGGAAGATTGTTGGTTGTGTGCTACGAACTACTGTTGGTTGTGTGCTTGGGACAATGGATGGTCCCGTGTTAGTCATAACATTGGGGACTTCGCTCACAGATACATCTTCAACAATAATGTCAGTAGGCATCTATTTCCCAATGGTCCGAGCATACACAAAAACTCCCTGTACATCACCATCATCAACGATAGACAAAAATGATGGTTCTTCCCCTGGGACTCGAGGGATGCGATGCAGTAATCAGATTTTTTGATTATTGGCATCCATGTTGAACTTACGATAAACCAAGTTCAACATCTCATCGAACGGCATATTAGGCATTAATTCAAACCCCCGTACGTTGGTCGTCGAACCGCCAATAAGCATACCCTTCAAATGAAACATAAAATACAACGGCTCCATTCCGACCTAATACGTGACACAACGTACAAGTAAAAAAAATACATTGATGAAATGAAGATAAATATGCATATTATATAACTAATAATCTCCAGAAATTTTTTTACCAAATCTCAATGTATGCAACAACGGGTAAGCCCTAGTGGGAGGCAGTGACGACTAATATGATACCGAACGAGGAAGCTACAGAAAAGGAGTTTTTCTCGAGGCTTGGAGTGTTCAAAATGTAGGTTTTTGGGAGAGGGGGAGGCCAAGGTCGGGAGCTGCGCAGTAGGAGTCGGCGGGAGGCACAAAAAGGTAGGTTGGGCGAATAAGGCGTGCGAGGAGGGATTATGATATGCGCTGGTTTATTTAGCTCAAAAATCGCATATTCGATATGCACTTTATATATCGTATCTTCAAGATGCGCTACCTCTGTAGTTCCTAGGTAAAAAAAATATTTCAAGTGTCGCATGTTCAACATGAGACACCACTGTAGCTTCGGTGTAAAAAAAATATTTCGTAGTACCTGGGGATTTAAGTAAATCCTACTTAGGAATTTGGTTCGCAAAGATGATGGTTGTCGGGTAAAGCAAAGGGGATGATTAATGGAAGATGATACTGAACGTGGATACCTAATTAATTCAGGGAAGATCAGAGAAAATGAGATGGAGAATCAGAGAAGAAGAAGAAGAGATATACCTGGAGATGGATGGAGCTGAGATTCGAGGCTTTGGGTGTAGCCCCAGTCATCACTCTAAGGCCGGCAGATGCCCGAGATCGAGCAGTTCCAAGATGGAGCTGCAACACGATGAAAGCTCACTGTGGATCATGCCGGAGAAATCTCTGTCGTCGCTTGATGACCGACTAAATCTTTGTCACATATCAGAAGACTAGAGATCGAGGTTCTCTCGTGTAAAGGCTGATAGCCTGGAATAGCGGCGGAGATGCAACATTTAAAGTGGAAGCTCAATGGTTCTGGTGGAGTTGGACGTGGGTTAAGTGGGAGATATGGAACAAGTGGAGAGAAGATGTGAGACGAGTGGTTAGATGCGAGGATGAGGGATGAATGGGCTATGTCGTGGAGTGGTTGGCGGGTGGAGAAGATGGCGGACGAGGCAAGGGAAATGAAAAGGGGGAGACGAGTTGGAGAGGTAGGCGACATGGGCGATGGGAGTTCAGAGGTTGAAGACGAAGCCTCCACCGTTGGATTGCTAGATCCAACAGTGGAGCGGTGGGCGCTCGAGTGCGACTAGGATTAGATCGGGGACGGTGAGATCGAGCAGTGAGGGTAGAGCCACATGGTGAGCTGAGATAGAAGCGGGAGCAGACAGAGGAGATGAAATCTTGAACTTGATCGAAGGGATGAGGGTAAAATGGTAATGTGCGTTGGAGATGAAGCATCAGAGGGGATCATGTGGCGTAGGTGAAGACACATGGCGGCCTGAAAGCGAGGCACTGGTGAGTGGTCCATATTCGATTTGGACTTTGATCGGGTGGCTAGGAACTGCTGCGAGATTTGATTGCTGTGATGGAAGGATTCAGAAAATGATCGAATGGTGGAGAGTGGGAGGTAGGTGGCTCGTGAAGAGATGGGTCGCGTGGCGCAACCAGAAGATGCCACGTGGCCCAATCAGATTATTAGGAGAAGAAACGTGCGATAAGAGGGAGAAGGAGGTCGATTTTCGAAAAACTCAAAACTGAAAGTTGTAGATCTCAATGAGATGTACAAGTTTCACGTTGAAAAAAACGGAGATGAGATCAAACAAAGGTAAAAATATAAGGGTGAAAAAATGTCAATAAGTACTATATACAATAGGGGCCCAAAACCTAAGTTTCACATACGATTTCCAATTTTCATGAAATTAGTCTTATTTTGAAGGTCTTTGAATGTATATTACTTTAAAAATGAGTAAACCTAAATTGGACACTATATGACCGAGATATGCGCATTTTAAGGTTCATAGTTTCAAACTTGGAATTGGGTTTTATTGGACAATTTTACAAGTTAGTATTTTTTTGATATTTTAATTAGGTGTTAGTAATATATACACTATAGAGTCAATTTATTGAATTTGGAGTTAGTATAAAATATATACAAATAAGTGATTTTAATTAATATACATGTGAATATTCACAAGTGAATTTGGCTCCTTTTTAATGCAAATATGAATGTTAAAATGCAGGTGTTATTTATGCATGCATGAATGCTAATTACATAGTATAAGTAGAAATATGCAGCTAACTGCTCAGGAACAAAAGTTCTATTTTCAATTTTTAGAGTGATGAATCACATGTTCATCATCCATCAAGCATCGAAGACCATCAATGATCAAAAGCTTATATGCAACTCCGATCTCCTTCGCTCTGACCAACTGACATCGATCCAACCATCCAAACCTCGTTAGAGCATCCTTGACCCATAAGCTCCTTCGCCAAACCCTCAACGACAAGCCTGACCCTTCATCCACGACTTAGGGGGAAGGGAGGAGCAAATCAATGCTCCGTTGGAGCTAAAGAATCACAGCCCCTCGCGGAGGAGCTTCAGCCTTTGCATGTAGCAGATACCGTCCGATGAAGCACCAAGAGTTGATTGAACGAACCAGATATCCTCCGAAGCACTTCCCCAAACTTGCAGCCTTGAGGGCATCCAAGGCCTTCACAAGAAGAAAGAACTCATGCCATGTAGCTCGCTTCGTATTCCAAGACTCCTCCCGTGTGCATGGAATGAGTCTTGGATTATTTGCGCCACACCCCCTCCATCTTCCTACATTCATTCTTGGTTCTAGCCATCACATGTTAGCCACACATGAGCGAGGAAAATTTGCATGAACCTCATGTCAGTTTCTTTGTATTACAGATAAATCCCTGCCTCACATTATTTATATTTTATACCCAAGCAGTTTTAGTGTATTACATTTATGTCTCTATTTGGACCTTTCTGTAACAATTTCTAAAGTTTTATCAAGTTTTATTTTACATTTATGCCCATGTACTCAAACTTCAATAACTTGTTCATTTTTAGTCCAAATAGAATGAAATCAATCTCGTTTTTGAAGGTCTTTGATTCTCTTTCACATGGTTCATTAATCTTTCTGGAATTCTCTATCTATATTGAATTAAAAATTAGTTTTATAGAATCTTTATGACTTCATTAATTGTCTTATGTTCATGATAATCCTATTATTGCTCAATAAAAGCCATGATTGACTTTGCATCTTATAATCTGATTTGGAAATGTACTGATTGTGTTTTTATATCTTATTTCTTGATTAATCCTTGAGCTAGGTGCTATTGAGTGATTGGTAAATTTATTCAATTAACAACTGATGCATTGATTAAAGTGGATACATTGGAGCATTTAATTGACATGAAATTGGATCGTTAGTCAATAAAATAGATCATTATTTATTAATCACTAAATCATGAGCAAATTTTGTATTGATTGAGATTGTGTGTTTTTCATTCATTGTATCCTTTTGTGTGCATTATTCATCGTTATGTTATCCTAGAAAAAATTAGGTCTTGTTGTATTGTTGATTATATTGGTTCTGTGTTAGACTTTCTGTTGTATTATTTATCTTCTTATAGCTTATCTTAAATTTCTCTCTAAATTATCTAATCCATAGTTATTTTGTGGCAAGGCTCATGGAGCCGGCGGATCATGAAGTGATGTGGAGCTGATGAGATTGGAGCTCGAGCTAAGTAGAGTCCAAAAAAACGACTTTGAAAAGAGATTTTAGCTAGCTTGTTTAATTTATCTTTTTGTTGTATACAGTGGTTCTCAATTGGGATATTGTGTGCGTAAAAAAGTCTCTTGTTGTTATTCTTTTATGTCGTAGTGTGTCGAGGACTCGCGAGGACTCAGTTTGAGTTTCAGTTTTAAAGATTGGGCACACATTTGAAATAGTCAAAATTTAGGTCATTTTATCTATGACCAATCATAAAATAGGCTACACTTGTGTACGTCTTGAGATTCACTCGTCTCACATATTCATTAATATACTTACATAAGTACATTGAACTTATCTTCAAATATATAAAATTTCTATCCCGCTAATAGAACTTCTACGGTGCGGTTTCTCGCCTTGCATTCATATAGTGTAATTTTATCAATTCAGTACATCATTCCGCTTTGTAGAGAGTTGGAATCACTGTAAGTATACTTCTTCTGGGCATTAGTCACTATTTTATCTCTTGTACTTAGATTTTCGATTCCTTGTCTTGATTTATAACTTATGATTAAAAAGGGAACGTGATAGATCGTTATGCGTTGATATTCATGTGCCCACATTAACTATTAAAGTGATAACCAAATTCTAAAACCAGGACTACTAAGCAAGGCGAACAAAATTAACTTGGAATGAAAACAGATACTTGTACTATGAGCGAGTAAAGCTCTCATTGGACACAAGTACTACCCAAGATAGAGTGGGTGAGGACTATTCCCTAGAGTTAGAGCCTAAATCCTTGGACTTCCACCCCAAGTCTCTAGGCCTGACTTTTGCTGATTTAGAAGCTGCAAGTGGTCATCTCTAACCTAGAAATATGTTTTGGTTATGTATGTTGAATCCATGATTCATCTATTCTATATGGTTGTTTTAGCAAATCTCCTTAATAATTCACTAATTAAATCCTTTAAAATCAACTAATTAACATACTAACTATGCTAAAACTATAGCTAAATTTTGTAATTAAATAGTCTTGTTTAACTTGAATTGAACCTATCATTTTATGCACAAAATAACCGATTTCAACCTAATTCTTTCTCTAATATTTTCTTTGAGTAATTAACAAACTTTTCATAATAATTTAGAATCCTAAAATATAAGAAAATCAAGAGAAAATGTAAAAAAATAGAATTTCTTATATTTTGTACATATTTTATCTTTGATATTTTTATCTTACTTTTTTTAACATATAACAATCCATAAAAATTAGAATAATTAGGTATATTTTGTAAATATATTAATACACTAATTGAAATCAAATTCAAAATCAAAAAATATAACATACAAACATACAACATTTTATCATCTATAGAGTACCTCCAAAGATATGTTTTATAATTTGATTTTTTTTACTTTTTGTCCCTTCACAAAAATTGTAGATCTGGTCGAGACGAGCAACTTTCATGTTGACCACTTTTTTATTTGACTTCATTTACTGTATTTTTTAATTTTTAATATTATTTATTTTATTATTTTATTATATTTTATATAATTTTATATATTTATGTATTTATTATTTATTTCCTTTATTTCCTTTCTTTTCCCCTCTTTCTTTTTCTCTCTCATCCTTTCTCCCCTCTCTACTTCACTCCTCACTCTAGGTCACGTGCTTTGCACAAGGCATGCCCCCTTACGTCTCTCTCTCTCTCTCTCTCTCTCTCCGCCTACACGTGCCACGCACGTGGCCGCCTTCCTCTCCATGCGCACCTGTGCGACATGTGATCTCCCTCCTCCCTCTTCCCAACGCATGCCCGTAAATCCACCGTCGCTTAACATCTATCGCTGCCATTTCCTCTCTAGTCGCCTGCTCCTCAGCCTCTCATAACTGCTACCCACTACTGTCACCCCTTACGTGCAACGACCGCTTGTCCCTCACCCTTACCGCACAACCGTTACTCTTCCTCCTTTAAATCTCCCCCTCCATCGATTCACTCCACATCTGCCATATATGAGAGACCTTGAGCTCAAATTTGGCTTCGGTGATAGCGAGTTCAGTCTAATCGAGTGAAGATCGGGTTTCTCTGGCATGATCCAATAAAGACTCCTCTTTGCTGTGCAACACCTTTGCTGGCAGTTATTCAACTCAGGTACTGTCATAACCTCAAGCGAAGATCAAAGAAGTTTCGAGCTTCTCTTTCCCCAGGCACTCCGCCTGCATGCCCAAGTAACTCTTTTGACTTTTCTTCCTCGTCCACCTCCTCTCCTCTAGCATCCGACACACCTTTGTTCTCCCTCACAACGACTTGTCGCTTGCCTCACTTATCTTCCTCACCGCCTTTCTCCTCTATCTTCCATATCCTTTCCACCTCTGGCCTCGCTAGAGCTTCACTCCGAGTCCATCACCTCCAAATAGAGTATTGTCCCCCTTCTTCTTTTTCCATTCAGCTATCCCCTACAGGTGCATGCCCCATCTCCACCGTAGCTCAGTCTCTCATTGACTGCCTCGACCTCAGGTGTGTCGCTTGAGGTCGAGCTCCACTCAAGCATCATCATCGCTCCACCTCTTCACACCTCCATCAACACCAGTCGCCTTCGGTATCTCGGTTATGTGTCGGCCGAGATCTCGACCCCTTGTTGAGCCACCATCATCAGGGCCCAGCGGACGCCGTTGTTCGAGCCAGTTGTTCGTCATCGCCCAAGTTATTTGTTCCCACCGCACGAGCCACTCCTCCATCTCTCCTAGCAGCCATTGGCTTAGGGGATCCAATGGCTCTCGTGTGTCCACAATATCCCCCTTCGAGCCCCAGCCCATACCTTAAGGCTCAAGCCATCCGAGCTACTCTTCTCCCACCGCATGGTTCCTCAGGTGCCGTTCTTCAGCCGCAAAACTGAGGCTGTCACCGAGCCTCCCTTGCCTGCCATCTGGAGGCTCGAGTCTCCAAGCATAATCTTTGCCCCCAAGTCTTATTGACACGTGCAAGGCACATGTATTGGAGGTAAATTGCAGAAGAGCCCCTAATATTACTAAAATTTACAAGAAGGCCCAGCCGAGGCACATGACCCTCACATGTTAGTGTGGAGAATTTGCAGCGCAACCCCTCAGGGTTTTAGAAATTGTAGATATGTCCTCTAGGAACCAAATTGAAAAAATATTACTTTATTGCATTATTCCCTGAATCTTCAATCTAGCTATTTTTCTCATCTAAACACTGAACTTTGTGCTTAATATGCCATTTGAAGATATTTTCGTGCTCTTTCATTTTATCTAATCTTATGACAGATCAGAGTCTTGATATTGATGACTATTATTTAAAATGTCTAATGATCTATGCAAGCTTTAGTTGACAGATTTTTGTGAATGGATCTATTTTGCAGGGATTATATTGATGGTTTAACTTGATTAATACTCTCATGATAATTGATTCAATATTGAGGAATTTGTCTCTGTAGGGAGCAAGATCGAGGAGGAATTAATGTATTTCCTTGATATTTTGTTTAAGGAGATTTTAATGTCATTAGTCCTCTCACGATTATTGTCGATTATTCTTTGAGGAATTTGATATATTGTAAGGGAATGATCAAGGAAAAATTAATTCCATTACTTGATATTTTATATGATTAAGATTCAATTTATTTGAGGCTTAAATTATAGGGAACATAAGTGGCCAAACTATTATGAGAAAATTATCGTAGGATGAGCCTCTGATACATTTAATTCTTTTTAGTCTTCTTTTGAGACATTAAATTAATAAATATTTCCTAAACCTATTTTGATTTGTGATTTTATTTGAGGACTAATTGAGTATTTGAATTGGGGACTAAAAAAGAATCATAGATCCTGCGCTTAATTATTCCCTCTGTTTCTTTATTCACTTTGCATTGCATTTTCAACATCACATTCTTTTCTTTATTTTCATTTTATTTCTCACACAAAAATTAACATAGAATTTATTTAATCATTGAACTCTATTTAAAAATTATGGAACTAAAAATCATCGATTCCTGTGTTCTACATTGGTAGATTTGTCAAGTAGAAAACATACTCCACAACATTCAAAGATTATGGTTTTTGACGAATCACTTTTCATCTCCTATACTATAATCATCAACTATTAAAGAGGTGAAATAACCGTTCATCATTGTACACTTGTGTATCTCTTTTGGGATGTGATATTGAACCTCGCATCCCGAGAAGATCACCTCATTGATTGAGAGCATACATGAGTACCCACTGGGCATAAGGAGACTTCTAATGCTTAATGATTTGAAAAATTGAATCATCACCAACTTATAATTTACAAGATAATTTGGGTCGAACTCTTACGGCCTTCATGTGTGAAACTAGTGAAATTATCAACGGGTTTGTATTGTGTTTGTTTTGTGTGAGTTGAATCCGCACAATCAAATGCACCGTAGTATTAAGATCTCTTGACTCATTTTGTGCACTTAAACATATCGTCTTGGAATCAAAGATGGATAATTGGTCGGATTTTTATTCAGACTTTACGAATCTCTCTTTGAACCGCCCAAATGGCACATCTTATGAGGTCTAATCACTCTCTTTTCTAGGACCTACTTGGATTCTAGATGATCATTGTCTTAATTCGACATTTCATTATTCATACTTAGGGAGAGGCATATCTCGATTGATCATCTTCTCTCTTTACTTCTTACCAAGGAGGAATTATACCTGGTGAGATTGATTTACTTTCAACTACCTCATCAAAATCTAAATCCAACCCTTTTGGTGATGAAGGTCTTTAAAATTCAATAAAGATACCTCCAAAGAAGAACCAAGATGAGAATGAACGTGATGACCCTTTACAGATGATACTTGCTAGGGTGGCTGCTTCTGAGCAACAAAACGTATTATTCAGAGCATAGTTAGTCGAGCTTAATATGGGTACGATGCACCTATGGATGTAATGCATAATCCAGGACAATATAGAAGTCTTAATTAGTTAAGTCCAGCTCACCCGATGTTGCGTACGAGCCTGAAGCCACATTTTCTATCCTCACTGCTAAAGTTCAACGGAATGCACATGAAGAGCCATATCCATTCCTTAAAGACTTTGAGTTAGTTTGTGATAACATTAGACATCCTAGGGTTAGCCAAAACTACATCAGGACCAAAACCCTACCTTTTGCCTTGGGACAAAAGGTCTATTATTGGATAAAGAACATTGGGGTGGTTGTAACCACCTATTCACAGTTCAAGGACCTATTCCTAAAGAAGTTCTAGCCTTTGAGTAGAACTAACGAACATTATGTGAACCATTCTATGACACTTAGGAGAGATTCAAAGATATTCTGCAGAAGTATTACATGTCATATTTTGGATTACAACATCTTGGTCCAAGCACTGTACAGTGGACCAAATCTTGATATGTCGGGTTGGTAGTACTTCCTATGGAGGCAGCTACACATCTAGGGAGTGGATACCTAATGGAATGTATTTGAACAAATGTATGAAATTAGCCGCTCCCAAGTAGCCAGCATGGCTGACACTGAGTCCCCTTTTTCATTCCTATCCAAAGAAAGGGGGAAGAAGGATACAATGGATATAGTTGAGGAACTAATTCCTAGCATGGGAATCATGACTGATAAGTTACAATTGTTGATCAGATCCACAAATGTGTGTTAGAGTTGGAGAAATTGAATAATCTTTTGAAGTAGATGAAAGAACTTTGAGAGAGGATATCTATGATAAAGATAGATGCCTTGACTACATCTTCTGCTCTTGTTCGTTGTGTTCATCATGTACATGAACAATAGATGTTAGGGCCCCAGACATGGGTAGAGGACCACTCCATTGCCCATCTTGCACAACACGATCTGTCTACTGAGATAGCAACAGAATAGACTCCTTAAGTGTTGGAGGTGAATGGTGTATTCTAGTCTCTGGACCTACCACCTTGCAGGCTAGAGATACAACATTACGAGCTTTCCCCTCATTTCTGCAACACTAGCGTCACCCCCTACACCTCTTCCGACTTAGAAACCAAGACATGGATTCTCCCACTCCCATTGGCAGTAGCAAAAACAACTATCATATGTGCGGTGATCTTCTTACCAGTCGAGCCAGTAAGGCCCATCATTTCAGAGGTACCCACAACATGAGTAGTATTATGGCCTTTAGGGCCAATTGTTACGGTACTATTCATCTTCTCAGTTTGGACATCCTATGTAGTTCATAGGTTTGCAACAGTCATCTTAATCAGTCACAATAGATATACATCAACAGATTCTCAACGAGATCTATTCTTACAAGAACGAGATTCAAGATATGCGGTGCAACATCAACCGTTTATCTCAATGGTAGGATGAGAGATCTGCCCCTTCTACCTCCATTCTAGCCTAGGTTCAAGCGAACTCCAATAGCCTAAACAGGACATAGCAACAACATAGTGGTTACGTATATGATGAATCCCAATTCATCACTCTTTATTCCTTTATTTTAGCTAGAAACTTTAGCTAAATACCATGTAAATATGTGTAAATATCATAAGTTGCCAAACATTGCATCATGTAAATATGCATAATTAGCATATTTTTTGGTGAAAATAAAGGAATAAAGAAACACAAGAAAAAGAGGGAAATATTTAGAATAAATATTGAGTGACCTAATCCCAAGGGAGGGGCTCAGCATGGGCCTGGCCGCAAAAGAACCCAAGTAGAGAGAGATCAGGTCAATCATGGTGTATATAATCCTATGTATTTAAATAAAATTATTTTCCTCAAAATAAAAATTAAAAAGTGTTTCTCATATTTTGTACGTATTTGTAAAAAATAAAACTAAAATAAAAATCAGAAAAATAAAAAGAAAATAAAAATCACTTTCCCCTTTGTATATATACCATGTACATATGTATATGAACCTATTTATTTAACTAATGTAAATACATCATAAAATAAACTAAAAATACCCTTTCATTCCAAATTTCATATTGCAAATAAAAAAAATATAAAATTGGAATAATTATACAAAAATAAACAATTAAAAAAAAATAAAAAATACACATGTATATATACCTATATATAATAATAATAATGTAAATACGTTATAATATTTTTTCAAAAAAATAAATAAAAATTACTAAAAAATAATTTGAAAAATAATAAACATTTTTCATGTTTAAACTTTTTCGAAATAAAAACTATTTTTAATTGATTTTTCAAATAATTAATAAATGGCAGCTTTTGATTGGTCCAGGGGGGATGTTGACCCCCGGTCAACTCCCCCTGGACCACTTGCTACTCGGACCCGACTCTCGACCCGACTTCTCCCATTTTTTTCGAGTCTCTCCGATCACCTCTCATCTAAACCCGGGATCCATTTACACTTGATTCATCCGAGACCCTCGCCCGGGGTTGATCCTAGGGATCCGTGCTTCGACGAACCCTGCCCGACTCCATTAGCCGGACCCTTTCCACTATTTAGACGAGCTCCGGCCGTAATTTCAGATCATCTTTGGCCTTCGTTTTCCACTCCCAGAAGCTCCATTATTTCCCTAGAGTGACAACTATAGGAGGAGAGTGTCGCAGCGAGGAGGGGAGAGCCCCAGCCACTGATCCGACGACTTGCGCCGCTGTGCCCCGCCACCGGGCGAGCCCAGCCTCGGGCCCCGACGAACCCTTGAGGCAAAGACACCCCGGAGGTCCAGCATCTCCAGCCTAGTCGACTGCGCCCATCTGGTAGTCCCGATTCGCCTTAGATTCGCCCAATTTCCATTTTCGCCCATTTCCGTCGCCGGCCGTCGCCGGTTGATTCACGCCAATCTGACCATCTATCTATCCATCTGACCATCGATTCACGATCACGAGACCTCTACCCACATTCTTCACCCATCCGATCAACCTGTCTCGCCTCGGAGCAGGACCTCGGGTCTCCTCCGCCGCCGCTTCACCAGAGACCACGCTCCGCCCCCCTTCCGATCATCCATTCCACTCCTTATCGGGTCGAGCACATTTTGTCTCAACCCAGCGTTCTTTCTGTGCTGTTTTGCAAGGTCAAAGAGACCCATCTGAGGTTCCGCACATCCGAGAACAGGAGCTTCGCTCCTCCTTCGTCGCCGGAGCGTCTCCGACGTTCCCAGCTTCATCGGAGGTGCCCATTAGCTGCAGAAGTCGCCGAGCTTCATTTCGCCTATATCAGCAGCGTCTGAGGACCTCTCCACCATGCGTATAGAGCCGGCGAAGTTTGCCGGCGAGCTGTTCTTGCAGGAGGTCCAGCTACCGTCCGATCAGCCCCTCCGCTCCAGTTCTGATCCGGACCATCCGTTCACGAGAGATCTGCACCGCCCGATCCATCAGGGGTTTGATCCGGACCGATCATCCAGCGAAGAGGCGTCTCCTGTTCTCAACTGTTCGGTCTCCACGTGGCGCTTCCTCGTCCATCAGATCATAATAAAGGGATAGTTTCCCTTAGGCCCTGTCCTTTTGTTATTTCCCTTCAGTCTTGTAAATATTTTAGTACGTTGTTTTTTATTTTGTAACATTTGCAGTTAGGACCCTAGGTTTATTTTATTTGCAATTTAGTCCTTGTTTATGTGAGCCACGTGCATCGACACGTGAGGATTTGGGATATTTCCACTTTTAGTCATGTGTTTCCTGTGTGTTATTGATTGAATCTTTTTAAATAGGAATTACACTTATGCCCCTCCGTGTCTGAGCCACGTGCTACGTGCATGTTTTTGTGGGCTTTTTGCATTCCAAGCCCTGGAATTTCTTGCTTAGTTATTATTTAGTCATGGAAGTATGTTTCTTTGCACTTAGATCCCTGATTGTTGTATGCCTTGTTTTTATTGAATAAAATATTAAATCAAATACAAATTAGGTGAAATTTGGATACGTGGCTCCTACCACTGTGTAAAAATTTGCCTGAACTTTTGGGACATTTTCGAGGCTTTTTGTTTTTAAAATAAAAAAATCAAAACACGTACTTTTCTTACTGTTTGAATTAAAAAATTAAAGAAAAATAAAAAACTTCTTTACAAATTCTAAAAAAATTAGTGATAGTTAATTTTGGTGTTTTCTAGCTTCTATCCAACTTTTAGCTTATTTGGATTTATAAAACCCTTAAAAATTGAAAAACCCTAAAAATCTTATAAAAATTATACAAAATACTATAAAAATAAAAAATACAAACTCTTTTTCTGTAGCTTAGTTTTTGCATATATTTTTCAAAAAATTACCTCCTGACTTTTATAGATCAATTATATATTTTTAATTGATCTTTCAAGTCTGGCTGCACAATAACCCTTATTTTTCCTCTTTCTTGATTTTTATAAAATCAAGTAAAAATTGAAAAATTCTGAAAAATTCACTAAAAACACTTAAAAACATAAAAAAACACAATTTATTTGTATTTTCTATGTATTTTTGGATGTTTAAATAAATTGTTGTTGGTTGCTTGTTTATACATTCTCCTATAAAATAAAAAACACAAAAACAATTTAAAAATAAATAAAATCCACCAAAAAACATTTTCTTTCTTATTTTTCGATTTTGACTACTTCGTAGGTCGCAAGGCCATCCCGTTATCCTTGAGTCCGACCCTGGTCGCTATACCAGGTTAATAAAATTAGCGAGGACCGCTTGTGATTTCATTGTTTTATCTCTTTATTTGGCGGTTCTAATTTTCTTGATTGACCGATTCCTCTCGATCCGGGTTGCAATGACCCGAGAGTGATTATTTTTACCTCACCTGGATTGAGTGTTTGGAATTTTTTCGGTCATCTGACTCAGGTTTACCTAACTTTGAGCATGAGATTCTTCTGATTGATGATATTTTGCATACCTCACTTGGGAGAGGAAGGACTACGGTTTTACCTATCGAGCATGATAAATGGGGGAGGACATATTTGAGTATCTACCTAAGGAGACCTTAGAGGATGGTGGAGACCGACATCTTCATACACAACATGATGGTCATTATCACCATATGAAGAGATTCACATCTAGCGGAGAGAGGAAAAAGAGCATTGGAGCACAACATGGAGACACAACATAGAAGTCTATAGAGGACCTTGTATCTTTGATTAAGGTGGACATACCTTCAATAGATGTTCCCCAACCTTTAGTAGACACTAGAATTTTCAAATTCTGAATTACATTATTTTGATGCTTCAATCCCTTCCCCCATGTTCTAATTACAAGAAAGTGCATTGTTAAAAAGATTTAAAATATGATCTGAATATGGCACATTTCTATCATCAGAATATCTTGGTTAAAGTACCATATGATGAGTATTTAGTGACCTATCCTGCTTTTGTGAAATACATGAAGGAGAGATGCACTACTACTAGAGTACGCAGGAAGCCACCTACTAAGGTGAGGAGCAAAAAACATACATATTTTCTGACAATCGCCACCACTTCATGTATCAAGAACCAACAATTACCTATGAAGAAGAGAGATTTGGGAGCACTACGTGTTGAGTCAGATATGTGACATCTTGTTTGAAAGAACTCTCTTAGATAATGGTTCGATTATTAATCTCTTGTCTTTAGCCTTGTATGATCGACTTGAGTTAGGTCCTTTAAGAAGTCACACCATACTATAGTTCACTGATAAATCCACAAAAAAGAGCTAAGGGGGAGGTTAAGAATGTTTTCATTTGAATCTCAAAACCATACTACAAGGTGGAGTTCACGGTTCTTGATATGGAGACCCCAAGTTGTAGGGATCGGTCGATTCCTCCAGCTACTATAATCTGTCCCATCTGCGCCGTGAGATTTGCATTCTTCTGTTCGGCTTTGGCAAGGCGAGCAAGAATCTGTCGTATTTGTTCCTCATCCGGTGGCATTTTTGGCGGCATCTTGTCCTCTAGTCCTGGGGGGGAAATAAGATCGGTGTCAGAGGACAACTCAAGGATGGGAATACCGAGGCGATGATCTTCCTCGGCAATCTCAGAGGAGATGAAAGGGTTGGTTTGAGAGTAACCACCTTGAGTATGAGGGAACCAAGACTCAAGAGGGTCATGAGTCCTGGGTGGCCCAAGGTGCGCTTGGACCGATGAAGACGAGTCACTTGGGGGACTCATAGAGAGATCGGTGAATAACGCATCGAGATCTTTCCAGTTACTCATCTTGATGTGGCGAGAAGAAGATAGGATTTTACTCCTACCTGAAGCAAGCAAATCAATCCAAAACCCTGGGTTCACACTCAACACATTGATGGACTCGAAATCAAGTCCGATTAATCTTGTAGTTTTTAAGTGTGATTTTTCAAGCAAGATAGCAAGGATTACGCAGCCTATAGGGAAGTCGGCTCAGAGCCAGATGCGTCTTCCCTGTTAATCCTGTCGCCTAAGATACCGCCGATCCTCCCTTTCTTCGCTCCTATCTGGAGTTGGGGACTCAAAGACGTGCCCCTATCTACCTGCAAGCAGGCGGAGGCTGACAAAGCTAGGCCTTGTCGCAGAGTACGGCTGGTTCGCCCCTATCTACCCGCGAACAGGCGGAGGCTACTTGGTACTTGTCAATGAGCTAAAAGTATCCAACTCATGATATTTGCTAGTATCAGTTGGCCCGTGATATGGAAGGCGGGGATTTGGGCTCTGCCTTAAGGTGTTCACACACACTCAAGTACCCTCACTCAGTCTGAAAACAAGGTCGGGGATTAGTCTCTCGCAAACAATTTTTCCAATTTTATTGAATTTTTTGGTCAATACTGTTAGCAGTCCCGGTTTTAAGTTAAGTTCTCACTTTTTTAGTCCAACCCCACAGCACTCCTATCGTCCAGCCCCAATTTCCGTTTAATTTAAGTGTGAAAAACAGAGGGAGAAATCGAGAAAAGCCGATGCACGAAAAACGATGATGCGTATGCTGAGTTGAGAAGACTTACAGTGATCCCTTCGCTTGTATGCAGGATGCAAAACAGTATTGAAATTTTACACTATATGGAAATGCAGGCGACAAAAATCCGCTCCTAGATAGGCAGTTCTACTAGCGAGTGAAGAACAAGTTCAATTTGGCTAGATCTATCATTTAGGTGCGTCTTTTAAGTGATTTGTGTGGTCCTAAAAATTTGCGAGCACAAGCAATTCCTAGATTGGCTCGGGGAGCCGCTAGTGCAAGCTAAGTTACATTCACCCACACAACACACAGGGACACAGTTCCACTATTTTTACACAAGCGATAACCCAAATGGGAACCGCTGGAAATGATGCGAAAAATGTGGAAATGATTGAAATTTACAAGTTCTCTCAATTCACTCAAAGAATTAAAATGTCGATTCCTCGAAGCGTCTTCGACTCCTCGCGTTCCTCGCACAAAAATAATTTCGATGTCAAAGAGAGAACGACTCGAAAACAATGCAAAATTTTAAAAAAACAGAGAAATATTCACAAGAAAACCCGGGGGTCAGACTACCCGGAGAAAGAAAATCAAACCTCAAAATTTCACTAAAAATTAACCTAAGCCGTGCCTCCCCGGCAACGGCGCCATTTTGATAGCCGCCCCACACCCTATGTTAATCCAGTCAAGTTAATGTCCAAATTAATTGTTAATCGTTCGTTACAGTCGGATACGAGAGGCTAATCAAAAACCACTTTAATCAGATTTGAGTCAATTTTCAAGCGGTGATTTTTTTTACTTGGTGGAAGTCCAAGGTCGAACTCAGGGAGGCATCTGTCTCCTTAGGTAAATTTTTACGAAGATCAAGTGTTAGATTTTCGGGGAATATATATATTTTTTCTTTTTTTTCTTTTTTCAATTTCTATGCAAGACACATTCAATCAACAAGCCAATTTGAAGTTAATTCAATTTAAGATATAAAATGAAATCCAAAAATTCTGAAAATTGGCCAGATGATTACTGATGATGAAACTAAGCTACCCTATTTTTTTTGGGAATTTTTAGACACTAAATGAATTTACTGTGAATTAAATATGCAGACATGGTGATCTTCACTAATTAATTTTTAATAAATAACAAATCACATGTTTTCAGAAGATAAAATTATCCTAGATAGCTCTCATGATAAGGAATCCAGGAAAATTGACAAATCTTAATTTCAATGTGAAATGAATTTACTAAAATTAAAATGAGAAAATCACTCAACAATTTATTTAGGCCTCGATATGTGTGCAAATGATATGAAAATTTTATTCGATGTTAAGTTCACTATCCTAGAGCTACTGTGAATTTTTGAGGGTTTTAGAATCAGAGAAAATTAACTAGAAATTAAAAGGTATCACTGGGCAAAATAATCCACAAATCAACCAATTAATTCATTTAAAAATCTACTGTAATTACAAAAATATGACACATGGCACAATAGATAGAGGACAAAGTTCTCAACAAAATGCAGCTTTTAGAATTTAAAAATGATGTAAAATGCAATCTAGGGATGCATGCAAACACAGGGGTGTAAATGCGATACAAGAAAATAAAATTACATAAAGCAAATATGCTGACAGGGACTTAAGTGCAATTACCTAGAATGCTAGGGACTCGAGTGCAAATTCTCCACTAGGCATGTGCTCCTCACGTGGGGTCTGCTTCACAGGGACTGATTTGCAATATCTGAAAGTTCCAAGGACCTCGGTGTAAAATTCCCAGGCTGCACGTGCTCCTCACGTGGGCAGCCTAGGCTCGGATAGCTGCGGAGGCTCGGGGCTCGGCTCGGGTGCTTATGGAGGTCTGGAGTGAGGCTCGGGCGATCCAAGCCTAGGTTCGGCGAAGAGGCTCGGACCAGAGCTGCGTGGCGCGCTGTGGACCCTTGGATCAAGCTCGATCCAACGGTTGGCGGTGAAGACTCGTGGCGAGATCTGAGGCCGTTAGATCGAAGTTGATCCAACGGCTCCTGCCTCGCGATGGAGAGGATGACGTGGCTGACGGACCGCCGCTGGATCAGATGACTATCCAACGGCTCTCAGCTGCTGCGGAGGTGGAACACGTGGCTCACGGAGAGCTGTTGGATCTGGAAAGATCCAACGGTGGACTGACGGTCTGAACGCGGCTACGTGGACGTCGTGGGGCCGTTCGATCAAGAAGATCGAACGGTGGCTGGACCTCCGTCTTCAATGGTTCTCCGCCTCCTGCGGAGGAGTTCGCAGGGCTCCGGCGAAGTGGCCGACCCTCAGCCCGTTCCTCCTAGCGTCGATGAAGCTCTCCGATTGCTCGGAGCTATCCCAGACGATGCTCGAAGGTGCGGCGAAGATAATGGTGGCCTCAGGAGCTGGAGAGGGGCGGTGGAGCACGACGGTGGAGGAGCTCAGGAAGAGCTCCGGTGAACTTCCGATCAGTGGACGAAACAATACCTACAAGTGTTAGAGATAGAGCCGAAGCTCGTTCGTGCACTCGTGGAGAAGTGAAGGTGATCGGAGAGGCCTAAGGGGTACTGAGGTCGACTGGCGAAGGAGCTCCGGCCAGGTGGCGGAGCTGGAGATCGAGGTAAGGTGAGATGCGTCGTCGGAGGGCGTGAAGGTAACCGCGAGGATGGGAGCTCCGACGTGGAGCTCGGCGGAATGAAATTGAGGCGAGAAGGTGACCGTAGGCGGTGAATAAAAAGCGCGAAAAGGACGAAGAAATGAAATGAAGATCGAGAAGGGATGGAGGCGTTCACCTGGGGATTGGAGCTCATCTTTGAGTTCCAGGTCTTCGCTTGAAGGGGCGGTGGAGCCCTGAGCTCAAGCAGCGGCTCGGCGGAGGAGGGCTGCGACTCGGCGGCGGCCGAGGATCTCGCCGGAGAAGACGCTCGTCTTCGCTTCGAGGAACTTGCAATTCCTGTCACCAACTGGAAGCTCCGAGCTCTGAGTATCTCTCACGAGGGGCGGATAGGGCTGAAGTTGGCCGGAGAGGGGGTATTTAAAGGATGAAGGTCTCGGCTGGAATGGAGATGGGGCGAGGTTTATGGAGTTCGTGGGAGAGAGATGGAGGTCGACGTGGGTGATGGAGTAGCTGGCGAGGATTAGGGATGAGTGGGGACCATCGTGGAGGGTGTGGTGCTCGGCGACGGTGGAAGGAGCACTGCCAAGAATAGGAAGTGGGTGCCCCTCCCGCGAGGCAGAGATCGTGGGAGAGAGGGGCACCCGAGGTAGGAGACGAAGTCTCCACCATTGGATCTTGTGATCCAACGGTGGTGATCGAAGCGGGATGGAGCGACTAGATGAAGATATGGCCGTGGCGATCCGAGGGCGTAGCGAGCGCCACGTGGTGCGCTAAGGACTCGGCGCTGATGGATGGTTAAGATGGGAGTCGGGTGTTTAATCGGACGGTCCAGGTGCCTGCGGTGCTAACAGCCCAGATGAATCGACAGGAGCGTGATCTGATGGCGCAGAATGCGCCATGTGGCATGATGAGGGAGAGACGCGAATGGACGATGGAGATGAGGCGGGGGTTCTGATCTGACGTTCAACTGAGGGGCGTACGTGGAAGCGGCTAGGTCGTTGGATCTGGACGACCATCCAACGGCTGAAAGCTGCGACGGCCTGGGCAAGGGATGCGGGCCGCGTGGCGCAGCCAGAGGGCGCCACGTGGCCTGCTGTGGTTGGCTGGACCAAAAAAATAAAGTTAGAGAGAAGAGGGGGCCGAATTTGGAAAAACTCCAAACATGAAAGTTGTAGATCTCGATGAGATCTACAAGTTTCATGTTGACCAAAGACGGGAATGAGGTCAAATACAATACATAAATACAATAATACAACTATTACATACATGTAATAATACAAAAAGGCCCAAAAACCCTACTTTCTCATACGAGCTCCAAATTGGATGAAATTAGTCTCATTTTAAAGGTCTCTTAATGTGTAGTATTCTAAGAGTGAGCAGACCTATTTTGGAGTTTGTATGAGGGATTTATGTGTATTTTCTGATCCAGGAATTCTAGGGCTTTATTGGCTAATTTACAAGGAGGGTTTCTGGCTTCTTATTTAAATGCAAATGGACAGCTAAAATGCATGTGTTATGTATGTATGCATGAATGCTATTTATGCATTATTAAAGGGAAATATGCCTCTATTTACTCGGGAACAAGGCTCTATTTTTGACTTTTGAAGTGATGAATCATAGATTCATCACTCATCATACGAGATCCATCATCTTCTTCACGAGCGAGATGCACCAAAGTAGATGGAGATCCACGAGTAGATGATCCGACATCATAACGACGATGTTGGGCGATGACGACTCTCACAAGGCTCTAGAGTGGACGGTTGTTGAAATCTCGAGGGTAGATAATTAATGGTAGGTGAAGTCATTGCTGCTATCCCCAAAAATCTCGTGACAAACAAACAAATACTTTTTTTGCTACTTATTAACCTATATAGGGGGACATGGGAACTCATGGAGGCTACAAATCCCGAGGGTTATTCAATTAATCAGAAATCAATTAAGAGAAAAACAAGAATCTCAAAGGACAACGATCCTTGGTTTTTGTGATTTTTTGTGATTTTTTTATTTTATTATTATTTTTAAATTTCTATTTTTTTGTATTTTCTGTTTTTAAATTTTTAGTGATTTTGATTTTGCATTTTTTTTAATTTTTAAATAACGAACAATATGCACACGCACAAGAAATATGCACACCATCTTTTTTTATAATTTTCAATTATACCAAAAATAATCATAAAAATATAGAAATAATATTTTTGGTTTTTAAAAGTTTTTAAATGTTTTTGAGATTTTTTTGGAATTTCAGATATTTTTGTATTTTTCTAAAAATCAAACAGTGTAAAAATGAGAAATTATGCACATCCAGGAGTTATTTGCAACATAAAAATATTTTAAGTGCCCATGACTCTTGGAAATTTTTTTTATGACAAAATATATGCAATTATCTACAAGAAAAAACTAAAATCACAATTTTTAGATTTTTGTAGAATTTTTCATGATTTTTATAAGATTTTTATTATTTTTCATTTTTTGGGTTTTATAAAGCATTAATGCATGAAATTTGCAAAAAAATTAAAAGACAATGAAATAAAACTACCCTATTTTTTTGGAATTTTCGGAGTTAGTTTTGAATTTTTATGAATTTTTGAATTTCAAACAGGGAAAAATGACACGTTTTTGATTTTTTAATAATAAATGAAATCAAAATGAAATGAAAATTTTATGCTAGTATGCATATCAAGAGCATAGCAAAATTTTCTCAGAATTTTTGAGCAATAAAAACTATTAATTTCAATATAGAATTCATGCAAATTAAAGAGTATGAGAAACATGGACTGAAATGCAATTAAGTTTTGTTTTGCATCTAATGAATAGAGAAAAAATAAAAGCAGAAACAAGTTGTAATTTACCCATGGGAGGGGGCGTCTATTGCACGTGAAGGCTCTTGAAGCAAGGATCTTCTTGAAATTTGCAAAATGCCCGATGACTGTGATGCAATTTTTGCCAAAAATATATGCTTTAGGGTTTAGAAAGGGGCTTCGTTCTTTTCATCCTTGTCAAGTCAACAGAGGGACACCGCCTGCTGTTGTGTTCTTCCAAGAGGTCGTGACGGAGATGGAGCCACCACCACGCGGTGGATCTTGACTGTGGGTGGAGAGGCCTAGAGGAGAGTGGGCGACGCTAGTGGCGTTCGCGAGCTGGCAGGATAAGGGTGGAGGTGGGACGACATTCAGGGGCGCGAGCGTGTGTCTGGAGGATGGCTGCCAGTGGGAGGCACTGCCTCATGTGGACGGTGGTATCACGGTGGAGGGGGGACGGCATTCTAGGGCACAACTAGAAGCTGGAGAGGCGCGTGCGGGTGCGCGTTCGAGAAATGTGGAGGAGCTTTGGCGGTGCGACTGGCGGGTGCGCGAAGCGGCCAGGTGCTGCCGCGGAGGGAGGCTGGTGTGCAGGGGGGCGGCACGCGCGTGTATGGAGGACGGTTGCCAGCGGGAGGCGCTGCCTCGCGCGAGCGGTGGTATGTTGGGCGATCGCCGGCCCCCGCGTAGTGGCGAAATGGAGGATGGCAGCGGGGGGTGACGACCCCGCTGCCTGTTGCTATTTTTTATTATTTTTATTTTTTGTAAATGTAAACAGGAATGAATAATAAAGAAAAAATGTTTTTAATGATTTTTTAAAAAATAGGAAGTGATAAAAGAAATAATTTTTTTAATTTTTTTAACTATCTTGCAAAACAAATGTGAGGGTATAGAAAACAAACGGTTTTTTTAATTTTTTCATTTATTTACAACTCAAAAAGATGAACGAGGATCCAATGGAAATGAGAGATTCGAATCCGATCTCTGGCCACCGTACGCGACCGGAGTTGAGAGATCGAGGACTATAGAAATAGAATGCGGGGAGATCAAGAACGTGAAATGAAAAATCGAGTCGAAGCGGATCGAAATCGTGATGAATGTCTTTTAAATCTAGATAAAAAAATGATGATGGAAATAAAATACGATGAAATAAACTACGATTAACCTAAGATAAAAATAAGAAAAATGTGGATCTCACCTTAGGAGCGGAAGTGGACCGTAATCGCCTCGACGAAGGCTGACGCACTGTCACCAGACGGCTCGGAGGCTAAGCACTTTTCTCGATGAATTTTTTTCTCGGAGATCGGGCTCCTCTCTCTAAAGATTGATTAAGTTGGAATGAGGGAGAAGGAACCATATAAATAAAAAGATAATGGAAATGAAATTTGAATTTTTTGTCTTTTTGGATAAAGAGATAAGAGAGATGAAAAATTGAAATGAGATAAAGATAAATAGATAAAACTATTTACAAAATTGTTTATTTTTTTGAATTTTCTTCTCTTTATTTATTTGAAATAAAAAATTTTATTTTTAATTTTTTATAGTGGTTATTAAAAATAGCAACTATACATATACTATATACATATATGATATTATATACACGGGTAAATGAGGAAATTATTTTTTTTGTTTTAAAAATTTTATTATTTTTATTTTTATTTTTATTTTAGATAATTAGTAAGAATAATTTACAAATATATACAAATACAATATTTAAAAAATACATGGGAAAATTTCACAAACCACCTCGGAAAACCAACTTTTTACTCGTAACTCCAAAAATTATAAAAGCACAGCCATTTGAAAGATAATTTAATATAGAATCCAATGGAAGTGAGATTGGTTCCAATTTAAGTTCATATGGAGCCGGAAATTGGTCTTCAATTGGTGCTTAGTGGCTTTTTCTAAGTATGGTTGTTTTTATTCTGTACATGATTCAATTGTGCAATTATTTTTATTAATTAGAACACATTTTTATTTACAATTTTGGTTTCGAAAGTTATTTCACTTGAGGTCAATTAAGCCACAAATAAATTAGTGTCAGTTTTATACATATATACACAGAATAAGTGAGAAGTATTTACAACAACACACACACATTTTTTCGGATTTCTTTTGCTTAAAGACCCTATCTCCCCCTACTTTATTCCTGTCGATCAGGTCAAGTCTTGACCTTCTCTCGAGGTTCGGGTCAACCTCTATACTATCTTCCTTTTTTATATTTTCTTTTCTTTATTTTTCCTTTCTTTCTTTCTTTATTTATTTTAGGTTAAAATTAGTAAGAAGTGTACAATATTTACACACAGATGCAAGTTAGTAAGAATATGAAGTTAATGTTATATGCAGGTGTTTTATAAGAGATTTTAAGCTAAAAGAAATGAATAAAGATGACGAATCGCAGATTCATCATCCCCCTATGCCTTACCTTTGCTAGTCCCTTAGCAAACACTTATTTGAAAGAATAAGTGATGAAAAAAAAGAAAGGGAAAATAAAGAAAGAAGGACAATATTGAGTATTAAACTTACCTTTATAAAATTGTATTTTGGAGCTCTGTCGAATCTTTGGATTATTAGTGTGTCGGAACTTATGTGAGACTTAGATTTTTAAAATCGACAGCCTTCAAGTTCTAAACATCATTGTCACAGTTTCGGCTTAGAAGTCATCTTAGATCAATCCTCTTCCCAAAGTATACCCTATGAACATTGAACAATCGACTCATGTGTGTGAAAGGTTTTTTAGCTCTTCCCATCTAGAATGCCAGACTACCATGCAAATCTCCTCTCCAGTAACTCGTCCTCAGGGTGTTAGGTATTTTCTTCTAAGGTCTGTCATGCTGTGTTAACAATTGAATCGGGGGAGAAGTTAGAAGGAGAAAAGAACTGAAGGGTGGTCAGTGTAGTCACCTCTCCTTGTGAAGCTGACCAGTGTAGCCGAGTCTCCACCAAGATCGGTAGGTTTTCTTGAAGGTTGGACCTTTTTGGTCAGATATTTTATTTAGTAGTGGCTTCTTTGTATTTGGATTGTTGGTGGTTCTACTTGGATCTTGTGTGCCCCTATGGATATATAATCTTTTTGTTTTCATACATGTTTTGGGGTCTTGGAAAAAATTGTGCCCAACCGTCCATCCTTTCTGAAGATTTATTTCAACCATACTCCAGTCTTTAGATTTCCACGCTACCAGAAAAGAAACTCACACTGTCTTCCAACATCCCGTCTGAGTTGAGCTAAGTGCATAGTGCGAGAGTACAAATTAATTTCCTATTATAGAGTTGTACCCATAATGACGAGACCTGGTTAGACACTAAGAGTCAAACGCTGCACATTGTCATGTGGAACTCAAAGAATTAAGTCAAAGATCTGAAGTTTCTAAAATCCTATTTCTCGGTGAAGTTCCTCTAAGAATTAGGTAGATTAAGGTCCAACTAAGCTCCATTCTTCAATTTTATTCAAGACATAGTTTAAATGTCAATACTATCCTGAAAACATGCATATGCAAGAAAATATGAACAATGCAAAGAGTTTTTTTTAGAACAATACAGATGTAAAAGAAAGGTTTTTTTATTATGCAAGTTTTTATAGATTTTTGGTTTTGTAGTTTTTTTTCAAAAAGGGAAAAGGGTTAGTAAAATGTACACAAGAAAATTTTTTGGTGTTGTTGTTATTTATTTTATTTTTTTATTTTGTATTTTGTTGTTGTTTTTTTTTGTTTTTTTGTTTGTTTTTTGTTTTGTTTTGTTTTTGTTTCTTTACACGTGGATTTTACAAAAATATATACATATCCTCCTCAAATAAACTTATTTAAAAGTACGAGTTATGTCTAAAGTATATATATACAATATATACGACACCCCCTATACTTAGCTCGAACTATGTCCTCATAGTGATCAGAGAGCGACAAAGGAAGACATAACCCTTGCTATGTATAGAAAGGTGAAAATACTCCTATGCTATGACGACTCAAAGAAAAAGATCAAAAGAAGAGAAGTTGGTGATCCCCCCATACTTAGAATCAAGTAATCCTAAGTATAGTAGATTGTACAAAGGGGGAAAACCGATGAAGAGAATGTACAGACTCAAAAAGGCACGATATGAACAACATCACCCCCCTATACTTAGGGTAGAGTATCCCTAAGTATAGGCAACACCAAGGGTGATAAACAGGACAAATATGAACAACACAAATCCTTCACCCCTCCTATACTTAGGATAAAGCACATCCTAAGTATAGCATATATACACACGGAAAAGGGGTGAATGATAAATTGGAGAAGAGAGAAGAAAGTGTGAAATGAAAGGATATACAAGAGGTAGTGAGCTTATGTATCAGACACAAAAGGTGGAATCAAAAGATTATTGTCTGGTACCAAAGATATAGAATCCACAATGGACAAGAATGTATCATGATCTAGATATGGCTTTAGCAACTATCCATTCGCAACAAATGGTTGTGCATCAGATGACAACCCAGATATGACAATACTCCCATTGTCATGCACAGCTCTCGCGATGAACGGTCCTGACTACTTGCTTTTTAATTTTTCTTAGAAACAACTTCAACTTAGAATCAAATAAGGAAACTTTCTGATTATGGGAGAAAGTCTTCCTTCGAATGTGTTTATCATGCTAGCACTTGACTTTCTCCTTATACATAAGTGAGTTATCATATGCAAAGTCTCGGAATTCCAGTAATTTGTTCAAAATCCAACTTCCTATTCTTTCCCGCCTTCTCATAATCTAAATTGCATACATGGAGTGCCTATAAAGATTTGTGAATTAATTCCACTGGGAGGTGGCAAGGCTTTCCATACACCTATCTGTAGGGAGACAACCCAAAGGAGATTTGTACGCCGTCAGATAAGTCCATAGAACTGAATCAAGCATCTGGGACCAGTTCTTGCTATCTGGACGTACACGTTTTTGCAATATCATCTTGATCTCCCTATTTGAAATTTCTGCCAAGCCATTAGTCTGAAGGTGGTAAGGAGACGCAACTCTGTGCTCAATGGCGTACTCCTTCACATGCTTCTTTAATTATCTATTAATGAAATGACTTCCCCATCTGAAATCAGTATTTTGGGAATATCAAACCACACAATAATATGGTCCTTGAGAAAGGAACACACTGTACGACTATCTGCAGCTCGTGGGGATAGCCTCCACCCATCGACTAACATAATCCCACGACGAGCAGGATAACTGAAATCCCTGATTGACAGGAAATGGGGCAATGAAGTCTATGCCCCAAGCATCAAAAACATCAAAAATCTGTATATATTTTAGGGGCAAGGTATCTTTGGAACTAACAGTTCCTCCCATTTTTTGACAATCAGTACAACCTCGAAAATACCTCTGTGGCATCCTTATACAATGTGGGCCACCATAGGCCACACTGTAAAACCTTTGCTTTCGTTTGTTTCCCCGAATGAAGCCTACTAGATTCTAGTTAGTGACAGTACTTAAGTACACTGGTATGTTCTTCTTGAGGAATGCACCTTCTCCATATATAATCCGCACCCTCGCGAAATAGGTACGGATCCTCCCACTGGTAATAATGAATCTCTGACAGAAATCTGTCTACCTTGTACTTTGGCCAATCTTGTGGAACTTTCTTAGAGACATGATAGTTCACAATATCAGCATACCATGGGAGTGAGTCCACAGACAAAATGGCCTCATCAAAAAAGGTTCGGAAATAGGAATTCATGTTCTGCTCGGAAGTCTCTGTGTCTATGATACGAGAAAGGTGATCTGCCACAACAGGTTTATCTCGTATCTCTAAATCAAATTCCTGGAGAAGAAGGATCCATCTGATAAGGTGTGGTTTGGCATCCTTCTTTGCCTGCAAATATCGTATGGCAGTGTGATCCATGTACACAATAACGTGTGAGCCGATGAGGTAAGATCTGATCTTTTCTAGCCCAAACACAACTGCTAACATCTCCTTCTCTATGACTGTATAATTCTGATGTGCTTCATCCAGCATCTTGCTAGCATAGTGTATAGCAAATGGTATCCCATCCCTTCTCTGTCCTAAAATCGTTCAAACTGCGAAATATGATGCATCCGTCATGATCTCAAAAGGAAGAGACCAATCATGTGGCTGTAAGACATGAGCACTAGTAACTATTTCTTTCATCTGATTGAATGCAAGGGTAACTTTCTCATCGACAACAAAATCAGTCTCCTTACACAGAAGCTTAGTCAAAGGTATGACGATTTTGCTGAAGTCCTTTATGAATCGCCTATATAATCCTACGTGTCCCAAAAATGACCTCAACTGCTTCAAATTCTGTGGTGCCTCTAGCTTGGAAATCACATCAATCTTAACCGGGTCAACCTCCATACCATGTTTGGAGATGACATGGCCCAATACAGTCCCATTAGTCACCATAAAGTGACTCTTCTCCCACGAGAGCACTAGGTTTACCTCACAGTAACATTGAAGAACTCGGTCCAAATGAGCAAGACATGTGTCAAAACTATCCCCGTAGACTGAGAAATCGTCCATGAATACTTCAAGAAAATTACCCACCATGTCTGCAAAAACGACCAACATACACCTTTGAAATGTAGCGGGGGTGTTACACAATCCAAAGGGCATCCGTCTAAAGGCGTAGGTGCCAAATGGATAAGTAAAAGTAGTTTTCTCCTGATCCTCAGGAGTGATAGCAACTTGATTGTATCCCAAGTACCCATCCAAGCAAAAGAACTCTTTCCTGCCAACCTCTCAATAATCTGATCAATAAAGTTCAACGAAAAGTGATCCTTCTTGGTAGCTGAGTTCAGGCATCGATAATCTACACAGATACGCCATGAAGTAGGTAACCGGGTCAGAATCTCCTCACCACGGTCATTCTTTACGATCGTGATCCCAGTCCGGAACCACATGTAAAGGGCTGACCCACTTGGAATCCGAAATGAGATATATAAAGCCAACATCACACCATTTCTTGATCTCCTTCATGACAACCTCCCTTAGATTTGGATTTAGATGGCACTGACATTCACTGGAGGGTTTACAGTCATCCTCTAGGTAGATATGATGCGAGCATAATGCCGGATTAATCCCATGGAGATCCGAGATATTCCATCCTAGGACCTTACGGTTTCTCTCAAGAACCTCTAGCACGTGAGATTCTTGTTCAGTGGTCAACTGCGAGCTGAGGATGACTGGAAACATTTGGAGGGTACCCGCAAGGAAGGCATATTTCAACGTTGATGGTAAAAACTTGAGCTCAGGTGGGGTCTGAATCGACTCTGTAATAAACTTTGTTGTGCTGGTAGATGGTATGTGATCTATGCTCGGTAGACTGTCCACGTTGGCTACTGACGGCTCAACAAATAGAATACTTGATAGATATGTAATGAATGATTTATGCTCAGAAAGGAAGGGCTCATCAGGATGTTCAATATTCTTATGAATTAACGGCTCCAATATTTCAGCAATAATCTCAGAAAGATGTCTCTTATCTGTGCATAAATCAGGTAATTTAGCGAATGGCTCAGATATCTGGACCTTAGAATTCTGCTCAAACTACTCATCGATAACTATCTCAATTGGACCATCAAGGGAACTCATGTCGATTGTGCTTTCTAGAGAGTCCTTTTGGGGAAAGAACTCCTGGTTATCTATAAAATCTGTGAAAATATCCGTCCCTCAGAATTCAGCAAGAAAATCACAGTCATCTGGCACTGATATAACTTTCTCTGTATCATCTGCTGCTGGTGGCGGTGATGGTCTAAGATAAGAGATTGTCTCAATTTTCACCTTGTCACTACGAGAGTGAAAGATGATCTCTCCAGTACCGTAATCAATTGCTACTTCGATCGTTCGAAGGAATGGTCGACCTAGTATGATCGGGGTATGGAGTAATGGTGCAGGTGTGTCCATATCCATGACAACAAAATCAACAGGGAACTTCATTCCCTGCACCGTTACAATAATGTCCTCTAAAATACCTCTTGGCCTCTTAATCGATCTATCAACAAACTGAAGGGTCATTGTGGTTGTTTTAAGAGGCCCTAACTAGAATTTAGTTAATAAAGAGGAAGACATGAGATTAATGGAGGAACCACTATCGAGAAGAGTCTGATCAAATTCTTGATCAAAGATATGGCAACGGATGTGAGGTGCTCCCTTGTCTTTCTTTTTAGGCGGAAGGTTACCTATGGCATGAACTATGGCCATGGTCAAGATGTGTTTCTTTGTTTCCTTTCGTCTGTTCTTCCTTGGTTGACGCTTTTGGGTACATGCCTCTTTCATTCCCTTTTTTACTGTAGGCATATATTCTATGGACTTAAGGAGTGGCATCTTTAAAAAGATGTTCTGTAAGATCTCAACCACTCCAGGATCAGATAGTGCTGTTTTTAATTTTTGATTTTTTTAGCTTTGAGAGCATAAGGAAATGGCGCCGAATTAGAAGAAACATGCAAACCTTCATTTCCTTTATTCAAAGTAGAATCATCATGCATATGAGGACAACCAGGATCAGTCTGTACAGTGCTGTCCAATCTAGGTGAAGGAAAAACAAAATCTAAAACAGAACGGGATGCTGCTACTGGTGAAGAGGAAGAATCTACGGCTTGCATATTCTCCCTTGCTGATGGTGATCTACATTTACCTAGTGAATGAAGTGGCAAAGGCGGTAAAACTACAGATGTGGGTGCTGCTATACTGGGCCTCTCGACTACTGGTGAAGGAGATGATGTAGAAGATGATGCTCTCTCAGTGGTTTGATATTCCAACCCCAGCTGGTGTGTATGCGGCTGCAAACTCCTACTGCTCCTGAGTTGAATGGCGTCAGATAAACATGTAAAATCAAGGTACATACCTGTTTCAGGGGTGGGTGGGCTTTTAGTGACCCGCTCCTTGCGTCTGAAATTGTTGGGGTTGGCTTAGACCTGTGCTGGAATTAGTGTCTTGGTGGTTGTCAGGTCATCGATCTGCTGAGTTAGTTCATTCATGTTCTTCATAAGCAATGCAAGTTGGTCCAGTGCTGTATTGACTGAAGGGGCCTCAGGTTGCTCATTAACTGGCTGTCGCTGAGACTGATAGTGCGGAGGCTGTTGGTAACCATACGGATTTTGGTGTTGAGGAGGAGGGGGGAAAGGATATTGCCCATAATATGCAGTCTGCTGCTAGTTAGGATGAGGGAAATACATGGACTGTTGTTGTGGCTGGCCTTGTCTACAGTTTTGGAACCGAGGTGGAGAATGATATTGATGCTGGAACTGCTGGTGCTGGTACTGGTACTGTTGTTGTCTGCCTCCCTGAAGCTGGTGGGTGGGTCTCTGACCCTGCTGTGAACCCAACTGGCCTTGCCCTGACGGACGGGGATGGTTTCGCTCACGGTTGAACCAGATACCATTCACCTCCTGAATGATAGGTGGAGGTGGAGACTGCTGCTAAGGAATGTAGGCTACTTCCTTCTTGTACAGAATTATCTGATGTGCATGTTGCTGAGCTTGATCAGGTGTCTATACGTAGTCGACATGTTGAACTGTAGATGGTCCTCTGCTATTCTACTGGGTGGAAGGAGTCTGCTCCCTAGTAGAGGGGTCAGCTGCTGCATTCGTACTGTGGACTGCACTGATCGTACTCACAAGAAGTTCCAGGTGCTTTGGTATCTCATCCAGCTTATCCAGGTTCTTTGTCCTCTGCTCGATGACATGAAGCTTATCAAGTTCTTTGGATCGCTTCTTAATAATGTCCACTTTGGATAGGTGGTTTACAATGATGGTCAGGTCCGTGCTATCCACCGTATCCACTTCTTATGTTGCCGTCATTTTGACATCCTTGTGGGGGTAATGCAGGGGCGGTGACGGGTTCTTCTGAAAAGCACGTGAAGAAGAAAGAGCTACTGAACTTTCTGTCATCTCCTCAAAAATTTGATAAAGGACATCCTCGTCCTTATTGAAGTGGCTTCCCCCACAAGTGGCATCTACCAACTTCTGATTCTCAATGCTTAAACCCTCAAAGAAATTTGTACAAGGTTGGTCTTTCGAATATCATGATGGGAGCATTTCTCCGTCAGATCTTTGAATCGTTCCCATGCCTCGTGAATAGGCTCTTGGGGCATATGGGAGAAATTAGCAATTAAGGATCGCATTTGGTTGAGTCATCCATGTGGATAATACTTATTTAGAAATGCGGATCTCAACTCTTCCCAGGTAGTGATAACCTTCCCCAAGCGATGTAACCAGTACGAAGCTTTGCCCATCAGACTGAATGGAAAGGCGGTCATCTGCACTACCTCTAATTGGACATTTGGGTAGTGTATTGTTCCACAAATGCGATCGAACTGCTGGAGGTGTATATAAAGTTCTTTATTAATATTTACATGGAATATTGGGAGAAGAGGTAAAATAGTAGGCTCAAGCTCAAAATGGCCATGTATCGCAGGGATTTGTATCCAAGAATTTGTCTGTCCTGTCCCTGGATTATAAGAATCTTTTATTGTAGGCTTAGCCCCAGGTTCTATGTGAGGTTCTTCTCCCCATTCCCACCTCAAGGGTTTCTATTATCCCCTCTCTCCTGTCTTCTCTTTCTTGTCCCAACTCGAGAATCATATCTCTTAGTGTGGCCTGAAAATTAGCCTGCTCTGTTAACTGTGCTTGAATTGATTGAATGGAGGCTAAAATGGTACTGTTGATCTCGCTCTGCTCTGACATGGTTCCCTTTCCCTTTGGTGTCATTTGAAGGATATGGTATTATCCTCAAGCGCATCACAGAAGCGTAAGCATCGTATCGAATACAATGTAGAATGATTAGTCGTACTAGTTGTTCTATGCAGAGGAATTTAAAAAAATTTCATTCGATGGAACCACATGATCCAAGAACGATTCTCGGATCATTTCATCTCGAACCACATCAAGTATAAAGGAATACCTCTTGAAGCATGGTTTATCAAGTCTCTACGAAAAGAGACGTCCTGTCTCAGGTCCGATCATTGAAGAAGACACTTGCGAGCGCGTGGATGAACCACGTAATCCTCGCAATCCAACAAGATGAACCAAGCACGGTGAACTCCTGATCTCATCGTACGAGATCGAACGTCTTCTTTGTGAGCGTAGCACTCCAAGAAGATGGAGAACCGAAGAACGTCGAAGCGGCGGCGCGGTAGCGAGGGCGACGACGACTTTTTCCTCTAGGGTATGGTGGACGGCCACCAAGGAGAGAGGGAGTGGGTTGACGTGTAAGATGAGAGAGATGTGCTTCAAAAGCATAACATTAGAGAGCATGGTATGTCTATCTATTTATAGGGTTTTGGGATCTATGGATCTCAATCCATAGGACACATAAAAGCAATGGGTGAGATTGATTTATGTTTAATCCAATGGTCAAGATTGTTGTTGGTAAAAACCAACAACTATTAATTTAATTCAGATCAAATATATTTGACAAATCAAATATAAATAAATCCTAAATTAAATCAACCAAATAAAGGGGGATTACAAACATGGAGATTGCATCCCCATGGATCATGGTGGATGGCCACCAATTTCCATATTGGTTATGGTGGCCGTCCACTTGATTGCAAGTAGGATCAATCTCAAGAGATTTCATGAGATTGCATATCTCCATGGAAATCTCTTTTATTTAATCCAACAACATTTGTTGTGATCTATTCTTCAAAAAATAATTCATAATTAATTTTGAGAATATTGCAATCTTGCCATTGGAAATTTGTGAATCACATTCACAACCTAAAACAAAATATAATTTACATTTTCAATTAATTACACAATGTGTATCCAATACACATTAATAATTAATCAAAAATATAAATTGTAATTAGCTCTCTCTAATACATTAGAAATTACATTTATAATATATTACGAATAATTGGATATTTCTATCCGCATTATTCTTATCGACAATAATTAAATCACATTTAATTATATTGGATAATTTCCACACACATCAAGATGATTAAATCACATTTAATCATCAATTCTTTAATGCTTAGATCTATGGAATTATTCTTGAACCCTTTCAAGAATAATGTGATTTCTCCGCAGATACTTGGAGATAAGGAAAGGGCGATTGTATTGTTCTATGTATAGTGACTTGGATATTGAGATTACATCTCAAATCCATATCTCATGGACCTCTCATAGATGCTTGATTAAATCAAGACCGTAAACCTAATATTCTCATTGCATCTGAATCTCATTCAGATCAATGTCCAATGCATGGACTAAGATTAGGTCACTTCTCTATGAGAGGAATCACTAAAATCCAAACCTGTTTCATCACTCCCTTGGAATGGAAGCGTCATGGTTATACAATCGTTTATGATCATATCACCCTCAGGTATTCCCAACACCTGTACATCCTGCATACTGGATGACTTATATCATCCTGAAGATATAGATCACTTTGTCACTGTCATATTCAGGGTTTGAACACTAAGTTTCTCAATCTTGGTCATTTGGGAATTTGTATAGATCATATGCTTTCCCAAAGCATATATCTTACCTTTAAATTCATGTCATGATTCCTAAGCATGACGACCATGCATGGAATTTGATCAGTCCCATTACCTCATGAGTGAGCTCATGTCCTCTGGTTCATAAGTGAACCTATATGATCCCTAGAGATCGTATTACTCATATGTCCTTACATGCACACCAGCTCGCCGATATAGACATTGGTTAGGTCATCAACCTATTGGTTTTCCAAATGCACACACTTAGACATATAGCAACACATCTGTCTCTGGTCACAGGATGCATGCCTATGTTGTGCTAGCATTCAACACAGGTCTTTGGTTATATCGATCTCTTTAAGTCAACTTATTGACTCAACTAATCTGACACCTCCGAATCACTATTCCCATGCAGAGGACCTGCATCAAGAGGTCAGTCAGATATCAGCCAGATGAGAAAGGATTTCCATCTCCTACTCAGGCTGGAGATCATCACTTAACAATCATTTGATGATGCTTGATGAGTCCTCTATCTAACTCCTTAGATATTCATCCAAGCATCAGCCTCTATAATTCAATCAATGAATCAACATCTGTATGATCATCAAGTTAGCCATAGTACACAACCCTTATTGTACAGAGGGACCTTATAGTGCATTCATTCATTCAATCTCAGAAAGGGAGTGAAAAGTAATCAATAAGTTTTATTGATAAATCATTTATTACAATAACATTTATTGCGGGAATGGTTCGCCCCGTGCTCACATTGCTAACAATCTCCCACTAGCCCTCAAAACCATTCAGGAATAATCCTTAAACCCATACTCATTACATGCTAGTCGAAAACCTTCTGTGTCAGAGGTTTGGCAAGAGGATCAACAACGTTTTCGGTAGAGGCCACCTTGTTGATGATTATGTCACCACACTTTTGAATCTCCCGAATGATGTAGTATTTCCTTTTCACGTGCTTGCTCTTCTGATGCCATCTGGGTTCCTTTGCCTGGGCAATGGCTCCCATGTTATCGCAGAGTAACGGGATGGGAGTATCAGAGGAAACTACGCCAAGCTCCATGATGAACTTGCGCAACCACACCGCCTCCTTTGCAGCATCCGATGCGGCAATGTACTCGGCTTATGTTGTTGAATCTGCAGTAGTGTCCTACTTCTTTCTTCTTCAGCTCACAGCACCACCATTCAATGGGAATACAAACCCTGATGTCGACTTTCGATCATCAATATCCGATTGGAAGTCAGAATCTGTATATCCCAAGACTTGGAGATCACCATCTCCGTAGACCAAGATGTAATCTTGCATCTGTCTTAGATATTTGCATATGTTCTTTACTGCATTCCAGTGTTCCTCTCCATAGCAGGATTGGTAACGGCTTACCACTCCCACTACATGGTAGATATCTGGCCTAGTACACATCATGGCATACATTAAGCTTCCTACGGCTATGCATAAGGACATCCATTCATGGCTTTCTTTTCCTTAACAGTTTGAGGAGCCATCCCTTTAGATAGGTGGATACCATGTCTTAAGGGGAGGAAACCTTTCTTGGAACTATCCATATGGAATTGTTCAAGAATCTTCTTAATGTACCCATGTTGTGACAATCCCAATATCATCTTTTCTTGGTTTCTGAACAACTTCAGACCTAAGATGTATGAGGCTTCTCCAAGATCTTTCATCTCAAAGGTATGGGATAACCAAATTTTCACCTTGGTCATCATCCCTGTATCATTCCCAATGATAAGGATGTCATCTATGTAAAGTACGATGAACACAATGGCGCTCCCACTAAGCTTCTTGTACACACAAGGTTCATCAGGATTTTGCACAAAATCATAACTCTTTATGGTTTCGTCAAATCTGATGTTCTAGCTACGAGAAGCTAGCTTGAGCCCATAGATCATGCATACTTTGCCATCCTCAGTTATGAAGCCTTGGGGCTGCTCCATGTAGATATCTTCCTCGAGGTATCCATTGAGAAAAGTCATCTTGACGTCCATCTGCCAGATGTCGTAGTCAAGATATGCAGCTACAGCTAGCAATGTCCTAATGGATTTAAGCATAGACACAAATGAGAATGTCTCATCATAGTCGATGCCTTCGCTCTGTGTGTAGCCCTTGGTTACGAGCCATGACTTGAAAGCCTCTACTTCTCATCAGGTCCCCTCTTTCTTTTGAAGATCCATTTACACCCAATGGGTTTTACCCCTTTAGGTGGATCCTCTAGGGTCCATACACCATTCTTATGCATGGAGTCAATTTCTGACTTCATTGCTAGCATCCATCTATCCATGTCATGATCCATGAGTGCTTCATCAAATGAAGAAGGATCATTGTCAATTTCACTTGACACATGGAATCCATACCTTTCAGGTGGTGCAACCACCCTCGAACTCCTTCGAAGAGGTATGTGCGTTTCATCGTTATTTATCTCTTCAGTTTCTGGCACAGGAAGCTCAGAATCCTCAAGCGATTCAATGAGTTCCTCTACTTAATTCTTGTCTTGACTTTTAAGGAAATCAATCTCCAGAAATTTCACATCTCTAGAAATAAAAACTTTTTGGGTCTCAGGGTCATAAAACTGGTATCCAATACCATTTTTAACATACCCAATGAAGTAACACTCACGAGAGCGAGATTCTAGCTTACTTGTGTCCACGTTCTTCGCATGGACCAAGCAGCCCCAAACCCTTAAGTGATTAACACTAGGTTTGGTTCCATACCAGAGCTCATGAGGAGTCTTTGGCATAGATTTGCTAGGAATCTTATTAAAGATATATATTGTAGTCTCTACTTCATATCCCCATAAACTAAGTGGTAAATGTGCTTTGCTCATCATTGAACGGACCATATCCATGATGGTCCTGTTGCGTTTTCCAGCAACACAATTAAGTTGGGGAGTTCCAGGAGGTGTGAGATTGGAAACAATTCCATTCTCTTTAAGATATTCCTTGAATTCAATTGAGAGGTACTCGCTACCTCGATTAGATCGAATCTGTTTAATTTTTCTATCGGTTTGGTTCTCAACCAAAGCCTTGAACTCTTTGAACTTTTCAAAGGTTTCAGATTTATGATGTAATAGGAAGACAAACTCGTATCGCGAATGGTCATAAAAAAACAATAAACGTCAAATAATATCGATATCCATTTCGAGTCGCGGTACTGAAGGGACCACATACATCGGTATGTATTAGGTTAATAATACCTTCGCATCTTGTAACCCTGTTATAGAAAGGCGTCCTAGTCATTTTACCATGAATGCAATGTTTGCAGGTAGGCAAAGGTTGAACCTGTAGAAATTCTAAAGGTCCATCCTTTATCAATCTATTGATCCTATCAACAGATAAATGACCGAGCCTTTGATGCCAAATATCATTCGAAAGATTTCCATCCTTCCTTGGACATTTAGGGTTTTTATTATTAGTGGTAGTGATATTCATGATACATTTATCAATGCACAATTCATAGAGTCCATCATAAGTCAAAATACCATCCGCAATATATTTATCATAACGATTTATGACTAATTTATAACAGAAAAGGAATGAATATCCGCTTCTAACAAGCTTAGATAAAGATATCAAATTCCTTCTGACTTCGGGTACATAAAGATACTCTTTAAGTATTAAGACACTACCACTAGATAATGATAGTCGACAAGTCCTGACGACGATTGTTGCAACACTTGCATCAGATCCCATCTGGATGACTATCTCCCCTTCTTCTAGATTTCTAATTTCCTGAAACAAATGCAACAAATTGCATACATGAACAGAAGCATCAGAATCTACAACCCAACTTCCTTTTCGTCCAACGAGAAAGCTAGTTTTAATGATGAAAGTAGATTTCATACCTGCTGGGGCTTTACCTTTGTCTACTGACTTCAGGTATTTCGGGCAATTACGCCTCCAGTGCCCCGATTTTTTGCAGTGGTGATAGAAGTTGGATTTCTTCGACGCTATCAGTGTGGATGCATTGGAAGATGAGCCAACATCTTGACTCTTCTTCTTTCTCTTCTAGGTCGGGCCCTTCCAAGAACCTTGCTTCCGACCGCGCTTCCCTCTGACCTGTGCAACCATTGCAATGCCAGCGGGACCATCTTTCTTCATTACATCTTCTGCAGACTTTAATGCAGCAAGAAGCCCAACGTTCGACAAGTCCAACTTGTTCAAGTGGAATGAAACCAAAAATTATTGAAAGACCTGGGCAAAGATAGTAAAACGAAATCATCTTGCATGCTTGCATCCATGTTTTCCCTGAGAGTCTCCAGCTCAGACAAGTACCTAAACATTTTGAGTACATGTTTTTAAACTGAAGTCCCTTCCTACATCTTGCAGCGAACGAGTTCTTTCATAATTTTGTAACGTTGGGTGCGATTCATATCACCAAACATATCTTTCAGATTCTGCATTATTTCCTAGCATGTGCTTATCTCCACATGTTGCTTCTGAAAAACATTGAAGAGAGAACCCATGATATAGCATCTAGCCAAGATATGATCTGCATCATACTTGTCATTCTTTGCCTTTTCTTCCTTCATTTTAGGGCTTTCATGCTTGTCTTCTGTGAGCACATAACGTATGCGCTCAGCCGAGAGAACAAGCTCCAAATTACGGATCCAATCCAAGTAATTTGGACCGTTCAACTGGTTAACTTCCAGAAGCCTGCTTAGTGGGTTCATGGACTTCATTTTCTGAAATGGAGAATGCACTATATTAGAATATATAATCATATATTCAAATTTATGATATTTGATTAAGGCATTTTAAATCAAAATATTCTTGCATTGTCAACTTTGAAAGTTTATTCCCTTAATCACTTTCAAAGCAAGAGATATAATGAGATCTCCTCTTTATCTTTGTCACATCCCAATTATATGAGAATCTTCGACTCCAATAAAGAGAAACAGGAACACATTCTGCCTTGCAAGTCCAACTTGCATTTCCCAATTCTCTTTAACACCTGGGCCCACCACCCCTAAGGTGATGTTGACCTGTTGTTAATTGAACCAACCGTCAACAGGAATAATACTCGCTATGCACATTCCAATATCGCCCCAATAATATGAAGATCCGATATTGGGGTCACTACGCATACGACCTTACTCTTTTGAGAAGCAAAGAGCCCGATCCAGATGCGCTTGCATATAGGAACTGTCACTTCGGATAGCCGTCTCCCACATGCAATCCCTGGCGATGGAACTCTTCACCTTAATGGGAGACCATGGATGTCACTTATGTGATCCTCCACCTCATATTCAAATTTTAATTAAATATTATGAATCATATTCATATATTTAACTCTTCCAAGGGAAATACACATCTATTCATAATAGAGTGTTTTTAATTGGATGTAATTAACTTAATCACATTAAATTAATTTTCAATCCAATTCAATCAACATACTTGATTATTTTTACTTGAATACATATATGGTCTTATCTCAAAGTATGTATTAATTCGAATTTTAATAAGTAGAAAAATACATATTGATTTTTCCGCCATTATCGAGTCCCTACCCGCTGTCATGGCCAGTACCGACGAAAGAGGGATGGACCGCAACCGGTGCGACCCGCTACCCCAATGCTTCCTGACTAGACACCATATATACCTTAGGAAAGGATAATGCCAAATAGATCAATTTGTACCTGAGACGATCATCGGTTATTCAACCGAAATTATACCATATAGTAATAATCAAAACTTTTTTGATTATAAGGAAATTTGTTACCCAAATTCACAATCCTATTCAAGCATAAAGTTTGATGATTGTGTTTCCAATTATGATCTAGATCAAATATAATCAATTTATTAGTTGAGGCCATGTCAATTAAGGAAATAATCATCATTAAATATTTCTCAAATATTTTCCATAATTATTTCATGAAATTAACAATTAATTTCACTAACTGACAATTACATGGTTCTTGATTAGGAATGTAATTTCAGCAGTGACCCCTACTCACTAAAATTAACATATCTCAATCAATTTAAATCCAAATTAGACAAAATCAATTTTCAAAGATTGCTAATTTGATTTAGGACAGAATCTAAGTGATTTTCATGCATTTCGAGGCGGATCAAAACAGTAATTAACTCATTAATCATGTTAAGATTTGCAGTTCCCGCAACAGTGAATATATGTTCATTAAAACAACCATATCTCGAGAAAACGGAATCCATATTACATAAAATCAGATCCTATGATTTCACTATTTAATGGGAACAAAATACAAGTGATTTCTATTGTTTACACTATTTAAACAGGAACGAATTTATTCACTAAATAGATGTGCGAAAATCAAATGCGACAAAAACTTTCGCGACCTTAACGAACCCAAGTTGTCCTAGGTTTGCAGATCGTATCCAAAACCTTCGACCTAAGGCTCTGATACCACTTGAAGGATATGATATTATCCTAAAGCGCATCATGAAATCATGAGCATCGTATCGAATACGATGTAGAACAACTAGTCGTACTAGTTGTTCAATGCAGGGGAATTTAAAAAAAATCATGCGATGAAACCACATGATCTAAGAATGATTCTCGGATTGTTTCATCTTGAACCACATCAAGTATAAAGGAATACCTCTTGAAGCATGGTTGATCGAGTCTCTAAGAAAAGAGGCCTCCTGTCTCAAGTTCGATCGTTGGAGAAGAGGCTTGCGAGCGCGGGGATGAACCACGTAATCCTCGCAATCCAACAAGATGATACAAGCGCGGTGAACTCCTGATCTCGTCGTATGAGATCGAACATCTTCTTCGTGAGCGTAGCACTCCAAGAAGACGAAGAACCTTAGAACGTCGAAGCGGCGACGCGGTAGTGAGGGCGACGACGGCTTTCTCCTCTAGGGTATGGTGGACGACCACCAAGGAGAGAGGGAGAGGGTTGACATGTAGAATGAGAGAGAGAGAGAGAGAGAGAGAGAGATGTGCTTCAAAAGCATAGCATTAGAGAGCATGGTATGCCTCTCTATTTATAGGGTTTTGGGATCCATGGATATCAATCCATGGGACACATAAAGTCAATGGGTGGGATTGATTTATGTTTAATCCAGTGGTCAAGATTGTTGTTGGTCAAAACCAACAACAATTAATTTAATTTAGATCAAATATATTTGACAAATCAAATATAAATCAATCCTAAATTAAACCAATCAAATAAAGGGAGAATACCAACATGGAGATTGTATCCCCATGGATCATGGTGGACGGCAACAAATTTCCATATTGGTTATGGTGGTCGTCCACTTGATTGCAAGTGGGAGCAATCTCATAAGATTTCATGAGATTGCATATCCCCATGGAAATCTCTTTTATTTAATCCAACAACATTTGTTGTGATTTATCCTTCAAAAATAATTCATAATTAATTTTGAGAATATTACAATCTTGCCATTGGAAATTTGTGAATCACATTCACAATCAAAAACAAAATATAGTTTACATTTCAATTAATTACACAATGTGTGTCCAATACACATTAATAATTAATCAACAAATATAAATTATAATTAGCTCTCTCTAATACATTATTATCACATTTATAATATATTATGAATAATTGGATATTGCTATACACATTATTCTTATCCACAATAATTAAATCACATTTAATTATATTGGATAATTTCCACACAAATCAAGATGATTAAATCACATTTAATCATCGATTTTTTAATGCTTAGATCTATGGAATTATTATTGAACCCTTTCAAGAATAATGCGATTTCTCCGCAGATACTTGGAGATATGGAAAGGGCGATTGTATTGTTCCATGTATAGTTCCCAATCGCCCTTTCCATATGATCACATCACCCTCAGGTATTATCAACACCTGTACATCCTGCATACTGAAAGACTTATGATCATCCTGAAGATATAGATCACTTTTACACTGTCATCTTCAAGGTTTGATCACTAAGTTTCTCAATCTTGGTCATTTGGGAATTGGTGGATCATATGCTTTCCCAAAGCATATATCTTACCTTCAAATTCATGTCATGCTTCCAAAGCATGACAACCATGCATGGAATTTGATCAGTCCCAATACCTCATGAGTGAGCTCATGTCCTCCGGTTCATAAGTGAACATGTATGATCCCTTTGAGAGATCGTGTTACTCATATGTCCTTACATGCACACCAGTTCACCGGTGTATAGACCAATGTTAGGTCATCAACCTATTGGTCTACCAAATGTACACAATTAGACATATAGCAACACATCTGTCTCTGGTTAGACGATGCATGCCTATGTTGTGACGTCATTCAACATATGTCTTTGGTTATCTCAATATCATTGAGTCAACTCATTGACTCAACTAATCTGACACCTCTGAATCACTATTCCAATGCAGAGGACCTACATCAAGAGGTCAGTCAGATATCAGCCAGATGAGAACGGATTGCCATCTCCTACTCAGGCTGGAGATCATCACTTAATAATCATTTGATGATGCTTGATGAGTCCTCTATCTAACTCCTTAGATATTCATCCAAGCATCAGCCTCTATGATTCAATCAATGAACCAACAGTTGTATGATCATCAAGTTGGCCATGGTACATAACTCTTATTGTACAGAGAGACCTCATAGTGCATTCATTCATTCAATCTCAGAAAAGGAGTGAAAAATAATCAATAACTTTTATTGATAAATCATTTATTACAATATTAGTGGTCAGAATTGATGGAGTCTCAGATATTAATTCGAGATTAAAGCCAATCTCAAATAGTGGATTCATGGATGTTGTGAATTGTGAAGTGCGAAAAGAGGAATATTCGTGATGTGAGTCTCCCCGTATCAAAGGTGAACGGCTCGGAGCGTAGAATGAGTTCGCGAAGTCCGAACGAGAAATACTCCGGTCCAACATCTTCAAAATCAATAGACAAGATGCGAGAGAAAGAATGTCAATGCAAGAGTGAAAGTAAATGAAGGAGCAAACTACGCATAAGGATATTAAACACTAACAAGCAAACACAATTCAAACCCCCAGTTCACCAACTCAACTCAATGTGAAGACTGTGAAGGTTAGGTCAATTATCTTGTCAATTTTAGAGTTTGGTGATAATACAATATATTAGAGCGGTTCAAGTGAGTTGTTAGGAACCCAATGCTCTCAAGAGTCTGGCTTAATCCCAATGTTAGATCTTTCCCAGCCAGTATGAATTGCGGACCGTTTACCGGCTACCCGATCAACTCAATCTGTTAAGGACGTCGCCGACCGCTTTACCGGCTGCCGGATAGATCCTCACTGGAGAACTACTAACCCAAGATAGTAGTCTGAAAAGAGTTCGGGCGTGGATCTATCCTAGATTGCGGGTCGCTTTCTCGCTACATACAAACCAAACAATGTGGGGGTTACTCTCCCCAAAACAATGATTTTTCCTTGTGTTTATTTTAGGGTCGAGTTTTCTTTAGCAGTCCCGTATTTTAGGCAGTTGTCACTTGGTTAAAATATTTTCAAAGAATCGCCTACCAAATGTCTAATTTCCTTTTTAACTTATGTAAGTAAAAATAAGGAAGGAGATCGGAAATGCCAATGCATGATTAAAAGCGATGATGCATGCAGGGGTTAGCGATGCATACCTTGTCGCCAGCACTCTACATGCAAGTGATCCGCGCAGAATTTAAATACAGAAAAATAAACTAACCTATATGATGCAAGTGAACCGTCCTAGATGATAACTTCTATTAACAGGCAAGAACACGTTAATTTGACTAAGTCCAAATTACGCTCTACTCTGTAGGCACATAAATTATTGTTTAGGGTGTTTGGACCTAATTAATTACCCGACTCAAGCAAATTAATTAAAACAATCAAGAGGTAGTTCACGAAATCCACGACAAACAAAGAAAAATAAGGCGATGAAAACAAAACCGGTGAGATCCCCCAAGTGCACCGACACTTGGCGAAACAGACCCCACAACAAATGAATGTCTGTTTTCAATGTTTAAATGCTAGAAAAGAAAAACTCTCTCTCTTTTTATCTCTTCTTTTTTCCGTCTCTTTCAATTCTTATTCTCCTCTTCTCACGTTATCCTGCGGCTTGGTGAAGAATCAAACTGCCTCCACGACGCTTGGGTGCTTCGGCTCTCCTAAGATCACCTCCTTCGCTCCGCAGGCCCTCGCAAGAAAAAGAGAAGAGAATGTGTAAGAAACACTATTATCAAATATGAGAAAATGATGAAATGAATGCAGTGGATATGAATAATGGAATAATGTGGGAAATTATAAATAAATATTTACAACTAAGAATAGCAGGTCAAAAGAGAAATCTAACTATGCTCGCTGTGCCTCCCTGGCAACGGCGCCATTTTGTTGAGCACGAAATCTCGAGGACGGATAATTAATGATAGGTGAATGTCGTTGTTGTTATCCCCAAAAATCCCGTGACTAACAAACAAATATTTTTTTACTACTTATTAACCTGTATAGCGGACATGGTCGAACTCAGAAAGGCTACAAATCCCAATGGTTATTTAATTAATCAGAAATCAATTAAGACAAAAACAAGAATCTCAAAGGATAACTATCCCCGATTTTTTTATTTTTTTATTTTTTTATTTTTTTATTTCTATTTTTTTGTATTTTCTGATTTTCAAATTTTTAGCAATTTTGATTTTGCATTTTTTTAATTTTCAAATAACGAACAATATACACACGCACAAGAAATCTGCACACCAAATTTTTTTTATAATTTTCAATTATACCAAAAAATAATCAGGAAAATAAAAAATAATATTTTTGAGTTTTAAAAGATTTTAAATGTTTTTGAGATTTTTTTTGGAATTTTCAGATGTTTTTGTATTTTTGTAATAATCAAACAGTGCAAAAATAAGAAATTATGCACAACATGGAGTAATTTGCAACTCAAAAATATTTTAAGTTCTCAAAACTCCTCTAAATTATTTTTATGACAAAATATATGCAAATATCTAGAAGCATGAATTGAAATCACTATTTTTAGATTTTTGTAGAATTTTCCGTGATTTTTATAAGATTTTTAGTATTTTTTATTTTTTTTGGGTTTTATAAAGAATTAATGCATGAAATTTGCACAAAAATCAAAAGACAATGACATAAAACTACCATAATTTTTTGGAATTTTCGTAAATATTTTTTGAATTTTTATGAATGTTTGAATTTCTCAAAGGGAAAAATGACATGTTTTTGATTTTTTAATAATAATAAATGAAATCAAAATGCACTTAAAATTTTATGCTAGATGGATATGCACATCAGGAGCATAACATAATTTTCTTAGAATTTTTTAGCAATAAAAACTATTAATTTCAATAGAGAATTCATGCAAATTAAAGAGTCTGAGAAACAGGGACTGAAATGCAAATAAGTTTTTTTTTGCATCAAATGAATAGCGAAAAATAAAATCAGAAACACAGTTGCAATTTACCCACGAGAGGGGGTGTGTGCTGCACGTGAAGGATCTTGAAGTAAGGATCTTCTTGAAATTTGCAAAATGCCCGTGGATTGTGATGCAATTTTTGCCAAAAATACATGCTTTAGGGTTTAGAAAGGGGCTTTATTGTTTTCATCCTTGTCAAGCCAACAGAGGGACGTCGCCTACTGTTGTGTTCTTCTAAGACGCCCCGACGGAGATGGAGCCACCACTGCGCGGCGGATCAGGACTACGAGTGGAGAGGCATGGAGGAGAGCGGGCTGCGTCGTTGGCGGTCGCGGGCTGGCGGGCTAACGGTGGACGTGGGACGACGTTCCGAGGTGCAGCGCATGCTTGTCTGGAGGACGGCTGCCAGCGGGAGGCGCTGCCTCACACGGGCGGTGGTATCACGGTGGAGGCGGGACGACGTTCAGGGGCGCGACTAGAATCTGGAGAGGCGCACGCAGGAGCGCGACAGAGAACTACAGAGGAGCTTCAGCGATGCGGCTGGCGGGTGCGCGAACGCGGCCAAGTGCTGCCGCAGAGGGAGGCTGGTGCATAGGGGGGCGGTGTGCGCTTATCTAGAGGACTGCTGCCAGCGGGAGGCACGACCTCGCGTGGGCGGTGGTATGCTGGGCGAGCGCCAGCCCCGCTACCTGTTGCTATTTTTATTTATTTGATTTATTTATTTTGTAAATGCAAACAAGAATGAAAAATATAGAAAAATGATTTTTTAATATTTTTTAAATAGTAAATGTAAACAGAAATATTTTTTTTAATTTTTTTAACTATCCCGCAAAACAAATGTGAGGGATAAAGAAAATAAATGGTTTTTTATTTTTTATTTTTATTTACAACTCGGAAAGATGAACGAGGATCTGGCGGAAATGAGATATTGGAATCCGATCTCCAGCCACCGTACGCGATCGGAGTTGAGAGATTGTGGACGATAGAAATAGAATTGGGGGAGATCAAGAACGTGAAATGAAAAATCGAGACGAAGAGGATCAAAATCATGATGAATTTTCTTTTTAAAGATCTAGATAAAAAAATGACGATGGAATTAAAAAATGATGAAATAAACTATGATTAACCTAAGATAAAAATAAGAAAAATGTGGATCTCTCCTTAGGAGCAGAAATGGACCGTGATCGCCTCGACGAAGGCCGACTCGTTGTCACCGGACGACTCAGAGGCTAGGCACTTTTCTCGATGAAAATTTCTCTCGGAGATGGGACTCCTCTCTCTAAAGATTGATCAAGTTGGAATGAGGGAGAAGGAGCCATATAAATAAAGAAAGATAATGGAGATGAAATTTGATTTTTTGGCTTTTTGGATAAAGAGATAAGAGAGATGAAAAATTGAAATGAGATAAAGATAAAGAGATAAAAATATTTACAAAATTATCTATTTTTTTTTAATTTTTGACACTTTATTTATTTGAAATATTTTTTTTTTATTTTTTATAGTGGTTAATTAAAAATAGCAACTATATACATATACTAGATACATATATGACATTATATAGACGGCTAAAGGAGGAAATTAGTTTTTTTTGTTTTAAAAATTTTATTTTATTTATTTTATTTTTATTTTAGATAATTAGTAAGAATAATTTACAAATATATACAAATACAATATTTAGAAAATTCATGGGAAAATTGCACAAACCACCCTGGAAAATCAACTTTTTATCCGTAACTCCAAAAATAATAAAATCACAGTCATTTTAAAGATAATTTAATTTAGAATTCAATGGAAGTAATATTGATTCAATTTGAGTTCATATGGAGCCGAAATTGATCTTTCAATTAGTGCTTAGTGGCTTTTTCTAAGTATGGTTGCTTTTATTCTGTACATGATTTAATTGTGCAATTATTTTTATTAATTAGAACACATTTTTATTTACAATTTGGTTTTGAAAATTATTTCGTTTGAGGTCAATTAAGGCACAAATAAATTAGTGTCAGTTTCATAAAGATATACACAGAATAAGTGAGAAGTATTTACAATAACACATTTACATTTTTTTTGGATTTTTTCGCTTAAGGACCCTATCTCCCTCTACTTTATTCATGGTCGATCAGGTCCAGTCTTGACCTTCTCTCGGGGTTCGGGTCAGCCTGTATACAGTCTTCCTTTTTATTTTGTTTTCTTTATTTTTCCTTTCTTTCTTTCTTTATTTATTTTAGGTTAAAATTAGTAAGATGTGTACAATATTTACACACATATGCAAGTTAGTAAGAATATGGAATTAGTGTTATATGCAGGTTTTTTATAAGGGATTTTAAGATAAAATAAATGAATAAAGATGACAAATCGCATATTCATCAACGACCACTATGAGAGAGAGAAAGGTTTGGTGTGTAGAGAAACAGAGAGAGAGAGAGAGAGAGAGCATTCATAATCGTGTATGTCGAAGAGTAAGGGGCACCTCTTCTTATGTAGTATTTTGGGAGTCCATGGATCTCAATCCATGGACAACACATAATCAATGGTTGAGATTGATTTGTGTTGCTTTCAATGGCTATGATCTTATCGTGAAAACACAACAACAATTAATTTAATTTAAATTAATATATATCGGTAAATCAATATATTTAAATTCAATTCAAATCAAGTAATTATCCTTGGATATAATGAGGAGATAAACCATGTCCCCTAAAAAGGGGGGACGACTACCAACATCTCTTGAGATCTCATTATCTCATGAGATATCATTATCTCATGATATCTCCAGGATTTACAACAACAATTGCTGTAAATTATTTCACAAAAAATTAATTCATAATTATCCTGTGAAACATTGCTATCATGCCATTGGAAAAATGTGAATCAAATTCACATCCCAAAACAAAATGTAAAATATATTTTAATTAATCATCCAATGTGAATCCAATTTACATCAATAATTAATTAACAAATATAAATCACAATATGCTTTATCTAATATATTATAAATCACATTTATAATATATATGATTAATATGAATAGTTCTATCCACATTATTCATATCCATGATAATGAAATCATCTTGGATCTCTTTTCTCATGTGCCCAAATAACATAAATCACATTCACATTATTCACATCTTTGATAATTAGATCATATTTAATTATCTTAGATATCACTCCTTATAATATGAATCAAATTCATATTATCCATGATAATTAAATAACATTTAATTATCAATTTTCTCCATGCTTGGTTACATATATCAACAATGAAATTATCCATGAACTCTTTTAAGGATAATGTGTTTTCTCCACGGACACTTGGAGATAAGGACAGGGAGGTTATATTGTTCCACGTATAGTGACTTGGATATTGAGATTACATCTCAAATCCAAATCTCACGGACCTTTCATAGATGCTTGATTAAATCAAGGCCGCAAATATAATATTCTCATTGTATCTGAATTACATTCATATCAATGTCCAACAATTGGAACAGATCAGATCACTTCTCTACAGATAGGAGCCACTGAAATCTAGACCCGTTTCATCACTCCCTAGGAATGGAAGCATCATGGTTATACAATCGTTTATGATCACATCACCCTCAGGTATTCCTAATAAATGTACATCATGCATATTGCAATACCTAGATTAAACCCGAAGTTTTTGATCTCTTTTAGACTGTTTCCTTCAGGGTTTTATCATTAAGTTTCTCACTCGATCCATGGGAGTCGGTATCGATCATGTACTTTCCAAAAGCACATATCATACCTAGGTGTTGATCGTATACTTTTCAAAAGCATATATCTAGCCTTCAAATTCAATCAAGCTTCCAAAGCGAGACGACCGTGCATGGAATTTGATTCTTCCCAATATCTCATGAGTGAGCTCATGTCTTCCGGTTCAGTAAATGAACCTGTGTGATCCCTTTGAGAGATCGTATTACTCATATGCCCTTATATGCACACCATCTCGCCGGTATATAGACCTTGATTAGGCCATCAACCTATCGGTCTACCAAATGTACATACTCAGACATATAGTAACACATCTGTCTCTGGTTAGAGGATGTGTGCCTATACCGTGACAACATACGACATAGGACACTTGTTATCTCGATATCGTTAGGTCAACTCTTTGACCTAACTAATCTGACACCTCCGAATCTCTATTCCTATGCAGAGGACCTGCATCAAGAGGTCTGTCAGATATCAACCTTTAGAGATAAGGATTGCCATCTCCTATTCAAGCTGGAGATCACATCTTAACAATCATTTGATGGTGCTTGATGAGTCCTCAACCTAACTCTTTAGATATTCATCCAAGCACTAGCCTCTATGATTCAATAATTGAATCAACAACTATATGTTCATTAAGATGGCCATGGTACTTAACCATAATTGTACTATGGGACCTATTAAGCCAAATAGTTATTCTTCATTTCAGATTAAGGAGTGAATTGCAATAATATTTATTGCATAATGGCTCACCGTAGGCTCGCATGTCCAACATAAATCACATGGAGGAGCTCCAGTGAGGGTTGAATCACCTTTGATTCACCTTCTCCCCGTTGTGGATAGATAGGATTCTCTTCCTATCACTAATGGTTGAACCATGACACGATTCAAAAGGATAAAAGTGCATGAAGTATTGAAATACAAAAGGGTGGAGGAGATATTTTAAACAAGGCTTCCCGAGTACCTCCCTTTTACCTAGGGTTTTTTTATCATATTGACGTTTGACTGGCATCGACTCTTGATTTGCATGAAGGACCAAGGTAAGCGAAGAATTCACAAGAATGAATCAACGTAAGAAGGCATTTCTATCAATCAGGAAAATGTGGCAAAACTGGGAAAAAAAGCATGGGACAGACCGATCTAAGCAGGGAGCGAGGAGTTGACCTAGGTTAACTAGGGTCACTCCTTGATTTGTCCACAAAATACTAAAAGAAAAATAGAAAAAATTGAAAGAAAAGGAAAATAAAATAGTAAATGATTTTATTTATTTTTTCTCAAAACATGATGTTGTTTCTTCTTTTATGTACTATTTTATGTTTCTTTATTTATTTATATTGGCCTATTTATTGTATATTAATTTTTACAAATGTATTTATAAGTATAAATACCTATATACTATATATTTGTTTTTTATTTTGTATTTTAGATTTTATTATTTTATGTACAAAATTTACATAATTATAGTATAGTTGATTATTTATTAACATGTTTTTATTTTATTATTCTATCTTATTTTTGCATATTAAATAAACATGGGAATGAATAACATAGGTAAACTATACGTTATAATTTATTACATTATTTATTTTAATGAAATTTTAATGATTTCTTTTGTGTTTGTGATTTCAGTATAATTCCAATAATATTTACAAGTAATTAGGAATATAAAAAGAGTAAAAATACAAAGAATGCATTAAATGAATAAAACTATATAAGTGCAGACTACAATGTGATCCGAAAAGCAAACTTTTGTACCTTAACTCTAATTTTAATAAAACACCTTCATTAAATAGATAACTTAATTTAGAGATAAAACTGAGATTGGTCAATTTTGAGTTCATGTAGAGAACATATTAATCTATGGATTTATGTTTACTCCATTTTCATATGTGTTTCCCAGTCACATGTACCTTATTCTTGTGTGCAAGTGAGTTGTATTTTTGTATACATGCTTGTGTAAAAAAATGTATTTAAGTATCTTTATTTGAAGTGTATAAGAGTGTGTATAAACTAGTGCAAGTTTCAGCTATATCTGTAATGTATCAGGCACCAAGGGTTTCTAGGTGACATTGTTATTTTGTCTGTATTTATTTGTCTTTATCTCTGTGTACATTATTCCTTATCGACCAATTCAATACTGACTTAGTCTCGGGGTATAGGATATTTCCATATTTACAATACTTGCTTTATTTTTCCTTCATTCATTTATTTTGTGTTTAAATACTTGTATTTATGCACTATTTACAAAAAATGGTCAGAGTGTTAATGTATACAAGTTAGGTATATATGGCCATGTTTTTTTAAAAAATAAAGGAATACGGATAAATGAATGTGTATTCATAAGATAGTTATATGTCTAATGATGAAGGTGGGTAGTGGGGGAAGAAGCTTCGAGAAAGTCTAGAGGAACCAGTCGATGCAAGGTCATCGAAAGTGGATTTAAGGAATGGAGAGGAGTTCGAAACTCTGATCAATGGATCCTCATGGGTGCATGCATATGTTATTAGATATCTGAAGCAACGGAGAATGATAATGAGGCATAATGGAGGGCTTGAGAAGGTGATCATAGTGGAGCAGTAAGTGGTTTCACCTTTTGTGCAAGGAGGAGAAAGGATATGAGTGGGGGAGTTTTGAGAAGACATCAACGGAGTCAGATGTATGTGCAAAGATGAGTAAAGGAAAATGAAGGTCATGGTGTACCCAATTGAAGGAGAAGGTATGTGTGTGCGTACAGAATTAATTGGGAGAAAATACGAAGGTGGTGACACTAACATTTACATGAAAATGAAGAAGATGGTTGAGGCTCCAGAAGAATTAGAGGTTGTCTCTTCACAAGTTCTGTTGGGCTTGAAGCTCGAGCATCACCTTCAAATTGGTGGTGACGTGGCCAAAGAGGATGTGGATCTCGTTGGAGGTCTTTTCCATCAAGGCTTCACTCACTACTTTCTCTCTCTCTCTCTCTCATAGGAAGAAGGTGGCGGTCATGGGAGATTCCATCGTACATGCAAATAATTGGAGAAATGAGGGGGGATCGAGTTTTTTTCAAAGAATGTATAGGTAGAGGAGGTGGTTCCAACCACCTCCAGTTACCACACGTGACAGGATGTTGATGACGAAGACTATGGTGTGAAAAGGGGTCATTTGAGGAATAAGATGGTACTAGAGACATGGACCGAAGACACATGGGTTAACTAGTATAAAATGGAGAAGTTGCTTTGACAAAGAGAGGCATCTCTTCAGGGAGCTACGGTTGGGGTTGATGATAGAAGAGCATTGTTGGATAATGATCCAACAACTCTGATGAAGAAGTGGGCTAGCATGGACTACCTGATCTTTTGATCAAGAAACTCCTAGCGAGGCTGGTTTGAAGTGCTTGAGACCGTCTGATCTGATTGATTGGAAACTGAGATAAGAAGCAGCTCCAAAAAAAGCCGACCATGTGGAAGGCTGTAATTGAGCCACATGGCCCAATATGAAGAATGGATAAATGAATTAATCTATGTAAAATAGAAATAAGATGTTAAATAAAGTCATATAAAAAGTGTTATAAATGAAATTTGTGTAATTCTTCAAGCTCTATAACTTTCATAAAGGACCCCAAATCAAAATGCATCATATACATACGTGGTATTTTTGTGAGTTTTTAAGCAATAAAAACTTCTTTTATTTGTTTTGTTATTTTTGTAGTTTTTTTAGAATAATAAACAATAAATAATATATTATTTCTAATATTAACTACCTTTTATGGGATTTTAATAATGAGAAATAGAAAAGATAGAAGGGACTTTAATTACATATATAAATACTTTATTTATACATGATAATTGGCCTTAACTATTTCCAAGGTGATCAAAGTTAATTTCAAATAATTAAATAATAAGTTAATTTATTAGTTGAAGATAAAGGGCTAATTAATAAGAATAATGCTAATGAATTTGAGATTTGACACCTTCCTAAACTTTGCTCGTCCTTGAGCAAATAAAGAATGAATAAGTAAGTTGAATCCTTGATTATACATGTGAGACACAAGGCTTGACATCCAAGACATGATTTTCATGTTACTCATAAAAATAATTTTACCTAACTCTTACTTTAAAGGAACTCAACTTCTATAGCTATCAGACTCTCTATGTACATTGATATTTATTCTTGATTACATATACAAGTGTATAATCTAGGCTTACCCTAAGGTTCCAGTCTGAAAGATCATCCTTAGGACCCAATCCTCAACTTTAGGAAATAACAGAGTCTCACTTCATTCCACTACTTCTTTAATTGTCATATTGAAAATGTGAGATGGGATGGTCAAGTACAAAGGATTTAGGTTTGTGTTATTTCTTTTCACCTCCCAAAGGAATAGGGGTCACTCGAGTGCCTTATTAACACACACACTTGTATTTTTGGTGTTGATTAGTATGTTCATCAAGAATTCCGAGTCATATGCACTTATTTTTCTGGGATATGTCGGGGTGTGTCTCTATTGATTATATATTATACCTTTGACATGTAGACTTATATCTCTTAGAATGTAGATCCATTTTATTGTACTTGCCAAACTCACAAGGCCTAGTAGATTTGGTCTTGAAAATGTTGAGGGTCCTCGCCAGTCATGTAAGCTCCTTGTATTCAAAATGTTTGAGCTCGTATCTTTACGATATATTTTTTATTTTATCTTTTCTTGTCTTTTCTTTTTGCTAGCTTCACTACCTTCACCAAGTTGGCACATACTGATCAACAATTTTATGGGTTTACACACACTAACACCTAGGATTTTGTGAATAAAGTATTTAACATTGGTCACATAATGGCTTATATGTTGACACTCATGTTTCATGAAGTAGTACTTAATCTTATTCTATCCTCAAGCACCGTCAAATTGATTCCCAACTCAAACCTATCATCGTAGTTCCTGAGGCGAAACATTGATTCATCACAATGACTTTGCAATCATACATGTGTAGTCTTGGTAATATTCTTTTTTAGAATACAGATTCTACATGCAATATAACTTGTTTATATTTCAAACTAGGGAGTTTAAGTTATGTTCTAAGACCCTAATGAACAATAATAATTAATCTCTAAGTTAAGTATCACTCTAAATCAAACATCCTTAACTACATAAGTCTTGTGTGATGTGAAAGTGTTAGGGATAAAACCACTTATTAATTAATGTAATTTGTTTTTTTTCCGAATTTTGTACCTACCTACAAAATAATATGTCAAAAATCAGTTGTACCCATTTTCAAATAACATGTAAAATATTTTTACAATACCATGACACATATGTATAGATTTTAAAAATATTTTGCAAATCATTTTAAAATTAGTTTCAAAGTCTCATACCCTTAGCCCACAATATAATATAAAAATACTTTAAAGCACGATGTTTGGAAAAAAAGTAGATATGAATATTATATGAAATATATACATACACCTCCAATACAAACTGTAGGCTATGTCTCATGGTACAAAGTGAAATGAAGAACATATCTCGTACTAAGTATGGAAAAGAAAACTATAATAGAATCGAAACATGCACTACCCCCTATACTTATGTTTTAGAAGGCCTAAGTGTAAGAAGAAAATAAAGAAGATAGGGCACCAAAATAATAAAAGAACATGAATAATATAAAAATAGGATCTCACCCCTGCTATAAGTATGATTTAAATAGCCTAAGGACAAAGAAAGAACCTAAAGAAGATGGAACTGAGAAACACATGAGAATAGAAAGAATCAAGTTAATTGAGTAAGGTTAGAAAGTAATGAATAGTGATTTCATCATATTGAATTTGTTCTGAACTAAATCTTTTGTTGCAATCGTCAAATGGAGCTGGTATGAGTGGCATAAGAATTCTTACTCCGCATAAAGTAAATTTGTTTCATCTGGACCATTTGTTCATTTGATTCAATGAAATATTTCAACAATTGTCCATTAACCAAGAAAGAACATACACCATCTTTGACATCATATATATCTATACCGTCATTAGTGTGCACTTCTCTCACTATATAAGGATTCATCAGGCAAATAGAATGGCTTGCCATTAACCATTTAGAATGGGGAAGTACTGAGTGGTGTCTTTTAAGCTATCCTGTGGGCCCACAAAAGTTGATCTAACAAATGAGAACAATTATTCATATTAGGATAAACTAACTTCTGAAGTATACTATTAACTTCCCTATAGGAAATCTCTGCCATACCATTTGACTGTAGGTGGGAAGGACTACGATCCCCACAATCAATCACGTAGCCCATAGCCAAACATTTCATCTCACGATTTACAAAGTGACTACCACCATCGGAAATGAGAACCTTGGGAACCATGAACCGAAAAATATGCGATCTTTTATAAATTTACAGATAGTCTTATTGTCTATGGTTCAGGTTGGGATGGACTCTACCCATTTAGATAAGTAATCAACCGTAAGCAAAATATTCTCATGTTCATTACTATTAGAAAATGGATCCATAAAATCAATACCTCATGCATAAAAAACATCACAAAAATCACTGGTTGCATAGGCAACTCGTCTCTAAATCCAACTGTCTCCCATTCTTTGACAAATCGGGTACGAGCTAATAAAATCATATGCATCCTAAAATAAGGTCGGCCAGTAAAATTTGCTCTTGGGCACTTTGTGAGTGGTTCTCTTTTCCAAATGGTGTCCTCCTACTTATAAGAATGAGAAAACACTATGGTATTCCTCCTGAGTAATACACATTCTCCAAACACAATCAGACCTTTCAAAGAACAAGAATAGATCCTCACAATGGTACTTCCTCGATTCTGACTTCAGTCGATCAATAGGGTTCTTAGTCCAATCTTGGGGGACTTTCCTAGAGAAAACTTAATTCATTATGTTGGCATACAAAGGGAGTGAGTCAATAACACAATTTAACTCATCTGGAAAATTCTTTATTATAGGTTCTGAATTAGGGGAATCCCTAAACTCAAAATACGAGATAGATGGCTAGTCACAATATTCGAACTCCAAGTTTATCCTTAATCTACAAATCAAACTCCCGGTGTAATAAAATCAACCTAAGAAGATAGACCTTCACGTACTTCTTTCCCTTTAGGTATCAGATTACTATGTGATTAGTGTAAACAATCACCTTGGACCCTGAAAATGTAAGACCTGAACTTCTTTAAGACCTAGACTACTCTGAGCATTTTCTTTTTAGTTGTTATACAACTTTTTTGTGTTGGATTTAATATGTTACTCACTTAGTAAAGTGCAAATGAAATCTCGTCTCATGTATGTCCTAACACAACTCCTACAGTAAAACCTAATACATCATTCATGATCTCAAAGGGAAGAGACCGGTTAGGAGATTTAAGACAAGCGTATCGATAATCATCATTTTCAAGAGCTTAAAGTTCTCAAGGTAACTATGATCAATAATGAACTACATGTCTCTTCCTAGGAGATCAGTTAATGATTGGGTAATCTTTGAAATGCCTTTAATAAATCTCCTACAAAATCCAACATGCCTTAAGAATAAACGTATTGACTCCATGTTATTTGGTGGATCAAGTTTCTTGATCACATCCACCTTCATAGGGTCAAACTCCATTCACTTTTTGGAGATGAGATCCCTAACATGATAAACTCTAGAACCATAAAATGACTTTTTTCTTGGGAGAACACCATATTGACCCCAACTAGCCCTTTCCAGAACTCGGTCCAAATGTTCAAGATATGTATAAAAAAATATTCATGTATCGATAAATCATCCATGAATACCTCTAGGAATTCTCCCGCCATGTCAGCAAATACATCAATCATGCATTGCTAAAAAGTATTGGGGGCATTAAAATGGCTAAAAGGCATACACTTGAATTCATATGTGTCAAATGGACTTGTGAATTTGGACTTTTCATATTCATTAGGATCTATGGCTACTTGATTGTAGACAGATTACTAATCAAGAAAACAGAAGAACTCTTTCTCTACTAGTCTCTCCTAAATTTTATCAACAACGGGCAGAGGAGAGTGATCTTTCTTGGTCACGGTTATCAAACAGCTATAATGGATACAAACACACCATGATGTGGGTACTCATATCATAATATCTTCTCCCTCCTCGTTAGTGACCATCTAGATTCCCGATTTCTTTGGGACAACATGCAATGGGCCACCCACTTGGAGTCTGAGATGGGATATATGAAACATGCTCCACACCACTTTCTAATCTCTTTCTTAATCATTTCTCTTAGATTTGGATTCAATATCCTCTGGAATTCACGAGAAGGACTAGCATTTTCCTTAATATAAATATGATGCGAACAAAGAGCAGGAATAGTCTCAACAAGATCTGATAATCCAACCTTCAGACTTGTGCTTCTTCTCTTAGACATCAATAAACCTAAACTCTTGTTCTACAATCATCCTAGAGCTAATGATGACATGATATCTATTCTCATGTCTCTTAAGTAAGGAATATTTTAGTGTAGGAGGTAATGTCTTCAACTCTAGCATGGATGTACCATCTAACAGATCAAGCTTCACCATATCTGAATCTGGTTCTGTATTTTATGAAGGTGGTCTTGGCTATACTATGCTTACCACCTACTATACTATGTCTTGAGTCAGATCACTAAAAATCATCAGTAAATCGACCAAAGTCATGTTCAATTCAACAATCTCAACCTTTGACTACTCCGTAAGAGATGGAAATGACAAGACTAAAGAGACTTATGAATTGTCAAAGGAGTAGCGGGATGCGTCGATCTAGAAACTCGGCAACACCTAGAAAACTACAACACGTACATTGTCCTCTCTAGATGAGAGGGTATCACAAAGTACTACTATGGCCTGTATCTATGGCCTAACTATGCCCATCTTCTACAATCTGCCTCATAAGAAGAGTAATCTACTCTAGTCTCTCAATCATGTCTCTGCCACCTTATCTACTGCCTTTCGAGTTCCACTCCTCTACCTGAAGAGAGAAACTTCATTATCTAGTCTGATAATCAAATGAAGCTTTAGCAAGGACTTACAAGAAAACTAGAGTAAGTCCCTTGATTTTCTAAGAGGCTCTGGATCTAGTCTTTCATACAAAACTAGAGGTTGGAGGTGAATAGATGAACCATGGTTCAAAAAGTGTGTGCAAATGCAGTGTCATCGATATGCTCATCACTTAGAGTGCATCCATATCTCTTTTCTTTATTGGAAGTTGTTGATTTTTGATACAATAGGTAGTGACGACTGTTAGGATGTGTGCCTTTGTGTGGTTGTTCAATTTCTTATTTCTTACCCTTGTAAGTGTGCATCTTACCTTAAGGTATTTTTGGAAGGAAAGATTATTCACCACATATGTGTCAAATGACATCTTCACCAATATGTTTTCATTTTAAAACCATTCCATTATGGATCATCTTTAAGAATCTTTTTGATGACTCACTTTCCTATCGAAAGAGAACATGGGAAAGGGATCGAAACTTTAAAAGAAAATTAAGATGAATAATCAAAACAGAAACATGCTTCATTTTATTGTTTTACATAGAGTTCTTCATCCATGAATCTACATTACATAATGATGCGGCTCAGATCCAATTGCGGTTAAGTGATTGCGTTGTTGGTGTAGAGAACCACAAAGAGATCCGAGTTACATTAAATAAAAATCGGTTTTAAATTAGGAGAGAGAGAAAGTGATGTGAATTAATATGCTTCTCTCCTATTTTAAACCTTACACTTTTTTATTCATCCAGGTAAGTGTGCCTGGGTCGAACTCAAGGAGGAAGAATAGAGATACTTTGATTTTTGAGTGAAAATATATTTTTGTGATTTTTTATCTCTTCTCAAAGTGAGCAAGAAAACTCGATGCATTTTTTTATGGATTTTTTATTTCTAAGTTTTTATTTGATTTTATATTTTTTTTCGATTTTTATTTATTTTTTAAAGTGATATTTTTTAAACAATTTACCTACAATATAATATATGAGAAATAGATGAAATATAGGTGATATTATATAATAGGTAAATCGATGGAGTAACGAACTCGAAGAAGACTCGAAATAAAGTCAAAATGAAGACGATATTTGACGAATCAAAACAGGACTGTAAAGCGATAAAAACACTCAACAAATACTGAAAAACCTCGCTAGGGTAGTTGCATAACTACCCTAGAAATATCGTTGAAAAAGTGTTCAAAGTCCCCCTACAACTCAGGGGTAGAAGTGCAAGAAAAGTATAAAGTGTTCTGCAATTAGGTCCTCTGTCAGGGACTAAATCGTGAAGAACATATGAATTACTACATTTAGGTCCCCGCATGGGGACCTAAATGCAATATCTGGAAAGCTTGGAGGCGCACTGAAATTCTGGAGATCCTCTGGACTTAGTATGAAAATTCTCCACCCCTTTAGATTGACGGTCATTATAACGTCTTAAGCGATCTGGGCCGTCCAAGTGTGCCGCGTCACACACCTGTAGTGTCTAGCTGTTTTCGAGATGTTCTTCTGTTCTGTGCGGCTGACGAAGATGGCTTCATCTTCGACTTTTCACCGACGACTGCGATGACCTGGGGCCTCTGGTGGGGCCAGAGGGGTAGCTCCTCCACCCCTCGAGCTCTCCCACTGTGGTGCACGGCCGGAGGTGGCGGAGAGAAGTAGCGGAAGGCGGAAGAAGATGGTTGCTCCGATGATCTGCTCCTGGAGCTAAGTTTGTTGCTCCCTATTTGATGACGATTTACGTGAAGATGAAAGGCTCCAGATGATGTGAAATTGCTCCAGATCATTGTTGGATCTGCAAAGATGAAAGATATATGCTTGATTTGTGAAGAAATCGGCCAACGAGTTAAGAATTGCAAGATCCAAATAGCGTTTCCAGACTTGATGAAATGTGCGTGAGAAGGGTAGTAAGAATTGAGATGCAATTTAATTTGATTTTGATGTGAATTAAAGTGGTTCTAAGATGTGGCGTCTAAGAGGGATGATTAAACATCCTAATGATGTTTTTAGCTATACTAATCAGAGCACGAGGATCAAGAAATAAAATGGCTAAAGATGGAGGAATACATGTGGTCGCAGGGTGTATAACCACTGCTGGTCATCGCTCGACGGGTCGGCATCCCGGAGCTCCATGCGTGCACGACAACGATGCAAGGCGACGTTCAATGCCTTGGAACCTCCTCTGATCACCCTCCTTCCACGCAGGCTAAAAACGAGGAGTAGTCACCTCCTTGGATGTCTGTAATCGAGGGAGGAAGTTGGTGCTTGGCCATTGGAATTGGGATTCTAGGTAGTTAGGGGAGAGTTAGTTTTAATGGCGCCAAGTTCATGAATATTTATAGATGCATTACTTGGGATTCAAGGATAATTTAAGGGCTGGCGAGTAGGAGGGTTGTTAAGAGATTAGGATGGAGGAATTGGATTGATCGAAATAGTTATGAGGTGCGGGAAAATTAGATGAAAACAGTCGGTTCAAACAGAAGTTGCACCTGCTTCTTGGAGAAGAAGCACTAGGTGTTGACACGTGTCAACACCTGGTTGGCCAGAGTGTAAAATATAGCATAAATTATATGATAAATACTAAATAGTGTTATTTTAAATAAGTGTAAAAAAAATTTAAATAATTAAATTCTCTAAATTATTGAATAATTAAATTCCGTAAACAATAAATATTATGCGAATTATGAATATTATATCAATACTTATGTATAAATAATAGGTTTTGGATTTTTAATTCAATAAATATATAATTAAATATTAATTTTGTATTTTCTTAATTATTAGAATAATAAATAAAGTCTATGTGAATTTTTAGGGATTTTAATAAATTAATTTAGATATACTAATAAATATATGTAGAAGTTAAATAGTTCATTTTTATCTATAAATTAGGGTTTTCGATTTTATTAAAATAATAAATAATCTTTAAAAATTATGAAATAAATCAAGTTAAAATTTATAAAATCAATAAAATTATAAGTAATGTGTTCTAAATAAAATAAATAGCCCAGAAATCCCTCTGTCACTTGGTCCCAAAACCGACTTTTTGCAAAAAGACATCGAATTCAATGAAACCACCTCTATTAATAAAAGCGTATTACTTTATGAACTTTAAAGTGAATAGAGTGAAATTGGACTTCGTATGAGGAAGTTATGAGGTTTGGAAGTTGAAGATTTGACGATTTAAAAGTTGGATTTCTTGGCATATATAAAATATAATATTTTTAACTTATTTTTATATTTTTATATACATTTTTAGAAATAATTAGGAAAAGGGTTTGGTGAAAAATATGTACATATGAATTAATTAAAAATCAATGAAGATTTGGTATTTGTTGATAAATAGTAAAGAATGTGTGGAATGTGTCTTAAATTATTTTTATGATTTTCTTTCCTTATCTCCCCCTACTTATTGGTTTGTCGACCAATCCATGCTGACTTGGTCTCAGGAGTTAGGTTATATAAATATATCTTGCAGCTATATTTATATTATCTGGGTCATATTGTACATATATACATATCTACAATCTGCCTTATTTTCTTTTCTTTATTCTTTATTTATTTACTTGTTTTTGCTGCGTAAAAGTGCATTCTTATACATGAATGATGTTTTAATAAAAGATGGGAATTAATGCATATTGTCATGTATTTGGTAAGGGTTTTAAGACAAATTGCAACAGAAATGTTAATGAATCATGGATTCATCAACCCCTTATACTCAAACTTTGTTAGTCCCTTAGCAAACACTTATTTGAAAAATATGGGAAAAATAAAGAAAGTTAGAATGAATTTATTTTCCTAAACCAATTCGTGAGAACAAATAAAGGACAAAACCCGATCGGGCCTGAAACAAGCATTTTGTCGGAGCCTTAACTAGGATAAGGATTTTATCCTCAAAAGTCCTCAAGTTCCACAAATCCTTATTTAAGATCACCTCATCAGCAAGTTCAAACTCACTTATTCATATAGCAAACTCTATCATCCTTGAAGTCAATTTGTACAATGTGTGAATTGATTTAGCTCTTCCTGCTTAAAGAAGTGAAGGAACCGTCTATCCCAGATATACACTTCCATTGCTTCCTCATCAATCTACTCTTTCCTCGAGGAGGGAGGTATTCCCTTCCGAGGTAAGTTCTTGCTATGTCCACAATAAAATATAGATAGAATAGTAGAAGAATGAGAAAATAAGCGGAGTGCGACCAGTGTAGATGCATCTCCTTGTGAAGCTCAACCGGTGTAGCTAAGATTCCACTAAGATGTGCAGGCATTTTTGGTGGAAGCTTGTACCATTGTGGTCGTATTTGTATTTGGTGGCTTCTTCTTTGATTTGGCTTTGTAATTTTCTTGCACTGCACGGATATAGCATCTTTTGTTCCGTCCCTTTTTTGAGGTCTTAGAAAAATTGTGTCAGCAGATCCTTTCCTCAACCGAAGCGACTATTGCAATCCTAATCTCTCCCATCTTTAGACGTCAATGCTACAAAGACAAGGACAGAAACATACTACCAAGTTGTACTGCCCTTCGCAACTTCATACAAGTCGAGCTAAGTATAATGTGCATGTGTCCAAGATTGGTTCACTGGTGCAGAGTTGTACATATGACACCAAATGGTCTACTTAAGCACATATGAATTGATTCCCCAAATATGGTCTTATGGAACCCAAAGATTTTAAGTTAAAGACCTGAAGAGTATAAATTCTAGTTCCTAACTTAGGCTTTTTACAATGACAGTTAAAGGTCATAATCAAGCCCCATCCTTTAGACTATTCCCAATCTTTAGTTCTAGAAATCAACCTTATTCTGAAAAATGGAATGAAAATGCAACCATGTTTTTGTGAAGTAAATTTTCTGAATTTTACTCATTTTTGTGGATTTTAAAGCTTTTGTAATTTTTATGAATTTTAGGACTTTATATATTTTTTTATGGATTTTTCAATTTTTATAAACAAGCATATGTATAAGTCTTTTACAAGATAAATTACCCATATTTTATTTGGATTAAATAACTAATGTATTTAACCAATTTTATATACAAAGAATTTTACAAGGATTAAGTTATTTTTACACATATTTTAATAGTTAGGATTTTAAATAGATATTATACATATTAAACACATATTTTTCATACATATTTTAAATTAAGAGTTTTAGATAAAGATTTTGAACATATTTTACTTATTTACAAGGATTTTATAAATAATAGATAGATAAATACATACATAGGTGGATTTTAAATTAACCCTCACCCACTTTTTATGGATTTTATAGATATAAAAAGTACATAAAAATACGAGTTATGGACAAAAGTATATATACATCATATACGCGCCCTCATACTTAGCTTGTGCTATGTCCTCATAATGTCAAAAGAGAAAAGGAGGACATAACTCGTGCTAAATAAAAGTGGGTGAAAACGAATAAGTAAAGAAGTCAGTCAACCACCCTATACTTACGATCTGGTCATCGTAAGTATAGTAGAAGACACAAATGAGGTGACCGAGGGAAAAGAATATACAACGAAGGCACAAGAGAAATATATACGAACGAGATCAGTGAAATCACTCGGCCCCCCCTATACTTAGAATAAAGTATCCTAAGTATAGAAAAGAATGTGGCCAAAAATTGGAGATCATTGATTCGTGGTAAAGAAAGGACATACAAGAGAAAAGATAAAAAGAATAAACATAGAAAATGCTAATCACAGGGCAATCAGTCCCCCCTATACTAAGGATCCGGTATCCTAAGCATAAAAGACGAGCAAAAAATGGGGACGATTGTGGTCTACGAAGAATGTACAAGCGGTGGTGTACTCTAGAAAAATGAATGGCGCAAGGGTCTCTGCACAGGATGAAATGAAGTGAAAAAGTAGTCATACATCCTATCCAAAGTAGATCACCTCAACATGGCCAGATGATCAATAGTCTCCATGAAGTGCTTCAATATCTGCCCATTCACTACGAACGGCTCTGCACCAGGTGACACATATGATGTAGTTATGCTTCCATTGTCGTGCACCATTCTGACTATGTAAGGTCCTTCCCACTTGATCTTCAATTTGCCAGGAAAAATTCTCGATCGTGCATTGAACAACCATACTTTCTGCCCAGAGACAAAGATCTTGTGCCGAATATGTCTATCATGCCATCTCTTCACTTTGTCCTTATAAATGAGTGTGTTCTCGTATGCCTGATTTCGAATCTCTACTAGCTCATTCAGATCCATCTTCCTCTTGGCTCATACTCTCTCCATATCAAGTGAAATCTGTCTGATAGCCCATTAAGATTTGTGCATGATCTCTACGGGCAAATGGCATGGCTTCCCATAAACCAGTCTGAAGGGTGAAGTACCTAAGGGAGTCTTGTATGTAGTACGATAAGCCCAAAGAACTTGGTCTAGAAGCTGTGACCAGTTCTTCCTATCCGGTCGTACTAATTTCTAAAGAATGTATTTCACCTCCATATTTGAAACTTCAGCCATGTCGTTCGTCTGTGGGTGGTAAGGAGAAGCTACTCTGTGATCAATGCCATAATTCTTCACTAGCTTTTTAACCTCCTTATTAATGAAATGGCTACCCCCATCTGAAATAAGAATATGTGGAATACCGAACCGTGAAATAATACGTTCCCTCAGGAACTTGCACACTATCCTACTATCAACAGTTCCTGCGGGTATAGCCTCCACCCATCTACTAACATAATTTACAACGAGAAAAATGTACTCAAAGCCACTGCTGGAAGGAAACGACCCCATAAAATCTATGCCCCATGCATCAAAGATCTCGCAAATAATAACATGCCGCATAGGCATCACATCTCTAGCACTGACTGTCCCTACTGCTCTTTGACAATCTGGGCAACTCTTCACGAATGTACAAGCATCTCTAGTAAGAGTTGGCTGCCAAAATCCACTCCGCAGTACCTTCTGCGCTGTCCTCTTCCCTGAATGATGTCCCCCTGCCTCTAAGGAATGGCACAGAGTAAGGACACTAATGTATTCCTATTGAGGAATACATCGCCTATAAACACAATCCGGTCCCTCACGAAAAAGAACCGCATCCTCCCAATGGTAGTATCGTGCCTTGGAAAGTAGCCTGTCTACTCGGTCCCTCGGCCAACCCCGTGGACTCCTCTGTGTATCCAGAAAGTTCACTATATCTGCATACCATGGAAGCTCAGTAACTGCAAAGATACTCTCGTCTAGAAATCTCTCTACGATCTCTGGTGTATACTCATCTGAAGGATGCTCTATCTGTAAGCGGGAGAGGTGATCAACTACCACGTTCTTTACCCCAGGTTTATCTCTAATATCCAAGTCAAACTCCTAAAGTAAAAGAATCCATCTAAGAAGGCTTGCCTTGGCATCCTTCTTCTCCATCAAAAATCTGATAGCTGAATGATCTGTGTAAACTGTAATCTTAGAGCCAAGAAGATATGATCTGAATTTGTCCAATGCAAACACCATTGCCAACATCTCTTTCTCATTCACTGTGTAATTGTGATGTGCGTCATCTAATGTACGGCTGGCATAGTGGATAGCAACAGGAAGTCCATTCCTCCTCTGTCCTAATACAACCCCGACCGTAAAATCTGATGCATACGTCATGATCTCAAAAGAAAGAGACCAATCAGGTGGCCGTAGGATATGAGCATTAGTAATCATCTCATTCAGTGTAAGAAAGGCATGAAGACATTTGTCATCTAACAAAAACTCGATTTCTTTGCCTAATAACTCAGTCAACGGTCGGGCAATCTTGGAAAAATCCTGAATGAATCATCTGTAAAAGCCAACGTGCCCTAGAAAAGACTGTAGCTGCTTGATGTTGGATGGTGGCTCGAGACGCTAGATGACATCCACCTTGACAGGATCAACCTCCATGCCTCGCCTGGAGATGACATGTCCCAACACGAACCCGTCTGTAACTATAAAATGGCTCTTTTCCCACAACAAAACAAGATCTACCTCACAACACTTTTGTAAAACCTAGTCTAGGTGCGCTAAACAATCATCAAAGGACTCACCATAGACCAAAAAGTCATCCATAAAGACCTCTAGAAAATCACCAACCATGTCTGCAAAAATGGCAAGCATACACCTCTGGAAAATAGCAGGGGCATTACACAATCCAAAGGGCATTCTTCTAAAAGCGTGCATGCCAAAAGGACATGTGAAGTCAGTCTTCTCCTGGTCTTTAGGAGCAATAGTGACCTGGTTGTATCTAGAGTAACCGTCAAGGAAACAGAAGTACTCCTTCCCTGCCAACCTCTCTATGACCTGGTCTATAAAAGGCAAAGGGAAGTGGTCCTTCTTCGTCGCAGCATTCAACTTCCTGTAATCAATGCATACACGCCACGATGTCGTTACTCTCTTTGGAATCTCCTCTCCACTCTCATTCTTAACCATCTGAATTCCCAACTTCTTCGGGACAACATGTAATGGGATAACCCATTCAGAGTTAAGGATGAGATAAATAAACCATGCATCAGACCATTTCGTGATCTCTTTCTTGACAACATCTCGTAAAACCGAATTCGGCCTGCGTTGAAACTCTCTAGAAGGTCTGCTATCATGATCGAGATAGATATGATGAGAACACAAAGCAGGATTTTTCCCTCAGAGATCGGATACGGTCCACCCAATAACCGTGTGGTTTCTTTCAAGAATCTCCATCAAATGAGATTCTTACTCTTCGGTCAAAGATGAGCTGATAATGACCGGAAACTGACGATGTGGACCCGCAAGAAAAGCATATTTCATGTTTGGTGGTAATGTCTTCAGCTCTAGTAAGGTAGAAACTGGCTCTGTTGTAACCTCATCTGTATGTGTAATGGGATCTGTGCTGGTGGTAGAAGTGTCTGCAGTATGGTTATCCACCATCTCAATATGCTCAAGAGTCGGACTACAGAAGATGTCTAAAACATCATCCGACTCACTACTGTGCGCATCTTCAGTGTGACTAGAGGAAAAAAACTCAGCTAAATGAAAACTGAGTCTCCAAATCATCTGAAGTGGAGGAATCATGTAATGTCTCTCAAATCATCAGGTGTCTGCTCTGTCTGCTCATCATCGTCCATGCTAAAATATAATGTACCATCAGAAAAACTACCAACTGTAGTCTCAGACCCCTCCTCTACAAGAAATTCACATGCCTCTACTCTATACCTCTCAAGGTCGTCAAGGCGAACCTCATCCATGCAATCACATGTGGCTAAAGAACTCAAGATATGTGAACTAGCTGTAGATGTGGCACTGGATGTGAGTGACTCTCTCGCCATCTCTATATGTACCTTCTCACCCTCTGCGTGAAAAGATACCTTCCCTGTATCATAATCGAAGATAGCCTTCACGGTCTCCAAGAAAGGCCTCCCAAGAATGATTGGGGTAAGGTGCAACTGTGTAGGGCAATCCATGTCCAGGACAGTAAAGTCCACTAGGAACTGTAGGCCTTGCACAGTCACGATAACGTTCCTCAATATGCCCGTAGGTCTCTTTACAAATCTATCAACAAACTGAAGGATCGCGCAGGATTTGTAAAGAGGACCTAACTCGAGCTTGTCGAGTAAACAAGGTGGTGTTAAATTGATCGAGGAACTGTTATCTAATAGAGTATGATCGAATGCAGCATGAGAAATCTCGCATCTGATGTAATGTGCTCCTGAATCCTTTTTCTTCTTAGGCAATCTGTTTTGTATAGCGCAGGATGTGGCCTCGGTCAAAACATGCTACTCGGTACGTGATCTCTTCTTCCTACATGTGGTACATCTATTCCTCAACTGATCCTTGAGCGTAGGAAAGTGATTCAAGGCATCGTGAAGTGGAATCTTAAAAAAGTTTCAAAAGTCGCTCAGTCTCTGGAGTAACATCATTCTTTTTGGTCTTTTTCTTTCCTTTTCCATACAAAGCATCAGGGAAAGGAACAATCTCAAGTATGACAAAATCAACCTTTTTATTCATATCATTAGTGGAATCAACGTGTACATCAAGAGTCTCAGAAGTATGTACAAAACTCTCAAAAACTGGGAAGGAAACATGATCATCGAGAGAATCTGCATCATCGGGCATGATATCATCGTATGTCTTGCCTATGTCCATGTCAACTGTCTCGGCATCATTCCCCTCTCTCTAATCATCAAGCTGGACATCATGGTGGTCCTCATCATAATGGTGGTCCTCCTCCTCAGCATTAGAATGTGTAAGATCATCATGGATAGTCTCTTGCTCCTCATCATGTGCTCTCTCCTATAATCTATCAGGTGATCATGGTGATCTACCCCTCCTGAGATGAATGAAGTTGGATAAAAAATCAGGAAAAGAGATCGTACCTGTAGTGGTGGTGTCTACCTGATTAGAATGCCTCCTCTTGTTGTTCAGATTCATCTAAGTGTGCATGGGTCGAACTCAAGGAGGCAGAATAGAGATACTTTGATTTTTGAGTGAAAATATATTTTTCTGATTTTTTATCTCTTCTCAAAGTGAGCAAGAAAACTCGATGTCTTTTTTATGGATTTTTTATTTTTAAGTTTTATTTGATTTTATATATTTTTTAAATTTTATTTATTTTTCAAAGTGATAATTTTCAAAGAATTTACCTACAATATAATATGTGAGAAATAAATGAAATATAGGTGATATTATATAGTAGGTAAGTCGATCGAGTAACGAACTCGAAGACAACTCGAAATAAAGTCAAAATGAAGATGATATTCGGCGAATCAAAACACGACTGTAAAGAGACAAAAACACTCAACAAATACTGAAAAACTCGCTCGGGTATTTGCATAACTAGCCTAGAAAACGTGATGAAAAATATCGTTGAAAAAGTGTTCAAAGTCCCCCTACAACTCAGGGTAGAAGTGCAAGAAAAAGTATAAAGAATTCTGCTGTTAGGTCCTCTCTCAGGGATAAAATCGTGAAGAAAATATTATTTATTACATTTAGGTCCCTACGCAGGGACCTAAATGCAATATCTGGAAAGATTGGAGGCGTGCTGAAATTCTGGAGATCCTCTGGACTTAGTATGCAAATTCTCTACCCCTTCAGATTGAAACGATCTGGGCCGTCCAGGTGTGCCATGTGTCACACACCTATAGCGTCTGGCTGTTCTTGAGCCATTCTTCTGTTCTGTGCGGCTGACGAAGATGGCTTCTTCTTCGACTTTTCGCCGACGACTAGCGATGACCTGGGGCCTCCAGCGGGGCCAGAGGGGTGGATCCTCCACCCCTCGAGCTCGCCCCCTATTGTGCATGGCCAAAGGTGGCAGAGAGCGGTGATAGAAGGCGGAAGAAGATGGTTGTTCCGATGATCTTCTCCTAGAGCTATGTTTGTTGCTCCTTCTTTTATGACAATTTGCTTGAAGATGAAAGGTCCAGATGATGTGAAATTGCTCCAGATTGTTGTCGGATCTGCAAAGATGAAAGATACGTGCTCGATTTGCGAAGAGATCGGCCAAAGAGTTAAGAATTGCAAAATCCAAATAGCGTTTCCAGACTTGATAAAATGTGCGTGAGAAGGGTAGTAAGAATTGAGATGCAATTTGATTTGATTTTGAAATGAATTAAAGTGGTTCTAAGATGTGGTGTCTAAGAGGGATGATTAAGCATCCTAATGATGTATTTAGCAATACTAATCAGAGAACGAGGATCGAGAAATAAAATGGCTAAAGATGGAGGAATACCTGTGGTCGCTGGGTATATAACCACTGTTGGTCGTCGCTTGATGGGTCGGCTTCCCGGAGCTCCACGCATGCACAGCGGCGATGCAAGGTGACGTTCAATGCCTTGGAACCTTCTCCGATCACCCTCCTTCCACCAGTCCAAAGACGAGGAGCTGTCACCTCCTTGGATGGCCGGAATCGAGGGAGGAAGTTGGTGCTCAGCCACTTGAATTGGGATTCTATGTGGTTAGGGGAGAGTTAGCTTTAATGCTTCCAAGTTCATGGATATTTATAGATATATTACTTGGGCTTCAAGGCTAATCCAAGGGATGGCGAGTAGGAGGGTTGTTAAGAGATTAGGATGGAGGAATTGGATCGATCGAAATAGTTATTAGGTGCGTGGGAAAATTAGGTGAAAATGGTCGGTTCAAACAGAAGTTGCACCAGCCTTATGGAGAAGAAGCACCAGGTGCTGACACGTACGTGGGAAAATTAGGTGAAAACGGCCGGTTCAAACAGAAGTTGCACCAGCTTCATGGAGAAGAAGCACCAGGTGCTGACACGTGTCAGCACTTGGTTGGCCGGAGTGTAAAATATAGTATAAATCATATAATAAATACTAAATAGCATTATTTTAAATAAGTGTAAAAACAAAAATTGTAAATAATTAAATTCTCTAAATTATGGTATAATTAAATTCCGTAAATAATAAATATTATGCGAATTATGAATATTATATTAATACTTATGTATAAATAATAGGTTTTGGATTTGTAATTCAATAAATATACAATTAAATATTAATTTTTATTTTCTTAATTATTATAATAATAAATAAAGTCTGTGTGAATTTTTATGGATTTTAAAAAATTAATGTAGACATATTAATAAATATATGTAGAAGTTAAGTAGTTCATTTTTATCTATAAATTATGGTTTTGGATTTTATTAAAATAATAAATAAGCTCCAAAAATTATGAAATAAATGAAATTTAAATTACAAGATCATGAAAATAATTAAAAATTATAAAATCAATAAAATTGTAAATAATGTATTCTAAATAAAATAAATAACCCAGAAATCCATTTGTCATTAGATCACAAAACCGACTTTTTGCGAAGAGACTCTGAATTCAATGAAATACCTCTATTAATTAGAGAATATTATTTTATGAGCTTTAAAGGTGAGTAGAGTGAAATTGAAGTTCCTATGAGGAAGTTATGAGGTTCAGAAGTTAGAGATTTGACGATTTAAAAGTTGGATTGCTTAGCATATATAAAATATAATACTTTTAACATATTTTTATATTTATATATATATTTTGAAATAATTAGGTAAAAGGTTTGGTTAAAAATATGTACATATGAATTAATTAAAAATCAATGAAGATTTGACATTTGTTGATAAATAGTGAAGAATGTGTAGAATGTGTCTTAAATTATTTTTATGGTTTTCTTTCGTTATCTTCCCCAACTTATTGGTTTGTCGACCAATCCATGCTGACTTGGTCTCATGGGTTAGGTTATATAAATAAATTTTGCAACTATATTTATATTATCCGAGTCATATTGTAGATATATACTTATCTACAATCTGCCTTATTTTCTTTTCTTTATTCTTTATTTATTTACATGTTTTATGCATAAAAGTGCATTCTTATTCATGAATGATGTTTTGATAAAAGATGGGAATTAAGGCATATTTACATGTATTTGTTAAGGGTTTTAAGACAAAATGCAACAGAAATGTTAATGAATCATGGATTCATCACATAACTTGGAATCAGAAATGATATAGTCTACTATATGTTGGGGGATATCTGTTGCCAGTATATCCACCAAAACTGAAGGTGAAAGGTCCTCCATAGACCATGAATTAACATCTCCATCATGTTGTGAATGTTGGACATGTGAGCCCAAGACGAGCCATTATGCATTAAATGTTATTCCAAATATCATTTCCTGATCTGAATTGAATAATAAACGATCTGCATAATAGATCCCTCAGTACACCTAAGATTATGTACCATGGCCATCTTAATGATTATATAGTTGTTTATTCAATTATTGAATCATAGAGGCTCGTGCTTGGATGAATATCTAATGAGTTAGATTGATGACTCATCAAGCACTGTCAAATGATTGTTAAGAGATGATCTCCATCCTAAGTACGATATGGCAATCCTTTCTCATTTGGATGATATCTAACTGACCTCTTGATGCAGGTCCTCTACAAAGGAATAGAGATTTAGAGATGTTAGATAAGTTAGGTCAATGAGTTGACTTAACGAGATCTTGATAACAAAAGTCCTATGTCATATGCTGTCACAATATAGGCACACATCCTCTTACCAGAGATAAATGTGTTACTATATGTCTGAGTTTGTACATTTGGCAGGCCAATAGGTTGATGACCTAATCAAGGTCTATACACTGGCGCGCTGGTATGCATGCAAGGGCATATGAGTAATGCGATATCTCAAAGGGATCATGTAGGTTCATTAATGAACTGGAAGGCATGAGCTCACTTATGAGACATTGGGAAGAATCAAATTCAATGCACGGTCGTCTTGCTTTGGAAGCTTGACTAAATTTGTAGGTTTGATATATACTATGGAAAGTATATGATAAATATCTGGGTATGATATATTCTTTTAGAAAGTATATGATCTATACTAACTCCCACTGATCGAATGAGAAAACTTAAAAATAAAACCTTCAAGGAGACAGTCTAAAAGAGATCTAAAACTTTAAGTTTGTTCAGGGTCTTCCAGTTCGCAGGATGTACAGGTATTAGGAATACTTGAGGATGATGTGATCATAAACGATTATATAACCATGACGCTTCCATTCCTAAGGAGTGATAAAATGGGTCAGGATTTTAGGGACCTCTTTGTAGAGAAGTGATCTGATCTTTGTCCAAATGTTGGGAATTTATCTGAATGAATTCATATGCAATGAGATGATTAGATTCGTTGTCTTGATTTAATCAAGCATCTATGAGAGGCCAAGTCACTATATGTGGAACAATATAATCGCCACGTCCTTATCTCCAAGTATCCACAGAGAAAGCGCATTATCCTTGAAAGAATTTATGGATAATTTCATTATTGATATGTGTATCCGAGCACTGAGAAAATTGAGAATTAAAAGTAATTTAGTTATCATGAATAATATGAATTTAATTCATATTACAAGGAGAGTTATCTGAGATAATTAAATTTGATTTAATTAACACATGTCTAAATAATGTGAATATGATTCATATTATTTGTGCACATGAGAATAGAGATCTAAGACGATTAAATTTGATTTAGTTATCATGAATATGAATAAGTGGATAGCACTATTCATATTAATCATATATATTATAAATGTGATATATAATATATACGAGAGCTATTTTTAATTTATATATGTTTATTAATTATTGATGTGAATTGGATAATTAATTTAAAATATTATTTTTATTTTATTTTGGTATGTGAATGTGATTCACATTTTTCCAATGGCACGTTCGCAAATTTTATAAGATAATTGTGATTTTTTTGTGAAATAATATACAACAAGTGTTGTTGTAAACCTTTTAGATATCATGAGATAGTGAGATCTCATGAGATAATGAGATCTCATGAGATGATTGGTGGTTGTCCCCCCTTTTAAGGAATGTGGTTAGTCTCCTCATTATCTCTAAGACTAGACAATTTATTTGATTTGAAATTAACTTATATTGATTTATCAATATATATATATATATATATCAATTTAAATTAAATTAATTGTTGTTGTGTTTTTACAACAAGATCATAGCCATTGAAAGATACACTCATCAATCTCATCCATTGATTATGTGTTGTCCATGGATTGGGATCCATGGACTCCCAAAACCCTGTATAAGAAGAAACACCCCTTTCTCTTCAAGTAAATGATCAATCCATAATCTCTCTCTGTACAATCCAATGGTCCTCCCCCCCCTCTCTCTCTCTCTCATTGTGGCCGTCCACCATGGAGCCCAACAGAGAGTCATCATCGTCGCAACATTGCCGTTATGTTGTCATATCATCTACTCGTAGATATCCATCTCCTTCGGTGCACCTCTCTCATGAAGAATATGTTGGATCGCGTATGACGAGATCAGGAGATCCACCACTTGGATCATCAACATGGATTGCAAGGTGCACGCATCTCATTAATGCGCTCACAAGCATCTCCTCCGTTGGATCGGACTTGAGATGGGACGTCTCTTCGTTTGGAGACTCTATCGCAACCACGCTTCAAGAGTTAACCTTAGTACCTATTTTTTGTTTAGATGGAACGACCCAAGATGTGTTCTTGAATCATGTGGTTTCATCATTTTAATTTTTCTTAAATTCCGCTTCTCGGAGCAACTAGTGTGACTAGTCGCTCCCGATCGCATACGATGTGATCCTCACGCTTCTATGATGTACTTAAGGATCTTCACACATCCTTAAAGTGTTATTAGATCCTTAGTTTGGAGGTTTTGTATACGATCCATAAACCTAAGAAAACTTAGGTTCATAAGGGATTGTGAAAATTTTTACCGCATTTCAATTTTCGCAGCCTGCTTTGTGATAAATTCCGGCCCTGTTTAAAATGTTTAAACACAAAATTATCATTGGATAATGTTTCCCATTAGTTAAGGAAATCGTGAGGTTTGAGTTTGCGTGATTTGGAATCCGATAACTCAACATATGATATTTTTAATGATCATATATCCACTATTTAGGGTAGCGAATCATGACGTAATTAAGGAGTTAATTAAGGTTTTGAAATGCTTAGAAATGTGTGCTAATCACTTGAGTTCTGTTTTAAATAAAATTATCAAACTATAGAAATTTATTTTGCTTAATTTGGACTTAAATTGATTGAGATATGATAATTTTAGTAAGTAGGGGTCACTGTTGGAAACTACATACTTGATCGTCAATCTTGTGATTGTCATTCAACTAATTTAAAGAAAATTAATGGTTAATTTCTTGAGATAATTATCGATGAATATTTGTAAAATATTTAAAGCTGATAATCATTTCCTTGAATGACATTGACTATAACCAACTTGATTAGATATGATCTAGATCACAATTGGTTACTTGAACTTTCCAACAAACAAAGTTGCTTGAATAGAATTGGGTTTCGTTTAGCAAATTTACTTATAATGTCTATCAAATTGTTTTGATTCTTATATATGGCATAACTTCAGTTGAAAAATCGATTATCATCTCAAGTACTCAATGATCAATTTGTCGATATCCTTTCCCGAGGTGGATATGGTGTCCAGTCGGGGAGCGTTGGGGTAGCAGGTTGTACCGTGTGCGGTCTATCCCACTCCCGTCAATACAGGCCATGACAATGGGTAGGGATGGGATAATGTAGGAAATATCATGGTGTACTTTTCTAATTACTAAAATTCGAATAATACGTACTTTGAGATAATACCATCCTTTCAAGTAACCATCAAGTTTACTGATTGAATTGGATTAATAGTTAATGTGATTAAATTGATTATATCTAATTAAAATACTCTATTTTGAACATAGTTGTTATTTCCTTGGAATAATTAATTATGTGAATATGATTCATAATGATTAATTAAAAATTAAACATGATATGAAGTATCACATAAGTGACATCCATGTTCTCCTGTCAACGCAAAGTGTTCCGTCGCTAGAGATTGTATGTCGGAGATGCCTATACGAAGTGACAGCTCATGTATACAAGTTACTTGGATCGGGATCTTTGCTTCTTGAAAGAGTAAGGGTGTATGCGTAGTGACCCCAATATCGGGTCCTCATATTATTGGAGCGATATTGGATTGTGCATAGCGAGCTGTATTCTTGTTAACAGTTGGTTCAATTAATGACAGGTCAACATCACCTTAAGGGTGGTGTGCTCAGGTGTTAAAGATCGAATTGGGAAATGCAAGTTGGACATGCAAGAAGGAATGTGTTCTCACTTCTTTTTATTGGAGTTACAAGTTCTCATATTATTGGGAGTGACAAAGACAAGGAAGGAGATCTCAGATCCTGCTTGAGTATATCTCTTACATTGAAAGTGAGTAAGGAAATGAACTTTCAGTGTTGACAAGGGAAGGCAAATTTGATATAAAAATTCCTAAATTAAAGTAAAATATATGTATATCTATATATATTTATATACATTTATGCAAATTTATTATTTTAGATAATCTCTCATTAAACCCACTCAGTGTTATACTCAATGATGACCAGTAAAATATCATGGATTGGATCCGTGATCAAGATATCGTACTTGCAATTGAATACATAATATATGAAGTTGCAATATGCAAGTTTTCTCATAATAATGACGAATGAAAATTAAATAGAGAATAGGACTACACCTAGTATTTGTATGTCTCTATAGTCTTGAACTCATCGAATGTACTTTGGAAGTGACAGGTCGATGATGATCACAATTGTCAAATAATCCTTATAAATTCTAAGAAGATGATTTGGCATACAAATGTGGTTCACTGCATTATAAAGAATGGTGTCTCTATAAGAGATGATGTACTCAAAATGTTTGAGCACCTACCTGAATTTTAAGAGTTAAGATGGATGTAGATATGATGAGTGTCATCATTCTACTATCTATACTCTAGTCATTCATGAAGCTTCATAATATCCATATTGTATTAATTGAATGAAGCATGCATAAATGTTGAAATAATCTTATATTGAAATCTTTTGAATTCAACATAAGAGATCCCTTTGTCTTAAGCAATGGTTGTTTATAGATGAAGAGAGCATAGGGGAAGCATGGGTCTGACCCATGTGAGAAGAAAAGTCAAAGAGATGACTATACTTCTGTGATTTCCATATATATGGCATCCAAATAGTTGGTTAAATGTCAATACTGCAATAATTCGATGTATTGATAGTGTGACTATCTGGTCTATCTAGGTTCCTTAGAGAAGGACTCAGATAGTGCATCGGAATAATCATTGGAATTGACTTTCTTATTTGATAAGATCAAAGTCTAATAATTATATCTCATTCTTCTATTAACATTTGCAATTGGTTACAAATATATTAGAAAACTAGAATTCGATCTTCAGGTTTCATAAGTCATCTACATGGATATTGATGCAATTGGTATAACAATCTCTGTAGGATAGATAGAGTTCATATTTTCAGTGGGAGAGTCCTTAGTCCTAGAGAATGTCTCTATGACCTGGATATTAGAATACACGCATAGTTTATTTCTAAGTGTTGGAAATAAACATCAATTCTGAAATAACCTATCATAGAGAGTGATGACAGATATATTTCAGATAGTAATCTAGAATCTAGTGGACTCTACTAAATTAGAAAATTAATGAATGGTTCATTAAGATTTCTAATACAAAAAATTAAACCTTAAAAGTTCAATAGGAGGAATAAGATCATTTGACAATAATCTAGCATCAAACCTTGGACATTTAACTATTGATTTGATCAATAGACTAGTAAGAGATGAAACTTTAGAATGTATAAAATTTCAAAACTTACATAATTATGAATATTGTATTCAAAGTAAAATGTCTAATTCACCCTTATCTGGGAATGGTGTTAGATGCCAAGATATTCAAGATCTCATACATATTGATGTATGTGGACCATCTATGTCACAATGAACATTAATGATATGTGATATCCATTGATAATTATTCATTATATGAAATTTATTCCCTTCATCTTAGAAAACTTTGATATGTTCAAAGATTTCATAATTTTGGTTTAGAACCAAAGTTTCTAGGAAGATGAAAATGAATTTGATCTAATCTAGGTAGTTAGTAATTAGATGAATTGAAGGAATACCTTATGGAGAAAGGAATATCATTCCTATCTCACTCCTCCTATTACACCTAAACTTAATGGAGTGGTAGGGAGATACAATTAGATCATATATGACATGATCTTAACAATGATGAGTATTAGCGTTATTACCTCTTAGTTTCCATGTATATATTTAGTAGAGACTACAATATATATCCTTAATAAGGTTCCATGCAAGTAAGCTGGAATCGAGCACAAGAGAGTGCTACTTCATTAGAAAAATAAAGGATGGTATTGGATACCTAATTCATGACCTTGAGATTATTAAAAGATCTCATCTCTGAGAATGTGATTCTTAAACGATGAGACTCTTGAGAATCCAGATGAAAATGAAGTAAAGGAACTCCTTGAATCTTCAGAAGATAATGAGGCTCTTGAAATCGGAAACTAAAAGGATAGTTAAAGATGAAACACTCATACCTATAGAAATGAGTTTGAGGATGTATTCCATGTGTCAGTTAAGTCTGACAATGATCTGACTTCATGTGATGAAACTTATGAGGATCATGACATGGAAAGATGGATGTTGGAAATAAAGTCAAATGTAGACTTAATATAAAAATGTTGTATATGGACCCTCGAGGATCCATCTATATGGGTAAGACCTGTTAAGGTGTAAATGGATCTTCAAGAGATGAGAAGGTAGGAATGTTCAAAGCATGGCTCATATCCACAAGATATACACTGAAGAGAAGACATCGCTTGCTATGAGACTCCCTCTCTAGTGACCTTGCTTAAACCCATCAGAATCTTGCTAACTTTAGCTACACAACTTGACTATGACATCTTTAAATTATGAGTTAAGATTGCATTCCTCAATGAATATCTCTCCGAGAATTTTCATATGAAGTAGCCCCATGGTTTTATGGATGAGGAATACAATGTGCGCAAGCTAAGAAACTCCATCTCTGGACTTTAAAAAATATTTTTGTAGTTGGGACATAAGATTTGATGAAATTATAAATGTTATGATTTCAGATAAGAATCTTGATGAACCATGTAAAGATTAGTAGGAGTGCCATTGTGTTCATCATGTTAAATATACATGATATCCTACTCATTTGGAATGAATAAGGATGAAATAAGTATTGTATGATCTGGCTATTCCATACCTTGAGACATGATCATAAGAATACCTCTAGGTCTTAACTTAACTCTGAAGTTGTTCAGAAGCAAAGAGAAGAGGGTATTCGGACCTTCACATTAGTTGTACACCTTGGACATGTTTCATTTTCTGGAAATTTCCAAGAAAGGCTTCTTTCCCTTATGATATGGTATCGATCTATCTAAAGGGATAACACCTCAAGGAGATGAGGAAGTGAATGCTAGAACTGCTTGCCCTTGTGCATGATTTACGAGAAGCCGAGTGTATGCTAAATGTGTACAAAAGTTAGATGTCTGCCATGTAGTGGGAGTAGTAAACTGTTACTAATTCTACTATGGAAATGGAACACTTGACTGCAGTAATACAAAATCTTCATGGATAACAAGATTTTCTTCAGAGATAGTGATCTCTAAGTCTTACCTTAAAGAACTTAAGACCTTATAGAAATAGATATAAAAGGTCTTAGTTGTAGATGCCTTAGGATATAGAGATCTTCGGGAACAAGGGTATTCTGATAAGGATTATGGAAATACTGGTTGTAATAATTATTAAGCTAAAATCTTAAGGACACTATAACTGGAACAATTGAGTATTGGTTGCATAACATACGACATTCGCATTGGATGTGAGCACTATTACTGGGTATATGCAAGTGCCCTAAATGGAATTAGCATAGTCTCTTGGGAATGTTGGACATGCGATCCCACAACAAGCCATTATGTAATAAATGTTATTGCAATTCACTCCTTAATCTGAAATGAAGAATAACTAATTTGCATAAAAGGTCCCTTAGTACAATTAGAGTTATGTACGATGGCCATCTTAATGATAATATAGCTGTTAATTCAATTATTGAATCATAGAGTTTGATGCTTGGATGAATATCTAAAGAATTAGATTGAGGACTCGGACGAGTCCGGAATCGTGCGTGTTAGAAAGATACATAATGTGTGTTTATTGTTCGCTTAAAAATGGTTTGTCGTTTTGTTGTAGGAAGCAATCGGAATCGGTCAAGAAAATAACCACACAAAAAATTAATCAATTTTAATGAATGAGGTTTTCTGTTTATTTTTCTTGGGCAAGTCCCAAGGTCGAACATAAGGAGGCAAAGGAACAAACTAAAACTATGTCTATCGAAATTCGTTCGCGGTTTTCAAGGTGTTTTTTTGTAATTGTTTAATACAAATAAAGATGTAAAATGCAATTTTGGCGTATTTTAGGGACTAAAATGTAAAAGTTGATCAAACGATGTCCGAAAAATGTGAAACTTGGCCAAGATGCAAAATATGATGTAATGAATGCACTGTAGTTTTTTTTGGAAATTTTGGATGCAAGATGATTTTTTTTATGAATTTTAAAATAAAAACAGAATGAATTTCAATATTTAATTATAATAAATATTAAACCTAATTATTTTCAAGGAATAAAATTATCTAATATCTATCACTAGATAATGGACCTCAGGAAAATCCTAATCCTCAAAAATACAAGATTCAATACCTATTAAAAATCAAACATTGAAATATACAAAATGATTTTTACAGGACAAACTACGCATGCAAATGCTATTCTTTTTGGGCACAATGGCAAGCACAATTAATTCTACACATGTGATTTTTCGAGATTTTTTTAGAGTAACAGTTAATCGATGGCAAATTTGGGAGCACAAAATGTGCAAAGTATGCAATGTTCCACAAAACAATTAATTATTAATTAACCAAAGATCACAAACTGTCTACAATGTGTCAAAATGTAGAGAATTAATATGCAGATTAAAATGCTATTTTTGATAAATAAAATAATGGAATGTAGAGGTCTAGAATAATAATGGAACACATGGGTGAAAGTATAATTATAATAAATAGAATAAATATATAAACAAATGCAGTGAGGGGTCTTTTATAATTACTAGTATCCTGGGGGGGCGTCTTGATCATGTGCCAAGCACATGACCTGGTTGGTGGGGGCCTGCGTGTAATAATGAGAAGGACTGGGGGGCGATTTGTAAATGACATAGTGGGTCACGTGCTCCGCACGAGACCCTTGGGGATGACGTGAATGCTGACATCCCACCGCCCCACGTGTGCGGCACGTGGCGGGGGTCTCAGGCTTGACCCGACAGTCCGATGTTCGTTGGCGGAAGGTGACGAAGTGTAAAAGGCAGAGGGCAATCACCATGGCGGAGTGGCAGCGTCGAGGCCAGATGGTAACCGGGGTCTGACGCCCTGGTGACGGTAGAGGCAGAAACCAGGCAGTGGTTCCTGGTGTGGTGCTGATGTCCGGCTGTGAGCGTGGCCATGTGGCAGAGGGCTGGTGCAGCAGAGCGTCATGGCGGAGAAGCTTCTGGCTGGCTGGTGGTGTATGGTCTATGACGGCGGAGTTGGAGGCGGTTGTGGTCGGAGGTGAACGTCGAAGAAGACGAACGTTGAGTCGGTGGCGTAGTCGTCGAAGTTGACCGAAGAATATAAGGTCCTTTGGCTCGACGGAGACGTGGCCCGGAGCGGGGGTAGTAAGGGCGAGGAGGTCACCGACTGCAACGAGGGCCGCGGGGTACTCGGATCAGGTCGGAAAAGGGACTCGTGGAGCTATCACCGTTGTGGGTTCGTAAATCGCAGAACGACGGACGACTTGTTCTCGGAGGTGTGGCAGTGTTTAAGTAGCAGAGGGGAGGGTTGGCCGGAAGAGGAAAGTGGTTTGACGAGGATTTGATTGGGGAATCGATGAGGGCGGTGGAGATCTGTGATGGCGAAATCGTGGGGCGGCGGCGACTCTGAGATGCGGCGATGAAGATTGCGGGGGTAGCAGTGATGGACGATGGGAGATCTGAATGGACGACGAGGTAGCACGTGATTGGCACGTGCCTGAGAGGCACGTCCCTCGCACGTGCGATGGCTTTAATTTATTATTATTTTATAAAAATGAATTAATAAAAATGCCAAAAATGGCTGACATGTGGCGACTCTCGTTGCGGCCACGTGTCAACACAACGAAAATCTAAAAAATAAATACTTCGTAAAACAAAAAAATCCAAATTACCTCGGATCGGAAAAGTTTCTTCACGAAAAGTTCTTGTCTCAATGAGGTATACAACTTTTATGAAGACATCAAAACCAAAATCGATCAAATGTACAAAGTGATATTTTTGGGCTATCCCATGTACATAGAATACCAAGATTTTTGGATTTTGTAATTTTTATGTCATTTTTATATAAAAATCCAGAAAAAAATGTGATAAAATAAAAGATAATTATTTACAAATTAATATATTTTTTATTTTTATTAATTAATAAAAAGAATAAATAGAATATGAAAAAGACCAATTTTGTACAAGTAGTTAGTGAAGACTCGGACTCGATTTGTTTCTTTGATTTCAAGCTCAATTTGGATTCGGATTTTTGCGCATTTTAATAAAACTTCAATCAAAGAAGACAAATGAAAAAGAAATGAACTAAAATGTATTAAATATGGACATAAACTATTAGGTCAAAATCAGCTAAAATACAAAATGCACAAAAGAGGCCCAAAACCAAACTTTTACAAATGAGCTCTGATTCACTTGAACATGGTCTTGTTTTGAATGTAATTGAATGTACATTAGTTCAAAAATGAGTAGGATCAAAACAGACACTAGATTGGGAGATATGAGGTTTTTAGTCCAGAAATCCTAAAACTAGGGTTTGTATTTTTGACACACTTATTTGGGTTAATGATTTTTTTATTTCTCATTTATTCTTGTTAGTGATATGTACACAGTGGAGGTGGTTTTGTGTTATTCAGAGTTAGCATGAATTGGTTAAAAATCAGGGAAGTTAGGCTATTTACATGTTAATTTTGGCTGAGATTTTTGGCTTCCTATTTTGTGCAGAAATTAGTGCTAAAATGCAATTCTTATGAAATCATTATGAATGCAAATTATGCAGAATAAATGTACAAATGCTGAGGATTTTGTGGGATTTGACCTTAATTCATGAGATTCAAAGTGATGAATCTGAGTGCAGGATGAAGTGCATGTGTGTGAAATGCAGATACATTTTTTTATTTTGTGATTTTTTTTGATTTTTTATGCGATGGACTTTTGTTGTTGTATTTATGCATAAATGAAGAAGAAGCCCCTTTTTTCAAAAAAATTTGGTTGGACCAAGTCAGTGTTAGTAGCAAAATTATTTTTGTTCTTTTTTTCTCTTTTTTTCAAAATAATTACCCACCCCGTAAATACATATAGACTTACGCGAAAGTACGAGATATGGGTAAAATATATACAAAGTATATATACAGATCCCCCTATACTTAGCGAGTGTTGTGTCCTCGTAGTACAAGAAGCGAAAAGAATACATAGCTCGTGCTAAGCATAAGATAGTGAAAAGTGATATACAATGGTCCTCCCCCCTATACTTCGAATGTGAACAGTATTAGTATAGAAGAAGAGCGAAAAAAATGAGGTGGTCAAGATATGTGAATGAAGATAGTATATAGAAATGGGCATCGGTTCCCCCTATACTTAGGCTCTGGTCAGCCTAAGTATGGAAGAAGGGTGGAAAAGGAATGATCGTGAGATAGGGAGAATGGTATGTACATATGGCATCGGTCCCCCCCTATGCTTAGGCCTTGGCCTAAGTAGAGGAAGAAGCTGTACAAGGAGACCGATGTGGTCGGGAGGGAGGGTGGGTAGCCGATGATTAAGGTGGTTTTCAGCATATCTTTTTGTGAGCCTACAATGACAGATCGTAATGATGAGACGGAGATGAACCATATGATTCCCGACTATTATCAGTGTCATCCTCAGAGAAATCATGATGGATAGTGGATGAAGTGTTTGAGTCAGACCGAAGATATCCATCATCAGAATTATCCTCAGAGGAATAGTATTTGAAAGTGGACACGGTCCAGATATTCTTGTCTTTTTGTTTCTCCAGTTGTTTCCTCAGAATTCGCTCCTTCTTAGGACTAAGCGGTTTGTCCACAAATGAATACTCAGAAGCACTGGTCTCAATTAGCTCATAAGAAATAATTCCAATGTACTTGAAGAGGGCAGGAGCATCAACTTTGGATGAATAGCAGTTAGGAACGTGAGTTGTCCAAAGAGAATCGAATTTTGGATCCCTGCGAAGATATGATTTTAGAGCTATCAAGCAAACCTCACTTTTGTAGATTACCTTTTCCGGTCTTAATGAGGGATCATCAGTTGATTCCTCCTTCGAATGGTCAAAGGTGACTTTTTTCTTGCCTCGTGAAGGTGTCGGTTCACTTGATTATCTAGATGAATAACCATTGGAATTCTTCTCCTTGGTCGGTGTGCGACCTGCGTATTTGTTCTTAGTCTCCTGAATGTTGGTGCACTCTCGATTTGGGATGATTTGGTCATGATATTCAGAGAAGGTTGCCCCTGGGTGTGACCATGCATATGTCTCAGGATCGTAGAAGAAGGATTTGTTTATTTTGAGATCCGCAGGAATTGAAATACTGGGAAGAGTCTCTGCATGTTCATTCTCAGTTGATTTAACATTGAATCATTCCTGTGTCAAGTTGATGTGATCCATGTAGTCAGAGTAGGTCGACCCAGGGTGTGCCCATGCATAAGTCTCCGGATCATATGATTCATATACTCGATTCTCTATGGTGAGAGAAACTGGGAATGGAGCAGGGTGGAGATTCTCTAAACCAATAGTCTCATCAACAACTGCTATCTCAGGTATAGTAGCAGGGTAGGGCTCTTCTATGGCTTCATGGTTACGGCTGTTGAGGACTTCGTGGGTTTCCTCAGAAAATCGTGGTTCCTCACAGACTGGGTCAGATCAAAGTGCTTCCGCTGTAAAATTGATTTCCCGGGTCTCACAATCAATAATTGCCTTAGCCAATGCTACGAATGGCTTTCCGAGAATAATTGGAGACTGGGTGAATTCTCCTTGATGCTCAATATCAATCATCGTGAAATCCAATTTGAGCGAAGCACCTTGGAATGTCATGATGACAGAAATGGTTCCTCTCGACCGTTTTATTGTTTGATCAGCCAATTGAACAATCTCTCATATCTTCTTGATCGGTCCGAGTTTGAGTTCGTGAAATATAGAGGTCGAGTGGATATTGATCGGTGAATCGTCATCAATTTGAGCATGGGTGAAAATTGTGTCTTTGATTCCACAGTTAAATCTGGGCAACCGCTTTACTATGCAGCTTTTGGTTTTTCTCCTCCACACTAAGGAGGAGGCCATTGACAAGATATGTCTTTCAGTCTTTGTTTGTATCATGCCCGACTTTTTGATCATTAATTTGTCCATTACAAATCCTTCAAGGCCGGGGAAGTATTCAACGGCATTTATAAAAGGAAGTTCAAAAATCAATCGTTTCTCCAGTGCTTCCCGTAAAGCAGGATCTAAATTCTTATCTTCTTCACTCTCAATTTTTATGAAATTTTCTGTATTATCAATTTTTTGGTGTTTTTGAATATTCCCATTTTTTGGTATTCTCTGTGTGGTGTGGTGATGTGGTGTGTTCCTTAGATGAGAAGGGGTTTTGATGTTTAGAGTATGAGTCAGAAGCATGGTTATTTCTAGGGGAATAATATGCAGAAGTGCTATTGTCATAATTGTCCCTAGGTTCCTGAAGATCCTCAAAATTTTCAATCTTAGATCCAATCATTTCCTCATTCCTTTTACGTCTGAGCCACCATAGATTGAAATTAATTGATCGGTGAATTTTCGGAATCTATCCTCCATAAAATAAAATTTCCTTGATATATCATCCTTCAAACTCTTTTCATCACTCATTAAGGGAGCAGTCGGGGTGTGTTTTTGAAATTCAATAATTTCCTCTTCCAATTTCTTGTATGTGTTAGGAGAAGAGTCTCTCGGAATATCCGACATATGATCATTATTTTCTGAAAATTTCTCCTCAAAAATTATGGAAGGAGGCTGCTCATATAGTCCAGGCATGTGGAGTTAGTCCGAGTAGAGTTCAATCCTTTGATCATGAGTAGTCGGACCTTGATAATGTGGAGTCAGCATACATGGTTGATGTGTTTCTATGTGGTCAGTCCAATCCTTTGTATGAGTATCATGTCTGAAGAGGGGGTTGTCATGGTCAATCCAAGATGATGGTTGTTCATTCATGTCCAATGGTAGAGAAGATGGGAGATGTAAAGAAGTGTTGAGTTCGATCATGTCATTATAATCTCCCAGGAACGATGAATTGACATTTAATGAATATGAAGGATGAATTGTATGATCGGAGTAGAGTGGATTGACGTATGAAGAAGTGGATACCTCAATTGGTTCTTGGTTTGTTTGGTCCGAATACAGAGGGTTGTCATTCATCAAACAGATCGGATTTGTAGAGGGTGTTGGATCTATTGATGCTTGAGAGTCTCTTGTGGAAGTTGGATGATGTGTTTTGGGTCTAACCGATACGAATTCATTTTCATAGTACAACTTTGATGGATTTTCAAAAAAAATGTTCAGCCATTTTTGAAAGAGCTAAAAGGAATGATGATTTGGGTTTGCAATGATTTTTATGATCTGGATCTGGAGAGTTTTTGGACAAAGTTCACTGGTGAGTTTTAAATCAAGAAAGGAGAGAGATGATTGCACGAGATAGTCAAAAGAAATTTTATCAAATATACGGCTTTTGATCTTCGAAATCGGTTCATGCACACCAATGCAAACACAAATCAAATCCCGGGTTCACCAACTCACACGATGAAGCCATAAGAGTTTGGCTATTATCTTTTCAATTTTAATTGGTGATAAGACAATCTTGGAAAATAATTAAGCGAGCTGTTTGTTGGACATGTGAGCCCACGACGAGCCATTATGCAATAAATGTTATTGCGAATATCATTCCCTGATCTGAAATAAAGAATAAATAATTTGCATAATAGGTCCCTCTGTACAATTAGGGTTATGTACCATGGATGTCTTAATGATCAAACAGTTGTTGATTCAATAATTGAATCATAGAGGCTGGTGCTTGGATGAATATCTAAAGAGTTAGATTGAGGACTCATCAAGCACCGTCAAATGATTGTTAAGATGTGATCTCCAGCCTGAGTAGGAGATGGCAATCCTTTCTCACATAGGCTGATATCTGACCGACCTCTTGATGCAGGTCCTCTGCATAGGAATAGAGATTCGGAGGTGTCAGATTAGTTAGGTCAAAGAGTTGACTTAACGAGATCGAGATAACCTAAGTCCTATGTTGAATGCTGTCACAGCATAGGCACGCATCCTGTGACCGGAGACAGATGTGTTGCTATATGTCTGAGTATGTACATTTGACAGACCAATAGGTTGATGACCTAACCAAGGTCTATACACCGGCGCGTTGGTGTGCACATAAGGGCATATGAGTAATACGATCTCTCAAAGGGATCATACAGGTTCACTACTGAACCGGAAGACATGAGCTCACTCATGAGATATTGGGAAGAATCAAATTCCGTGCACGGTCGTCTTGCTTTGGAAGCTTGACTGAATTTGTAGGTTTGATATATACTTTTGGAAAGTATATGATCAAGACCTAGGTATGATATATGCTTTTGGAAAGTATATGATCGATACCAAATCCCAATGATCAAATGAGAAACTTGGTGACCAAACCCTGAAGAAGACACTGTAAAATAGATCTTGATCTTCGGGTTGACCATGGGTCTTCCAGTATGCAGGATGTATAGGTATTGGGAATACCTGAAGGGTGATGTGATCATAAACGATTGTATATCCATGACGCTTCCATTCCGAGGGAGTGATGAAACAGGTCTGGATTTTAGTGACTCCTTTCAGTAGAGAAGCAATCCGATCTTAGTCCAAGTGTTGGACATTGATCTGAATGAGATTCAGATTCAAAGAGAAGATTGGATTTACGGTCTTGATTTAATCAAGCATCTGTGGGAGGTTCGTAAGATCTGGATTTGAGATAAGATCTCAATATCCAAGTCACTATACATGGAATAATACAATCGCCTTGTCCTTATCTCCAAGTATCTGCGGAGAAAGCACATTATTCTTGAAAGGGTTCAAGAATAATTCTTTTGATGAAATATCCAAGCAAGGACTTGTTGATTAAATAAGATTTAATTATCAAGCTTGAATATGAATATGATTCATATTGTGAAAATGATTATCTAAGATAATTAAATGGGATTTAATTATCAAGGATTAAGAGAATGTGGATAACACTATCCATGATATATGTGTGTTATAAATGTGATTTATAATATACATATATAAGAGAGAGAATTTATGTAAATAGCATTTGTGAATTAATAATGTGGATTGGATTCACATTTATTAATTAATTGGAAATGCAATTTACTAATTAGTTTGGGTTGTGAATATGATTCACATAGTATTCAATGGCAAGATTGAAATATTCACAAATTAATTTGGAATTAATTTGGTGAATATTTATTGTGATTAATTAAGGAATAATAAGATAAATAAAATGGAGCAAAATAAACCACCCTCCATAGGTGGCGTTACCCATGAATTGTTCATGGGTGACGCCCCCCATTTTTAGGGAGGTTGGTTGACTCCATTTTTATTTATCACATTATCTCTTAATTAGTTAATGTTAAATTAAATTATGTTGATAATGTTGCAACATTTTTTAATTTAAATTAATGTTGTTGGTTTTAACCAACAACAATCATAGCCATTGATTTAGCATAGACCAAGCATAGCCTTTGGATCCATGTGTCCCATGGATTGAGATCCATTGGATCCTAAACTAATATAAATAGAGGGAGGGTAGCCTTCCATGGTACATCATTAAGAGTTGTACAAGGTGACAACTCTCTCTCTCTCTTTCTCATTCTCGCCCTCTCTCTCTCTCTCTCTCTTTCTCTTCTCCATTAAGTGGCCGTCCACTTTGTGTTGAGAAAGGAGAAACTCTCGGCTTCTTCTTCGACGACTCGTGGATCTCCATCTTGTTTGGAGTTTCTTACTCTAAAGGAAGATGATGGATTTCGTTTGACGAAATCGGGGGATCCATCGCTTGGATCTTCATCGAGGATTGCGGGAAGGAACGTGACTCATCATCGCGCCCGCAAGTGCGTTCTTCGTGGATCAGACTTAAGATAGGAGGATCTCTACTTTGGGATCTCGCGATCACAACCACGCTTCAACAGGTATTCCTTGTACTTTGTGGTTTGATAAAACGATCCGAGAAGTGTTCTCGTGATCATGTGGTTTCATCTTTAAAGTTAAAAAATTTTAATTTCCGCTGCATCTAGCATCTAGTACGACTAGTTGCTCCGATTGCATACGATGCGATCGACACGCTTCCGTGATGCGCTTAAGGATTCACAATATCCTTCAAGTGGTATCAGAGCCAGGTTGAATAAGGTTTTGGATATGATCCATACACCTTAGACGATTTGGTTCTTGAAAGGGTTGCGAAATTTTTACTGCATTTCAATTTTCGCACCTTTGTCTAATTGAATTTTTCTGTACTGTTTAAAATGTTTAAACACGAAATTTTCAATTGGATTTTGTTCCCCATTAAACAAGGAAACCATAGGACTTGAGTTTACTAAATTTGGACTTAATTTGCTCAAGATATGGCTTTTTGAATATGACTATATTCACTGTTGCGGGAACTGCGGATTTGAACGTAATTAAAGAGATGATTACGGTTTTAATCCGCCTTGAAATGCGTGAATTATCAGTTGGATTCTTTAATAAATCAAATAGGCAATCTTTGGAAACTGAGTTTGCATTTTTTGGATTTAAATTGATCAAGATAAGTTAATTTTAGTGATTGGGGGTCACTGCTGGAAATTAACATTTTTTGATCTTGAACCTTGTGATATGTCATTCAATTATCATGATGAAAATTAATTGTTAATTTTCTGGAATAATTAGTGATAAATATTTGTGAAATATTTAAAGAGATAATTATTTCATTGAATGACACTTGCCTAAACCATAATGATGAGATATTAGATCTTGATCATTGGTTCATCAACAAACATTGCTTTCATGAATACCATAGTTTATCTTACAATTATTGTAGGACAACTTTTACATGAAAAACCCTTTTGCTTGAATAGGATTGGGGATTTGTCTAGCAAATCTCCTTATAATATAATCAAAAAATGTTTTGATGTATATTATATGGTATAATTTCGGTTGAAAAACCGATGAGCATCTCAAAGTACATGATGATCTATCTGGTATTATCCTTTCCCGAGGCGGATGTGGTGCCTAGTCGGAGAGCATTGGGGTCGCGGGTTGCAACGTATGTGGTCCGTCCCACTCTCGTCGGTACTGGCCATGACAGCGGGTAGGGATTGTATAATGCCGGAGAAAGTCAATATGTATTTTTCTAATTATTAAAATTCGAATAATACGTATTTTGAGATAATACCTACTATTCAAGTAAAAGACATGTTTGTTGATTGATGATTGGATTGATGATTAATTTAATGTGATTAAATTAATTATATCCAATAAACACTCTATTTTGAATAGATGTGTATTTCCCTTGGAAGAATTAATTATGTGAATATGATTCACAATAATTAATTACAATTTGAATATGAGGTGGAGGATCACATAAGTGACATCCATGATCTCCCGTCAAGGCAAAGGATTTCGTCGCCAGTTGTTGTATATAGGAGACGCCTGTCCGAAGTGACAGATCCTGTATATGATTTAATTGGATCGGGTTCTTTGCTTCTCGAAAGAGTAAGGCCGTATACGTAGTGACCCCAATATCGAGTCCTCATATTATTGGGGCGATATTGGATTGCGTATAGCAAGTATTAAGCCTGTTGACGGTTGGTTCAATTAATGATGGGTCAACATCATCTTAGGGGTGGTGGGCCCGGGTGTTAAAGACCGAATTGGGAGATGCAAGTTGGACTTGCAAGGCGGAATGAGTTCCCGCTTCTTTTTATTGGAGTCGTAAGTTCTCATATTATTGGGATGCGACAAAGATAGGAAAGGAGATCCCAGATCTTGCTAGAGATATAATGGTAAGAATATCTCTTACATTGAAAGTAATTAAGGGAATGAACTTTCAGTGTTGACAAGGCAAGACAACTTTGATATAAAAATTCCTAAATCAAAGTAAAACATGTATATATAATATATATATACCCTTATGCAAATTTCTTATTTCAGATAATCCTTCATTAATCCCACTCAATGTTATACTTAATGATAACCAGTAAAAATATCTTGGATTGGACTCATGATCCAGATATTGTACTTGCAATTGAACACATAATGTATGTGGTTGCAATGTGCAAGTTTCCTCAAGATAATGAGGAATGACAATTAAATAAGATAATAAGACATCACCTTAGGGTTTGTATGTCTCTATAGTCTTGATCTTTCATCGAGTGTACTTGGGAAGTGACATGTTGATGATGATCGTAATTGTCGAATAATCCTTATAAAATAAAAGAAGATATTTTGGCATACGTATGTGCTCTAGACATTTAATCATGAATGACATGGTTCTCTACATTATGCAGAATGGTGGCTCGAAAGAGATGATGTATTCAAAATGTTTGAATACCTACCTGAACCTAAGTCTCTAAGAGTTAAGATGTATGAAGATATGATGAGTGTCATCATTCCATTATCTATACTCTAGTCATTCATGAAGCTTTATGATATTCATATTGTATGAATCTAATGAAGCATGTATAAATGTTGAAATGCTCTTACATTGAATTCTTTTGAATTTAACATAAGAGATCCTTAGTCTTAAGCAATGGTTATTTATAGATTAAGAGAGCACAGTGGAAGCATGGGTCGGACCCGAGTAAGAAGGAAAGTCAAAGAGTTGACCTACTTCTGTGACTTCCATATGACATCCAAAGAGTTGGATGAATGCCAATACTGCAATAAGTTGATGTATTGATAGTATGACTATCAAGTCTATCTAAAATCCTTAGTGAAGGACTCAGATAGAGCATCGGAATAATCTACATAAAATCATTGACTTTGACTTTCTTATTTCATAAGATAAAGTCTGACAATTGTATCACAATCTTCTAATAACTTTTGCAATTGGTTGCATGTATATATTAGAAGATTAGAAATTTGATCTTAAGGTTTAGTAGTCATCTACATGGATATTGTTGTAATTGTTGCAGCAATCTCTGTTGGATAGACAGACTTCATATTCTCAGTGGGAGAGCCCTTAGTCTTAAAAAATGTCTCTATGGCTTGGATATTAGAATACACTCATTGTTTGTTTCTAAATGTTGGAAATAAACATGAATTCTGGGATAGAACTATCATAAAGAGTTATGATGGATATATTTCAGATAGTAATCTAACATCTAGTGGACTCCACAAAATTAGAAAATTAAAGAATAGTTCATTAAGATTTCTAATACTGAAAATAAAACCTTATAAGATCAATAGGAGGATGAAGATCATTTGACAATGATCTGGCATCAAGCCTTGGATATTTGTCTATTGATTTGATCAATAGACTAGTAAGATATGAAACTTTAGAATGTCTAAAAATTTCAAATCTTACATACTTGTGAATATTGTATTCAAAGTAAGAATGTCCAATACACCCTTCTCAGAGAATGGTGTTAGATGCCGAGGTATTCAAGGTCTCATACATATTGATGTATGTAGATCATCTATATCATAGTAAACATTATGGATATGTGATATCTATTGATGATTATGTATGATATGAGATTTCTTCTTTTCACCTGAGAAACCTTTGAAATGTTCAAAGATTTCACAATTTTGGTTTAGAACCAAAGTTTGAAGGAAGATTAAATGAATTTTATCTAAACAAGGTAGCAAGTACCTATTAGATAAAATTCAAAGAATACCTTATGGAGATATGAATATCATTTCTATCTCACTCCTCCTGATAAACCTGGACTCAATAGAGTTGTAGGGAGATACAATTGGATCATGTGTGACATGATTTGATCAATGATGAATTTTAGCATAATTATCCTCTTAGTTTCCTGGTATATGTGTGTAGTAGAGACTACAATATATATCCTTAATAAGGTTCCATGGATGTAAGCTAGAATCTAGCACTTGAGAGTGCTACTTCATTAGGAAAATAAAGCATGGTATTGGATACCTACTTTATGACCTTGAGATTCTTAAAAGATCTCATCTCTGAGAATGTGATTCTTGGAGGATTGAGACTCTTGAGAATCAAGATGAAAATGAAGTAAAGGAACTCATTTAATCTTGAGAAGATAATGAGGCTCCTGAAATCAGAAACTAAAAGGACAATTAAAGATGAAACATTAATACCTCTTCAAATGAGTTTGAGGATGTATTCCATGTGTCATCCAAGTCTGACAATGATCGGACTTCATGTGATGAAGCTCCTAAGGATCATGACATGGAATGATGGATATTAGCAATAAAGTCTAAAGTAGACTTCATATACGAGTGTTGTATATGGACCCTCGAGGATCCACCTATAAGGGTTAGACCCATTAAGGTGTAAATGGATCTTCAAGAGAAAGGGAACCTGATGAGAAGGTAGAGACCTTCAAAGCTCGGTTCGTAGCCATGAGCTGCACACCGTAAGAGAAGACATTGCTTGCAATGAGACTTGCTCTTTGGAAACCATGCTTGAAATCATCAGAATATTGCTAATCCTAGCTGCACAACTTGACTGTTGCATCTTCAAGATGTAAGTCAAGATTGCATTCCTCTAAGAATACCTCTCTGAGGATATTCACATGAAGTAGCCCCAGGGCTTCATGTTTGGGGAAAGTAAGGTGTGAAAGATAAAGAACTCCATCTATGGACTCAAATAAGCTTCTTGTAGTTGGAACATAAGATTTTATGAAATTATAAATGTTATGATTTCAAATAGAACCTTGATGTACCATGTGAAGCTTAGTGGGAGTGCCATTGTGTTCATCGTGCTAAACGTAGATAATATCCTAATCATTTGGAATGATATAAGGATGATAATAAGTGTTTTATATTCTGGCTATTCCATACCTTGAGATATGATCTCAAGAATACCTCTTAGATCTTAGTTCTGAAGTTGTTCAGAAGCAAAGAAAAGAGGGTATTGGGACTGTCACATTTGTAGTACACCTTGGACGTATTCCATTCTTGGAAATTCCAAGAAAGGCTTCCTTCCCTTGAGATTTGGTATTGAACTATCTAAAGGGATAGCACCTCAAAGAGTTGAGGAAGTGAATGCTAGAACTGCTTGCACCTCTGCATCAGTTACGAGAAGCTAAGTGTATGCTAAATGTGTAAAAAGCCAGATATCTGCCATTCAGTGGGAGTAGCAAAGTGTTGCTAATCCTACTATTGAGAGAAAACACTTGATTGCAGTAATAACGATATCTTCAAAGATGACAAGGCTTTAGAGATGGTGATCTCTAAGTCTTATCTTCAAGAGCTTAAGACTTTATAGATAGAGATCTAAAAGATATTAACTGTGGATACCTTCAGAGATAGTGATCTCCCGAAATAAGGGTATTCTAATAAGGATTATGGAAATACTAGTTATAATAGTTATTGAGCAATAGTGTCAAGGACACTATAACTGCTTTGACTAGATTGAGTATTGGTTGCACTATACGCAACATTCGCATTGGATGCGAGCACTGATTACCTAGGGATATGCAAGTGCCGTAAAAGGACTTGGCGTAGTCTCGCGGGAACAGAGTGACTGATCAGCTTACCTAGCTGTTTCTAAATAGCCTATGATTGTCACATGAGTGTGGGTTTAAATGATTAGCCCATTAATGGCTCTTTGGGCTAGTGGGATATTGTTGGACATGTGAGCCCACGGCGAGCCATTGTGCAATAAATGTTATTGCGAATATCATTCCCTGATCTGAAATAAAGAATAAATAATTTGCATAATAGGTCCCTCTGTACAATTAGGGTTATGTACCATGGCTGTCTTAATGATCAAACAGCTGTTGATTCAATAATTGAATCATAGAGGCTGGTGCTTGGATGAATATCTAAAGAGTTAGATTGAGGACTCATCAAGCACCGTCAAATGATTGTTAAGATGTGATCTCCAGCCTGAGTAGGAGATGGAAATCCTTTCTCACATAGGCTGATATCTGACCGACCTCTTGATGCAGGTCCTCTGCATAGGAATAGAGATTCGGAGGTGTCAGATTAGTTAGGTCAAAGAGTTGACTTAACGAGATCGAGATAACCTAAAACCTATGTTGAATGCTGTCACAGCATAGGCACGCATCCTGTGACCGGAGACAGATGTGTTGCTATATGTCTGAGTATGTACATTTGACAGACCAATAGGATGATGACCTAACCAAGGTCTATACACCTGCGCGTTGGTGTGCATATAAGGGCATATGAGTAATACGATCTCTCAAAGGGATCATACAGGTTCACTACTGAACCGGAAGACATGAGCTCACTCATGAGATATTGGGAAGAATCAAATTCCGTGCACGGTCGTCTTGCTTTGGAAGCTTGACTGAATTTGTAGGTTTGATATATACTTTTGGAAAGTATATGATCAAGACCTAGGTATGATATATGCTTTTGGAAAGTATATGATCGATACCAAATCCCAATGATCAAATGAGAAACTTGGTGATCAAACCCTGAAGAAGACAGTGTAAAATAGATCTTGATCTTCGGGTTGACCATGGGTCTTCCAGTATGCAGGATGTACAGGTATTGGGAATACCTGAAGGGTGATGTGATCATAAACGATTGTATATCCATGACGCTTCCATTCCGAGGGAGTGATGAAACAGGTCTGGATTTTATTGACTCCTTTCAGTAGAGAAGCAATCCGATCTTAGTCCAAGTGTTGGACATTGATCTGAATGAGATTCAGATTCAAAGAGAAGATTGGATTTGCGGTCTTGATTTAATCAAGCATCTGTGGGAGGTTCGTAAGATCTGGATTTGAGATAAGATCTCAATATCCAAGTCACTATACATGGAATAATACAATCGCCCTGTCCTTATCTCCAAGTATCTGCGGAGAAAGCACATTATTCTTGAAAGGGTTCAAGAATAATTCTTTTGATGAAATATCCAAGCAAGGACTTGTTGATTAAATAAGATTTAATTATCAAGCTTGAATATGAATATGATTCATATTGTGAAAATGATTATCTAAGATAATTAAATGGGATTTAATTATCAAGGATTAAGAGAATGTGGATAACACTATCCATGATATGTGTGTGTTATAAATGTGATTTATAATATACATATATAAGAGAGAGAATTTATGTAAATAGCATTTGTTAATTAATAATGTGGATTTGATTCACATTTATTAATTAATTGGAAATGCAATTTACTAATTAGTTTGGGTTGTGAATATGATTCACATAGTATTCAATGGCAAGATTGAAATATTCACAAATTAATTTGGAATTAATTTGGTGAATATTTATTGTGATTAATTAAGGAATAATAAGATAAATAAAATGGAGCAAAATAAACCACCCTCCATAGGTGGCGTCACCCATGAATTGTTCATGGGTGACGCCCCCCATTTTTAGGGAGGTTGGTTGACTCCATTTTTATTTATCACATTATCTCTTAATTAGTTAATGTTAAATTAAATTATGTTGATAATGTTGCAACATTTTTTAATTTAAATTAATGTTGTTGGTTTTAACCAACAACAATCATAGCCATTGATTTAGCATGGACCAAGCATAGCCTTTGGATCCATGTGTCCCATGGATTGAGATCCATTGGATCCTAAACTAATATAAATAGAGGGCCAGGGTAGCCTTCCATGGTACATCATTAAGAGTTGTACAAGGTGACAACTCTCTCTCTCTCTCTTTCTCAATCTCTCCCTCTCTCTCTTTCTCTTCTCCATTAAGTGGCCGTCCACTTTGTGTTGAGAAAGGAGAGACTCTCGGCTTCTTCTTCGACGACTCGTGGATCTCCATCTTCTTTGGAGTTTCTTACTCTAAAGGAAGACGACGGATTTCGTTTGACGAAATCGGGGGAGCCATCGCTTGGATCTTCATCGAGGTTGCGGGAAGGAACGTGACTCATCATCGCGCCCGCAAGTGCGTTCTTCGTGGATCGGACTTAAGATAGGAGGATCTCTACTTTGGGATCTCGTGATCACAACCACGCTTCAAGAGGTATTCCTTGTACTTTGTGGTTTGATGAAACGATCCGAGAAGTGTTCTCGTGATCATGTGGTTTCATCTTTAAAGTTAAAAAATTTTAATTTCCGCTGCATCTAGCATCTAGTACGACTAGTTGCTCCGATTGCATACGATGCGATCGACACGCTTCCGTGATGCGCTTAAGGATTCACAATATCCTTCACTGTTAGGTGCCGGAAATTTTCTTAAAAATTGTCTCGAATTCCTACGACTAGTTGCATCTACTTCATCCAGTATAGGTGTAAGTATGGACCGTAAAATGGCTACCCGTGTTACTTAAGGATGGAGCCTTATACAGTGTCCTTTAAAGCATCCACTCTGCTAAGGAAGTTCGGACCGTTTACCGGCTACCCATATTCCTCACTGAGAAGTAGCTAATTGTTTTTAAAATCAGTAGTCTGAATGCAAAATCTGGATTTTGGGCTCTAGCCTTAAGTGTCCTCTCTCGCTCACTCAGAAAAATAAAAGCATCCAAGGTTGGGGTTGCTCTCCCACAAAAATTCTTGATTTTATGAGTTCTTTAAAGTCAGCTATATTTATCAGTCCCAATTTTAATTATGCGATCAATTATTATTAAATGAGCACAAATACTCATCTATCGTCTAATCCCAATTTCCTTTTGAAATTATGTGGCAAACAAGAGGGAGAAATTCAGGAAAAGCCGATGCACGTGGAAAACTATGACGTATACTCAATTAGAAGACTTATAGTGAATCCTCACAATCTCCATGTGAGATGCTAGATAGAAACTGAAAATTTATTCTAAATCAATGCAAACCGATGAAAAACCGCACCAATCAGAAAGTTCTATTAGCGGGGAAGAATTGAGTTGAATTTGGCTAAGTTTAACGATCTATGTGCATCTCGATTAATGTGAAGTGTGGCCTAATTACTATGAGAACAATCAAAAATTAAAATGATCTGAGAGTCGTATGTGCAGGTCTAGCCTAATCACCACTCAAGTCGGGCCCCACCCTCACCGTAGAGTGAAACATGCCACGACACACCACAAGAATAGTGAAGGTCTTTTTACACACGCGAGAGTCCAAACAGACACCGCTATAAATTAAAAAATTATAAAATTAAAAAAACCTATATTCTACGCTCTCTCATGACTCGACTTGATCTTAATTTATTTACGGCTTTTTCGAAAGTCGGTGAAGATGCTTCGGTTCTGGAAAAACCGCTCCACGTACGTCGGGTAAGAAAGATAAGAGAGAAAATGTAAGAGAGTAACTCAAAAATAAATCAAAAGCAAAGTAAGAGAAATAAATACTGAAAATAGAATAAAATAAATGTAGGAAAAAATAGAATTTACAATGAGAATTTCGGGAGTCAGACTACCCGAATGCGGAAAATCGAACGGAATTTTTCAAAACGCAAAACTAAATTGTTTACCTCTGCGGCAACGATGGCATCTGACGAGTCCGGAATCAAGCATGTTAAAAAGATATATAATGTGTGTTTGTTGTTCGCTTAAAAATGGTTTGTCGTTTCGTTGTAGGCAGCAATCAGAATCGGTCAAGAAAATAACCATACAAAAAGTTAATCAATTTTTAAGAATGTGGTGTTATGTTCATTTTACTTGGGAAGTCCCAAGGTCCAACACAAGGAGGCAAAGGAGCAACCTAGAATTATATCTAATGAAATTCATTCTCGATTTTCGAGGCAGTTTTTTTTGTAATTTTTTAATGCAATTAAAGATGCAAAATGCAATTTTGGCCTATTTTAAGGACTAAAATGTAAAAGTCAATCAAACGATGTCCAGAAAATGTGAAACTTGGCCCAGATGCAAAATATGATGCAATGAATGCACTGTAGTTTTTTTGGAATTTTTGGATGCAAGATGAATTTTTTTATGAATTTTTAAATGCAAACATAATGAATTCCAATATTTAATTATAATAAATAATAAACCTAATTATTTTCAAGGAATAAAATTATCTAAGATCTATCACTAGATAGTGGACCTTAAAAAAATTCTAAACCTCGAAAATACAAGATTCAATACCTATTAAAAATCAAAAATTGAAATATACAAAATGATTTTTACTGGACAAATTATGCATGCAAATACGATTCTTTTTCGACACAATGTCAAGCACAATTAATTCTACAATATGTGATTTTCAGGGATTTTTTAGAGCAACAAATAATCAATAGAAAATTTAGGAGCACAAAATGGGCAAAGTATGCAATGTTCCACAAAAAATTAATTATTAATTAACCAATGATCACAAAACTGTCTACAATGTGTCAAAATGTAGAGAATTAATATGAGAACAAAATCCTATTTTTGATAAATACAATAACGGAATGTAGAGGTGCAGAATAATAATGGAACATAGGGGTGAAAGTGCAAATTCAATAAATAGAATAAATATATAAAAAATGCAGTAAGGGGTCTTTCTATAATTATCGTTATCCTGGGGGCCTCTTGCAAATTTGCCACAGGTCACGTGCCAAGCACGTGACCTGGTCGGTGGGGGCCTGCGTGGAATAAGGAGAAGGTCTAGGGGGCGATTTGTAAATGACCCAGTGGGTCACGTGCTCCGCAGGTGACCCCTGGGGATAACGTGAATGCAGACGTCCCTCGCTCCCATGTGCATGGCACGTGGCTGGGGTCTTGGGCTTGATCCAGCGGTTCAGCGTTCGTTGAAGGTGGCGAAGTAGAAAAGGCGGAGGGCGATCACCGTGGCGGAGCGGCAACGTTGAGGCCCGGTGGTGACTGGGGTTTGACACCCTGGTGACGGTAGAGGCGAAGACCAGACGGTGGTTCCTGGTAAGGTATTGACGTTCGGCTGCGAGCGTGGCCGTGTGACGGAGGGCCAGTGCGGCGGAGCGTCATGGCGGAGAAGCATCTGGTTGGATGGTGGTGTGTGGTCGATGACGATAGAGTTGGAGGCGGTTTTGGTTGGAGGTGAACATCAAAAAAGATGAACATTGAGTCGGTGGCGTAGTCGTCGAAGTTGACCTGAGAAGATGAGGTCCTTTGGCTTGACGGAGTCGTGGCCCGGAGCAAGGGCAGTAAGGGCAAGGAGGTCGTCGGCTGCAACGAGGGATGGGGGGCCCTCGAATCTCGCCGAAAAAGGGACTCGTGGTGCTGTCACCGCCGCAGGTTCGTGAATCGCAGAATGACTGATGGCTTGTTCTCGGAGGTGTGGCCATGTTTAAGTAACAGAGGGGAGGGTTGGCCGGAAGAGGAAAGGGGTTTGACGTGGATATGATTGGAAATTCGATGTGGGCGGTGGAGATTTGTGATGGCGAAATCGCAAGGTGGCGGCGATTCTAAGATGCGGCGACGAAGATTGCAGGGGTAGAGGTGATGGACGGTGGGAGATCAGAATGGACGACGAGGTAGCACGTGCTTGGTGCATGCCTGGGAGGTACGTGCCTCGCACGTACGGTGGCTCTAATTAATTTTTTTTATAAAAATGAATTAATAAAAATGCCAAAAATGGCTGACACGTGGCACCTCCAAGAGTTGCCACGTGTCAGCACCACAAAAATCCGAAAAATAAATACTTTGTAAAATAAAAAATAAAGAGCAAATGGCCTCGGATCGAAATAGTTTCTTCATGAAAATTGCTCGTCTCGATGAGATCTACAACTTTTATGAAGACATCAAAACTAGATTCGATCAAATGCACAAAGTGATATTTTTGGGGTATCCCATGTACATAGAATACCTTGATTTTTAGGATTTGTAATTTTTATGTCATTTTTAACCAGATAAAAATCCGAAAAAAATATGATATAATTATTTACACGTTAATCTAATTTCTTAGATTTTAATTAATTAATAAGAATGAGAAATAAAATAAGAAAAGGCCAATTTTGTACAAGCAGTTAGTGAAAACTCAGATTCGATTTGTTTCTTTGATTTCAAGCTCAATTTGGATTTGGATTTTTATGCATTTTAATAAAACCTTAATCAAAGAAGACAAATGAAAAAGAAATGAACTAAAATAGTTAAATATGTACATAAAATATTTGGTCAAAATCTGCTAAAATAAAAAATGTACAAAAGAGGCCCAAAATCCAGCTTTCACGTATGTGCTCTCATTCACTTGAACTTGGTTTTGTTTTGAATGTAATTATTAGTTCAAAAGTGAGTAGGATCAAAAGGGACACTAGATGGGGAAGATATGAGGTTTTTAGTCAGGAAATCCTGAAACTAGGGTTCGGATTTTTGGTCCACTTATTTGGGTAAATGATTTTTTGTATTTCTCATTTATTCTTCCTAGTGATATGTACACAGTGGAGGTGGTTTTGTGTTATTCAGAGTTAGAATGAACTGGTTAAAAATCAAGTAAGTTAGGCTATTTACACATCAATTTTGGCTGAGATTTTTGGTTTCTTATTTTGTGCAAAAATTAGTGCTAAAATGCAATTCTTATGAAATCATGCATGAATGCTAATTATGCAGAATAAATATAGAAATGCTGATGATTTTGAGGGATTTGAGCTTAATTCATGAGATTTAGAGTGAAGAATATGAGATTCATCAGACTCATAAAGCACCGTCAAATGATTGTTAAGATGTGATCTCCAACTTGAGTAGGAAATGGCAATCCTTATCTCTAAAGGCTGATATCTAACCAACCTATTGATGCAGTTCCTCTGCATAGGAATAGAGATTCAGAGGTGCCAGATTAGTTAGGTCAAAGAGTTGACTTAACGAGATTGAGATAACCAAAGACCTATGTCGTATGCTGTCACGATATAGGCACGCATCCTCTGACCAGAGACAAATGTGTTACTATATCTCTAAGTATGTACATTTGGTAGACTGATAGGTTGATGGCCTAATCAAGATCTATATACCGACGAGCTAATGTGCATATAAGGGCATATGAGTAATACAATCTCTCAAAGGGATCATATAGGTTCATTTACTGAATAAGAAGACATGAGCTCACTCATGAGATATTGGGAAGAATCAAATTCCGTGCACGGTTGTCTCGCTTTGGAAGCTTGACTGAATTTGTAGGCTTGATATATGCTTTTGGAAAGTTTATGATCAACACTTAGGTATGATATAAGCTTTTGGAAAGTACATGATCGATACTGACTCCCATTGGTCGAATGAGAAACTTAATGACAAAGACCTGAAGGAGACAGTCTAAAAGAGATCTAAAACTTCGGGTTTAATCTAGGTCTTCCAGTATGCAGGATGTACAAGTATTAGGAATATCTGAGGGTGATGTAATCATAAACGATCGTATAACCATGACGCTTCCATTCCTAGGGAGTGATGAAACGGGTCTAGATTTTAGTGACTCCTCTCAGTAGAGAAACGATCTAATCTTGGTCTAAATGTTGGACATTGATTTGAATGTGATTCAGATGCAATGAGAAGATTAGATTTGTGGTCTTGATTTAATCAACTATCTATGGGAGATCCGCAAGACCTGGATTTGAGATGTGATCTCAATATCCAAGTCACTATACGTGGAATAATACAATTGCCCTGTCCTTATCTCCAAGTATCCATGGATAAAGCGCATTATCCTTGAAAGAGTTCAAGAATAATTCCATTGTTGATTTATATATATACAAACATTGAGATATGGATGATTAAATGTGATTTAATCATAAAATATAATATGAATTTGATTCGTATTATTTATCCGTATAAGAGGAGCTATCGAAGATAATTAAATATGATTTAATTATCAAAGATGTGAATAATGTGAATGTGATTCATATTATTTGGGCACATGAGAATAGAGGTTCAATATGATTAGATATGATTTAATATCATGGTTAAGGATAATGTGGATAATACTATCCATATTAATCAGTTATATTATAAATGTGATTTATAATCTATTAGAGAGAGAGCATATTGTGATTCATATTTGTTAATTAATTGTTGATTTGAATTGGATTCACATTGGATGATTAATTGAAAATATAATTTACATTTTGTTTTGGGATGTGAATGTGATTCATATTTTTCCAATGGTATGATTGCAATATTTCACAAGATAATTGTGAATTATTTTTGTGAAATAATTTATAACAAATGTTGTTGTAAATCTTGGAGACATCATGAGGTAATGAGATCTCATGAGATAATGAGATCTCATGAGATAGTGAGATCTCATGAGTGGACGTCCCTCCTTTTAAGGGGATGTGGTTTATCTCCACATTATCTCCAATGATAATTAATTGATTTAATTTGAATTTAAATATATTGATTTATCGATATATATTGATTTAAATTAAATTAGTTATTGTTGTGTTTTCACAATAAAATCATGGTCATTGAAAGAAACACAAATCAATCACATCCATTATTTTTATGTTGTCCATGGATTGAAATCCATGGATCCCAAAACACTATTTAAGAAGAGGCACCCCTTGCTCTTCAAGTTACATGATCAATCTAGAAGTTCTCTCTCTCTCTCTCTCTCTACATGCCAAAGGTGCTCTCCCTCTCTCCCATTGTGGCCGTCCACCATGAAGCCCAAGAGAGAGTCATCAGCGCCGCAGCATCGTCGTTATGTTGCCGGATCATCTACTCATGGATCTCTATCTCCTTCGGTGTGCCTCTATCGTGAAGAAGATGTTGTATCTCGTGTTACCATATCAGGGGATCCACTGCTAGGATCATCATCATGGATTGCGAGGAGTACACGTCTTATCAACGTACTCACAAGCTTCTCCTATGTTGGATCGGACTTGAGGCAGTAGGTCTCTTGGTTTAGAGACTCGATCACAACCACGCTTCAAGAGGTAATCCTAGTATCTATTTGTTGTTTAGATGAAACGATCGAAGAAGTGTTCTTGGATCATATGGTTTCATCATTTAAAAATTTTAAATCCCGTTGCATCGAGCAACTAGTGCGACTAGTCGCTCCCGATCACATTCGATGTGATCCATACACTTCCGTGACACGCTTGAGGATTTTCCCCATATCCTTCAAGTGGTATCAGAGCTAGTTTGTCTAAGTTTTTGGTTGAGATCCATGAACCTACGAAGATTTGGGCTTGTTGAGGTTCGTGAATTTTTTTGTCGCAATTCAATTTTCGCAGCCCTCATTTATGATATTTTTTCGGCCATGTTAAATTTTTTAAACATTAATTTATCACATGGATAATTTTCCTCGTTAAACAAGACAAATGTGGAATTTGAGTTTGCATAATTTGGATTTTGTTTGCTCGAGATATGATTATTTTAATGACCATATGTCCACCGTTTCGGTGATAGCATTTAGTGATGTAATTAAGATGTTAATTACTATTTTAAGATACCTGGAAATACATTTTAGTCATATTTTTCTATTTTAAATCAAATTATCAAAGTTTGGGAATTTATATTTCTCAATTTGAATTTAAAATGAAAGAGATACACTAATTTTGGTTGGTGAGGGTCACTGCCGAAAATTACATACTCAACCATGAACCTTGTTATTGTCATTTAAGAACCTTGTGAAATTAATGCTTAATTTTCTGTAATAATTATGGATAATATTTGTGAAATATTATAATGATATCTATTCCCTTAAATGACATCGCCTCAACCAATGAATGATTAGATTAGATTTATATCACCAATTGGTTACTTGATACAATTTCATCAAGTTCGTTACTTTAATAGGTTTTGGAAATTTGTCTAGCAAATTTCCTTATATTCAAAATGGTTTTGATTATTACTATATTGTATAATTTTGGTTGAAAAAAGGATGAACATCTCAATTACAAAGTGATTGAGTCGACATTTTTTTCCCGAGGCGGATATGGTGCCTAGTCGGGGAGCGTTGCGGTAGCATGTTGCACCGTATATGGTCTGTCCCACTCCCGTCGGTACTGGCCATGACAACGGGTAGGGAACGAATGATGCTTGAGAGATCATTAAGTATTTTCTAATTATTAAAATTCTAATAATATGTACTATGAGATAATACAACTATTTCAAGTAATAATCAAGTTTGTTGATTGAATTGGATTGATAATTGATATAATCAGATTAAATTAATTATATCAAATTAAAACACTCTATTATGAATAGATTTATATTTCCTTTGGAAGAATTAATTATATGAATGTGATTCATGATAATTAATTAAATTTTGAATATGATATGGAGGATCACATAAGTGACATCCATGATCTCCTGTCAAGGCGAAGGGTTCCGTTGCCAGGGATTGTGTGTGGGAGACACCTATCCGAAGTGACATCTCCTGCATACAAGCGCATCTGGATCGGGCTCTTTGCTTCTCGAAAGAGTAAGGCCGTATGCGTAGCGACCCTAATATCGGTTCCTCATATTATTGGGGCGATATTGGATTGCGCATGGCAAGTTCCATTCCTGTTGACGGTTGGTTCAATTAACAACGGGTCAACATCACCTTAGCGATGGTGGGATTGGGTGTTAAAGACCGAATTGGGAAATACAAGTTGGACTTACAAGGCAGAATGAGCTCCCGGTTCTTTTTATCTGAGTTGTAGTTTCTCATATTATTGGGATACAACAAAGAAAGGAAAGGAGATCCCAGATCTTGCTAGAGATATAATGGTCAAAATATCTCTTACATTGAAAGTGATTAAGGGAATGAACTTTCAATATTAACAAGGCAAGACAGCTTTGATATAAAAATTCCTAAGTCGAAGTAAAATATGTATATGTGTGTGTATGTGTGTGTATATATATATATATATATGAATTTCTTATTTCAGATAATCCTCATCAAACCCACTCAAAGCTATACTCAATAATAACCAGTGTAATATCATGAATTAAATTCATGATCAAGATATTATCCTTGCAATTGGACATATAAGGTATGTGGTTACAATACGCAAGTTTCCTCATCAAAATGAGGAGTGAAAATTAAATAAGACATTACCTCAGGGTTTGTATGTCTCTATAGTCTTAATCCCTCATCAAGTGTACTTTGAAAGTGACATGTCGATGATAATTGTCAAACTAATCCTTATAAAATCAAGAAGATGTTTTGGCATACATATGTGCTCTCAACATTTAATCGTGAATGACAAGATTCACTGCATTATGCAGAACGGTAGCTCTACTAAGAGATGATGTATTCAAAATGTTTGAATACCTACCTGAACCTAAGTCTTTAAGAGTTGAGATGTATGTAGATATGATGAGTGCCATCATCCTACTGTCTATACTCTAGTCATTCAAGAAGCTTCATAATGTTCATACTGTATGAATTAAATGAAGCATGTATAAATGTTGAAATACTCTTACATTGAAATATTTTGAGTTCAACATAAGAGAACATTTGTCTTAAGCAAAGGTTGTTTATAGATAATGTGAGCACAGTGGAAGCATGGGTATGACCAAGTAAGAAGGAGAGTCAAAGAGTTGACTAAACTTCTGTGACTTCCATAAGACATCTAAAGAATTGGATGAATACCAATACTGCAATAAACCAATATATTGATAGTATGTCTATCTGGACTATGCAGGATCCTTAGATAAGGACTCGGATAGCGCATCGAAATAATCTACATTTAATCATTGAAATTGACTTTCTTACAATATAATATTAAATTCTAATAATTTTATCTCATTCTTCTAATGACACTTGCAATTGTTGCATATGTTGTAGAAGATTAGTAAATTTGATCTTAAGGATTAATAGTCATCTATATGGGAATTGATACAATTGTTGCAGCAATCTCAATAGGATAGATAGACTTCATAATTTCAGTGGCAGAGCCCTTGGTATTATAGAATGTCTCTATTACCTAGATATTAGAATACATTCATTGTTGGAGATGAACATGTATTCTTGAATAGACCTATCATAAAGAGTTATGATAGTGGACTCTACTAAATTAGAATATTAATAAAAGGTTCATTAACATTTCTAATACTGAAAATTAAACCTTAATAAATCAATAGGAGGATGAAGATCATTTGACAATCATCTGGCATCAAGTCTTGGACATATGTCTATTGATATGATCGATAGACTAGTGAGATATTGAACTTTAGATTTTCTAAAGGTTCAAATCTTACATACTTGTGAATATTGTATTAAAAGTAAATATGTCCAATACAATATTCTCTGTGAATTGTGTAAGATGCCAAGGTATTCAATATCTTATACATATTGATGTATGTGGATCATCTGCATCATAATAAACATTGATGATATGTGATATCATTCGATGATTATTTGTGATATGAGATTCCTTCCTTTCACCTTAGAAACCTTTGAAATGTTCGAAGATTTCACAATTTTGTTTTAGAACCAAAGTTTGAAGGAAGATGAAATGAATTTGATCTAACCTAGGTAGCAAGCACCCATTAGATGAATTCAAGGTATACCTTACGGAGATAGGAATATCATTCTTATCTCACTTCTCCTAATACACATAAACTCAATGAAGTTGTAGGGAGATACAATTAGATCATGTGTGACATGATTTGATAAATGATTAATCTTAGCATAGTTATCTCTTAGTTTCTAAGGTATATATCTAGTAGATACTACAATATATATATCCTTAATAAGGTTCCATGCAAGTAAGCTAGAATCTAGCACCAGAGTGTGCTACTTGATGAATCTCTTATTCTTCATACAATTATATCAATACCTACCCTTTTACTCTTCGATCCACCTTGATTTATATCATGATCAAGAGAAAAGGAAATGAGAGGCATGCATTATCAACTTTATGAAAAATGCAAGGTCGCAATAACAATATTCGATAAGTTTAGAATCTTAAGAGAATAATCACTCATGTATCCTCCTATACGGATAATCTCTTAGCAAAGATTTTCTGTTGCTACTATTTTTTTCCAATCAGTATGACAAACACCTAGTGCCAAAATTACTCTATAAATGCTATCCATATGGGGATCCCATTATGTTCATTATAATAAATTCAACATATCCTAGATAAACCTATACACTAGGAATTGGAAGTAATTAAAATAACTAATTGGCTAAAAAATTGTGACCGTTGGAAGCATTTGCAAAAGCAAATATGTGGCCGAAATTGATGGCAATTGCCATAATTATGAAGAGACACCAACGTTAATCAGAAAAAAGGGGGATGGTTTTTTTGATGTCAATGTGAAGAGGCATGAATGCCTATACGTTAATTGAAGAAATGCAACTCCAATTGAAAAGATACATGTGTATTTGAAGAGGTGTATCTCTTGAGAAGGAAACCACCATATTGATGTCTTTATGAACCACATAGGATCAAGCATTTGCTCCCATTCGATTACCATCTTATCATCAAACATTTTCCCATCCCATTCGATCATTCTGTCACCATTCTTGCCAACCAAATCTTCTTCCAACCTATTTCGTCATCAAACAAAATCCACCACCATAATTAGCCATCCCTTTTATTATCGACGAAGCATCGAAGTGATTTTGTTGACTTGTGCATTTGGACCCCCAGTGAATCCGAATCCTGAGGCTCCACCCCAAGTACCGTCAAAAATTATCCAACACCATAGACATCCACCAACCATCAATTCCTCAGTCCCTCTGTGAATCCCTTTGTGAATCCGACTCCAGATGCTTCCTCTCGAGCCACCAACCACCATGTTTTTATTTCACCTTTATTTTATTATTTTACATTTTTATATCCATCTTATTTTGTTCTCTTCTCTTTCGTGCAACTATTTGTCAATACTATCACGACTACTTATATCAAACGACGATTATCCTTGGCTCGTGGAGATCTGGGACGTGATCTGATGTTCGAACTCGATCCGCGGTTGTAATTGCATCCACCTCACCTCGCCAGAATATCCAAATACCCGAAGAGTTAACACGTACGAGTCCAATTTGAGGTTGCCCCATAGAAGGAGAGTGATCAACACTTGCCGACTGATTTGGCCAAAATTAGGTGGTCTTAAGTTTAACACAAGGCGGGAACTCAGTCGAAGTGTCGACCACGCAAAATCTGACTAGAATCAACAATTAACCCACACTATAGATCAATAATTAGAAATAAATGTGGAGTAAAAATTTATTTTTAACTCTGCACAAAATATGTATAGGACAAGTATGCAGAGAGTTCGAACACAGGGAGCAAACAGGGCAATTCAAAAAGGTGTGTGTGTGTGTGTGTGAATGTGAATGGTGTCTACACTATGCAAGCAAATAATTTTTGTGGGTTTTTAATTTTAAATTTATTATTATTATTTTTTTTTTAATTTATAATTTTGTATTTTGATTTTCAATTTTCTGATTTTTATGATTTTATATATTATATATTTTTTTTCAATATTGGAATATAGAGACAATGTAATCAAAGAGAAGATAGGATATTACTAAAAATATGCAAAAAAGGCCAAAATTCAGGATTAAAAGCTTTTTGGTATTTTTATGATTTCTACTATTTTTTTGATTTCTGGGTATTTTTTAAACTATTTTGGTATTTTTTAACACTAAAATAAACCAAAACATTGAAAAGGCTACTGGTTGGGGGTAAAATGGGAATTAAAAATAGCAAATAGCCACGAAATTTTTGAAAATAATTTTAAAATAAAGAGGATAAAAAGAGGAAACTACAGAACTTGAGTTTACAATTTTTGGAGTTTTCTATGATTTTATAGATTTTTTTTAAGTTTTTGAGTATTTTCGAATTTTTAAGGTTTTTCTTTAGCAATTTTTAGTGATTTTTGGAGTAACTCTAAAATAGGTTAAAATAGAAAGTAGGGATTTTTTTGGAATTTTTCGAGATATTTTAATATTTTTTTGGTATTTTCTAAGCTAGACAATAAATAAAATGCATGTTTTTTTATTTTTAATAAATATCAAAATGCAATAAAATCAAAATCTAAAAATATCGAGTTAAAGTACAAGTACCCAGGAGCTTAAGTTCAATTTTAGAATTTTTTCTATTTGAAATGAGGCTCCAAATAAATAAGACAAGTTCACAAAAATATCACAGCCTAGCAGGGGTATATATGCAAATATCCAAAAGTCCAGGGGCATACATGCAATCTTCTATAAAATATTGCACTTAATATTCGAGTTTATGGACCAATCACAAAATCCTAAACCCGCAGGGGTATCGGCATAAAATACCCACCAGGGCGCGTGACTTGGCGGAGGACCTGGCAGGGGCTTAAAAGTAATTTCCACAAAATCCGAGGGCTTACATGCAATTTATCCAAAAATATAACACTGAATATAATATCCTTGGGCTGAGATGAAATAATAAAAGACCCGAGGGCCTCCTCGCAAAATGCCCACACCTCACGTGAACAGGTCACGTGAGGTGACGTGGCGGAGGACCTATATGTAAATATGAAAAGTCTAAGGGTCTACTTGCAAAATTTACAAAATATTTAAACAACAAAATAAAGTTTCACGACTAAATTAAAATTACAAAAATAGCGGGGGTGGCTCTGCAAAATACCCTCGCTGGGACGATCCGACGGCGGAGGCTAAGCCACTTGCCACGTGGCGGCACGGCATGGCTGGATGACGGTTCGGCGATGGACGTCCGAGATTAGATGGATCTCGACTGATCTGATGGTTGCGGCTCGGAAGATCCAACGGCTAATGGTGGATCTAGGGCTCCTCCACGATCCGACGGCGTAGGCGCACGGAGGAAGAACCGCGAAAGAACTCCGGCGAGCCGAAGTTCTCCGAGGTGCTGCTCCTCCTCCGGTGACGTTCTGGGCTTCAAAATGCGGCTGGAGGATCCCCAAGGTCTCGTCTTCCTCCTAGGAGCTTCAAAAGAGCCCGGCGATGGCCGAGCTGCTCGCGAGAGACCGGCGGAGCTGGGGGGCTCGGCTGAGCTCCGACGAGCGCCAAAATAGCTCCCAGGCGCTAGTCAAAGCGCGTTGACCTGCAAAACAAAGTGAAAGGGTCCAGGGCAAGTTGCCTGGACCCCGCGGAGGCGAAGAGGCGGCGCGACGCGGTGGGATGGATCTCGTCAGAGTTGCGCTCCGGCGAGGCGATGGAATTGGGCGTAAGAATCGACGAAGGTTAAAATTTCTTGGGGCTTTTCGTTCCTACAGCTAAGTCTAAGCTAAAAAACGAGGAATAAAAGGATGAAGTGGCCCTCAATGGCCGGAGCCAGAGGAGAAATGATACTCGACCATCGGAGTTGCGGGAGGTGGTGGAGACACCCTCGACCTCGCACGCCTTGGCTGAGGAGCTCGCGGTGGAGCTGTCACCTCCAGGAAGCTTCAGAGCACGAAAGAGGAGGAGAGGGGTGGACCAAGTGGACTCCATTTTGAAGATCGGGATTTGGTTTAAAGTGGTTTGACCCATGGTGACAGGGGCTCGAAGAACGAGGTACCACAGGCGCATCGATAATCCACAGCCCAAGATGAAGCTTGGGCGGGCATCCTTGATAGAAGGGCTACAAAAATCATGAAGAGATTAACACGAAATAGTGAAAGGGGGTGCCTCGAAAAAAGGTTGAAGACGGGCCAAAACATAGCTTCTGACACGGGCTGCAGGTGCAGATCAGATAGTTGACCTGGGTCAACTATCCGAGACCCCTGGTTGGTCCACGTGGATCAGCCAGGAAAAACCTGGAAAAAAGCTTTCAAAAATCAACTAAAAATAGTAAATGTTAGTACTTTATTTAGGTTTTTAAATAAAAAGTTTTATAATTTTATAAACTATTTTATAGTGATTTTTAATTAATTTATGAGATGTGTTTTTATAAGTTTACTTTTATACCCTTTATAGGTATATTACCTATATATTTGATTATTTGATTTTTATTTGGTATTTTTGATTTTATTTATTTTTGTCTATTATTTTATAAAATTATAAAATACTTTATACATGTAAATATATTTTTGTTTCATTTTTCTGATATGTTTTGTATATTTAATAAAAGATAAATAGGTATTGTATAGGTAAGGGTATAGGTAGTATACCTATGTATCACATATGTAAGTATTTTATTTTGAGTTTTATTTAGGTTTTTATTCAAATTTTAATGTACATAATTATTATAAGTAATATTTACAAGATTATGAAAATATAAAGATATAAAAATAATGAATAAATAATAAATTGAATATTTTAATATGTACAAGTATACAAGAGGGGTCCAAAACTCAACTTTCAAACCGTAGCTCCGCCAAATGCGAAACCACCGCCCTTAAATAGGTTATTTTCTTCTATATACAATTAAAGGTGAGTTTGATGCATTTGGAGTTTTCAGTTGGGAGATATGGGTCTGGGAAGTTGGAATTCTGGAATTTTATTCAGACCATAACTTTTTATCTGTACATTATTTTTCAGTGAAATCAATTTTGTATTTTTCTTTATAAATTATCTACAACTTTCATGTACAAAGTTTCTTTATTTGATGTATAAAAAGTGGAACCAAAATGGGTCCCAAAATGAATAAAGAATGAATAAAAGGTATAGGTATTTGACCCTTATCTCCCCCTACTTTGTTCCTGGTCGACCTATTCATCAAGATGCCTAGGTCTCGGGGTTTTGGATCATAAAATATTTACAATATTTTATTCTTTTTATTTTCTTTTATTTATTCTATATTTTTGGCTTTAATTACAGTATTTTATACACTTTTTACAGGTACATGCATGAATGCTAAGATACTATATTTAATGCTATTTACAGGCATTTGCTAGGGTTTTTGATGCCAAAATGATAGAATAAAAATGATGAAATGTGGATTCATCACCGACCTGCACTATTGTCCTTCCAACTTTCATTTCAATTTTTGTTACTCAAACATCTTGCAACAAACTCAACGATTTATAAAGTATTTTTATTTGCAAAATAAAGTACAGAATCTTCCTGTCTCTGTGGATTCGACCCTGATTTACCATATACATTCCTTAGTGCATAATATAGTTAAGTCTTGTTATTTATTTGTTCGAAGTGTATTTTTGTAGGTTCTCAATGACTATCCAACATAAAAATCAGGTACGTAAACCCTCGAAAATACACTCCAACATTTTGGTGTTGTTGCTGGGGACATGAAATTATTCGTGCTTTATATATAAAGGTTTTTTCTTTACATTTTTTTCACCATCTTTCTTTTTTTTTTCTACAGGGGACAAGTCGCATTGGAAAGGAGTCGTGTCGAACATCAACGTGAAGTTAAAAAATTATATATTTGGAGCGTTCTCATGATAAGTTCTCTTTTCTTAGGCATAACTAGGACCTATTTTATTTCTTTGTTTGCGTATATTAAAAAAACAACAAAAAAATCAACTTCTTTTTCCGTATTGCATTGCATCTCCATAGGATTCCCACCCATTGTCCCACCTTGCATTTAAAAAGACCATTTAATTATTTTCCAACTAATCAAGACAAAAAATACATCTTAATCAGACTAAATTAAAGAGGTCCCAAAAAATCATAAAATAAAATTTTGTTTGCCAACTTGTTTGTTGCACCATTCGCACAATCGCACGCGCACGCGTACCCCTATGACCAGAGCCCAAATCCTGCAGTTCTTGATAATTTTCTAAAAATCATATTGCTTAGTATACTCGTCCCTGAGGTGTTTACCTAAGAAAGACGAGGGGTTTAAGATCCAAGATGATGTAAGAAAGGCTCTAGCCTACTTACCCTCTGACTAACCTCAGAAGCAGAAGAACGACATTGTGGTAATCATTAAATTATTATGAACTGCTAGATATCTGAGGAAATGTAATCAGATTGTATCCTTGTCTGCAAATCAAAACTTAAAAGATAAAAAATCTAAACAATAAGCATTGAGTGGGAATAAACAAATTTTTTGGTGTTTGATTTGTGTATGTTTGGTAGGAGGTCATTAAGGAATCCCCTTAGTGATCCCTTTGAATTCGATCCATTTTATCCTCTAAAATCTAAAGTCAAGCTCGAGACAAAATCCATGGCTAGTGTGCCACCTCCTTCCGATCCACTCACTATAATAATGCAACAATTACAACAAATGGCAGAACACCAAGAGGTGCAAGATGCCCAAGTTCGACAATTGATAGCACATAATGGTCTAAACAACCCACCACCAATACCAATATGAAATCACTACAATCCTGCTAATCATCAACTCGTATCAGTCATCCAACTCCCTACAGAAGCATGAAACTTTGAAATAAAACCTGCAACTATTTCCTTCCTCCTCAAATTTCAGGGAGAAGAGATCGAGGACCTTATAATGCACCTTCAGGATTTCGTAGTAGCCTGTGATACACTAAACACACGGGAGGTAAACAAGGAACATGTTTACCTCCGAGCTTTCCCATTCTCCTTTCAACAAAAAGCGAGCCAATGGCTTTGTAGATATGAGGTCTCGATTCGATCATGGACCGAGTTGAGGGAGGCATTCTTAAAGAAATATTTCCTCATTCATAAGACCAATGCACTTAGGCATGCCATTTCTCACTTCACCCAAAAATCCACAGAGCCAATCCATGAAGCGTGGGAAAGGTTTAGACAACTTTTACGCAAATGCCCACATCATGGAATCGAAAAATGGAAGCAAGTGCAAATATTTTATGAGGGCTTAACTGAATCATACAAGAGAGTTGTCGACGGCTCTTGCAGAGGAAACTATTTGAATAAGGATGAGAACTTTGTATGGCAATTATAGGAGGACATGGCAGATAACTCTGTCAACAATTATTCTGTAGAGGTGTACAATAGACATAAGAGACCAGTCCAAGCTATAGACTATGCAACAACAAATGGAGACACATCCTCGAATATCCAAATCATTGCTTCAAAGTTGGACAAAGTAGAATTGATGGATAAACAAGTGGATCAATTAACTAAAACTGTAAAGAGTCTTGTATCAGAGAAAACTACCCCGTCAGTTTGCAAGGTACCCCATATTCCACAAACACATATGGAACTAGAGATTTATCAACCATCTATACCTTTAGATAAATAAATTAATCCTGAAATAGTTAATTGGGTGCATGGGAATTCTAATAGAAACCCCTATTCCTCCACCTACAATCCAGGATGGAGGAACCATCCAAATTTTGCATGGAAGACCCCAACAAACAATAATTTAGGGTATCAAGTCACCCAACATGGGTCAAATCAAAACCAATTCACACAACAAACACAACCACTGCAACCCTTGACCACACCATCGCAAGGACTTGCTTCTGATTATCTTGACTTGATGAAAATCATACAACAGCTGGCTCAGAATCAAGTTGAGGTTCTAAGCAACTGGCTCAAAGTCAAGTTGAGGTCCAAAAATAATTGATCGAGATTCGTTCTCAATTACCACCTCAACCACTACTGCATGCTCAAACGGTACAAAATCCTAACAACTCACAAGTCCGTCCTCCTGGCTTTTCACAACAGCCTACTCGAGGACTCGTGAGCTTTACAAATTCATCTAGTACAAGTAAAAATGAATCGAATGCCTCTGTCAGTGCCATCCACTTGAGGAGTGATCGCACCACAAGCACACCTCAAATATACACTCCCACTAGGACAAAATCATCAAACACGTAAGAATGATTCGCCAATGCAAGACCAATCATCACTTACTACACAACCACCCTCGATATCCCCATCACCAACCTCTACACAAGTGACTATTCCCTTTCCAAAGGCCCTACGAAGAAAATTGAAGAAACGACCTTCGACTCTGACTCCTGATTTGAAGAATTTATTCTCCAATGTTATTATACAAATCCCCCTCCTTAAGGTTATAGAACAAGTTCTCGTATATTCGTGTTTCTTAAAAGAGAAATGCACTCGAAAAAATAAAATAGAGGGGAAAGAAAAAGAATGACCAACACGAGGAAGAGAGGCATGTGCTGCCGCTCGCATCATCTAATGCCATTTCTCAACTACTTCCCCTTAAAATGAAAGACCGTAGGACCCCATTGGTAAAATGCATCATTGGGATATGACTTTTGAGCGTACCCTACTGTATAATGGTGCCTCGATAAATTTCCTCCCAACTGTCGTACTAAAATATTATGCAATAGGTCAGCTAAAACCTATTTTTATGATTTTGCAATTAGTTGACCGATCTTTAAAGAGGCCATTAGGAATACCATAGGATGTTTTAGTCACAGTCCAAGGATATCAGTTCCCAGTTGACTTTATCGTACTAGTTATGGACCCAGCTAAAACACGTTCTCAAACTCCTATTATACTCGAAAGAACATTTTTAGTTACTGCCAAGGCTCATTTTGACTATGAGGATAGGAAAGTAGAATTTAAAGTCAATGGTGAGATTATTCCTGTCAATCTTGTCACCCTCACATTTCAAGAACATGATACCGAAGATTGTGGATAGATCAGGAATGTTCGATAATTAAACAAATCATAGATGATTTAGCTCTCTTGGACCTTTCTAGGGATCCTCTTGAGGCAACTTTGACTTTAAATGATAATTTATTTGAATGACAACATACTGTAGTGGCTGAAACACTTGATTCCATCAAGAATGAACCTTGTGAACCATTGACGGATTCAGATATATTAGAATTAGACCAAGCATGGGATGAACTCGATGTTTTAATTTCTCCTGTCTCGGAAATGATTATGTCCATGTTAGAACCTCCTATTTCGGAATTACTTCATAATAAGGAGAAAAACCTTACAATCACCGTACCCACCGACCCTATAAATTAAATAGAAGACACTCAAGAGACAAATCCTACCCCATTAGTTGAACTAAAACCTTTGCTCAAGGACCTAAAATATGTACTTTTAGATGAAGAAAATAAGACATACCCGGTAATAATCAATGCCCACTTGGAACTAGATCAAGAAAATAAATTAATGGATGTTTTGAGAAAGAATTCACGGACAATTAGTTGGACGATATCAGATCTCCGGGGAATAAGTCCATCACCATGTACCCACCATATTTATTTAGAAGACAATGCAAAACCTTCTCGAGAAATGCAAAGAAGATTAAATCCAAATCTACGAGAAGTAGTCAAGAAGGAAATATGCAAATGGTTAGGTGCAAGGATTATCTACCCAATATCAGATATTCGATGGGTCAGTCCTTTACAAATTGTACCAAAGAAAGCTGATCTTACCATAGTCACTAATGATCTGGGTAAAGAGATCCCCACTTGTTCAGCTACTTTGTGGAGGGTTTGTGTTGATTACAGGAAATGAAATCATGCCACGAAGAAGGAACACTTCCCTCTCCCCTTCATAGATCAAATCATTGAGAGACTCGCACGGAGTGAATATTTTTGTTTCCTCGATGGTTACTCAGGTTATAATCAGGTCTCTATTGCTCCTGAAGACCAAGAGAAAACAACATTTACATGTCCTTACGGTACATTTGCTTTCTGTCGAAAGCCCTTTGGGCTGTGTAATGCACCGGCTACCTTCCAACGATGTATGCTAGCCATATTTGTTGATATGGTGGGAGATTTTATGGATGTATTTATGGACGATTTCTCTGTATTTGGTGACTCCTTCGACGAATGCCTTGAATTTCTTGATCGGATATTGTAAAATCGCATTAACATGAACCTAGTCTTATCATGGGAAAAATCACATTTTACGGTCACCAAAGGCATTGTTCTAGGCTACATTGTCTCTAAAAAAGGGATGGAGGTTAACCCATCAAAAATTGAGACCATAAGTCACCTCCCCCCACCTACATCACTCAAAAGTGTTAGATCATTTTTAGGACATGTTGGCTTCTATAGAAGATTCATAAAGGATTTTTCAAAAATCGCTAAATGTCTTACTGAGTTACTCTCAAAGGACCAAGCATTTGATTTTTCTAAAGATGCCCTCAGATCCTTTGAGACATTAAAAAGATCTATCACTGAAGCACCAATTTTACAGTCCCCCGATTAGACCTTAAACTTTGAAATAATATGTGATGCATCAGATTATGCAGTAGGAGTTGTACTAGGCCAAAGGAAAGATGACAAACCAGTTGCGATCCATTACGCTAGAAGAACACTTGACGATACACAAAAAACTACACAGTCACTGAAAAAGAATTGCTAGCAGTTGTCTTTGCACATGAAAAATTTTGGTCATACCTATTGGGTTCACATGTGGTTGTTTACACTGACCACACCGTACTGCATCATCTACTCTCTAAGAAAGATTCCAAACAATGATTAATTATATGGATACTCTTGCTGCAAGAATTTGACATTGAAACCAAAGATAAGGCATGATCACAAAATGTTGTGGCTGATGATGACCGAAAATTAATCTCCTAAATCCGGGTAAGGTAAAAAATACTCTCGGGTTGTTGCGACCCGGATCTCAGAGAATCGGTCAACAAGAAAAATTATTCAGACCACCAAATAAAGATATAAAATCAATGGAAACAAAAATAGCGGTCCTCGTTAAATGATTAACCTGGTCTAGCACCCAGGGTCGGACTCAGGGAGCACGAATTGGCCTTACGGCCTACGAAGTAGTCAAATCGAAAATAAAACAAAGAGAAAATATTTTGGTGGATTTTCAATTAGTTTTTAATTTATTTTGGGTTTTTAATAATAATGAAAAATAAGAAAAGATAAACACAAGCCAATACAACCAATTATTTAATAAAAAAAACTCAAAAAATTGAAACAAAAATGTTTTTATGTTTTTTAGGTTTTTTAATGTTTTTGGTAAATTTTTTAGAATTATCTAATTTTTGTATAATTTTCTAAAAATCAAGAAAGGTGAAAACAAGAGCAATATGTACAATCAGATTTTAAAGGCCAATTAAAAATCTACAATTGGCTATAAAAATCTCATGATAATTTATGTGCAAAGTATATGCAATGACAAAAATTCAGAAAAAGAGTTTGTAATTTTTTGATTTTTGTAGAAATTTTTAGAATTTTTATAAGGTTTTTAGTGTTTTTTACTTTTTAGTGTTTTTATATATCCAAAAATCACGCAAAATGGACAAAAACTCAAAGACACTAAAACTAACTTACACTAATTTTTCTGTAATTTTTAAAAGTGTTTTTCTATTTTTCTTTGATTTCCTAGATCAGACAATAACAAAAACCACTGTTTTTGAATTACTAAAAATACCAAAAAGCCTAAAAAATGTACCAAAAATTTAGGGAAATTTTTACACACTATGATAGGAGCCACATATCCAAATTTCACCTAATTTGGATTTAATATGCTATTTTATCCAATAAAAACAAAGGCTCACAGTGCATAGGGACCTAAATGCAATGAAAACTATTTCCAGGGGCTAAATCATAACAAAGTGCAAAAACTTTAGGTGAAATAGCGTAAAATGTCCAAATATTCAGCACATGTTGAATAAAATCCACGCATAGGGGTATAAATGCAAATATCAGAAAGTAATTTTCATTTCATAACACTACATAAACCCAAGCCCTAAACATGCAATTTGTCCAAATATCACGTGACGAAGCAACTGTCTCACAGAGGCAGGGATGAAAATGCAAATAACATAAACACCAAGGTCCTAAGTGTAAAATGTCCAAGAGAGAAAATTTATTTAATAAACTAAACTATAACAACTGAAAGTTGTAGGGGTGTGGGTGCAATTACCCAACCGAGGTGCGCGATGGCGCACGTGAGGTGCCAGGTGTCGAGGCGCGGTTGGATGCTGATGTGCGGTCCTGGTGCAGCCGCCTGGATGATCCAACGGTGAAGAAGCGTGGCGAACGTGGGTGGCGCGTGCCCGTCAGACCCTGATCTGACGGTATGACATCGTAGAGAGCGGACGATGAAGATGCGATCTAGAGCGGCAGGGAGATCCGCCGGCTGGCGATGGATGAGAAAGAACACCTCCCAGGTGAGGTTTCCCGATACGCCGGAGACGATCCAGCAGACCGATGAACGATCAGATGGAACAGATGGCACAGGTTCTGAGCGACATGAAGACACAGCTCATGTGTCTCCAGGAGGCACAGACGGCTTCACAGCCCTGTCTTCTGTCGCGAGGCGATACCGGCAGCAGCAGCAGCTCGTCCCAGCGCTCCAGCTCCTCACAGCAGCCTAAACAGGTTCACCTTGTACAGGCGGAGCCGTACCAGCAGCCGCAGCCTACCTACCAGTTCTCACCATCTCCAGACATGCAGATGGTGGTCTACCAGCCGGATCAGCCTCTGGCAGTACTCCCGCCAGCCCCCTTCGATGCAGAGCCGTTGACGGATGTCAACGAGATTTGGTATGACCGCCCCCAGCCTGGAATCCGACGAGATCATCCCGGATTCAGGTGGGGGAGTGGTGGTGCCCAGCCCCAGCAGCAGCCGTCAGGTCAGGGAGGGCAGTACTCCCAGCAGAGAGATCACCAGCATCCGCAGCAGCAGCCCCCAGCATACCAGCAGCACCAGCCATCATCCTTCGGTTCGCGTCCCTATCAGCAGCAGGGACAGTCGTGGAGACGTGAGCAGCAGGCTCACCCAGTTCAGCAGCAGCACCCTTCCTCATATCCCTCTCACCACCAGCAGCAGCTCCAGCAGCCTCAGCACCAGAGAGGCTACCCGTCGGGCTCCCACGAGAGCCCTGCTTTGGATGACATCGCCCGCCTCCTCACGGACCAGCAGGCCACATTCAGACGGGAGATGGACGAGTTCCGCCAGGAGATGCGGGACTTGGTGAGAGGGAAGGCCGCCATTCCTGCCCAGATCGAGCCGAACCCGAACAACCTCAAGAGGAAATCTGAGCAGGTAGTACACACTGAGTCTGCCACTCCTAGTGATCCATTTGTTGATACATCTTCGGATCTATTTGATGCTGATTTTGTCACACTTAGGAGCGGTAGGACCCCAGCAGGCGGCGGCGCCTCATCTGATCTTCACCACGAGGACACGTCAGAGGCGCCACATGAGGAGGAGGAGAGCGGTACTGAGGCCGCTCCAGATGATGACGGTGGCACTGAAGCCACCAAGGATGCTGATCCCACCGGCGGTACTGAGGCCGCCGCTTCACCAGTTCGAGGAGGTGGTACTGATGCCACCCGTTCAGCCGAGCCAGCCCGCGGTACTGATGCCGCGAGACGTCTACCAGCAGCAGCAGAGCCAGCCAGTGGTGGCACTGAGGCCACCGGTGTTTGTATTGAGAGAGATGTTGTCTTTCCTTCAGTTCATGTACCTCATAACACTGTTGTGAATAAAGGAAAAGGTTTAGTTTCTTCTGGTCCCACTGTGGTGCATGATGTATGTGTGGATCCGGTCATCGAACCGTCTAGGCCTTTTCTTAGTCCTTCATCTGAGAAGGACCCTGTGATCCCCTTCCCTAGAGCCCTTCAGATGGGGAAGGGGAAGAAAAAAGAAAGTCCGAAAAAGAGAGAGCTTGAGGAGTTCAGCCAGAGCATGATCGATCGATTCCACATCCAGCTGACCCTCCAGGAGGCTTTGCAGCACATCCCCCTTCTTCAGCGTTCTTTGAGAGACAGGACTACAGTCAGGAGGAGGAGGAGGAACTACACTTCAGAGATCCACGTGCTGACCAAAGCCACGTGTTTTGCGATCCAGAACCGACTGCCAGCCAAGAGGCCAGATTCAGGGGCCCCGTATGTCAGATGCCAGATCAGTGAGCAGAGGTTCGACCGTACTCTACTAGATAGCGGATCGTCGATCAACCTTCTTCCGGTAGCCCTTCTCGACCGCTTCGAGTTGGGCACTCTTCGACAGAGCAGGACAATCCTTCAGTTCGCTGATCGATCTGTCAAGAGGCCGAAGGGGTTATTACGAGATGTTATCGTCATGATTCAGGGCCTGAAATTCCCCGTGGACTTCGTAGTGTTGGACATGGAGATCCCTGAGTCAGTGGCCGATACCCCCATCATCCTTGGTCGTCCGTTTTTGGCCACAGCCAAGGCGGTGACTGATCATGATAGCGGGAAGGTGTACTTTCGCGTCGAGGGCGAGAGTATACAAATAGAGACGGTCGAGGACTACAGAGCTAGAGAGAGAGCCCGCTCAGATGCGAGTACAGATTCAGAGCAGCTGACAGACACAGAGCCAGACATCCACCAGGACTGTGATTTTGTGATCACAGACGATGAGGCAGCTTGGGCAGATCCTGCAGCACCGACCATCCTCTCATATTCAGATACAACTGATCCCGAGATGATAGCAGAGGAGAGTCTGGAGAGCACAGCCCTGGTTCAGGATACCATAGAGGCAGCAGAACCGGTCCTTGATCGCGACACGATGTTTAGTGATGGTGGTGCTGAGGCCACCTTGTTTTCCGGTGGTACTGATGCCACCGCGATTGATACAGATCCCTCGGATTCAGAGTCTGATTGGGCCGATTGCTATGATCAGATGCCAGACTTGAGTCCACCTGAGCCTATAGATGAGGAGGAGGTAGATATAGAGCCGAGCAGAGACAGTGCAGTTGAACAGCCTTCTCCCGATCCAGTTTGCGAGAGTACGCTTTCACTTTCCCCGGCAGATTTGGCAGACTTAGCAGCTTTCACTCAGTTCCTTCCGCAGCCAGATTTGCCAGCACCCAGCATTCCAGAGCTGAAGCCGCTCCCTACTTCGCTGAAGTATCGATTCCTTGCGGGCGATCCAGAGATGTACCCAGTCATCATCTCCGCCGAGTTGACTGGAGAGCAAGAATCCCGTTTGATGGGGGTTCTTGAATAGAACCGCAAGGCGATCGGATGGAGCGTAGCGGATCTCCATGGGATTAGTCCAGCAGTGTGCTCCCACCATATCTATCTCGAGGAGGGGGCGAAGCCGTCGCGTGAGTTCCAGCGGCGACTAAACCCCAACCTGAGAGAGGTTGTGATGAAGGAAATATCGAAATGGTGGAGTGCAGATTTTATTTATCCCATTTCCGACTCCAAGTGGGTTAGCCCCTTGCATGTGGTGCCCAAGAAGACGGGCATCACGACTGTGATCAGTGAGTCGGGAGAGGAGATCGCTACACGAGTACCCACCTCTTGGAGGGTTTGTGTTGACTACAAGAGACTCAACCAGGCCACCAAGAAGGACCATTTCCCCCTGCCTTTTATTGACCAGATCATTGAGAGACTGGCAGGGAAGAGCCATTATTGCTTCCTGGATGGGTACTCGGGCTACAACCAAGTGGCCATCGCTCCTGAGGATCAGGAGAAGACCACCTTTACATGTCCCTTCGGCACATATGCTTTTCGACGCATGCCATTTGGGCTATGCAATACCCCTGCGACCTTTCAGAGGTGCATGCTGTCGATCTTTTCGGACATGGTAGGGGAGTGTTTAGAGGTCTTCATGGACGATTTCTCGGTCTACGGCGACGGATTCGACTCCTGTCTTGACTGCCTAGACCGAGTACTCCAGCGATGTATTGAGTATCATTTGGTTCTATCTTGGGAGAAGAGTCACTTCATGGTGACTCAAGGGACGGTGCTTGGCCACATCATCTCCAACAGGGGCATGGAGGTTGATCCGGCCAAGGTTGATGTCATTAGGAAACTCACACCGCCGTCCAATTTGAGGCAGCTACGGTCATTCCTGGGGCACGTTGGATTTTATAGGAGATTTATACAGGATTTCAGCAAGATTGCCCGACCGTTGACTGACCTCTTGACGAAAGACACCGAGTTCCTTATCGATGACAGGTGTCTCTCGTCCTTTGCGACTCTCCAGCAGTGTGTTATTGAGGCTCCTGTTCTCCAGCCGCCTGATTGGTCTCTCCCATTCGAGATCATGACGGACGCCTCCGATTTTGCCGTAGGGGCAGTGCTGGGACAGAGGAGGGATGGAGTTCCGTTTGCCATACACTACGCTAGCCGCACATTGGATTCCGCCTAGCGGAATTATACGGTCACAGAGAAGGAGATGCTAGCCGTAGTGTTTGCCCTGGATAAGTTCAGATCGTATATCATTGGATCTAGAGTGACTTTGTTTACAGATCACACCGCCATCAGGTACCTCATGGCAAAGAAGGATGCCAAGGCCAGACTGACTAGATGGATCCTTCTACTCCAGGAGTTCGACATTGAGATCAAGGATAAGCCTGGAGTTAAGAATGTGGTGGCGGATCACCTCTCCCGTTTAGAGCAGCCTGAGGAGTCTGAGCAGATTGATCCTATTCGAGATACCTTCCCAGATGAGGCGATCCTTGCTATCGCCTCACTCCCGTGGTATGCCGATATTGTGAACTTTCTCGTTGCTGGGAAATCCCACAGGATTGGCCCAGGCAGAGGCTTGAGACCTTTCTTGCGAGGGCCAAGTCCTACCATTGGGAGGATCCCATCCTTTACCACGAAGGAGGGGATAGCATCTGGCGTCGGTGTATTCCTCAGGAGGAACACCATAGCGTCCTCACGTACTGCCACAAGCTTGAGGCAGGAGGACATCATTCTGGGAGGAGAACGGCACAGAAAGTGCTCCAATCCGGCTTGTGGTGTCCTACCCTATTCAAGGACTCTGTTGAGTTCGTGAAGAGGTGTACTGACTGTCAGAGGATGGGCACTTGTGGACAACGTGATATGATGCCGATGCAACCCATCACTTCTGTGAGGTTTTTGACGCATGGGGCATCGATTTCATGGGTCCATTCCCTAAGAGTCAGGGATTTGAGTACATTTTGTTTGCCGTTGATTATGTGAGTCGTTGGGTGGAGGCTATCCCCGCCCGAGCCGCTGATGCGAGGACAGTTTGCAGATTTTTGAGGAAGCATATCATCACGCGGTTCGGGATTCCACGAGTTCTGATTTCTGATGGGGGATCTCACTTCATCAACGACCAGGTGAAGGCCCTTGCTAGCGAGTTCAGTATAGACCATCGTGTTGCCACACCTTACCATCCACAGACGAATGGTCTAGCTGAGGTGTCGAATAGGGAGATCAAGACTATTCTGTAGAAAGTCGTCCGCCCTGACCGAAAGGATTGGTCACAGCTTTTGGACTCGGTCTTGTGGGCATATAGGACGTCTTTCAAGACACCTTTGGGCACATCTCCCTTTCGCCTCGTATATGGCAAGCCGTGCCATTTACCTGTTGAGCTGAGGCACAAGTCACTTTGGGCAGTTACAGATATTTTGATGGATCCAGATGGTATGGGAGACCAGAGGAGGGCAGAGTTAGCTGCCCTGGAGGAGCTTAGAGATGCAGCTTTCTCAAGCAGCCTACATTATAAGGAGAAAGTCAAGGAGTGGAATGATTCTCACATCAGCCACAAGCATTTTGAGATTGGACAGAGAGTATGGCTATTTGATGCGAGGCTTCGTTTGTTTCCAGGGAAGCTGCAGAGCAAATGGAAGGGACCCTACTTGGTCAGAAAGGTACACGACAATGGTAGCATTGATATATCCGAGTTGTCTTCTGAGAGTACCTTTCGAGTGAACGGCCAGCGGCTCAAGCCATTTTTAGATCATGAGCCACGGGACGTTATTGTTGCCCCCTATTCATTTTGCGTGAGATGTGGTCTCTTGACTCACATCTGTTGCATCTCACGCCTGATTTTCACTGTTCCTCCGCCTTGTATAGATCCAGTTGTCCATATCATTCTATTCTTTAGTCCCACATCCCTTTTCTCATCTTATGATTATGCTATACTTAGGGTGTACTTTACCCTAAGTATAGGGGGGATGTAGGACCGGCGGGTATACTTTTCATTCTTTCTGCTCCTGTTTTGCTGCCTATACTTAGGGATATTTTACCCTAAGTATAGGGGGGGCAGACTCTGTATCTTCTTCACTCGGATTTCCCTTCATGTACAGCTTGCTATACTTAGGATTAGTTAATCCTAAGTATAGGGGGAAACCACCGAGTCCCTCTCATTCTATTCATTTATTCGTTCCTGTACTTAGCCATTCCTTTTCACTTCCCTTTTACTAAAGCACGAGTTATGTCTTCTTCATCGCTCTTGATCCCTCTGAGGACATCGTTCGAGCTAAGTATAGGGGGGGTGTATATATTTCATATATACTTTAGCCATAACTCGTACTTTGTGTGAGTGTGTTAATAAATAAAATGGCTAAAAATCACAAAAATTAAAAAATTTTCATGTACATAAACTTCTTTTATTTGCACATACATAGCTAGTGTACAAAGCATTTTTGTAAAAATGATTTTAAAAATCTTTTGTGTAAAGCTTGTGGAAATATTTTTGTATCAAAATTATGTATATAGTACAAAATTTTTCCAAAATGTTTTGAAAATCAAAAGTTTGCAAAAATCTTGTGTAAATGTTTGTAAATATCTTTTTGCAAAACTTGCACCTCATGCATCATTCATCCATGATTTCAAAACATTGTTCAAAAATTTTGCATGATTGAAAAGTATTTGTAAATAGCATCTTGTGTACATAATATGTATATAGTTTTTCCTGGATGAGAGTTGACATTTAAACTAAGCCTAGAATTAAATTGAGAAATGGAGCTTGAATAAGATCTTAATCCACCTAACTTTAAGAGGAACCTTATAGGACTTAGGGTTAAGGCTTTTCAGGTCCATAAGGACTTAATTCTTTGAGTCCACTAGGCTATGAGCATATGTCATCTTGATGAGCCTAAGTAGAGCACTTAACAACACACGCATGACTCTTAGAGACAATGGCTTGACTTGCACCAGCACTTTACACATGGCTCTCCACGGATGAGGTGGTGAGGAGGCAGTTTCCTTTGGCTTGGGGTAGCATATGAGGGTAGTACTTCTAGGCGGAACCTCTCTTCTTCTTCTAGTGAAGGAAGTGCGTCTCAACTTGGTCCAGTGGTGATGAAGGCTAAAGACAGAAGCTGTGGGTTGCAATAAAGCTTCAAAAGAGGGATAGTCTACTGGCTCAAGAGGAAAATTTCTTGTATATATGCTGCACCATGTAGATATGTTGTATAGAAGTCCTTGAAAAAAAAATGTGCAAAAATGCAAAAAGAACTCCAAAAAAGTGGTGGGTCGGATTGAAAATTTAATAACCCCACCGGAGTGTATATAGTCAAATAAAGCAAAAGCTTATGGTATCCATGTTACATCTCATGAAGCTTGCAGCGGGAGACTTAGCTGCACTGGCTAAGCTTCCAAAAGTCTATACTTCTTCCCCCTCTTCTTGAGTCGGTTGCACTTGAACTTAGAAGGGAATACCCCGCTTCTCGAGGAAAGAGTTGCTAGACCGAGGCATTAGAGTTACCAGGTTGAGGGAGGTTGTTTCTTTGTTACTTCTGAGGTGGGGGGCCACCCATCACTTACACTGCTTGGAAAGACTCATGGTCATTAGAGTTTGTGTATGTAGACTTGTTCTGATCTGGTTTATTGAGGAGTCTTGCCCATAGATTGGTGGAACTTAGAGACTGTTGAGTTTCAAGCCTAAGTCTAAATAAGGTTCTGACACATTAATAATCCAAAGATCTGATCGAGCTCCATAATTCAATTTAATGAAGGAAAGTTTAATAATTCAACCTTGATCCATGTACATTCCCCTCTTTTTCTTTTTCTTTTTTTTTCTTTCTTTTTCACTTCTTTTTCAAATAAGTGTTTGCTAAGGGACTAGCAAAGTTAAGTATAGGGGGGTGATGAATGCCCATTCATCACTCTTTATTCTTATATTTTAGCTACAAAAACCTTTGCAAATACATGTAGATATATGTAAATACAAATAATTACCCAAAAGCATGCATTGTGTAAAAACCTGTAATTAGCATGTTTTTATGCAAAAATAAAAGAATAAAGATGAAAAAGAAAAGAAGAGGGAAATATTTAGAATAAATATTGAGCAACCTAACCCAAGGGAGGGCTCAGCATGGGCCTGACCGCATAAAAGCCAAAGTAGAGGGAGATAGGGGCTCTAGTGTAAATATCGAGGTGAATAAAATAAAAATATTTTCCTCACCAAAAATACAGTTGTAAATATTTGTATATAGTTATAAAAGATAAAAACAAAACAAAAAAAGTAAAAACCAAAAAGATTAAAAATACCCTTTCACCATGTACATAAACCATGCTCCTACATTGACTTAACCTTATAAATAAATAAAGTTATTTTCAAAACTTTTTGTAAATATTCTATGTTATGTATTGTAAATAAATAAAATAAGAAGAATCAAAACAAAAATCAAATAAAAATTACAAAATTAAAAATATAAAAATACATTGTAGATATACCATGTATATAGATGTATATATCTATTTATCTTACCTATGCATATAAATAATAAAAACAAAATAAAAATACTCTTTTATTCCTTATTTTATTCTATAAATAAACAAAATATAAAATAGGAATAAAAGTGTACAAAAATAATAATTAAAAATCCAAAATTAAAAACCTACATATTGTATATATACTTATACCTAACCCTACTATGCATATAGCTTATTTTTATTTCCAAAAATTAATTAAAAATCACCAAAAAATTAGAAAAAATAAAATAAAAATATTTCATGTTTTGGGTTTTTGCTGATTCGGCCCCTAGCTATGTGTATTCGTCACTTCTTGATTCAGCCACGTGGTCTTCAGCCATTGGCCCTGGGGGATGTTGACCGCCTGGTCAACTGGCCCCCCCAGGACCACTTCCCACGGACTCGCGCACCGGACTCCTCTTCTCGGATTTTTACCCGCTCGACCCGACTCCATCTCGCCTAAACCCCGGGTCCGACTCTTTCACGTCACACCCGAGACCCCCGCCGGAGCCTTCGCCTCGGGATCCGCGCGCTACATCGCCCTACCCGCGCACTTCTTTCCGGATCATCCTCACGTATAAAGCCGAGCTCCGCCGCATTCATTGAGAATCTTTTGCTCCCCATTCCATCGTCCCGTGACCTCCACAGCCACCCCCGAGGTGACAGCTCCAGGTTGGCCGTGTCGTAGAGAGGAGAGAGTGGTCAGACCTCTGATCCGGCGAGTAGCTCCGCCGTAGCTCCGCCAGTGGTGCGAGCTCCGAGCCTCGGGCCCAGACGTCCCTCGAGGCTACGACCGGGAGCTTCCCCAGCTCCAGCCCAGTCTATTCATCCACCCAGGTAGTCCCGTAGCTCCTCCATTTAGTCTAATTTCCGATTAGCCCCAAATCGTGCCGCCATCGATTTTCACCGATTCCGACGGCCTCGCCTTCCCGTTCGACCATCGGAATCCACCATCACCTCCGCCTTCCTTCCACGCACCTTCTCCGCCCCTCCGTTCAACCCAGCTCGCACAGGAGCTGGGGTTCGAACCCCTTCGCCGTCGCATCGCTGGGGTTCGCCCACACCGACGCACCCTTCACCCTCACGCCGCCTAACCGGGTCGAGGCACTTTGCCCTCGACCCGCGAAGTTTCTGAGCTGTTTTGCAGGACCAACAGAGGCCAACTGAGGTCTCTCGACATCTAGCCCAGGAGCTTCAGCTCCGCCACCCTCGTCGGAGCTCATCCGAGCTCGGCTGGGGCATCGGAGACCCACAGCAGCTGCGCATCTTCACGCCGGAGCTTCTCCGATCTTCAGGCGCAGCAGAGGAGGCCGGAGGCGCCTTCACGAGGCTGGCGAAGTTCGCCGGCCATCAGTTCATCCAGCACCCTCGAGAGCCGTTGGATTGCTCTCCTCGCTCCAGTTTTGATCAGCATCGTCCATCTCTGGAGCGCACGTGGACGTCAGATCCGAGGAGACAGATCTAGGCCGTTAGATCGCCACGTGGAGGCCATCCGTCAGCTCCAGTTAATAAAGGGTAAATTACCCTTAGGCCCTTATCTTAGTTTTATTTCATTTGAGTCCTGTAAAATGTTTAAGCACGTTATTTAGCTTTAGGTTTATTTGCACAATGGACCCTGCACTTTAGAGTATTTGCTTATATACCCCTGCCTGTGTGAGCCACGTGCTTCGTCACGTGTATTTTTGGGTTATTTGCATCGTATGCCCTTGTAGTTCTGGATGGTTCTGAAATGAAAGAAGCTTTTTGATAATTGCATTTATACCCCTGTGAATGGTTTTATTCCGCATGTGCGTTTATTTTAGGGTAAATTGCAACTAAGGCCCTCGGACTTTTGGTACGTGTTACCAATTAGTCCCCGGACCTTATTTTTATTACATAGAGGTCCCTGAGTGCCCCAGGCACGCGCCTCGCGCGTGTTCTGCTGGGTATTTTACACCGGGACCCCCAGAACTTAGGGTTTGCATTTCAGTCCTTGTGCACAGTACCCTCTTGGCATTTTTGAATAAAATATCAAATCACCTCCAAATCCAACGAAAATTTGACACATGGCTCCTGCCATGGTGTAGGATTTTTGTAGATTTTTGAGGACATTTCTGAGTTTGTTTGCTATTTTTAAAAAATTCAAAAACTATCATTTTTGCTACTGTCTATTTTTACAAACCACAAAAAAAATATAAAAACTCCCCTAAAAATTCTTAAAAATTAGCTACTGTTTGTATTGTTTTCCTTTATTTTCTAGCCAATTTTGGCTATTTTTCACTGCTCAAAAACCTTAAAAAATTAAAAACCCTCAAAAACCCGTAAAAATTCCAATAAATTCATTAAAAACCCAAAAATAATAATTTTGGTACTCAAATTTTCCTTGCTTTCTCTACTTTTCAGGAAAAATACCTCCAGGCCTTTTTGAGGCCCTTAGATATTTTATCTAGGGCTTTTGGGCTTGGCTGGACAGTACTCCTTGTTTTTAGCACTGTTTGATTTTTAGAAAATAAAATACACATCAGAAAATTATCAAAAATTCACCAAAAACACTAAAAAAACATAAAATTCATAAAAATATTTTTGTTTGAATTTTTGCTTGATTTTTGATGCATTAAATAATTTGTCAAAGTTTGCTTGTTTTTGCTTTTCTTATTTTCTTCACATATTAAAAATCCATAAAAAAAATATATAAAAACAATTAAAAACCACTAAAAATATCTTCCTCTCTTCTTGTATTTATTTTGACTACTTCGTAGGCCTCTGGGCCAATCCGTGCTCCTTGAGTTCGACCCTGGGTGCTATACCAGGTTAATCTCATAGCAGGACCGCTTCTCGTATTTTGATTGTTTGATTTGTTTCGAGTGGTTCGATTTTTTTTCTTGATTGACTAAGCCGAGTGATCGAGGTCGCAACGACCTATTTCTGTACCTTTACCTCTGTCGCTTGGTCGGTCATCAATCCTCCCAATGGTAAAACTTGGCCTTCGCGAGGAAGGTCTCAAGTTTCTGCCTGGGCCAATATTGTGGAACTTTTTTGGCGACATGATAGTCACAATATCCGCATACCATGGGAGTGAGGCGATAGCAAGGATCGCCTCATCTGGGAAGGTCTCACAAATAGGGTCAATTTGCTCGGAATCCTCAAGATACTCCAATCGAGAGAGATGATCCGCCACCACATTCTTGACTCCAAGCTTATCCTTAATCTCTATGTCAAACTCTTGGAGTAGAAGGATCCATCTGGTCAATCTATCTTTGGCATCCTTCTTTGTCATGAGGTACCTGATGGCGGTATGATCAGTGTAAATGGTCACTCTAAATCCAATGATGTAAGATATGAACTTATCTAGGGCAAAAACTACGGCTAGCATCTCCTTCTCAGTGACAGTATAGTTCTGCTATACGGCATCCAATGTACAGCTAGCGTAGTGAATGGCAAATGGGACTCCATCTCTCCTCTGTCCCAACACGACCCCCACGGCAAAATCAGAGGCGTACGTCATGATCTCGAATGGGAGAGACCAATCGGGTGGCTGGAGAACAGGAGCATCTATGACACAGCTCTTGAGAGACTCGAATGACGATAGACACTTATCATCTACAAGGAACTCGGTGTCTTTCGGCAACAGATCAGTCAATGGTCGGGCAAGCCTGCTCAAATCATGAATGAAGCATCGGTAGAAACCGACGTACCCCAGAAAAGACCGTAACTGCCGCAAGTTGGTCGGTGGATCGAGTTTTCTAATGACATCCACCTTGGCCGGATCAACCTCCATGCCCCTGTTGGAGATGATATGGCCAAGCACCGTCCCCTAAGTCACCATGAAGTGACTCTTCTCTCAAGACAACACAAGGTGAACCTCAATGCATCGCTGAAGGACTCGGTCTAGGCAGTCAAGATAGGAGTCGAATCCGTTGCCGAGAAATCATCCATGAAGACCTCCAAGCACTCCCCCACCATGTCCGAAAAGATAGACAGCATGCATCTCTGAAATGTCGCACGGACGTTGCATAGCCCAAATGGCATGCGTCTAAAGGCATATGTCCCGAAGGGACAGGTGAAGGTGGTCTTGTCCTGGTCCTCGGCGCGATGACCACCTGATTATAGCCGGAGTACCCATCCAAGAAACAGTAATGGCTCTTCCCTGCCAGCCTCTCAAAAATCTGATCAATAAAGGGTAGGGGTAAATGATCCTTCTTGGTGTCCTGGTTCAGTCGTCTGTAATCCACGCAGACCCTCCAAGAAGTGGGTACCCCGGTAGCGATCTCCTCTCCAGACTCTATGACAACTATAGCGATTCCCGTCTTCTTGGGCACCACATGCAACGAACTGAATCACTTGGAGTCGGAGATGGGGTAGATAAAATCGGCGCTCCACCACTTCAAGATCTCCTTCATGACAATCTCTCTCAGATTCGGGTTCAGCCGCTGCTGGAACTCATGCGACGGCTTTGCCTCATCCTCGAGATAGGTGTGGTGAGAGCACAGAGCCTGACTGATCCCCTGAAGATCTGCTACACTCCATCCTATCGCCTTGCGATTCTTTTCAAGAACCCCCATCAGACGGGATTCTTGCTCTCCAGTCAAATCAGCCGAGATAATGACTGGGTACATCTCATTCTCACCCGCAAGGAACCTATACTTCAGCGATGCAGGTAGCGGCTTCAGCTCTGGACAAGTAGGTGCTGGCAAATCTGGCTTCTGAAGAATCCGAGTGTATGCGGCCAAATCTGCATGGGAGAATGAGAACTCTCACTCGCAAACTGGATCTGGAGAAGGCTGCTCAACTGGTTTGTCTCTGCTCTGCTCAGAATCAACCTCCTCTCTAGCTGTAGGCTCAGTGGAAGTTAGACACTGTGTGAAATCACCAATCTCTACCCAATCAGCATCTGACTCCGAGGGATCATACTCACAAAAATTTGTATCGCGATCAAGAACCGGGTCTGCAGCCTGAAAGGTATCCTAGACCAGGAATGCGCTCTCCAAGCTCTCCTTTACTGGCGTCTCTGCATCAGCAAACTCTGAAGGTGAAAGGATGGTCTGTGCGACTGGATCTGCCCAAACTGCCTCATCATCTATAATCACAAAATCGCAGTCCTGGTGGATGTCTCGCCATGCCTCTGTCATCTGCTCTGAATCTGTGGTCGGCTCTGAGCAATCTAAATCTCTTGCTCTAGTCTCCTCGACCGTCTCTATTTGTATACTCTCGCCCTCGACGCGAAAGTACACCTTCCGCTATCATGGTCGGACACTACCTTGGCTGTGGCCAAGAGCGGGCGTCCTAAAATGATGGGAGCATCGGTCACAGACTCAGGGATCTCCATGTCCACCACAACGAAGTCCATGGGGAATTTCAAGCCCTAAATCATGACAACAACGTCCTTCAGCAACCCCTTCGGCCTCTTGACTAATCGATCAGCAAACTAAAGGACCGTCCTGCTCTGTCAGAGAGTGCCCAACTCGAAGTGGTCGAGAAGGGCTGCCGGAAGGAGGTTGATCAAAGAAACGCTGTATAATAGAGTGTGGTCGAACCTCTGCTCATGAATGTGGCATCTGACATACGGGGCTCCTGCATCTGTCCTCTTGGCTGGCAGACGGTTTTGTATCGCGAAACAAGTGGCTCTGGTCAGCACATGGATCTCAGACTGATGGCTCCTCCTCTTCCTCCTAACTGTGGTCCTCTCTCTAAGTGATCTCTGGAGTAGAGGGATGTGCTCCAAGGCCTCCTGTAGAGTCAGCTGAATATGGAATCGATCTATCATCTGCTGGCTGAACTCTACCTGATGACTCTTTTTTGCATTTTCCATTTTCTTCCCCTTTCCCATGTGAAGTGCTCGTGGAAAGGGGATCACGAGGTCCTTCTCATATGAAGGACTAGGAGAGGGTCTGGCATGCTCATGAACAACGGAATCCACACAAACATCATCAATCAACACATGCAGATCTGAAAACAACAAACCCTTTTCTTTATTTCCAGAAATGTCCTGAGAGACATGTATAGATGGAAAAACAACAGGACTAGTGGAAATGAAAATGGTGGCCTCAATACCACCCTCGGCATGTCTCGCGGCATCAGTACCGCCTCTGTCTCAGCAGATGTGGTGGCGTCAGCACCACCTCCTCGAACAGGTGAAGCGACGACCTCAGTACCGTCGGCTGGATCAATGTCCATGGTGGCATCAGTACCACCGTCATCATCTCTCGCGGCGTCAGTACCACATTCCTCCTCGTTTGGCGCTCCTAGTGTGGCGTGGGATCGTCGCTCAGATGAGGCGCCGCCTGCTGGCATCCTACCGCTCCTAAGTATGACAAAATCAGCATCAAACATGTATGAAGACAAATCACCAAAAGAATCACTAGGAATGGTAATCTCTGTAAACTCTATCTGCTCAGACTTCCTCTTCAGGTTGTTCGGGTTTGGATCTATCTGTGCAGGAATGGCAGCCTTCCTTCTCACTATCTCCCGCATCTCCTGGCGGAAATCATCCATCTCCCGTCTAAATGTAGCATGTTGCTTTGTCATGAGGCGGGCTAAGTCGTCCAAGGTGGGGTTCTCATAGGCTGGCCCATGAGATCCCGACGGGTGGCTTCGCTGGTAGTGAGGCTGCTGATGTGGCTGGTGCGGGTGAGAGGGGTACTGCTGTGGATGATGTTGCGGCTGATGAGGCTGATCACGCCTCCAAGAATGTCTCTGCCGATAGGGATGAGGACCATACTTCTATATAGGCTGGGATGACTGCTGCTACTGGTGGTGGTGGTACACTAGGGGTTGCTGCTGCTGGTGATATCACTGATGGTCGTACTGGCCACCCTGAACTAGAGGCTGTTGTTGGGAACTGGCACCTCCAGCTGACCAACGAAATACGGGATGGTCTCGTCGGATACTGGGCTAGGGTCGGTCATACCAAATCCCGTTGACATCCATCAACGGCTCCAGCTCGTAAGGGGTGGCGGGAGTACTGCCAGAGACTGATCCCGCTGGTAGACCACCATCTGAGTGTCTGGAGATGGTGGTGACTGGTAGTACTGCTACGGCTGCTGGTACGGCTCCGCCTGTACAAGGTGAACTTTTCTAGGCTGCGTAGAGCGCTGGGACGAACCGCCGTTGCTACTCGGATCCCCTCGTGCCTGAAGATGGGGCTGAGAAGTCGTTTGTGCCTCCTGGAGACACATGACATGTGCCTTTAGGTCACTCAACAACTGTGCCATCTGCTCCATCTACGCTATGCTCTGGCACTGCTTCTTCTCGATCAGCTCCATCCGGTCCAGCTTCTCGCTGATGATGCCCATGTCGGCGGCTGTGGACTTGGCCTGTGCGGCTGTCGCTGACGAAGTGGAAGGACCGACATCGACCCGTGCTCCTCTGAAACTGCACGGTCTATGGCTGAGGGCATCCCTGGGTGTAGAGTCGGGTCTGGGACATCACATTGTTGTTCTCGGCCATCTCCTCGTAGATGTCCCAGACCTGATCCTCATCCTTGGCAAAGTAGGAACCGCCACAAGGAGCGTTCACCAGGCCCTGAATGTGAATTCAATTACTATTAAGGTTCCTTCTTACAATTACAGTTATGTACCATGGCCATGTTGAAAACCATGTAGATGGAAGGACACAACTGAATTGAAACATGTAATATTCAATATGGATCTCCAATCCGAGAAAGAGATGGCAATCCTTTCTCTAAAGACTAATTTGCAATTGACTTCTTGATGTAGGTCCTCTATATAGAAATGGAGATTCGGAAGCATTGGAAAAATCAAGTAAAAGAGTTTACTTCATGAGGTCGAGATAAACCAAAACATAAACTCTAACTATCATGATTAGACACACATCCTTTTAACCTGAGACAGATATACATCTATATATTTCGAGTTGCACATTTGACATGCCAATAGGTTGGTGACTTCGCCAAGGTCCATATACCGATGCGTTGATGTGCATATGAAGCCATATGAGATTTATGATCTTTCGAAGGGACCGTACATGTTCATAGTTGATGAACAAGGAGACATAGCTCACTAATGAGATGATTTTGGGGTCAAAAAGAATTCCATGCATGGTCACCTTTTTTATGAAACAAACATGAATTTGAGATATTAATACATGCTTTTAGAAAGTATATGATTAATATTGCCACCCAATTATCAATGAGAAATTTGTTGCTATATTATGAAGAAGACAACCAAACTAGAGTTTGAGCTTCGGATTTATCAAAGTCTTCTAGTATAAAGGATAGATGAGTATTGGGAATACTCATGGTTACATCTGTTGTAATGGATCATCTACCATGCCACTTCCGTTCCAAGGGAGTGATGAAACATGATGGATTTTAGTGCTCCATTTAGCTAGATGATTTGTGATTTAATTGGATTAAATCACAATTTATTTGAATCCGATTTCCAATTCCAATTTCAATGATAGAAATGGTCATGGAAATGGAAGTATACAAGCTCCTTTAGCTCATTTCTAAGCTCCAAATGATTTGGACTTTGATTAGAGTTGGTCAAGGAAGCTAGATTCAGTTCTTCGACACTTTCTCCAGCTCATGCAATGTGTATTGCATTTTGCTGAGCACATTGAGAGTGTAAAGTATTACAACTCAAGCTCAACATTCGTAGGTGATTAATTTTTGCTAAAATGGCATAAACACTGAAATTGGACTGTTATCGAAATTTCAAGTCACTATACATGGATAATATGATCTTCCCGACAATTTCTCCAAGTATATGCATTTTATCTCATGAGTCCTAATTGGATTAAGCCTAATACCTATTGATGTCAATATTGTAATAATCATAGTTATTGTTGTATAAAGTTATAAGGGTGATTTTGTGAATAAGATTCACAAATATACCTAATTAATTTATTGTGAATAGTGATTCACAATCATTAATATTTATATGGTTACGATTCATATAAATGTTTATGTAAATATGATTTACATAATATTTACAAGGTATGGAAGTATGTGAATTTGATTCACTTTAATTTTATAAATGCAAAATGGATTTACTTTTAATTTTAGGTGCATGAATATGATTCATAAGGCTTGAGGATTAATTCCATAATTTCTCCAATTTTGATAATGAGATTATAAAGTTAATTAATTAATAGATAAAAGCAATAATCTTAACTAATTTTAGTTAAGCTAAGTTGTTTCTTATTTATTATTAATCAGTTAATATTAATTGGATATAAAAAAGAGACAATCCTTATTGAATTATGACTTGCTCTATGCCCTTGATTTAAAATCCATGGGACTACAACACACATGTTGGACATGTGGTGTAAGTATAGAAGGAGAGCAATGATCTCTCTTTTGCAACACGATTTTGGAGAGAAAAGTCCCTTAGAAATTTCGTGCCCTTTGAGATATAAAAGAGTCTTTATAACCTTCATTTCTCATATGCCTCTTCTTGTTGCTTTGGTCGATATCTAGGTTTGTGGGAAGCAACATGATTCGTCTCCGTGACCACGAGAGAGACTTTTGCGGATTAGACTTTATTAGGGTGGTCTCTTCGTTTAGAAACTCAAAATTCTAAGGTAAAATTTATCTATCTCTTTTATTCATTGTGAATATAGAAATTATTTTGGAAATTATTTCCTTAGAATTTATAATTTCTGAATGCACAAATTGTTGTTCTACATGTTCTAGTTCATACGATGAACTAACATTGTTTTGGCAAAATATGGCTAAATATTCTGTATTTCAGTAATACAGAGTAATTAATTTTTTATTTAATTCCTTAAATTTGTATCATAGAATTACTTTTGAGAATTTCGATTGCGTCCAAGTCCGATAAACAATCGGCTAGATTATTTGGATCATCGGGTACATTGTCTTGCGACAGTTTTAACGATTCGAATGATTCAATGACTTTCGAAGTTGCTAATGTCATACTGTATTTTAATCCTATTTTTGGGATATAAATGATGTCTAAAAGGTCTATGCTCTTAGCCAAAATATTCTCCCATTTGTGGTGACAATCCAGAGAAGATTCAGATGTTAAAAATGATCAAAGACTCCAATTTTGATCGAAGATTGTAGTAGGAAAATATCGTTTTTTATGTAATATTTTATGATAATACAACATGATAAAATATTGATTAATAATTCAAATATTATGTCTCAAATCAGTGTGAAAAAGTTTCACGTGATTCCGATCGTGCGTCCTCGAGAAATCGGATTTTTCTAAAGGTAGAGTTGGACGAGGACTCGATTATTTTAACTGACATATTTCTCATATTTGGGGACTCATAATTGATGGAAATATATTTTATATATTTACATAAGGACTTGGAACTAGTATTTTGGAAATATTTGAGGTCATAATGAATTTTAAGTCCATGTTATATGATGTCTTCCAATTTGAAGTGAGATGGTCACACATTCGAATCTGAAATCATTGTTTGTTTATTTTAGAAGTATGCAACAAAATATAATATATTTTTATTTCATAATTTCCTGATTGTTTATGCACTTGAATACTTATGATGCAATTAGAAAATTGTGGAATTAATTTGATTGATTTCATAAATTGTCTAGATTGTTACTAGACATCTTTTGAAATTGCAATTGTTTTAATTCAAAGAATTGACTAGATTGTTGCACTAGACCTTTTGAAATTAAAAAGGAGTTTTTGAATTCAAGAAGTATCAAGATTGTTGAATGGATATTTTATAAAATTAAAAAGAGTTTTAAATTTGTAAATTTTTTGAGATTTACTATATAATATCATACACGGTCGAAAGATCTGCAAAACCTCCTTACTACAATATGTACCCAATTTGTTGTCGTGAATTGATTCAGTGAACGTGTATAGGAGGTGTACATGTTGATGGATTACTTAATTGACACCTACGTTGCATTTATAGTGGAAGCGCTCCCTGTTAACATTATCAGTTCGACCTGGTTAGATCCGTTTCGATGAAAGGTTGCATGAGGATTCATGGCATACTTTAACTACTAAAATTGGAACATGAAATTGTACTATGTGAGGGTGTAATACTATATGGTAACATTAAGAGCATAAAATATCATACCCTAGTTGGGACTGCTTGAGTGTCAATGTCTTAATTAGATTAAAAAAAATAAGCATGTGTTCTAACTATATCCCCAAGATTAGTCATGAAAATGTGATTCGAAATGATTAATAATTAATTTAAACATGATATGGACTAAGTCATATGATTACATCCATGGTCTCCCATCATTGCAAAGAAATCTGTCACCATGGGATTTATTTTTGGAGATGCTCATGTGCAGTCATGACTCCAGAATACAAATTCACATGGATTAGATTCTTCATTTCTCAAAAGAGATGGCCATGTTCATAGTGACCTCAATGTTGTTCCCCATATTATTAACATGACATTGGATTTCACATAGCATAAATTGATATTCGTCCACTGACAGTTGATTTAATCAACAACATGCTAACTTCATATATGTAGGGTTTGTGGGTGTTGAAGACTAAACTAAGAATACGAGTTGAACTTGTAAGGTGGAAAGAGTTCCCGCTTATTTCATCGTAGTTGCATTTTCTCATATTATTGGGATGTAATGAGAATGGAAAGGAGACTCAGATATCGTAGTGAGTGAAGAGTCGTCGACTACCCCACCTAATTCAACGGATTAACGATCAAATTTAGTGTGCGTTCATTGTAGTCAGATAAATCAAGACTGAAAAAAAACCACTTAGATTAATGTCAAATTAAACACAAGCGGTAAAGTTTTTTTACTTGGGCAAGCCCAAGGTCGAACTCAGGGAGGCAACTTCTCCTTAGGTTGATTTGGAGTCAATTTCGATGTTATATTTTCAGGGGAATATTTTTGGTATTTTTTTATGCAATTAAGGAAAAAATGATGCAATTCAAGCCAAATTTTAAGGTCAAATTTGAAAGATGGTCAAATGAAGTTCAAAAATGATGAAACTTGACCAGAATATGAAATGTAATGTAATTAAGCTACTGCAATGTTTTTGGAAATTTTCAACTCTAAATGAATTAAATATGAATGCTGGGTAGTTTTTGCTTATTAATTTTAATAAATACCAAATCAAATCATTTTGAGATATAGAAATTATCCTAGATACTTCTATGTAAGAAGATTCGAGGAAAATTATTAAATCTTAAAAATGATTAATCCTGGACCTATTAAAAATCAATTATGCAAAAGTCTAATTAATTAATTAAGGCCTCTTATGCGTGCAAATGGTGTGATTTTTGGGCACAAAGTAGAACAACTTAAACTATACCTATTGTGATTTTTTGTGACTTTTGGAGCAACAAATAATTTAATATGGAATTTAAAGCACACAGTGGGCAAAGTATGTCAATTTTCACAAATAATAATAATATTAAATTCCTCAAAGCTCACAAAAATATGATAAGTATCCACAATGATAAAGCACAAGTTTCTCTATAACATGTAATTTTTGGAATTAAAAATGATGCTAAATGAATGGTGAAATAAACGTACAAACACATGGATCAAAATGCAAACATGAATTAAATTTGATTAAATCAAAACATGCGTACAGGGACTAAGATGTAATTACCTATATTGCTTGGGGTATGTGCAAATTGTCCACGGAATACGTGCGCCTCGCATGACGTGCCTGACAGGGTATGAAATGTAATTTTGAAAACTTGCTGGGGCCTCGGTGCAAAATGCCCAGACCGCACTAGCCGGACACGAAAACTCAGGATAGACGCGGCAAGCAAGTTTCTTGAAAGAGGGGTGAGGACCATGTGAGGTACTAGGCTCGGATGACGATGAAGGCTTAAATTGAGTCTCGGGTGCTCTGCAAGATTGGATGTGCTTCGGGATTGGCTCGGGAGCTCCGAACCTAAGGGGCAGGGAAGAGGCTCGGAGGAATGACATGGCGCTATATAGACCATTCGATCGAGATGATCAAACAGCTGCTGAAGCTGGAGACGTGGCATGCCTTAGGTCTGTCTGATCAAGATAAATCCAACAGTGGTGATGACTCTTAGAGCGGGCTGACGTGGCTTGATGAGGACCGTCTGATCAAGATGATCGGATGGTAGCTATGCTTCATGCTCCTCCTCGTCGCCGCCTGGTATGGCAGACGTGGCTGGGCTCCGGTGAAGTCCTCCTAGCCCCGCCTCCTTGATTCTTGATCGCTGCTGATCTCCGGGGACTCCTGAGTAGCTAGACACCACCGCAGAAGCTTGGCGGAGCTGCCGGAGGTTCTAGAAGAGGAGACGGTGGTACGTAGGATGGAGGAGACGAAGCTCGAAGCAGCTCCAACAATGATTCTAACCAATGAAGAAAATAGCTCCTGCAACGTTAGTGAATGCAGCCAAGGCGTGCAGGTGCTCGCGTAGAGTGCAGTAAGTGCTTGAGGCCTTAAGGCATGAAGAGGTGGTGTGGTCGGTGTGCTCCCCCACCGAGAGGGACGGAGCAGTGGTCGGAAATGATTCGATGAGTCGTGAAGGCGAACAGAATGATGCGCGAAGATGGGACCTCCAAGGCGGAGCTCGACCGGGGGGTGGTGGAGAGTGATGTCGAGTGAGGAGGTCGGGATAAATAGAAGAAAATCAGATGGGGACAAGATGGAGATCAGACAAGAAGATGGAGGGTGCTACCTGGGAATGGAGGCTCGAGGTTAAGTCTTTGGTCGTTGCTCGAGGGTCAGTAGAAGCCTGAGCTCGTGCAGCTCGAAGGAGGGGCTGCTTCACGGTAAAGCTCGTCGTGTATCTTATCGGAGATGGACCACTGTCTTCGCTCACGTTCACATCTAATCCCTGTCACATATCAGTAGAGGGGAGATCTAGGGTTTCTTATGCAAGGGCAGATACTAGTGATGATGTCCGGAGGCGGGGTATTTATAGAGAGAGGGAGATGGTACGGGAGATGGAAGGTGAGATTTATGTGGAGATTATGGAGAGAGATTGAGGGGTTCATGGCGTGCTTGGGTGCTGGCGAGGATGAGGGAGGTACGAGTGTCATCGTGGGTCGAACATCGAGTGGAGATGGTGGCTGTAATGGCATCAAAATGGAAAGGGGATGGCGTTGTGGCGAGGTGGGGCGACATAGGCGAGGGATCCTCTGAAGGAAGAAGACAGTGTCATGGTTGTTGGATATCACGATCAAACGACCAATAGATTGGCACGAAGAAGCGGTCGTGATTAGATCAGGCGGGCAAGATCGAAGGGTGATGGTCACACCATGTGTCGGGATGTGGTGCCGACGGAACTGAACGATGGAGATTACATCTAGGATAACAAGAGGTAGGGCTGAGATGGAGCCACGTGTCACCGAGAGAGATGAGCGCTATCAGACGGTCTAGATGTAAAGTAAGGTGTGGATCGAAGGGTCGAGAGTAGCATAGGAGTGTGCGGCTGAGATCACAACACTGGAGATGAATTAGATGGATGGGGGCGTGACATGTGGCCACAAGAGAATGTAGCACTTGCATATGGGCGAGATGGAATCTGGAGTTTGATCGGAGAGTTGCGGATGGAGTGGGAATGAAAGGAGGAGATCTAAAGAGGAAGGAGGTTATCTGACAGCCAGAAAAAGGGGGCGCATGGCAAGCGGATGAGTGGGATGCGTGGCGCAACCAGAGGGCGCCATGTGGCCCAATCAGAGTAGTCGAGGAAGAAGGTGAAATAAGAAGGGGGAGATGGCTGAACATGGAAAAACTCAAAACATGAAAGTTGTAGATCTCGATGAGATCTACAAGTTTCATGTTGACCAAAAACGGAAATGAGGTCATATAAAGTGATAAAATATAAGGGTATAAATACATGTACATACATTATACAAAGGGGGCCCAAAATCCAAGTTTTGCATACGAGCTCCAATTTTAATGAAATTGTCTCATTTTGAAGGTCTCTAAATATATATTATTTTAAAAGTGAGTGGACCTAGATCGGATGGTGTAAGAGAGAGATGCGTGTATTTTAAGGTCCATGGTCTCAAACTGGTATTGGGGTTTTATTTGTCAATTTTACAAGTTAGAATTTTTTGGTATTTTTCTTTTATTAGTCTTAGTAATATGTACACTATAGAGCTTAATTTATGGAATTTGGAATTAGTGTAAAATATATATAACTGAGTGATTTTTACAAGTGACTTTGGCTTCTTATTTAATGCAGATGTAAATGTTAAAATGCATATGTTATATGGGCATGAATGATTGCTAATTATGCAATATAGGGGATGAAATGCATCTAATTACTCAGGAACAAAGCTTTATTTTCAACTTTTTGAGTGATGAATCACAGATTCATCAACCCCCTATACTTAAACCTTGCTCGTCCTAGAGCAACTAAAATTAAATGCAAGAGTGAAATGATTTTGGGTTCCATACCAAGATCATGAACAAAAGTTGAAAATGGAGCTTGACTCGACCTTTGGATTAATTATGTCGCAGAACCTTATTGGGATCTGAATTTAAGACCTAACAAGCTTTAAGTTCCACGAGTCTTCTATTCAAGACACCTCAATAGTGAGGTCAGAACAAATCCTCATACGTAAATTTCTGATGACTATGATTCTTACTTATACTGTGTAAGTGAAATATAGCTCTCCACCTCAGAAATGGCACATAACTAGCCTCCTATAACATGGTAACTCTAATTCCCCGATCTAATAACTCTTTCCTCGAGGAGCGAGGTATTCCCTTAGAAGTTCAAGTGCGACCAACTCAAGAAGAGGGGGTGGAGAAAAGAATGGACGGTAGCCAGTGTAGCTATCTATCCCAGGATGCTTGACCAGTGTAGCCAAGTCATCCAGCTGCAAACTTCTTGCTAATATACATACTCCGGCAGGCGTTTTATTTTCAATCTGGCTTGTCTACTTTTTTTTGGAGTTCTTGCATTTATTTTTTTTAACTATATACAAGGTGAAGCATGTACATAAGGAGTTTTTCCTCTTGAGCCAGTAGACTACCACTCTTTTGAAGCATTATTGCAACCCACAACATCCCGTACTTTGATGTCAACATTACCAGACTAGGTTGAGATGCACTTCCTCCCTAGAGGAGGATGGATGTTTGCACCTGTGTGCTACTCCAAGCCAAAGGATTCTACCTCCTCACCACCTCGTCAATGAAGAGCTACGGGCATGGTGCTTGTCCAATTTAGGTCACTGTCTAAAAGAATCATGCGTGTGTTCGAAATATTCTACTTAGACTAATCAAGATGACATGTGAACATAGACCTCAAGACTCAAAGAATTAAGTCACTTGATTTGAAAAATCTTAACTCCAGTTCCTATAAGGTTCCTCTGAAATTAAGTAGATTAAGGTCAAACTAAATCCATCCTCAATATCTATTCATAACTTGGTTCAGAACCCACTAACTTTTCACTTTGCATATGCAAGATATGCAAATGAGATGTAGATGACATGATATGTAGATGAATGAAGTGCAAGACTCTTTTTTTCTTTCTTTTAAATGCAGGGATGATATGCAAGAATAAATAAGAAGCCTATTTTTTCCCAATTTTTACCCACATGTAATTATTGCATAATATATAAAAAAAATACATGAAAACACCTGAAAGTACAAACTATGGGTAAAGTATATATGTTATATATACATGCCCCCTATACTTAGCATGTGCTATGTCCTCAGAGCCCGAAAAACGAGGAAAAAGACATAGCTCGTGCTAAGCGTAGGAGAGTAAAAAGAAAATAGAAGTCATCCCACCACCTACACTTAGGCTCTGGCAGCCTAAGTGTAGAAGAATATCAAAAATGAGGCGGACGAGGTCAAAAGGGGAAATGGATGAGTATCTACATGATGGGCATCGGTCCCCCCTATACTTAGGGAAATGGATGAGTATCTACATGAGGGAGAGAAAGTATATACAAGGAAAAGTGAGATTATGCAAGGATTAAGAAGGTTTGTGACAAACCTTCTTGTGGATGCCAGGAGGTGGATAATATACATATGTGTCGCTATCGGAATTATCCTCAGATGAATAATAGTGAGGTGTAGGATCGTCCAACAAGGGTCGACACACGACTGCTTGCTCAGATATGGCTTAAGAACAACCGAACTGAGCTAACTCATGTAAATCACCTCATCCGGACCCGATGAGTATTCCTCCGAAAATTCCTTCTCCAGTATGTTGAAGGAAATTTTCTTAGCCAGTTTTCTAGAACTTGAATCATTGAGAGGGAGAGGAGAGTGACGCACCTTTAGGGGCTCGGGGGAGCACCTCGAGGAATCATTTCTCGACTTCCTCTCACTGGATAACTGACTAGAATAAGGAGCAACCGTGGCTTTGGGTTAGGTCAATTCAGTCTTGGTTGTTTCCTTTGAAGGTCTGGGATGTGGTGCGGAGCTGACCATGGTTTCCTAATCAGACGAGTCACCATATAGATTATAATATTCCTGAAGGGTCAGCGCCTGTCTAGGGAAGGTGCTAGTGCTCTCAGTTGGCTCGACATTATTGGGCTCTTGTGTCGGATCATCAAAATGGTCAAGGCAATCAGCAAAATTTGTGTCCAACTAAATGATAGCTTCAGGTCTTGAGTCCTCCTTAGAAGCTGTCATAGTGGTGGTGCAAGTAGTTGGTGAAGTAGAGGTGTGGGGATTCTCTGAACCAACGGTTGTCTGGACAGTTGATATCTTAGGTGTGGCAGAGAGGTGGGATTCATCTACCTCTTGATGGTCACAACTATCAACAACTTTTTGGGGGTAAACTAGAGTAAAGTGTATCAAAGAATGGGTGAGGTTGAAGTTCTCCCAATGCTGTAAAATCGATTTCCCAAGTCTCGCAAGCTATAGTTGCCTTAGCTGAGGCTAAGAATGGTTTCCCAGGAATAATAGGAGACTGGGTAAACTCTCCTTGATGCTCAATGTCAGTGACCATGAAGTCTATCTGGAGTAGAGCACCTTGGAAAGTAATGATGACTGAAATGGTTCCTCTTGTCCATTTGATAGATCGATTATCCAGTTGAACGATCTCTCTCGACTTTCTAATTGACCTGAGTTTGAGCTTGTCAAACACAGATGTCGGGAGGATATTTACCAGTGAGTCATCATTGATTCTCGCATGGTTAAAAATGGTGTCTTTGATTTCACACTCAACTCAGGGCAACCGCTTCACTCTGCAGCTTTTGGTCTTTCTCCCCATCACCAAGGAGGTGTCCATAGACGCTATGCATCTTTCCATCCTTATTCTCTTATTACCCGACCTCTTGGGCATCAATTTACTCCTTATAAATCTCTTGAGGTCAGGGAAGTGATTTATAGCCTTTATTAAGGGAAGTTTAAAAATCAATTTCTCATCGAGTGCTTCCCTTAGGACAGGATCCATTTTTTAAGTCTTTTTCATTTTCTACTTTGTGAATTTTTCTGATTTTTCAACATTTTTGGACTTTTTGGGATTTTCATTTTTTTGGTGTTTATGGGCAAATGGTCAGACTATGGATTGGAAGGCAAGGGTTAGTAGAAGAGGAAGGTAGAAGTGACTCCAGCTGTACAAAATGTTTGGGTTCCCTAATGTCTGCTCGGTTTTCAATATCAAATCTACTTACTTCCTTTTCCACTTTCATACCCAGGCTGGAAGAAATTGAGTGCAATATTTCCATGACATCTCTAAACTTGTTACCAAATGAATCATTTTTATCAATAAGTCTAGAGATGTCATCCTCCACAAAATTCTCATGACAACTCATGGGAGAGTTATGCTCAATTGGAGGATATTGCTGAGATATTGGGGTCTCTTACTCAACATACCTAGACTCTGGTATGTAATGCTGGGTTGAGTATGGACCATCTAAATGGCAGACATTGATCGGAGCCTCATATGACGGAGTCAATAAAAAGGGGGGTTCTTAGATTGACACCATGAGTCCGATCCTGTGAATGTATAGGCTCTCCAAATGTGTGTTATGAAGGTCGATCAATGTAGGCTTGATTACTCGGGTCAATCAAGTTAGGCAAATCATTAGATGCATGCCTCTCCATTCGGTATGTTCTATCAACTAAGTAATTCTGCCAGCCATCTGTCTTAGCAGTGGCTTTCTCTTCGTATGGTTCATTGATTCCGGCAAGATATCGGGAATAAAGACAGTCAACCCAACATGGAAGTGGATCCGGAGTGTTAGAATATGGAATAGGTGAGAAGTACGAAGAGGTGGAGAAGTCATTCGAAATTCTGACTTCATAATCGGGTCAAGGTGGAACCGACCACGGGTAAGGTCTCCTGTGGATGACGGAGGATAAATGGAAGAAGGATAAGGTGAAGATGAATGGTATATGGACGAGGAGGAATGATCAGAGGTCTCAGGGTATGGGGACCAATATCCCAACATCTTGAAGAGGAAAAAATGAATGTAAGCAAATCGAGATAGAAAACGTGAAATTACACAGGATAACAAACATTGACAGACACAAAGACAAACACAAGAGCGAATCCCAAGTTCACACTCAACATGGTAAAGGACCCGAAACCGAGTCTGATTAGTCCAGTTGATTTTAAGTGTGATTTTTCAAACAAATAGCAAGGATTAGATGACCTATAGGGAAGTTGGCTCAGAGTTGGATGCATCTTCCCTATTTAACCTGTCGCCCAAAATACCAGTGCCCTTCCTTTCTTTGCTCCTATGCCTAGCTGAGGAGTTCAAAGGCCTACCCCTATCTACCTACTGAAGTAGGCGGAGATTGACAAGGCTGATACTTCACCCCGAAGGGTTATTAGCAACTTATCGCGGAGCACTGCTGGTTCACCCCAATCTACCTGTCGGAACATGAGGATGCTACTTGGTGCTAGTCAGTGAATATAATAGAATTCAGCTTGTGATATTTGCTAGGAATATGGTATGTGATATGGAAGGCAGGGATTTTGGCTCTACCTTACGATGTGCACACACACTGTACCTTCACTCAGCCTGAAATCAAGGTCTGGATTATTCTCCCGCAAACAGAATTTCTGATTTTATTTTGATTTTTTGGTCAATTTGTTTAGTAGTCCCGATTTTAAGTTAGATGACCACTTGATTAGTCCAACACACAAGGCATGCCTATCGTCAAGTCTTAATTTTCTTTAGTCCTATGTTAGAAAACCAAGGGATAAGGAGTCGAGAAAAGTCAATTCATGATAAAATAATGATGGATGACAAGTTCAAAAGACTTACAGTGATCCTCGTGCTTTATATGCAGGATGTAAAATAAAATTAAAATTCTACGCTATATGGATGTAAATGAGAAAAGTCGCTTCTAGACAAGCAGTTCTATTAGCGAGTGAAGAACCAGTTAGATTTGGCTAAGTCCTACGGTCTAGGTGTGTCTTTTAAGTGTGAAGTGTAATCCCAGATATTACAAGCACAAACAATCCTAAGAGAGCTCTAAGAGCCGCAAGTGTAGGTCCTATCCTACGTTAAGCAACCACACATCAGGCAGGGACTCCTTTCATTATGACTTACATGCATGAGATCCAAACGGGAACCACTGGAAATGCAAAATAAAAAATGACACAAGTCCTCTAAAAAACACTCAATGTTTTTTGATGCAGGATCCTCGGCTTGCTTGACAAAGCACCTTCGACTCCTCGTATTCCTCGCACAAAAATAATTGATGGTCAGATAAAGGATGACACAAAATAAACAAATAAAATTGAACAGAAAATATTTACAAGAAAAGCTGGGAATTAGACTACCCGATGATGGAAAATCTAAAATCTAAATTTTCTCAGAATTAACCTAAGCCGTGTCTCCCCGACAACGGTACCATTTTGTAGAGACGTCGACTACCCTACCTAATTCAACTGGATTAACGATCAAATTTAATGTGCATTCGTTGTAGTCGGATAACTTGAGATTGATAAAAAAACCGCATAGATTAATGTTGAATTAAACACAAGCGGCAAATTTTTTTACTTGGGCAAGCCCAAGGTCGAACTCAGGGAGGCAGCTTTCTCCTTAGGTTGATTTGGAGTTAATTTTGATGTTAGATTTTCAGGGGAATATTTTTGGTATTTTTTACGCAATTAAGGATAATACGATGCAATTCAAGCGAAATTTTAAGGTTAAATTTGAAAGATGGTCAAATTAAGTCCAAAAATGATGAAACATGGCCAGAATATGAAATGCAATGTAATTAAGCTACTGTAATATTTTTGAAAATTTTCGACTCTAAATGAATTAAGAATGAATGCATGGTAGTTTTTGCAAAATTAATTTTAATAAATACCAAAACAAGTCATTTTTAGATACAATAATTATCATAGATACTTCTATGTAAGAGGATTCCAGGAAAATTATTAAACCAAAAAAATGATCAATCTTGTACCTATTAAAAATCAATTACGCAAAAGACTAATTAATTTATTAAGGCCTCGTTATGCGTGCAAATGGTATGATTTTTTAACACATAGTAGAAACTTAAACTATACCTATCGTGATTTTTTGGTGATTTTTGGAACAATAAATAATTCAATGTGGAATTTAAAGCACACAATGGGCAAAGTATGTGAATTTTCACAAAAATAATAATATTAAATTCTTCGAAGCTCACAAAAATATGACAAGTGTCCACAATGATAAAGCACAAGTTTCTCTACAACATGCAATTTTTGGAATTAAAAATGATACTAAATGAATGGTGAAATAAATGCGCAAACACAGGGACCAAAATGCAAACATGAATTAAAATTGGTTAAATCAAAACATGCGTACATGGACTAAGATGCAATTACCTATAATGCTTGGGGTATGTGTGCAAATTGTCCACAAAACACGTGCGCCTCACATGACGTGCCTGGTAGGGATTGAAATGCATTTTTGAAAACTTAGAGTGAACTCGGAGCAAAATGCCCAGACCGCACATGAGGACCACGTGTGGTACTAGGCTCAGACGACGATGGAGGCTCAGATTGAGGCTCGAGTGCTCTACAAGCTCGGATGTGCTTCAGGATTGGCTCAGTAGCTTCGAGCCTTAGGGGTCGGGAAGAGGCTCGGAGGAACGACGTGGCGCTATATAGATTGTTCGATCGAGATGATCAAACGGCTGCTGATGCTTGAGACGTGGCATGCCTTGGGTCTGTTTGATCAAGATAGATCCAATGATGGTGATGATTCTTGGGCGGGCCGACGTGGCTCGATGAGGACTGTCCGATCAAGACGATCGGACGGTAGCTGTGCTTCATGCTCCTCCTTGCCATCGCCTCCTACGGTGGACTTGGCTGGACTCTGACGAAGCCCTCCTGGCTCCGCCTCAATTCTTACTTGGTGCTGATCTCCGAGGACTCCTGAGTAGCTGGACACCACCGCGAAAGCTTGGCGGAGCTATCAGAGGTTTTGGAAGAGGCGGGGGTGGTACGTAGGCCGGAGGAGATGAATCTTAAAGCATTTCCGACGACGATTTCGACCAATGAAGAAAATAACTCCTGCGATGTTAGTGAATGTAGCCAAGGAGTGCAGGTGCTCGCATGGAGTGTAGTGAGTGCTTGAATCCTTAATGCGTGAAGTGGTGGCGTAGTCGGCGTGCTCCCCCAGTAGGAGGGGTTGAGCGGTGGTCGGAAGTGATTCGATGAGTCGTGAAGGTGAACGGAATGATGCATGAAGATGGGATCTCTAAGGCCAAGCTCCACTGAGGGGCGGTGGAGGGTGATATCGAGCGAGGAGGTTGGGAAGAATAGAAGAAAATCGAATGGGGACAAGATGGAGATCGGAGAAGAAGATGGAGGGTGCTACCTAGGAATGGAGGCTTGAGGGTTAGTCTCCGGTCGTCACTCGAGGGTTGGTAGAAGCCCAAGCTCGTGCAACTCGAAGGAGGAGCTGGTGCATGGTGAAGCTCGCCGTGGATCTCACTGAAGATGGACCACTATCTTCGCTCACATTCACGTCTAATCCCTGTCATAGATCAGTAGAGGGGAGCTCTAGGGTTTCTCGTGCAAGGGCGGATACCGATGATGATGGCCAGGGGTGGGGTATTTATAGAGGGAAGGAGATGGTACGAGCGATGGAAGGTGAGGTTTACGTGGAGATTATGGAGCGAGATAGAGGGGTTCATGGAGCGCGTGGGTGCTGGCGAAGATGAGGGAGGTACGAGCGTAATCGTGGGTTGAACATCGAGTGGAGATGGTGGCTATCATGGCACAGAAAATGGAAAGGGGACGACGTCTTGGTGAGGTGGGGAGACCTGGGTGAGGGATCCTCGGGAGGAAGAAGACGGTGTAGTGGTCGTTGGATCTCGCGATCCAATGGCCAGGAGATGTGCGCGAAGAAGCGGTCGTGATTAGATCAGGCGGGCAAGATCGAAGGGTGACATGGCAAGATGTGGTGCTGGTGGAAATGAATGGTGGAAATTACTTCTTGGATAGCAAGAGGTAGGGTTGAGATGGAGCCACGTGTTCACCATGAGATATGTGCGCTATCGGACGATCTAGATGTGGAGTAAGGTGTGGATCAAAGGGTCGAGAGTAGTGTAGGAGTGTGCGGTGGAGATCACAACACTGGAGACGAATCAGACGGATGGGGGCGCGACACATGGCCACAAGAGAATGCGGCGCTTACGGACGGGCTAGATGGAATCTGGAGTTTGATCGGAGGGTTGCAGAGCAAGAATGAACGGTGGAGATCTGAAGAGGAAGGAGGCGATCTGACGGCCAGGAAAAGGGGGTGCGTGGCTAGCGGATGAGTGGGCCATGTGGCGCAGCCAGAGGGCGCCGCGTGGCCCATTAAGAGTAGTCGAGGAAGAAGGTGAAATAAGACGGGGAAAATGGTCGAATTTGGAAAAACTCAAAACATGAAAGTTGTAGATCATGTTGACAAAATGGAAACAAGGTCAAATGATATAAATACAAGTACATATAATATACAAAGGGGCCCCAAAACCCAAGTTTTACATACGAGCTCCGATTTTAATGAAATTGGTCTCATTTCGAAGGTATCTAAATTTATATTATTTTAAAAGTGAGTAGACCTAGATCGAAGGTTGTAAGAGAGAAATATGTGTATTTTAAGGTCCATGGTCTCAAACTTGGATTGGGGTTTTATTGGTCAATTTTACAAGTTAGCATTTTTTGATATTTTTCTTGTATTATTATTCTTAGTAATATGTACACTATAGAGCTGGATTTATGGAATTTGGAATTAGTGTAAAATATATACAAATGAGTGATTTTTACAAGTGACTTTGGCTTCTTATTTAATGCAGATGTAAATGCTAAAATGGATATGTTATTTATGCATGCATGATTGCTAATTATGCAATACAGGGGATGAAATGTATCTAATTATTCGGGAACAAAGTTCTATTTTCAACTTTTAGAGTGACGAATCACAAATTAATCAGTGAGGCCATTGGTTAGCCTATCTCATGCTTTGAAAGCTTATAAGGAAAAGCATTTCGAAGTACAAAAAATGAGAACTCTTGATTTAAAAATACTAAATTATTTAATTTATTTAATCAAGATCTTGAAGTGTATTCGATTTTTCGTTTTATTTTAGATGAAATCTCTCTACCTCCTTAACATTATGCTTAAAGTCAATTAGTTTACCGATCCAAACTATTAGAATTGTATCTATAGTTAGGAACTTATACTTGAGAAAGAACACATAATGTGCGTGCTCTCGTATGTGAAGCATGAGTCCTCACACAATGGATGTATGTAGGTTCAACAATAAGTGTGATGAGGATCATTCCATCACTCGTTTCTACATTCTTGATCATTGTCTAATGTGCTTCAGAAGCAACTTGTAGACATCGAATCCACTCATAACATCCTCTTGAATCTGAAGGAGATGTATGGAGATGTGAATCACATTCTACATTAAAATCCAGTGAGGATATTATGAAGGAAGAATTTCCCTCTAGTAGTGCAAAGGTTACACAGGTTAAAGGGAAGCACGAGAGAAAGCGTGGGTTCGGAAGGATCTGATCCAAGAGAAGAAAAAAAGGTCAAACTATTGATCAATCTTCTAAAGATTCAACACATCTGACACCCATAGATATGGATGTCTACCATCACTACAATATGGTTGGATTCTAGAAGAGTAACCATCAAGAATATCTAAAGTCCTCAGAGAAGGACAAAAGTATAAGACTATCAAATAAGAAATCTACATTCATCATCGAAATCGACTTACTCGTAGGATGAGAAGGAAGTTGGATTGTTGATTCTGATCCATCTGTACATGTATGTAATTAGTTGTATATGTTTCAAGACATTAGAAATCTTGATGAAGGGGAGATAGTCATCCAGATGGGATCTGATGCAAGTGTTGCAACGATTTCCATTGGGACATGTAGACTATCATTATCCAGTGGGAGAGTCCTATATATTAGAGATTTTCTCTATGTACTAGATGTTAGAAATAGATTACTATCCATATCTAAGCTAGTTCGACATGGATATACTTTCCTTTTCTGCAATAAACGTATCATAAATCGTTATGGTAATTTTATAGCAGATGATTCTCTAACGCCAAGTGAAATTGACGAAATCTAACATGCATGAATGTGTCATGAATGTCAAAGACACTAATAAAACCTCTAATCGATCAAGGGAAGATGGAGATCATTTAACTATGATCTAGCATCAAAGGCTTGGATATGTGTCTCTTGATAGGATTAATAGACTGGTAAAGGATGAACTTCGGATTGCCTAGAAGTTTGTAATTTACCAACCTGCGAACATTGTATTTGTGGGAAAATGTCCATGGCACCCCTTTCTTAGAAAGGTAAACAATACGATGGTATATTGGACATAATACATATTGATGTATGGGATCCCTTTTGTACTGTAACTCAAAATGGATATCAATATTATGTGACTTTTATTGATGACCATTCATATTATGGTTTTGTCTTCTTTTTATGTCACAAATATGAAATCTTTGAAAAGTTTAAAGAATGTATGACTTTGGTTGAGAACTAAATAGGAAAGAAGATAAAATAGAATTTATCTGATCGAGTTGGTGAATACTGCTCAAATGAATTCAAAGAATGCCTTAAGAAGAGAAAAATTATTTCTAATCTCACTCCGAGGTCTCTTCAACTCAATGGAGTTGTGAAGAGACACGAAAGAATCATGTTGGACATGGTAAGATTAATGATGAGTAAATCAAACTCACCTCTCAGTTTCTGAGAACGTGCAGTAGAGTCTACAACTTATGTCCTAAACAAGATTCCATCTAAATATGTACCTAAAACCCCTCATGAGCTTTGGTATAATACCAAGCCAAGTGTATGACACTTGAGGAATCATGGATGTTTGGTCCACGCTGAAAATGTGGAAACAAGCAAGTTGAAATCTCGTACTAGAAACTGCTACTTCATTGGATATGTAAAGAACAATAATGGATACAAATTTATGATCTTGAGACTCAAAAAGTAGTTGTTTCTAGAGACATCAAGTTTATGGAAGATGAATTCCTTAGAAGTCATGAAAATAATGTAAGTTATGGAACTAATCGAATCTAGCAAGATGGAAGAAATTCCTACACCAAAAATTGAAGAGATAATGACACAACCGTACGTACTAGAAGGAGTTATATGGTTGTAAGATAACTTGAAAGGTACATATTCCACGTATAAGAAGAGTCTGATGATGACCCAACTTCATTCGATGAAGCCTTGGGTGACCACGACATGGATCGTTGGATTCTAACAATGAAGTCCGAGATAGACTCCTTGTACAAGAAATGTGTATGGACACTCAAAGATCCACCTAAAGGGGTCAAACCCACTGTGTGTAAATAGATCTTCAAGAGAAAAAGGAGACCTGATGGGAATGTAGAGACCTTCAAAGTACGACTCGTAACAAAGGGTTACATATAGAGAGAAGGCATCGATTACAATGAGACATTCTCTCTTGTAACATGCTCAAATCCATCACGGCATTCGATTATAATGAGACATTCTCTCCTGTGGCCATGATCAAATCCATCAGGGCATTGCTTGCAATAGCTGCACACCTAGACTACGACACCCAGCAGGAGGATGTTAAGACCTCTTTCCTCAATGGATAATTTGAAGAGCATATCTATTTGGATTATCCCCAAGGCTTCATTGTTGAGGAAGAAAAAATGTGCAAGCTAAAGAAGTCCATCCATGGGCTCAAACAAGATTCTTATAGTTGGAACAACCAACCATAAAAAGTTACGATTTTATAAAGAATTTGGATGAAGCATGTATGACAAGAGACTTAATGGGAGCACCAACTTGTTCATTATGATTTATGTAGGTGACATCTTTATCATTAGGAATGATACATTTATGATAACTAGTGTTAAGATCCGGTTGTCTAATACCTTTGAGATGAAAGATCTCGAAGAAGTCTCTTATATCTTAGGTCTGAAATGGTTAAAAAATATAAAAAAGAGATATTAAGACTGTCATAACAAGGATATATTAAGAAGATCTTGGAAAGATTCATTATGGATAATTTTAAGAAAGGCTTCCTTACCCTAAGACATGGTATTCACATATCTAAAGGGTTGGCTCCTCAAATTATTAAGGAAAAGAAAGCCATGGTCAGATGCCCTTACGGATTAGTTGTGGGAAGCTTAATGTATGCCACGATGTGTACTGGACCATATACTTACCATGTAGTGGGAGTGGTAAGCCGTTACTAAACGGTCTATGGAGTGAAACAATGGAATATAGTGAAGAATATTTTTAAGTATCTAAGAAGAACTCAAGACTATGTCTTGATTTATGGAGATAGCAATCTCCAAGTCTTAGAGTATAACTGATTTAGATTTCCAATCAGATTTGGATGATAGGAAGTCAACTTAAAGGTTCTTATTTTTGTTGGGTAGTTGCTCTGTGAGCTAAGTTTAGAAAAAAGAAGGACTGAGAAACCACAAATTCATGCCTCTAATTATGTCAAAATAATGTGTTGTAGTAGACTAAATTGGATCCATAAAAAACCACTAATTAATATTTTGATTAAATCAAAGCGGTCGATTTTATTTTAATTTGGCAAGCCCAAGGTCGAACACAGGGACACGAGCCTCTTCAGTGATTATCTAGACTCCTAGTACTCAGATTAAGTGCTGGATTAAAAACTCATAGCTCATAATGCCCATAGATATACAATGCAGACACGTGTAGAGAAAAACATGAAGCAAACACTTTTTATTTGATTTTTAACATGAAACATGATGCATGTTTACAATGATGCAAATGGGCCCTAATCAGATAAAATATTTGAGCCAATAAACTGTATCCAACTTCAGGACCCATTAGTGAATCAAATTTCATTGATGAATTAATTCAAGGCATGAAAATCCTTACAAAATAGACACCACGTTACTAATATAAATCATCAAAATCGAGTGTCAAATCAGAGAACAATTCATGTCATAAAAAAGACAATGGGACAAGCTTCGGAATGAGACAAAAATTGACTAAAACGGAGCTCGGATGCTCAAGATATCAACAAAAGTAACCATGGGTATAAATGTAAAGAAACCATGAAATTAACTAGATAAAAGGCTACAAACAGATCCCTAGAAGGACCTAAATGCAAATAAAATAAATTGCGAGGCCTTCCCTATAATTTACCCACATGCGTGGGGGCTAAATTGCAATTATTGAGATCCTGAGGTGGCTGGTTGCAATTAACCCCAAGAGTGCATGGTATTCACATGATTTGAGGACCTATTCATAATTTAAGGAACTCAGTGGGACACCACTGCAAAATACCCCACATCCACGTGATGTGAGCACGTGAGGTGAGGCTCGACGACGATGCAAGCTCGGGGGTAGGGCTTGGGCCACGTGTCGACTGATGATGCTCAGCTGAGGTTAAGGTGCTCCACACTTGGAGGATTGGTGCTGATGCTCAGAGCTGACGACGTGGACCCTTGTGGACCACCCGATCATGAAGATCGGATGGTGGTTGTATGTGTACTTGGAGCAACGTGTCTGAAGATAGGCCGTTGGGTGAGCACCGAAAGGGTGCCATCCAACGCCACCTGTACACCTAGGGCTGCTTCCTCTGCCATGAGGCCTGGAAGCTATTAAGGGGCTCCGACGATGCTGTGGGTTCCTCCGCCATCCCCAGCACTCGATGATGATCCAGGAAGACCCATGGAATGATGTCGAACAATCTAGGAGCACTAGGACGCGTTGGTGTGTTTAGAGGTGAGATTTGACATCTCTATGCCAGAGGTGGGGCTTGAGGAATCCCCTCTGACGTTGCTCCGACCATTGAATATATAATACCTGCAATATTAGTGCAATAGTCGAGGCATGCAAATGCGAGGTGATTGGGAAATGGGGTCTCGTGCATGAAGAGAGATGGGAGACCGGAGCTCCCTCTCCAGCGAACCAGAGAAGAGATGGGAGACCGGAGCTCCCTCTCTAGCGAACCAGAGAAGAGATGGGTCAAAGATGGATAGGTCCTGGAGAAGGGAACACGATGGTCAGAGATGTACACGAGAATGGGTGATGTGCGGGGAAGCTCAGGTGGTGGTGAGTTGAAGGTGATTGTGCATAGAATAGCTAGACATATTAGGAGAAATTAGTAGGAAAAGCAAAGAGGATCAAGAAGCTTACCTGGAGGAATTGGCGGTTGCAGGGCCTGTACTTGAGCTCTTAGGCAGAGCTCAAGTCTTTGCGGCTAGGGGGAGCTGCTCGCCGGCGCTGACTGACCGGAGACATAGCCTACCATGTCTATGGGTCTCTCTGGAGGCTAAGCCTTCTTTGCGTTATTGATCCGGCCTCCCCCTGTCACAAGGAGGCAGAGAGGAGCTGGGCAAAGCTCTACGTACAAGTGGACAGGAGTAATGGTGGCCGGTGAGAGCTTATTTGAAGGAGAGAGATCGGAGTACGGGTGATGGCCGACGTGGGTTGTGGTTATTTTATGGAGCGAGATAGAGGGAGATGTGGGCAGCTACATGGTCCATGAGGATGCAGGGAGAGTGGTTTTTGAGTGGGTGTAGTCAGCGAGTGGATAGGGTGGTTGAAGAGATGGTAGAAATGGAAAGGGGGCGACGGGTGCGTGAGGTGGAGGACATGGGACATAAGGAGAATCAGAGGAAGAAGATGGAGCTTGACCGTTGGATCTCGCGATCCAATGACTGAGATGAAGGCACTCGAGAGTGGTTCTGATCAAATCAATCAGAACATCATCGATGACTGAGATGAAGGCACTCTAGAGGAGAAGAATGCGGGGGCAGACGATTGAGATCAGATCTGGGCTTTGATCAAAGGGCTGAGATGGAGCACGTATGTGTGGTGGAGATTGATGCTCCTGGAGTGGATCGTGCAACGTTGGAGGATGGCACGTGGTGAAAGGAGAAGCGAGAAGTAGACGATCCAGAAGCAATTTGGAGATGATCGGAGGGTGGAGAATGGTTGCGGGAGAAAGCGGTTGAGGTGGAAGCTCTAGGATTGGATCTAACGGTGGAGGATGGAGTGAGAACAAACGACTATGATTGAGGCGCCCAAAAGGGATGGATCCAATGACTGAAATGGGGGCAACTGGCGCAAGGTCGGCATGCCACGTGGCTCAACCAGAAAGGGTCGCGTTGCCCAATCAGATTATTTAGATAAAAAAAGCATGAAAAAGAAGGTGAAAACGGAGAATTTGGAAAAAAAATCAAACATGAAAATTGTAGATCTCGATGAGATCTGATCTCGATGAGATCTACAAGATTCATTGCGATAAAAATGCAAGGGAGGATAAATAGTGGGAGAAATAATTTTGTGAGCATTTTGAAGGGTATAAAACACTATAATTTTTTATTTTGTTATTATTTTTTTGTATTTTAAATTTATTCAAAGACTCAGATATATACAATGATTTATCTGATTTTTTTGTTGATACTAATTTAAGCAAGGGGGTTAATATCTGCAAATTAATATGATGAAATCGAGGTTTATCATCCGCCTATACTTAAACTATGCTCGTCCCCGAGCATCTCAAAAATCAATGAGTTGGATTAACCCCCAATTATGCATGTACGTACAGGATCTGATCCGTTCAAGAACTCCCAATTTTAGATATCCAAAAAGCTCAATCTAGCCTTAATCAAGAGGTATCCAATTTCTCTAGTTTTCCAGACTCTCTCTGTATACGTATAAAATAAGGATATGAAATTAAATGTTGACCGCGATCACGAGAGTAGAGTCACAACTTCACCTAAGGTCCCAGTCCAAAGAATTTTCCTAAGGACCCAATCCTCAACACTAGGGAATAAATCAAATATTGCAATCAATCCACCGTCTCTTTAGTTGTCATACTTGAGAAATGAATGTGACAGGTCAGCTGATAAAGTGTTTAGGATTGTGTCATTTCTTCTCTCCCTCTCATTGGAATAAGGATTCTCTCGAGTGCCTTATTAACTCAACACATATTTTTGGTGTTGATAGTTTGTCCATCGAGAGAATCTGGAGTCGTCTACACTTGTTTTATTGGGAGTACACCGGGGTGTGCCTTTTTTGACTATCTATTATACCTTCTACACCCAGACTTGTAGCATTTACGATGTAGAGCCCTTTTTTGGTGCATGCCCGACTCCTGGTCCGAGTAGCGGTGGTCCAAGTGGACACTTTGAAATGGTTGGGAGCGCTTGCCTTTGGTGGAAGCTCTTTTGATATTTAACTTGTAGGGTGAGAGTTTTTTTAGCATTGATATTTCTTTGTATTTGTCTTTGGCTTACTCCATTGCTTTTACCAAGTGTCAGCGTACACTGATCAACATTTTTTATTTTATCACACGTTGGCACTTAGGCAAATGTCAAGAGATTAGCATAAGAACCATGTTCTCATACTGGAAAAAAATGCTGACACTCAGGTTTCATGAAGCCTTCAATGATTTTATCCCATCCTCGAGCATCATCAAATTGAGTCCAAACTCAAATCCCTCATCCCAGTCCCTCGAGTGAAATTTCAACTCCTCTCATCATAACCACAATCGTGCATGTGAAGTGATGATCATATTCTTGAGATTTAGAGACTATGCATACAATATATCACACAAATCTGACAAACTAGGGAAATGTGGATAATTAAGTCAGAGACTCTGATAACTAAGGCTGGTTAACTCAAAATCTCAAGATCTCTCAAACCAAGTGTTCTTGAACATCATCGATCCCATGTGAAAGTGAAAATGTCAGGTATTAAAACCAACTCCTTCATCCATTTTTTTCCTTTTTTTTCAAATTTTTATGAAGACTTTAAAAGGCCTAATGACTAGCCTAAACTAAATGAGTAGTTGCATCTACTTTCAGCTAGTATAGGTGTAAGTACGGATCGTAGAATGGTACCCGTTGCTTGAGGACAGAGCCTCACACGATGTCCTCTAAACCACCTACTCTGCTAACGGAGATCCTCACTAAAAGCGGCTAGTTATTTCAATTTAGTAGTCAGTTTGTCTTTTAAAGGATTTTTATTTTTATCTCATTTTTATGGATTTTTTAGTAAAGTTAGAACACAAGTTAAACTCATTTCCCCTTATTGAAATCAAGTTTTGAACACATTGTCCAAACCATGTCACATATATATAGATTTTTACAAACAATTTTCAAGTGATTTTTCAAAACAAGTAAAAACCTATTTTTCAAACTATTTTTCAAAATATTTTCCTCAAAAATTATGTTACAAGGTATAGAAAATTCCTCAAAGCTTTGAAAAATTTTGATCCAACTTATTTCCGAAAATTTATACTCTAGCCAAAAAAAGTTTTAAATTTTTCAAAAATTTTCAAAATAGGGCTATGGATAAAGTATATATATTGTACATATAGTATAACACCCATATACTTAAATTTTGCTATGTACTCATAGCACTAAGTGACACAAAGCCATATCTCAAGTGTAAATATAGGAAAGGATACAGGAACTGAGGAGGATGCCCCCTATACTTAGGTTATAAATAACCTAAGTATCAGGGAGAAGGATAAACGAGTAAGAAATTTATAGGGACTCAAGTTCCCCCTATACTTTGGATGAGGATAGCCTAAGTAAAGAGATGGATAAATGAAGCTGGGGAGACCTTAGCGGAACAAAGAAGTTAGGATGGATATACATGCAAGGGAGTGAATCTATGGAGATGAATGGAGCACCTAGTGTCTAGGGGAGAGTGGCGAAACAATCAAGGCTCAATCAATCAAACAATACCCTTTGATTCACCAACTCACACGTGAAACCAACAAGTGTTGGTTATCTTGTCATTTTTATTGGTGATAAAAATCATTCTAATTTACGCAAGGATTAATGATATGTCAAACCTAACATCCTATGCAAAAAGGGTGTTGCTCTCCCAAAACATGATTTTTACTCCATTTTATTTGTCAACTTGCATTAACAGTCCTAATTATTATCTTTAAGGTTATCACTGTTTTAATGAGAGCATAAATCAATAAAACATTATCTACCACTTATTCCTAATTACCATTATCCTAGGTGATCAAGCCACGAAGGGAGGTCGATAAAAAGCCATTGAAGTCGATAAAATCATGATCTACGCTAAGAGAAAACTCACAGTGCCTTGAGCTAAGTTCGTGAAAAATAAGACTGAATCAAAATCGAAAATCGAATGTATGCAAGTCGATGAAAACCCACCAAACATGCTTCTATTAGTATGGAAGAATAACTTTAATTTTTGTCTAAGTGAAGCGATGTCTACGTGCATCTAAAATTAATGTGTGTCCTACCTACAATAAAAAACATAAGATAAAAAAATAAAAAGAGTTCGAAGAGATGCGTGCATGATCCCATGTCAACACTCAAGTGGGGTAAGCCCCACAAACCATGAATATCATCATTCATTTACAATCGCGAGTCTTCAAACAAAGACCGCTGTAAAGATTATTATTTACATGGAATGCATGAAATAAAATGTGAGACAATAATTCTCTCAATTTTCTCCAATAATTTCTTCTGTGGCTCCTCCCAGTGGGAGCTCCTACTCCTTGCGTCCTTGATCACCATGGGACCCTACCACAAGAAGCAAAAATTAGATAGATATTCGAGAATTATCACCAATGAAGGAAAAACAATAACAAGATCTATATGTTAGAAAATTACTGCTTAATCAAATAATAAAAATCCAAATAAAATGAAGGATGAGTCGTGTCCTCGGCAACAAGTCCATTTGATAAACCGCAAATTCAGGCCTCTAATTATGTCAAATTAATGCGTTGTAGTCGGCTGAATTGGATTTATCAAAATCCGCTATTTAATATTTCGATTAATTCAAAGAGGTCGATTTTTGGTCTCATTTTGAAGCTTGTTTCATTGTCTTTTTGATGGCATGAATTGTTCTCTGATTTGACACCATCGATTTCGAAGATTTATATTAGTAATATAGTGTCTATTATGTAAGGATTTTCATTCTTTGAATTAATTCATCAATATAATTTGATTCACTAATGAGTCCTGGTGTTGGCTATAGTTTATTGGATCACATATTTTATCTGACTAGGGAAAATTTACATCATTGTAAACCTGCATCATGTTGCATGTTAAAAATCAAATAAAAAGTGTCTATTTCATGTTTCTCTTTGCATGTGCCTGCATTGTATATATGAACTGTGAGGCCTTCCCTATAATTTACCCATACGTACGGGGGCTAAATGACAATTATTGAGATTCGGAGGGGGGCGGTTGCAATTAACCCCAGGCACACATGGTATTTACATAATTAGAGGACCTATTTGTAATTCGAAGAACTCAGTGGGACACACCTGCAAAATACCTCGCGCACACGTGATGTGAGCACATGTGGCGAGGCTCGGTGATGGCAGGCTCGGGGGTAAGGCTCGGGCCATGTGTCGACTAATGATGCTCGGCTGAGGATTGGATGCTCTACACCTAGAGTCTTGGTGCTGACGCTCAGAAGATAGTCCGTTGGATGAGCACTAGAAGGGTGCCATCCAACGACACATGTACACCTGGGGCTTCTTCCTCCGTCGTGAGGCCTGGCAGCGATTAAGGGGCTCTAACGATTTTGGGAGAGCTTCTCCGCCATCCCCAATGCTCGATGATGATCCAAGAAGACCCATCGAAGGATGGTGAACAAGCTGGGAGCTCTAGGACGGTGCTGGTGTGTCTAGAGGCGAGACTCGACGTCTCTATGTCGGAGGCGAGACTTGAGGAATCCCCTCTGACGTTGCTCCGGCCATTGAGCATATAATACATGCAATGTTAGTCCAATAGCTGAGGCATGCAAGTGCGAGGTGATTGGGAACAAAATGGGGTCTCGTTCGGGCAGAGAGATGGGAGACCGGAGCTCCCTGTTCGGTGAACCGGAGAGGAGATGGGTTGGAGGTGGATAGGTCCTGGAGAAGGGAACACGTGGTCGGAGATGTGCGTGAGAATGGTAAATGTGAGGGGAAGCACATGTGGTAGTGAATGGAAGGTGATTGTGCGTAGAATAGCTAGATTAATTAGGGGAAACTAGTAGGAAAAGAAAAGAATGGTCAAGAAGCTTACCTAAAGGAATTGGCAGTTGCGGGGCCTGTGCTTGAGCTCCACGAAGCTCGGGTCTTCGTTGGACTCCCGCAAATACGAGGAGCTGTTCGCCAGCGATGATTGGCCAGATACATGGCCTATCATGGCTATGGGCCTCATCGGAGGCTAAGCCTTCTTCGCGTCGTCGATCCAGCCTCCCCCTATCATGGGGAGGTGGAGAGGAGCTGGGCGAACCCCCATGTACAAGTGGACAAGAGTGACAGTGGCCAGCGAGAGCTTATTTGAAGGAGGGAGATCGGAGTGCGGGTGATGTCCAATGTGAGTTGTGGGCATGCTATGGATCAAGATAGAGGGATATGTGGGCAATTACATGGTTTGTGAGGATGAGGGGAGAGTGGTATTTGAGTAGGAATGAGAGGATAGGGTGGCTGAGGAGACGGTAGAAATGGAAAGGGGGCGATGAGTGCACTGGGTGGAGGACATGAAAGAGAAGGAGAACTGGAGGAAGAAGATGGAGCTCGACCATTGGATCTCGTGATCCAACGACTGAGATGAAGGCGCCAGAGAGAGGTTCTGATCAAATCAATCAGAACACAATCGATGGCTATTGGCATGATGGGTGGCTAGAGGAGAAGCTGGCGGGGGCAGACGAACGAGAGGAGATCTGGGCTTTGATCGAAGGGATGAGATGGAGCGCATATATATGTGGTGGAGATTTATGCTCCTAGAGTGGATCGTGCGGTGTTGGAGGATGGCACATGGCGAAAGGAGAAGCGGGAAGAAGTAGATGATCCAGATGCAATCTGGAGATGATCGAAGGGTGGAGAATGGTTACGGGAGGAAGCGACTGAGATGTAAGCTCCAGGATTGGATCTAATGGTGGAGGATGGAGCGAGAACAAACAGTTGTGATTGTGGTCCCCAAATGGGACAGATTCAACGGCTGAAAATGGGGGCGGTTGGCGCAAGGTCAGCGGGCCGCGTGGCTCAACCAGAAAGAGCTGCGTGGTCCAATTAGATTATTTAGAAAAAAGCATGAAAAATAAGGAGAAAAAGGCTAAATTTGGAAAAACTCAAAACATGAAAGTTGTAGATCTCGATGAGATCTACAAGTTTCATGTTGACAAAAAATGCAAAGGAGGACAAATAGAGAGAAATAATTTTGTGAGCATTTTTATAGGTATAATAACATTACAATTTTTGATTTTGTTATTATTTTTTTATATTTTTAATTATTCGAATACTTGGATATATACAATGATTTATCTAGTTTTTTATTGACACTAATTTAAACAAGGGGGTTGATATTTGCAAATTAATATGATGAAACCGAGGTTCATCAAGGACACTATGTTTTTTTCGACAATCTAAAGCATTGACTACATAAGATGTGGCAACTATATTAGATGTAGTTAATGTTCACTTGGGGTATGGTTTTAATTCATTTGAAAATACTTGTAAAAAAATATCATATTATAAATCTTACTTATTTTGATTTCAAGTTCTACATGAAAGTTGTAGATCTTTCAAGATCTAGAACTTTCATTTTGAACATTTTCTTAAATTTTCCTCTAACTTTTCATCTAATTCATATTGCATTTTAGGTTTCTTATTTATTTGGGTTAGGCCACATGGCCCAACCTGGTATTGCCGCCTCATCTGGTCTTTCATTAGAAGGTACCCTCACATCATCTGTTTGATTAATCAAGATCATACAGTCGAGAGTCCTTTTTATCCGCATGGATTCCTGGCCGCACGTTCATCTGATCATGACAATAATGACCACTTACCAATGCTCTAGTATGCCCCTAATATTTAGTACATATTATTCCTATTTTTTTGGATAAAATGTATAATGGATATGCAATATAATAGTTATATGGGCCAAAATGTAAGAGAAATAAGAGTTTTATAAATAAAAGGTCCTATTAGGGAGTTATATGGAATTCTTAAAACCTGGAGGGAAACTATTCTGTAATTTACCATGGATACTGGCTTCTCTGGTATTTCTATCAGTCAGAGGGATGCCAGTGCAAAATGGACCAAATCACGCGTGATTGGACCTCATTGTGATTCCATAAAAAGGGACGGGCTTCCGTGCTAATCTTTCTCATCTTGTGATAGAAGAATGTAACCGATCATCTTCAGGCTGTGATTCAAGCTCAAGTCACTACATGGTTGCGTACTATTGCTTTGAGTCCTCTCATGGCTAGGAGATTTGGGAGAGGGATGATTAGATGGTGGAGGCGAGCAACGACCTTGATTGAAGGGTTATTGTTACTTCTTAGATGGATGTTTCAGATGAGGAGACGAGGGCTTAATTGGATGAAGACTGTAACATGCTCTCTCCTCTTTATTCTTCTTCCTCATTGGAGCAAGTGATGGAATGTAGGCGGTTGAGGCTCGCTCCTACAATCATCAAATCTTGACGGGATGTGGTCGACATACGACCGTCATTCATCGATGAATCTTAATTAGCTCCAGAAGATGAAGTGGGTTAAGGTGCTACACCGAGCTCCGCCTTTGATGGTAGTCAACAGGGGAAGCGAGGAGATGTACCAGGTGCGACTTGGACCTACATGCATTAGTAAAATGAAAAAGGGGTGCAAAGTTCTGTCAACTAGCGAAGGAATGGAGCTAAGCTACAACATATGCAAGAATGGAGATGGTGAAGATCTAGAAAGGTGTAAGGAGAAGTGGAGAGGTATATAGATGAGGGCAGGTGTGTGAAGGATATGTTATTATCCTCAAGCACATCACGGAAGCGTAATCGTTATATCAAATACGGCGCAGAATGACCAGTCTTACTAGTTGTTTTGTGCAGCGGAATTTAAAAATTTTTCATGTGATGAAACCACATGATCCAAGAATGATTCTCGGATCCTTTAATCTAGAACCACAATGAGTATAAAGGAATACCTCTTGAAGCATGGTTGATCTAATCTCTAAGAAAATAGACCTCCTGTCTCAAGTCTGATCGTCAGAGAAGACGCTTGCGAGTGCGGGGATGAACTGCGTGATCCTCGCAATCCAACAAGATGATCCAAGCACGGTGAACTCCTGATCTCGTCGTACGAGATCGAACGTATTCTTCGTGAGCATAGAACTCCAAGAAGACGGAGAACCGAAGAACGTCGAAGCAGCGACATAGTGGCAAAGGCGACGACGAATCTCTCCTCTAGGGTTTTGGTGGACGACCACCAAGGAGAGGGAGAGAGAGTTGACGTGTGAGAGAAATGAGAGAGAGAGAGAGAGATGTGCTCCAAAATTTCATAGCCTTAGAGAGCATGGTATGCCTCTCTATTTATAGGGTTTTGGGATCCATGGATCTCAATCCATGGGATACAAAAATCAATGGATGAAATTGATTTATATTTAATCCAATGGTAAAGATTGTTGTTGGTAAAAACCAACAAATTAATCAATCTAATTTAAATCAAATATATTTGACATGTCAAATATAATTCAATACTAAATTAGATCGAGCAATTAAGGAGAGACTAGCATGGAGATCACTTCCCAATAGGAATGGTGGGGACGGCCACCACATTCCTTGTGAGAATTGGTGGCCGTCTACCATGTCCTCATGGTGGAGGCAATCTCATGCAATCTCATGAGATTGCATATCTCCATGAATTTCTCCCATAATTTCCAACAACTTTTGTTGTGATTTATTCTTCAAAAATAATTCATAATTAATTTTGAGAATATTGCAATCTTACCATTGGAAATTTGTGAATCACATTCACAACCCAAAACAAAATATAATTTACATTTTCAATTAATTACACAATGTGTATCCAATACACATTAATAATTAATCAACAAATATAAATTATAATTAGCTCTCTCTAATACATTATAAATCACATTTATAATATATTATGAATAATTCGATATTGCTATCCACATTATTCTTATCCATAATAATTAAATCACATTTAATTATATTGGATAATTTCCACACACATCAGGATGATTAAATCACATTTAATTATCAATTCTTCAATGCTTAGATCTATGGAATTATTCTTGAACCCTTTCGATAATAATGCGATTTCACCGCAGATACTTGGAGATAAGGACAGAGTAATTGTATTGTTCCACATATAGTGACTTGGATATTGAGATTACATCTCAAATCCAGATCTCATGGACCTCCCACAGATGCTTGATCAAATCAAGACCGTAGACCTAAACTTCTCATTGCATCTGAATCACATTCAGATCAATGTCCAATACATGGACTAAGACTAGCTCACTTCTCTATTGAGAGGAGTCACTAAAATCCAAACCTGTTTCATCACTCCCTCAGAATGGAAGCGTCATGGTTATACAATCGTTTATGATCACATCACCCTCAGGTATTCCCAATACCTGTACATCCTGCATACTGGAAGACCTATGATCATCCTGAAGATATAGATCACTTTTACACTACCATCTTCAGGGTTTGATCATTAAGTTTATCAATCTCGGTCATTGGGAATTGGTAGAGATCATATACTTTCCCAAAGCATATATCTTACCTTCAAATTCATGTCATGCTTCCAAAGCATGATGACCATGCATGGAATTTGATAAATCCCAATACCTCATGAGTGAGCTCATGTCTCCCAGTTTACAAGTGAACCCGTATGATCCCTTTGAGAGATCGTATTAATCATATATCCTTACATGCACACCAGCTCGTCGGTGTATAGACCTTGGCTAGGTCATCAACCTATTGGTCTGCCAAATGTACACACTTAGACATATAGCAACGCATCTGTCTCTGGTCAGAGGATGCATGCCTATGTTGTGAGACCATTCAACATAGGTCTTTGGTTATCTCGATCTCGTCAAGTCAACCCATTGACTCAACTAATCTGACACCTCCGAATCACTATTCCCATGCAGAGAACCTACATCAAGAGGTCGGTCGGATATCATCCATATGAGAAAGGATTGCCATCTTCTACTCAGACTAGAGATCATCGCTTAACAATCATTTGATGATGCTTGATGAGTCCTCTATCTAAGTACTTAGATATTCATCCAAGCATCAACCTCTAAGATTCAGTCAATGAATCAACAGCTGTATGATCATCAAGCTGGCAATGGTCTATAACCCTTATTGTACAGAGGGACCTTATAGTGCATTCATTCATTCAATCTCAAAAAGGGAGTGAAAATAATCAATAACTTTATTGATAAATCATTTATTATAATAACATTTATTGTAGGAATGGTTCGCCTCGGGGTCACATTGCTAACAATGTGTTGGACTTGCAAGCCCTTAGCATCCCATTCATGTAATAAAAGTTATAATTTTATCGTATCCATCTGAAATGAATGAATATGAATGCACTTATTAATGCCCCTTTATATAATTAGGGTTATATACCATGGCCATATTGAATATCTTGCAACTGAGAGGACATAACTAACTTCAAACATGTGATATTCAATACAGATCTCCAGTCTGAGAAAGAGATGGCAATCTTTCTCTAAATATTGATTTCCAAACGACATTTATATGTAGATCCTCTACATTAGAATAGTGATTCAGAAGTGTTGGAATAATTAAGTCAAAGAGTTGACTTCATGAGGTAGAGATAAACTAAGATCTTAATCGTAACTGTCATGATCATGCATACATCCTTTGACCATAGACAGATATGCATCTATGTGGTTGATTATGCACATTTGATAGACCAATAGGTTGGTGACCAAGCCAAGATCCATATACCGGTACTTAGGTGGGCATATTAAGTCATATGAGATGTATGATCTCTCAAAGGAATCATACATGTTCATACTCGATGAACTGGGAGACAGATCTCGCTCATGAGATATTTCGGGGTCAAAATAACATACATACATGGTCATATTATTTATGAAATAAGACATGAATTCGAGATATTAATATATGCTTTTGGAAAGTGTATGATTAATATTGTCGCCCAATTATCAAATAAGAAATCTATTGATACATTCTGAAGAAGACAGTCAAACTAGGGTTTGAACTTCCGATGTATCAAAGTCTTCAAGTGTAAAGGATTGATGAATATTTGGAATACTCAATGTTACTTTTTTTTGTAATGGGTCATCTACCATTACACTTCCATAGCGAAGAAGTGCTGAAACATGATTGATTTTAGTGTCTCCCATGTCCAAATGATGGAAATAGAAATGGTCATGGAAGTGGAAATATACAAGATCCTTGAGCTCATGTTTTAGCTTCAAAAGGTTTGGAGTATGATTAGAAATGGTCAAGGATGCATGATTCAACTCACCCACACTTTGTCTAGCTCATGAAGAGTGCGATGCATTTTGTTGAGCTCATTGAGAGTGTAAAGTATTACATCTCAAGCTCAACATTCATAGGTGGCAGATTTATTGAAAATGGTATAAACCTTGAAATTGGATAGTTATCCACATTTCAAGTCACTATACATGAATTGTATGATCTCCTCGACATTATCTCCAAGTATCTACATTTGTATCTCATGAGTCCTGGTTCGATTAGGTCTCATACCTATCGATATCAATATTATAATAAAAATATTAATTATTGCAATATTTTATAAGGACAATTTTTGTATAATATTCACAAATATATCTCATTACTTAATGTAAATAGTGATTCACAATAATTAATATTTATATGGATATGATTTAAATAAATATTTATGTAAATATAATTAACATAATATTTCCAAGGCATGAAATTATGTGAATTTGATTCACATTTATTTTGTAGATGTAAATTGGATTTACATTTAATTTTGATCTCATGAATATGATTCATAATCTTTGAGGATTAATTACATAATTTCTTCATTTTCGATAATGAGATTATCAATTTAATTAATTAGTAGATAAAAAGGCAAGAAACTTAACTAATTTTAATTAGGCTAAGTTGTTGTTTATTTATTATTAATTAGTTAATATTAATTGGAGACAAAAAGGAGATAATCCTTATTAAATTAGGACTTGCTCTAAGCCCTAAATTTGAAATCCAAAGGACTACAACACACATGTTGCACATGTGGTGTAAGTATAAAATGAGGGCAAAGCCCTTTCTTTTGCAACACAATTTTGGAGAGCAATAGTCCTTAGAAATTTCGCGTCCCTTGGGATATAGAAGAGTCTTGAGAGTATCCATATATAATACTCCTTTTCTTATTGCTTTGGTTGATGTTCGGGTTCATAGGAAGCAACATGATTCATCTCTACACCCTCGAGAGAGACTTCGGCAGGTTGGTCTTGATTCGGAAGGTTTCCTTTTTTAGAGACTAACACTTCAAGAGTTAACTCTTATTTGTTCTTTATATTAACTATGAATATCATAAATTATTTCAGAAATTATTTCCTTAGAATTTATAATTTATGAATGCACAAATTATTATGTTACATTTTCAGTTCATGCGAAGAACTAACATTATTTTGGCAAAAAGTTTGTTAAATATTCTACATTTTTGTTATGTGTAGAAAATAATTTTTTATTTACTTTCTTCAAGATGGTTGGATTGAATCGAAAGGGGGAGCTTGGGTTCTAATGAGTCGAATCAAAGAGGAAGAATGATCTCAGAGAAGAGGGTTACCTGGAGCTAAGGAGGTGGTGTTTTCTGGTTGAGGAGATGGGTCTCCCATGGTCTTCACTCCAAGGCTCCAGCAATGAAGGGCTTGAGCTGGGCAACCAAGATAAAGCTGCTACGTTGTCGGGGATGAGCACAGTCATAGCTAAATACCACCCTTGTTGTCACTCGGCGAAGGTTGCCTCTACTTTTGTCACCAAAAAGGGATTTAAAGCTGAAGGGGGTAAAATGTTTGAAGTGGTAGATGCCATGAAATTCAAGTAGTGGCAGAGGATTTATAGGGATTAATCAGAGCTAGTAACAACCACTAGAGTGTGATTTGATGGTCGGGCGAAGTTGGCTGACGTGCGGGCATTACATACATGGAGGCACGATGACTAATAATGGAGAGGAGAGTCTGGAATCTAAGGTAGAAGGAGATGGGGTCGTGGTTTCAACATGTAACGTTCGACAGAGATGTTAGTTGATCGAGTTCAACTATGGGGAGACATTGATTAGCTGATCGCTGAGAGAGAGAGAGAGGTGGGGAGCGGACATGCATGTGCATGGCCCATAGGGAGACTGCAGTCCTTGTTGACTATTAACCAAGGAGTAACATGAAAGAAAACTAAGAAATAAAATAAAAAGAAATTCCAAAATAAAAAAGATCAACATGAAGTTGTTGGTCTCTATGACATATGCAACTTTCATGAAGGACAAAAAGTAAATAAAGTCATATGTACAAAATATATTTTTACATAGGTATTAATTACCAACTAATCTCAATTTTTTATATTTTGTAATTTATTTATTTTTAATTATATTGATATATATATATATAATATACAAGATTAATCTAATTTTATGGATTTTGTTAAGTTGTTAAATAATTAAAAGATTATAAATGAAAAAGAATGAGGTTCAAAAAATTAGTTCTTGTACAATAATAAGATCAATGTACGGGAAAATAACCCTTAATTCTTAGACATTTAATGAATTTTAATTAAGACAAATTAAGGATTTTTATTAGTGATTTGTTGAGGGGATTTTGCTAAGGGCTTCATACAGAGTATATGTATCATGGACTCATCACACCCCTACACTTAAATCTTTGCTTGTACCAAAGCAATTTTTAATGAATTAAAAGGCTTAATCCCCCAACAGTGCATGTGCAAATACAATACTTGAAGACATTCCATAAGTTTTAGGTGACTCCTTAAATATACGTCTAATAAGTCTCATCCAAAAGGAACTCCATAATTCTGACTATCATACTCTTGATATATATATATATAGATGTATATATGTATATATATATGTATATATGTGTATATATATATATGTATATATATATGTATATATCTATGTATATATATATATGTATATATACATACACATATGTATGTTTGTATAACATGTTGGACTTTACTGTATTGATTTCATTCTCCTTCGTAGAGTCTTTGCTTCATCCGAAGATCTAGTCTAAAAGGCTCTCCTAAAGTCCCAATCCTCGACTCTAGTCCAGTGATTGAGTTTCTCATTAATTCACATTCTCGTTAGTTTTCAGAACTGAAAGTGTGATGGTGATCATGCTAAGTATGTAGGAAGTGGGATTGTGTCTTTTCTTTTATCCTCTCATTGGAACAAGGATCTTACGGGTGCCTTATTACACACATGTATTTTTGGTTGTGAAATATCATGTCCGTCAAGAGATTTCAGAGTTGTCGGCACTTCTTTTCCTAGAAATTCACTGGGATTTGTATCTTTTGAGTATCTATTATATCTTCGACACCCATACTTGTATCACTATACGATACAAAGTCCTTTTAGGTGCTCACGCAACTCCTATGGTCTAACAGTTTTGGTTCAAGTAGACACTTTGAAAAGGTTGGTTCGCTCGCCACTTATTTAGCTATTTTGTAGAAGTTTTCTTGGAAACTTTGAGCTCTTTCTTTGATTTTTGAAATGATAATGGTTTGGCTATCTCTATTGCTTTTACTAAGTTGATGCATGGTGATCCACAGTTTTGAGGTTTTTAATACACACCGGCACCTGGGACAAGTCAAGATTAGTATATGGACTTTGTCCCCATTTGGCTAATGCGTTGATACTCAAGTTTCATGAAGTCACCCTCAATTAAGTCCCATCTTCAAGAACCAGATCTGAACTAAGGTCTCTCATCCTAGTTCCTCATGCAAAATATTGGCTCATCACAAACATTATGTCATCATGCAAGTGTTGTGCTGGTCATATTCCTTTGAGCTTTTGAGATTCTAACATATATCTTCTAACTAGGGAAGTTTAGTGATTAAGTCTCAAGGCACTAATAGACAAGAGTGATGCGACTCAGACTCAAGTGTCACTCGAAATCAAGTAGTCAGGAATACACAAGTCTTGTAAGGAGTGAAGGTATTAGGGATAAAACCTTAAGTTAGTTTTTTTGAAAGAGTGAAAAAGTGACTAGAATGAATTCATATTGATAGTTGCATCTACTTTTAGCTTGTATGGGTGTAAGTACATATCAAAATGACTACCCGTGTTACTTTAGGATGGTGCCTTACGTATTATCCTTTAACTACCCAATCTCCTAAGGGAGGTCATAGTTCCCTCACTGAAAAATAGCTAGTCGTTTTTACATTCAGTAGTCAAAATTGATACTTAAAAATTTTAATTTATTTTTCAAAAAGTTTTTATACCATTTAATTTTGTTAAAAATGTTTAAAGAAAGGTATTATATACAAAACTCTACCTATACCCAATTTTTGGTTTGAAAATATTTAAAGTACAAGCTATGAGTAAAGTATATAGAATACACACACACACACACACACCCATATATACTTATCTTGTGCTATGTCCCCATGGCATAAGGTGGAATGAAGACATAGCTCGTTCCAAGCATAGATGAGTGGTAAGAATAGGAAGTCGACTCACCCCCAATACTTAGGCTTTTGAGGGCCCAAGCATAGTAGAAGAGAAAGAAATGAGGCGATCGAGGGTGAGAGGGAAGGGTAGAAGTTATATACACAATGATACCGGTCCCCATATACTAGGCTCAAGTCAGCCTAAGTATGGTAGAGTAATCACATGTGGGAGACCGAATGTAGATATGATGGATATACAAGTGATTGGTTGAATCTTCTAACTGCATGAGAGAGGATGCCAACTTCACTAAGGCTTCACGCGGTGTAGTTTGATTTTTCATATAACTCTATGGTCCTTGTGAATGGTATCTGCTCGAGTTGGACCAACTGCTCATTTGATTCTATGAAGTGTCTCAACAACTGTCGATTAACTAGGGAAGTGTGTGCATTGTCTGCTATCTCATCAATTTCAACGCCATTATTATTGTATACTTCCCTAACAATGAATGGTCCTATTAATTTTGACTTTAGTTTCCCTTGAAAAACCTTCAACCTTGCATTGTACAACCATACTTTCTGTGCTAGGATAAAGTTCTTGGTTCTGATATGTTTTCATGCCATTTATTCACTATGTCTTAGTAGAATATGCTATTTTCATAGGCATGATTTCTAATTTCTATGTGCTTATTCAAATCCAAATCGCTGCTCTTTATTCCTTGGTGACAATTCCATTTGATTGATGAGTTGCTAATTACGTGATATAATATGTACTCGTTGTAATACCGGTACTTAGCAAATCGTGTAGAACCGAGAAAAGATCTCTGTGAGGAGTGTCTCGGCTTAACTTTATATCCCGGACAAGTCCGGGGTCGAACACATGGAGGCAAAGGAAGAACTTTGAGTTAATTTAAAAATCATAGGTCTAGGTTCCCAAATGTGAATTATATATATTATGCAAAAATAAATACGAATGCAAAATGCGGGTGAACTAAGTTAATAAGAAAACACACAATTTATCCAAATTTATTTTAATGTTAAATTAATCCAATTTAGCGAAATTATTTTTCCTACAAACCTAATCCAGTGATTAATGCAAAATACATTGTTTTGGAATTTTATGGGTTAAAATGCAACAATGAAAAAAATGCTTTTTTTGGGAGTTTTACGCAATTTTTCACACAAACAGAATGCAACAATTATGAAAAATTATTATAAGTTAAATATGATGCAATGAGACTACAATATTTTTTGGGGATTTTCTGATAATATGTGAATTTTTAATAATTTTGTAATAAATCTAGAGGGACAATGACTATTTAATTCCTATTAAATTAACCATATCAATTCATCCAGAGATAGAATTATCTCAAGAAGATATTTATATATGCAATCCGAGAGACTTGTAATTTTGCAAAAATAATATGTACGGATTTAATAAAAATAAATTATGAAAATCACTCTATAACTTATTTATAAAATATAACTCCAATAAAGATGAAGTTTGGAAACTAATTGAAGAATATTTTAAAGCATCATTTCTGATTTTTGTGGAATTTTTGGAGCAACTGTGAGTGAAATATGAATTTAATACCATAAATTCTGTTAAACATGTAATTTTCCACTTAATCAATTTTAATTAATTAACAAGAGCATACAAAAATACAAATAAATATCCTGATGATAGAAAATTAGTTTCTCAACATTGTAACATTTTTCATATAAATGAATAATACGAATTTGATGTCCAAATTAATACATGAACAGAGGGGTATTAGTGTAATATGACACTTTTGGAAATATAAATATTAATTGGGTAGAATTTGCAAATTTCACAGTAAAACAATGAGAATGAGTGAACCTTCTTCTTCCTCCTTTGTAATTAGGTCCCGATGGATGGGAGGGGCGACGGGCGGCGCATAGTTGCCTTGGCGAGGAGGCGGTGTGCTGCTGCTTTGGCGGAGTGGTGGAGGTCGCACATGGTAGTGGTGGACGTTCATTCACGACGGTGGGAGGAAGAAGGCGGTCAGTGCGCGGGGGCACGAGTGGAGGCTGGCGGCGGGCTACGCATGAACGCGTGGAGTGCCACACGTGGACGCGCGGAGTGCCAGACGTGGACGCGCGGAGTGCCACACGTGGACGCACGGAGTGCCACGCAATGGTGGATGGGAAGGAGCGGACCGGACCGACAGTGGCGACTAAAGGAGCATCGCCGCTGGTAGCAGTGGTCGGAGGTGGCGCGGTGGCCGACGATTGGGGGCTAGCTGCTTGGGCCGAGTTGCTTTTTTATTTTTTATTTTCTGATTTTTTGTTTTGGTAATTTTTTTGTGATTCTATATTTTTTAATTTGTTTTTTAATTTTTTTGGTTTTCTTAATTAGGGAATAAAAAATGCAAATATAAAATGGTGTGATGATGGTGGGAATATGATGAAGATGGTATGGTGGAGGTGATTACGTGTTGGTGAAACAAAAAGGAAATAAAATGTGAATAAAATAAAATAAGAAGAGAAATGAGAGATACTTACAATAGGTTCGTCGAATTTGCGGAGTAACTACGCTGGACTCATGTCATGGCCTCGATCCGATTGCCAAATAAAAATCAAAGAAGCTATGTGAGCTCGATAGGAAACTTGTGACACAGGAACAATGGTTGCCGCGGATCTCACATGAAGGAGGTCGCTGCTTGAGGAAGATGCTTAACCACTGTCATCGATAAAAAGTAAACAAAAAGTGAAGAAAGAATGAATATTTACATTATACACAATGTACATCGAGGTCCCAAAACTCATATTTTGCAAACGAACTTAGATTTTAATGAAAACTTTCATTGCATAGGTAATTTTCTAACTTAAACATTAAAGTGAGTTTAATGAATTCGGAGTTCAATACGGAGCGGGAATTTGGCCAGGAAGTTGGACTTTATGATTTTTCTCTTTGGGATCTAGGAGTATTCATTTGAGGTGAAATTTGTTTTGTATTTTTGTATTTTTAAATAGATTTTTATAAACAAGTTGGATAAATAATTATCCCATTCTGATTTCCCATTCTGATTTATGAACAAATTTTGCAGGCAAGTGGAATGGTTTTCCAATGGCCATTCTAAATGGGGAGGCACTGATAAATCTGCGATTCGTCATCTTTATTCATTTATTTTAGCTTAAAATCCTTTTATAAAAACTTGTACATAATACTAACTTGCATATGTGTGTAAATATTGTATATTTGCATATTAGTTTAACATAAAATAAATAAATAAATAAATAAAGGAAAAATAAAGAAAAGAAGACTGTATATATGTAATAGATACAGGCTGACCCGAACCCCGAGAGAAGGTCAAGACTTGACCTGATCTACCTGGAATAAAGTAGGGGGAGATAGGTCCTCAATCATAAAGCCCAAAACAATTGTATGCTGTGTATATTTGTATATTTAATTGTTTTATTTGTACATTAATTGACCTCAAACAAAATAATTTCCAAAACAAAAGTTGTAAATAAAAATATCTTCTAATTAATAAAAATAATTGCACAATTAAATCATGTACAGAATAAAAGCAACCACACTTGAAAAAAACCACTAAGCACTAATTGAAAGACCAATTCTAGATCCATATGAACTCAAATTGAACCAAGCTCACTTCCATTGTACTCTAAATTAAGTTATATTTAAAATTGCCATGTTTTCGTAATTTTTAGAGTTACGAGTAAAAAGTCAGTTTTCTGGGGTGGTTGTGCAATTTTCCCATGTTTTTTGTACATATTGTATTTGTATATATATGTAAATATTTTTACTAATTATTAAAATAAAAAAAATTATATCTATATATATAAAGAACTAATTTGCTTATTTACCCTTGTAGATAATGTCATATATGTATATAGCGTATGTAAATATTCAATTTTCTTAACTAACTACCACAAGAAAATAAAAAATAACTTTTAATTTTCCAATAAATGAAGTGGTGAAAATTCAAAAAAATTAGTTAATTTTTGTAAATATTTTTTGACACTTATCTTGTTATCTCTATCTCATTCCAGTTTTCATCTCTCTTATCTCTTCAACCAAAAATTCAAATTTCATTCTCTATCTTTTCTATTTATATGGCTCTGTCTCCATCATTTCAACTTGATCAATCTTTGGTGAGAGGAGCCCGATCACCGAGAGTCTTCTTGTCATAGAAGGGTACCTAGCCTCCGAGCCGTCTAGTGACAGCACATTTGCCCTTCGTCGAGGTGATCAAGGTCTTTTCAGCTCCTAAGGTGAGATCCATCATTTTCTTCTTATTATTATTCTATATTAATCTTAGCTTATCTTTTTGCATCTTTATTTCACCATCACTTTTTATTTAGAATTAAAATCCATAAATATTTGATCGCCACCAACTCGATTTTTCATCCCGTTCTCTCGATCTCTTCGCGTTCGTTTCTACCTCGCACGATCTCTCAACTCCAGCTGTGTACGGTTGCTGGAGATTCGGATCCATCCCTCATTTCTCGCCGGATCCTCGCTCACGCATTCCATTTTGATCTTTGGGATTGAGTCATCATGCTCACATCCTAATTTGTCTATAGATAAAATGAATAAAAAATTTTGTTTTTCTTTTCTCTCTAATCTTTGTTTTGTAGGAAAATTTTTAAAAATAAAAAAAAATTATTGAAAAATTAAAAAATTTATTATTGTGTCTCAGTACAGTTCCTTTTTTTGAAATATATATAAACATTTATTGATTTCTTTTTACAGTAAAAAAAATAAAAAAATGAAACAAAAAAAATAAAAAATAAAGCAGCAGGTCTGCCGCAGTTCCAGCTGCGCTCCCGCCTAGCCGTGACACTCGACGCCGCCGTTCTTCACCTGACTGCGTCAGCACCGCCGCAGCGTGCGGTGCCGCGCCCCCTGCCAGGCCTTGCGTGGCGTTCTCCACCCGACCGTCCTGTGCTGCCCTCGCGACCACTACCACCGCAGGGGAGGGGGGGCCATCAGCCCGCCGAGAGCCTCCCGCCGCGCTCCTCCATATCCGCGCCACTTCCCACAGCCGCATCTTCCACCTTCTTAGCCACGTCGACCCAGCCCGCCATCACTGCCCACCCAGGCGCTCCGCCACTGCCGCGATCTTTCTCTGCATCAATCGCGCCCTCCTCCCGCGCCTCCACGTGCGGGCCTCTCCTCCGACAGCTCGCGGCAACTCTGCACCACCAGCAACGTGCCGTGCTCCTTCACCCCTTGATCCTCCAAACTGCGTGGGCAGAGGCCCTCCCCCTTTTGCCATTGCAACTAAGCCAGAACCCTAGAGGGGGGTTAAAATGTTGAAAATTTACAAATTCACCCTTGGACATTTCCAAAATTACAAGAAGATCCCTACCACTTCCTCAAGCATGTGTTGTGTGCGTTATTATTGGGTAAAATTGCTAAATCTTCCCTCTAATTATTTCTACTTATCATTTTATGCAAAATCATTGACTATTTGCATTTCAGTCCCTATTTGTCCAAACTAATTATTGGTTCTTCTTTTCATTAAAATAAATGTTTTTAATGCTCTAAAAATTCTGTAAAAATTTGTGAATATTCCTGCTGTATTCTTCTTTAATGTTTATAAATTTCGTCATATTTTGTCTTTATTTATTATTATCTAAAAATTAAAAACAATGTCTTTTTCTCTTCTTGAAATTCTAGAATTCATAAAAATTCAAATATTGATCTAAAATTTCCAAAAAATTAGATTAACTTTATTTCATTGTATTTTAATTTATTAGCAAATTTCGTGCATTAAATCTTTTTAAAACTTGAAAATTTTGAAAAATACTAAAAATAATATAAAAATCATAAAAAATTCTATAAAAATCCAAAAATCGTGATTTAAGTCTCTCTCGGTAGATAATTGTCCCTACTTTATCATAAAAATAATTACCAGGAGTTTTGGTACTTAAATCATTTTTAAGTTGAAAATTACTCCAAGCTATGCATTGTTCCTCATTTTTTTCTACTGTTTGATTTTTAAAAAAAATATAAAAAAATCTGAAAATTCTATAAAAATTCCCAAAAACATTTCAAAATCTTTAAAACAAAAATATCTTCTTTTCATTTTTCTAAGCAATTGTGATATAATTGAAAAGTACAAAAAGAGTTTGTGTGCGTAGTTCTTATCTTGTGCATATTGCTCCTTATTTTTTTAAATAAAAAAATTGCAAAACAAAAATCACTAAAAAATTGAAATCCGAAAAAAAAGATATAAAAAATTAAAAAAATAAAAAGATTAAAATTCCACAAAAACCAAGGATTGTTTGCCTTTGAGATTCCTGTTTGTTCTTTTAATTGATTTTTTGATTAATCGAATATCCCTCGGGAATTGTAGCCTCTATGAGTTCTATCCTATCTGCTATACAGGTAAATAAGTAGCAAAAACTTTTCTCTTGCTTCATTATTCTCTTTTAGTTAATTTTCAAGTGGGAGAAGAAAATAATTTTGTTTGTTTGTCATAGGATTTTTGGGGATAACAACGACACTTCACTATTAATCTTCGATCCTCGAGATTCTATGCCAACAAAATGGCACCCTTGCCAGGGAGGGATGGCGAGGGTAGTTAGGTTTCTCTTTTGACGTGCTATTCTTGGTTATAAATATATGTTTACAGTTTGCCATTCACTCCATTGTTAATATCCACTGCATTCATTTCATTATTTGTGCTCATATTTTCATAATTGCGTTTCTTACACATTCTCTCTTTTTTTTTCTTGCGAGGGCCGCGGAGCGAAGGAGGCGATCCTAGGAGAGCTGAAGCACCCAAGCAAAGCAGAGGCGGCTTGATTTTTCACCAAGCAACAGGATATCATGAGAGAAGGAGAAGAAGATTTGAAAGATACCAAAACAAAAAAAGAGAGGGAGAGAGAAAGATTTTTTTCTAGCATTTGAACTCTTGTAAACGGACATTCATTTGTTGCGGGGTCTGTTACACCAAGTGTCGGTGCATTTGGGGGACCTCACCGGAATTGTTTTCATCGATTTTATTTTCTTTGTTTCATGCAGATTTCATGAGCTACCTCTTGATTACTTTAATTAATTTGCTTGAGCCAGGTAATTAATTAGGTCCAAAAATCCTAAATAAGAATTTCTATGCCTATAGAGTAGAGTGTAATTTGGACTTAGTCAAATTATCTTGTTCTTTCCCATTAATAGAAGCTATCATCTAGGATGGTTCACTTGCATCAGATAGGTTAGTTTATTTTTTTCTATTGAAATTTTACGCGGATCACTTGCATGTAGAATGATGGCGACAAGGTACACATCTCTAACCCCTGCATGCATCATTGTTTTTGATCGCGCATTGGCATTTCCGATCTCCTTCCTCGTTTTCACTCACATAAGATAAAAAGGAAATTGGACATTCAGAAAGTGATTCTTTGAAAATATTTTAACCAAGTGATAACTGCCTAAAATACGAGACTGCTAAAGAAAACTCGACCCCAAAATAAAACAAGGAAAAATCATTATTTTGGAGAGAGTAAGCCCTTCAGTGCTTGGTTTGTATGTAGCGAGAGAGCAACCCACACACTAAGATAGAACCACGCCCGAACTCTTTTTAGACTACTATCTTGAGTTAGTCGTTCTCTAGTGAGGATCTCTCTGGTAGCCAGTAAAGCGGCCCGTGACGTCCTTAATGGATTGAATTGATCGGGTAGCCGGTAAATGATCCGTAATTCATACTCGCTGAGAAAGATCTAACTTTGGGATTAGGCCAGTCTCCTGAGAGCATTGGGTTCCTAATAGCTTGCTTTAACTGCTCTGATATATTGTATTATCACCAAACTCTAAAATTGATAAGATAATTGACCAAACCTTTATGGTCTTCACATTGAGTTGGTTGGTGAACTAGGGATTTGTATTGTATTTGATTGCTTGTGTGCATACTAGATCCTTCTGCGCATTTGCATCTTTTTCTCTATATCTTTTGACTTGACCCTCATGCTCTCCTAATCCCATATTTTGTTTCGAAGATGGTCGACTGGAGTTATTTTAATCCGATCTTCGTAGATACCTCGTACCCTCCAGTCGATCCACCTTCCCTTTTCCAGGAGGATCTTCCTCCTGATTTTTGTGCATATTCTCCTAACCCATTATTTCAGGAGTCAGAGGACTTCGATTCTCACTCACCCTCATCCCACTCATCCAATCCTGGTATTTTGGAGTCCATTTTCATGAACTTGAGACATTGAACCAGATGATGGAACATATGAATTCGAGGATTTCCAATATATTTAATATAAATGAGATCCAAAACACCGCTCCACTATTTGAGAATATGGAATCACTTGAATATAATCATGAGAGCTTGCAATCGCCCAAAATACAAAAAAATAAGAAAATTTTAAAAATCCAAAAAGAATTCGGGAGATATGTCGTTGATTCATTTTGTGAGGAGAGGACCCAAATGCCCGATCATTTACCCACATAGTCATTCACCATATGTCCCAATCTTGAACCTGAAGATGCCACTGTACAGACTGCTCTTGGTAATCCTTGTGTATATGCTGATTCCGATCTCCTCCCTTGTATGGAAAGGGTCCAAAAATTAAAAAAATGTTGATTGAACCCAAAGTGGTGGCCACTATTCAAGAGATTATTAAAGCCCCACTTCAATAGGCCATAATAGATTTATCTACTCCTCAACAAAAGAAGAGAAAGTGAAGGAGAAGATTTGAGCATCACATCTTGACCATGGCCACTGCCTACGCCATTTCTCACTGTCCATATTTTAAGAAAGGGAACACTACCACACCTCTTGTGACTTTCTCCATCTACGAGTATTCTTATGATAACACTCTCGTAGACGGCAGTTCGTCAATTAATATAATACCCTTGTCTATGATACAGTCTCTTCATCTTGGGCCTCTCAAGAAAATCAGGATGATAGTTCAATTTGCTAATGGATCTATTAAGAGGCCGAAGGGTATTCTAGAAAATGTTGTCATTCTTATTATGGGCATGAAATTCACTTCTGATTGTGTCGTAATGCCCATGGAGACCTCCACCTTTGTGGAGAACCCTCCAATCATCCTGGGATAGCTTTTCCTCGCCTCTACGGGAGCCGTTATTTATTGTGGATCAGGAGAGATTCACTTCCATTCTGATGTAGGGAGCGATGTGTTGATAACTACACCCACAACTGACTAGAGACCTGCATCCCATGAGAGTGTGCCTGTGTTAGACAACCCCAAGGACTTTGACCATGATAATACTACTAGATATTTTGTTGTATGATGGATGATACTAATACCCGAGATTCCTCTTCAAGGAGGAGGACTAAGAAAGCATAGACCTTGGAGTTCCCTCTTCTGGTACGTGGCAATGCATAGATGAAGTCCGTGGGATTTACATGATAGATACCTTAGAGCGGATGGCAGACTTTGAGACTAGACAAGATGGACATGATTTGACTACTTTCACTGATGAGTTCGTTCCTATTCATTCTGATTAGAAGAGACTGATAAGGTCGAGTTTGATTTGATTGCTTTTATAAAGGAATTTGGGTCTTTTAATGAGGATGATGATCTAGGAGAGGCCCGCCAGGCTGGAATTGAACTTACTTTTTCGGATAATGAATTCGAGCCTTTTTACTTTGATATTTGCGAGACTCCCCAGGCCAGACATGACCATACTACTTCCACTGACCGGTTTAGGCCTACACACTCTGGACCGCTGAGGATACATTCTTGGTCGATCCTAATCAGTTTATGTCTAATGATGATCCCAATATCGACCTACACCTTGTCAGATCCATTCCTCAACGGTCTCACAAGAAGGTTCGTTTTTTACCTTCTTGACCTTTGTGCATCCACTCTTCTTGTATATCCTTTCATTTCACTCTTTCTTCTCCCGTTTTATCGTTCACCCCTTTTCCGTGTGTGTGTATATATATGCTATACTTAGTATGTGCTTTATCCTAAGTATGGGAGGGGGGATGAAGGATTTGTGTTGTTCATATTCGTCCTGTTTATCACTCTTGTTGTTGCCTATACTTAGGGATACTCTACCCTAAGTATGGGGGGGTGGTGGTGATGTTCATGTCGTGTCTTTTTATTTTTGATCCAATACATTCTCTTCATCAGTTTTCCCTTTTGTACACTCTACTATACTTAGGATTACTTGATCCTAAGTATGGGGGGGATCACCAACTTCTCTTCTTTTTATCTTTTCTTTAAGTCGTTGTAGCACATGAGTATTTTCACTTTTCTATACTTAGCACGAGTTATGTCTTCCTTTATCGCTCTCTGATCATTGTGAGGACATAGTCCGAGCTAAGTATAGGGGGGTGTCGTATATATTGTACATATACTTTAGACATAACTCGTACTTTTAAGATAATTATTTTGGGAGATATATATATATATATTTTTGTAAAATTCACGTGTGTAAAAAAACAAAAAAACAAAACAAAACAATAAAACCTCTTGTATATATTCTATTAACCCTTGTCCTTACAAAAAAACCTAAAAATTTCAAAATAAAAATCCATAAAAACTTGCAAAAAAAACCTTTCTTTTATACCTGCATTTTTTCTCCAAAATTCCATAAAAAGTTCAAAATTAGAAAATTGTTTATAAAAAATTGCATTCTTTTTACATGTGCATCATTTTTCAAAAAAAAACTTCTCTGCATAGTACATTTTTTCTTGTATTTGCATGTGCATTTTTTTCAGGATAGTATTGACATTTAAACTAAGTTTGGAATAAAATTGAAGAATGGAGCTTAGTTGGACCTTAATCCACTTAATTTTAGACGAACCTTGTAAGAAATGGAGTTAAGACTTTTCAGGTCCTAGTGACTTAATTCTTTGAGTCCATGAGACTATGTTCACATGTCATCTTGAGTAGTCTAAGTAGAATATTTAACAAGACACACATGATTCTTTAAGACCGTGTCTTATCTTGGACAAAGCACTCTACACGTAGCTCTTCATGGATGAGGTAGCGTGGAGGTAGAATCATTTGGCTTGGGGTAGCATACAAGGGTAGTACATCTAGGAGGAATCTCTCGTCTTCCTCTAGGAAAGGAAGTGTGTCTCAACCTGGTCTAGCGATGTTGAGGTTTAAAGACATGAGCTGTAGGGTTGCAATACTGCTTCAAAAGAGGGAAGTCTATTGGCTCAAAAGGAAAAACTCCTTATGCACATGTTGCACCTTGTATATACTTTCAAAACAAAGTATGAAAAAATGCAGAATCTCCAAAAGTGGACATGCCTGATTGAAAAGTAAAATGCCTATCGGAGTATATCTATACAAGGATAAAAAATTAGTATAATAAGAGCTTCAAATACATTTTTTTGAGCTTGCAGCGGATGACTTGGCTACACTGGTTATGCATCCAAGGATAGGTAGCTATACTGGTTACCATCCATTCTTTTCTCCATCCCCTCTTCTTGAGTTGGTTGTACTTGAACTTAGAAGGGAATATCCCCGCTCCTCGAGGAAAGAGATGCGAGACCGGGGAACTAGAGTTACCTTGTTGAGGGAGGCTATTTTTTGCTACTTTTGAAATGGAGATCTATATCTCGCTTACACTATACAATTAAAGTTTCATAGTCACAAGAATTTGTGTATGTAGACTTGTTCTGACCTGACTATTGAGGTGACCTAAATAGGAGTCTTATGGAACTTAGAGGTTGTTAGGTTTTAAATCCATCTCCCATTAAGAATCCGACACACTAATAATCCAAAGGTTTGACAGAGCTCCAAACTACAATATTATGAAGAAAAGTTTAATACTCAATATTATCCCAACTTCATTATTTTTCCTTCCTTTTGTCTTCTATTCACTTATTCCTTCAAATAAGTGTTTGCTAAGGGACTAGCAAAGGTAAAACATAGGGGGATGACGGATCTACAATTCATGATCTTTATTCATTTATTTTAGCTTAAAATCCCTTATAAAACACATGTACATAATACTAACATCATATTCTTACTAACTTGCATCTATGTGTAAATATTGTATATTTGTATATTACTTTAACCTAAAATAAATAAATAAAGAAAGAAAGCAAAAATAAAGAAAAGAAAAGATGTCTGTATATATGTAATAGATATAGGCTTACAGGCTGATTCGAACCCCGAGATAAGGTCAAGACTTGACCTGATCGACCGGGAATAAAGTAGGGGGAGATAGGGTCCTCAATCATAAAACCCAAAAAAATTGTGTATTGTGTATATTTGTATACTTAATTATTTTATTTGTACATTAATTGACCTCAAACAAAATAATTTTCAAAACAAAAGTTGTAAATAAAAATGTCTTCTAATTAATAAAAATAATTGCACAATTAAACAGAATAAAAGCAACCACACTTGAAAAAAGGCACTAAGTACTAATTGAAAGACCAATTCCGGCTCCATATGAATTCAAATTGAACCAAGCTCCTTCCATTGTACTCTAAATTAAATTATCTTTAAAATGGCCGTGTTTTCGTAATTTTCAGAGTTACGGAAAAAAAGCCAGTTTCCTGAGGTGGTTTGTACAATTTTCCCATGTATTTTGTACATATTGTATTTGTATATATATATATATGTAAATATTTTTACTAATTATTAAAAAAATAAAAATAAAAAATTATATCTATATAAAAAAACTAATTTTCTTATTTACCCTTGTAGATAATGTCAAATATGTATATAACATATGTAAATATTCAATTTTCTTAACTAACTACCACAAGAAAATAAAAAAAATAAACATCTAATTTTCCAATAAATAAAGTGATAAAAATTCAAAAAATTAGTTAATTTTTGTAAATATTTTTTGACACTTATCTTGTTATCTCTATCTCATTCCAATTTTCATCTCTCTTATCTCTTCAACCAAATATTCAAATTTTATTCTCTATTTTTCTATTTATATGGCTCCTTCTCCATCATTACAACTTGATCAATCTTTGGTGATAGGAGCCCGATCTTCGAGAGTCTTCATGTTGTAGAAGGGTACCTAGCCTCCGAGTCGTCCGGTGATAGTGCATCGGCCTTCATCGAGGTGATCAAGGTCTTTTCTGCTCCTAAGGTGAGATCTGTCATTTTCTTATTATTGTTATCCTAGATTAACCTTAGTTTAATTTTTTGTACCTTTATTTCACCATCATTTTTTTAAAAATTTAAAATCCATTACGATTTGATCGCCACAAACTCGATTTTTTTATCCCATTCTCTCGATCTCTCCACGTTTTTTTCTACCTCGCACGATCTTTCAATTCCGACCGCATACAGTGGCCGGAGATTCGAATCCATCCCTTATTTTTCGCCGGATCCCCTCTCACGCATTCCATTTTGATTTTTGGCATCAAGTCATCATTCTCGCATCCTAATTTGTCTATAAATAAAACAAATAAAAAATAAAAGACTTTTTTCTTTTATCTCTAATCTTTGTTTTGCAGGAAAATTTAAAAAAATTAAAAATGAAAAAAAAACTATTGTTGTGTTTGAGTACAGTTCTTGTTTTTTTGAAAAAAATTTATATAAAAAACTTTTATTTATTTCTTTTGATAGTAAAAAATATAAAAAATAAAACAAAAAAAATAAAAAATAAAGTAGCAGGTCTGCGGTGGTCCTAGCTGCGCTCCCGACATGTCGTGACACCCGACACCGCCGTTCTTCATTTGCTTGCATCAGTGTCGCCCCAGCGCACGGTGTCGTGCCCCCTTCTGGACTTGCGCCACGTTCTCCACCCGACCGTCCTACGTCGCCCTCGACTACCACCGCTGGGGGAGAATCAGCCTGTCGAGAGCCTCCCGCACGCGATCCTCCAGATCCACGCCACCTCCCACAACCGCATCTTTCGCCTTCTCAGCTACGCCAGCCCAGCTCGCCATCATCACCCGCCCAGGCGCTCCGCCCCTGCCATGATCTTTCTCTATGTCGGTCGCGCCCTCCTCCCGCGCCTCCCCGCGCAGGTCTCTCCTCCAACAGCTCGCGACGACTCCACGCCACCGACCGCGTGTCGCGCTCCTTCGCCCTTTGATCCTCCAAGCTGCGTGGGCGGTGACTCTCCACTCTTTGCCATTGCTTTCCCTTCACCATTAGAAACCTTTGAAATGTTCAAAGATTTCATAATTTTGGTTTGGAACCAAAGTTTGAAGGAAGATAAAATGGATTTGATCTAATCTAGGTAGCATGTACCTGTTAGATGAATTCAAAGAATACCTTATGGAGATATGAATGTCATTTCTATCTCAATCCTCCTAACACACCATAACTCACTAGAGTTATAGGGAGATACAATTGGATCTTGTGTGACATGATCTTATCAATCATGAGTTTTGGCGTAATTATCCCTTAGTTTCAAGGTATATATGTGTAGTAGAGACTACAATATATATCATTAATAAGGTTCCATGCATATAAGCTGAATCTAGCACTTGAGAGTGTTGCTTCATTAGGAAAATAAAGGATGGTATTGGATATCTACTTTATAACCTTGAGATTCTTAAAAGATCTCATCTATGAGGATTTGATTCTTAAAGGATGACTCTATTGAGAATCAAGAAGAAAATGAAGTGTAGGAACTCATTTATTCTTGAGAAGATAATGAGGCTCCTGAAATTGGAAACTAAAAGGACAATTAAAGATGAAATGCTAATACCTCTTCAAAATGAGTTTGAGGATGTATTCCATGTGTCGGTTAACTCTGACAATGATCGGACTTCATGTGATGAAGCTCCTGAGGATCATGACATGGAAAATGGATGTTAGCAATAAAGTCTAAAGTAGACTTCATATCTAAGTGTTGTATATGGACCCTCGAGGATCCCCCTATATGGGTAATACCTATAAAGGTATATATGGATCTTCAAGAGAAAGAAGTCAAGATTGCTTTCCTCTCTGAGGATATTCACATGAAGCAGCCCCAGGGCTTCATGGTTGAGGAAAGCAAGATGTGCAAGCTAAAGAAATCCACCTATTTTCTCAAATAAGCTTCTTGTAGCTGGAACATAAGATTTAATGAAATTATAAATGTTATGATTTCAGATAGAATCTTGATGAACCATGTGAAGCTTAGTGGGAGTGACTTTGTGTTCATCGTGCTAAATGTAGATAATATCCTAATCATTTAAAATGATATAAGGATGATAATAAGTGTTTTATACTCTGGTTGTTCCATAACTTGAGATATGATCTCAAAGATGCCTCTTGGATTCTGAAGTTGTTCAGAAGCAAAGAGAAGAGGATATTGGGACTGTCACATTTGTAGTACACCTTGGACATATTCCATTCTTGAAAATTCCAAGAAAGGCTTCCATCCCTTAAGATATGGTACTGACCTATCTAAAGGGATAGCAACTCAAAGAGTTGAGGAAGTGAATGCTAGAACTACTTGCACTTGTGCATCAGTTAGGAAATGCTGAGTGTATGCTAGATGTGTATAAAAGTCAGATGTCTGCCATGCAGTGAGAGTTGTGAACTATTACTAATCCAACTATGGAGATAAAACATTTGATTGCACTAATCACAATATCTTCAAACATGACAAAACTAAGAGATAGTGATCTCAAAGTCTTATCTTCAAAAGTTTTACGACCCTGTAGATAGTGATCTATAAGGGTCCTAATTCTATATACCTTAGGAGATAGAGATCTCCAGGAATAAGGGTATTCCGATAAGGATTATGGAAATAATGGTTATGATAATTGTAAAACTATAGTGTCAAGGACACTATAACCATCAAGATTGAGTATTGGTTTCATAAGATGCAACATTCGCATTAGATGCGAGCACTGTTACTGGGGATATGCACGTGCCGTAAAAGGACTTGGCGTATTCTCGCGGGAACAGAGTGACTGATCAGCTTACCTAACTATTTTCTAAATAGCCTATGATTGTCACATGAGTGTGGGTTTAAATGATTAGCCTATTAATGACCCTTTGGGCTAGTGGGAGATTGTTGGACATGCGAGCCCACGGCAAGCCATTATACAATAAATGTTATTGCGAATATCATTCCCTGATCTGATATGAAGAATGAATAATTTGCATAATAGGTCCCTTAGTACAATTAAGGTTATGTACCATGGCCATCTTGATGATCATACAACTGTTGATTCAATAATTGAATCATAGAGGCTGGTTCTTGGATGAATATCTAAAGGGCTAGATTGATGACTCATCAAGCACCATCAAATGATTGTTAAGAGATGATTTCCAGCATGAGTAGGAGATGGAAATCCTTTCTCAATTAGGCTGATATCTGACCGACCTCTTGATGCAGGTCCTCTGCATAGGAATAGAGATTCGGAGGTGTCAGATTAGTTAGGTCAAAGAGTTGACTTAACGAGATCGAGATAACCAAAGTCCTATATCGTATGCTGTCACAATACAGGCACGCATCCTCTGACCGGAGTCAGATGTGTTACTATATGTCTGAGTATGTACATTTGGCAGACTAATAGGTTGATGACCTAAACAAGGTCTATACACCGGTGCGCTGGTGTGCATATAAGGGCATATGAGTAATACGATCTCTCAAAGGGACCATATAGGTTCAGTTACTGAACCGGAAGACTTGAGCTCACTCATGAGATATTGGGAAGAATCAAATTCCGTGCACGGTCGTCTCGCTTTAAAATCTCGACTGAATTTGTAGGTTTGATATATACTTTTGGAAAGTATATGATCAAGACCTAGGTATGCTATATGCTTTTGGAAAGTATATGATCGATACCAATTCCCAATGATCGAATAAGAAACTTACTGATAAAACCATGAAGTAGATAGTATAAAGTTGATCCAATACTTCAGGTTTAATCTGAGTCTTTCAGTATGCAGGATGTACAACTATTGGGAATACCTGAGGGTGATGTGATCATAGATGATTGTATAACCATGACGCTTCCATTCCTAGGGAGTGATGAAACGGGTCTGGATTTTAGTGACTCCTCTCAGTAGAGAAGTGATCTGATCTTGGTCCAAATGTTGGACATTGATCTGAATGTGATTAAGATGCAATGAGAAGATTAGATTTGCGGTCTTGATTTAATTAAGCATCTTTGGGAGGCCCGCGATCTGGATTTGAGATATGATCTCAATATCCAAGTCACTATACGTGGAACAATACAATCGCCATGTCATTATCTCCAAGTATCCGCGGAGAAAGCGCATTATCCTTGAAAGAGTTCAAGATAATTTCATTATTGATATGTACCCGAGCAATGAGAAAATTGATAATTAAATGCGATTTTTTATCATGAATAATATGAATTTGATTCATATTATAAAGAGAGCTATCTAAGAGAATTAAATGTGATTTAATAATCAAAGATGAGAATAATGAGAATGCGATTCATATTATTTGGGCACACGAGAATAGAGATCCAAGATGATTAAATGTGATTTAATTATCATGGATATGAATAATGTGGATAGCAATATCCATATTAGTCATATATATTATAAATGTGATTTATAATATATAAGAGAGAGATATTTGTAATTTACATTTGTTAATTAAATGTTGGGGTGAATTGGATTCACATTGGACAATTAATTGAAAATGTAATTCACATTTTATTTTGGGTTGTGAATGTGATTCACAATTTTCCAATGGCAAGATTGCAATATTCACAAAATAATTATGAATTATTTTTGTTGAATAATTTATAACAAGTGTTGTTGTAAATCTTGTACATTTCCATGGAATAATGTAATCTCATGAGATATCATGAAATTACATGAGATTGCAACCAAATCCCATATTATGGAAGGAGGCAATCTTCATTCCATAATCTCCATGCTTGATTGATTTAATTTGGGATTGATTTGTATTGATTTATCAATATAGATTTAATTTTAAATTAAATTAATTGTTGTTGGTTTTTACCAACACAAATCATGGCCATTAAAAGAAACACAAATCAATGAGAGCCATTGGATTTGGGTTGCCCATGGATTGAGATCCATGGATCCCAAAATATTATAAAAGGAGAGGCACCCCATTGCTCTTCTTTAGAACACATAAGAGAACATAAGTCTCTCTTTCTCTTTATGTCTCTACATGCCCATTCTCTCTCTCATGTGGTTGTCCACCATGGATGCCCTAGAGAGGTTCTCCATCCCGTAGCATCATCGTTATGATGTCCGATCATTTGCTCGTGGATCTCCGTCTCCTTCGGTGCACCTCGCTTGTGAATAAGACATCATATCTCGTGTGTCGAGATCAGGAGATCCGCTGCTTGGATCATCAATATGGATTGCGAGAAGCACGCGTTTCATCAACACACTCGTAAGCGTCTCCTCCGTCGGATCGGACTTTAGGCAGGTCTCTTCGTTTAGAGACTCGATCACAACCACGCTTCAAGAGGTAAGCCTATTACTTGTTTGTGGTTTAGACGAAACGATCCGAGAAGTGTTCTTGGATCATGTGGTTTTGTCACATGAAAAATTTTATTTTTGGTTGCATAGAACAACTAGTACGACTAGTCGTTCTTCGGTGTATTCGATACGATGCTCACGCTTCCGTGATGTGCTTGAGGATCTAACCATAACCTTCACCCTTCTCTGGGAATGGTGTAAGATGCTGAGGTATTCAAGACCTCATATGTATTGATATATGTGGAATCCATATACCATTATGAACCTTAAAGATATATGATATCCATCGATGATTATTCATGGTATGGGATTTCTTCCTTACCCATTATAAACTTTTAAATTGTTCAAAGATATCACAATTTTGCTCGTGAACTGATGTTGAAAGGAAGATGAAAAGAATTTGATCTAACTAAGGTGGCCAGTATCTATTAGATGAATTCAAAGAATATCTTACAGAGCAAGGAATATCGTTCCTATCTTACACCTAATACATCTCAGCTCAATGGAGTTGTAGGGAGAAAAAAATGGATAATGTATGACATAATTTGATCAATGATGAATCTAAACATAATTATCTATAAGTTTCTGAGTATTTGTAGTAGAGATTGCAATGTATAAGATTCCATGCAAATCTAAACCCAAAACCCTCATAGTTATGATTTAGAATCAAGTTCAATATTGGACACTTGAGGAATTAGGGATGCTTGGTCCATGACCATAACAAAGATGCACGTAAGCTAGAATCTAACACCCGAGAGTGCTGCTTCATTAGGAATATAAGGATGGTATTGAATACATACTTTATGACCTTTAGATTATTAAAACATTTCATTTCTAAGAATATGATTTTAAGGGGATGGCTTTTTGAGAATCAAGATAAGATTGAAGTAAAGGATCTCCATGAATCATAAGAAGATAATAATGCTCCTAAAACTAGAAAATAAAAGGATAATTAAAGATGAAACACTCATACCTATTCAAATCAATTTGGGGGTGGTAAGACCACCTAGAGGGTAGGGGTTCCATGTGTCAGAGAAATCTGACAATGAACGAACTCCATATGATGAAGCTTCTGAAGATCATAACATGGAAAGATTGATGTTCGTAATAAAGTATATAATAGACTTCATACACAATTGTTAAGTATATGACATCGAGGATCCAACTATGGGGTTAGACCCATTAGGAGCAAATGGATCCTCAAGAGAAAGAGGGAACTCGATGAGAAGGTAGAAACCTTCAAAGCACAGCTCATGGCTAAGAGTTACACACAAAGAGAAGACATCTCTTGCAATGAGACTTGTTCTAGTGTCCATGCTTAAACCCATCAGAACATTTGTAACTAAAGCTACACAACTTGACTATGACATCTACAAGATGGAAGTTAAGATTGCATTCCTCCATGATTACCTCAACAAGGATATTCATATGAAGTAGACCAGGGCTTCATAGTTGAGGAAGGCAATGTCTGCAAGCTGAAGAATGCCATATATAGACTCAGATAAGCTTCTTATAGTCAGAACATTAGATTTGTTGAAGTTATAAAAGTTGTAATTTCATATCGAAACATGATGAACTGTATGAAGCTTAGTGGTAGTGCCGATGTGTTCATAATGGTAAATGTAGATTGAAATCCTAATCAATTAAAATGATATAAGGATGATAATAATAAGTGTTTTTTAATCTGATTTGTTCATATTTTGAGATGAAAGATCTCAAGGATACCTCTTAGAGATTAGTTCTGAAGTTGTTCTGAAGCAAAAAGAAGAGAGAAATGGGACCGTCGCATTAGTGAAACATCTTGTACATATTCCATTTTGGAAAAATCCAAAGGAGGCTTCATTCCCTTAAGATATGGTACTGGCGTATCTGAGAGGATATCATATCAAAGTATTTGATGATAGAGATGCTAAACTTGCTTGCCCTTTTGCATCAGTTACAAAAGCCTGTTTATGCTGGATGTGTACAAAAATCAGATCTCTACCATGCAGTGGGAGTAGTAAACTGTACTAATCCTACTATGGAGATAAAACACTTAATTGCAATAGTAACAATACCTTCAAAGATAACTAGTCTTTTTGAGATAGTGATATAAAGTTCTTATCTTTAAAAACTTAAGATTTATAGATAATGATCTAAAAGGTCTTACTTGAAGATACCTTGTAAGACTTGAGACTATGACTTAGTCTAAGGAGATATAGATCTCGATGCATAAGGGAATTCTAATAAGGAAAATAGAAACTTCTTTTGTTTATAATAATTATAATGATTAGCGAGTTGTAGTGTCAAAGACATTCTAACTGCTTTAACAAGATTGAGTATTGATCGCATAAGATGCAACATTTGCATTGGATGCGAGCAATATTACTAGGAGATATGCAAGTACCGTAAAAGGACTTAGCGTAGTCTCTTGGGAATAGAGTGACTGGTCAGCTTCCCAAGCAATTTTCTTAATAGCTTATGATCAACACATTAGTGTGGCTTTAAATAGTAGCCCATTAGAGGCTCTTTGGGTTAGTGGGAGATTATTGGACATGTGAGCCCAAAACAAGCCACTAATAATTGTTATTGCAAATCATTCTATAATATAAACTAAAGAACAACTAATTTGCTTAATAGATCCCTCTATACAGTTAGTGCAAGAATCTCCATTTCAAGCATTATGCAAGAATCTCCATTTCAATTAGTGCAAGAATCTCCATTGCAAGAATCTCCATTTCAAGAATCCCCCTCTACTAATTTGCTTAATAGATCCCTCTATACAATTAGCCATTATGCAAGAATATCCATTTCATCATCTTTATTATTCTATTTTGGCCTTAAATTCCTAGCTAAATACATATATATAACTTAATACAAAATAACATTATTTATTTATTCTATAAATATTGTATAAAATATTGTAATTAATGCCACAATAAAAGAATAAAGGAAGAAAAGAAATATAAATAAAATACCGAAGGTATTGAATAACCCTAATCCTCGAGACTAAGTCAAGAATTTACTTGGTCGACAAGGAATAAAGTAGGCGGAGATAAGGGCCAAAAGCGATAATAGAAACTCAAATTTATTTTGACAAATAATTGAGTTTTGGGATCTATTTCATTTTTTATTATTTATACATCAAAGCAAGAAACTTCATACATGAAAGTCATAGATAAAAATATATAGGAAAAATCAAAATTTATTTCACACAAAAAATGCATATCGTGATTTCTACACTCAGAATAAAAATCTAAAATTCAAACTTTCTAGACATGTATATCTTGCATATGAACTCAAAATTCACCAAAATCATCTTTAATTGTATATAGCTTTTATTAGATATTTAACAAAAGTGGTTCCATTTAATTCAGAGTTAAGATGCAAAAGTTAGGTTTTGGACCCTTATTGTACAATACACTAGAATAAAATAATCATTTTATTTATTATTTACATTTTGTACAATTATATAACTTCATAATTCTATTAATATTATATATAGTATAGGTACATAATAAAAATATAATAAAACCATAAAAAATACAATGAAATAAAATAGTATACTTAAATACATTGATGAATTACCTAAACATATACATATATAATAAATACATCTATTTATTTAAGTGTACCCGTAACCTCTGAAAATACAAGAAAAATATATTTATGTGTATTTAAATAATGTGTATAAATATAAATTGTGTAAATAAAATTTAAGATATAAAATAGAAATAAAATATCTAATATACAGGTAAATATAACTATAACTACTCATGTAAATATTAACTTACAATAACCTTGTAAAAACAAATAAAACTTGGAATTAAATACTACATAAAATTAGAAACATTTTTTATAACAAAAATTTAATTAATTAATTAATTTCTTACTAATAAAAAACATTTTTATTTCCTTTTTTCTCGTTGGTCGATGTGGACCAACCAAGACCCTTCCATGTCAGATGTCACAACCACCTGACTTCTCCCCATTTTCGTGCTTCCTCCATGTCACCGTCACCCTCGATCCATCCATCTCTCTAACTTCTGCACCTCCAAAATCTCCGCTAACCATATCTCCCTCATCATCTCATTCCCTATCAAAAGCAATCCTCCATCGAAATCTAACATGTCACCTATGCATAAAACCAACCTTGATCTCCTTTTTGTGGTTGGTTCCCCTTTATCCCGATCTTATCCCCATGGAGTGCCTTGCAGTGGTAGTGCTTGTGATAGGAGCTGATCACCGCACTTCGTAGCGAGGAGGAGTGACATAGGAGGCAGATCTCAACCATCGTTGGAGCTCCGCTCCAGGTGGTCCATCTTCTTGGCTTCTGACCAAGTTGAGGTATTTTCCCGTGCATTTTAGATACATTTTATCGTAGTTTTCTTCTTGTGTTTTTATTTTATGCTCTAATCAGTATCATTAGCCCAATATTTAGGATTTAGGTTTGTTGGAGCTATCAAGCTCCGATAACTGTTCTTCGTCGTGAAACCACTATTCCGACCCATCCAGACACCTTATTTCGTTTCCCCTTTAATTCCCCATTATCTGTACCTCACCACCTAGCCACGTCTTCAACAAATCTGGTCCACCAGGGTCCTGACCTTCGCTTCCCTTGAGATATCTCCACCCCCTTTTATTTCACCTCGACCTTCACCAATAAAGTCCCAGATCACCTCCCCTGGTATTCATCTTCATTTATCTGCAGGTCCCACATATGGAGGAGCCCACCTGAGGGCTAATCATATCATGAACATGCTCCCAGGTCCACTTGAGAACCATCAAGATCTACAGATTGATTTGTGTCCTTGTATACACCTGAAGGTCTTGGGAGGTACAAAATGATGGCAGGAGCATGAGGATCTAACCAACAATGCTCCAAGTTCCAAGAGTATCAAGCTTAATCGAATCCAAACTCGCTAGTGGCAAGTTCATCTTTAGTTCTTCCTGATCATCCCTTGCATTTCGATCAAGATCGGAGCTCTAGAAGGAGTAGCAGACATCCCATCTGAAGCAATAACAACCATCAGATCTCATCTGAGATCTAATCTCATACATCAAGGACGAAGCGGTATCATGCGATGAGAAGACGCCATGTGTGTAAGTGAACTTTCAGTAGCCGTCTGATAGCACTTTTTGGGGTGAAATTTAAAATATACCGCCCCTTTTGTTCTATTTTCATTTAGTCTTGTACAATATACTAGAACAAAATATACATTTTATTTATTATTTACATTTTGTACAATTTTATAACTTCACAATTCTGTTAGTATTTTATATAGTATATGTACATAATAAAAACATAATAAAATCTTAAAAATACAATGAAATAAAATAGTATACTTAAATACATTGATGAATTACCTAAACATATACATATATAATAAATACATCTATTTATTTACGCGTACCTGTAACCTCTGAAAATACAAGAAAAATATATTTATGTGTATTTAAATAAAGTGTGTATATATATATAAATTGTGTATATAAAATAATACAATTTAAGATATAAAATAGAAATAAAATATTTAATATGCAGGTAAATATAACTATAACTACTCATGTAAATATTAACTTACAATAACCTTGTAAAAACAAATAAAACTGGGAATTAAATACTACATAAAATTAGAAACATTTTTTTATAACAAAAATTTAATTAATTCATTTATTTATTATTAATAAAAATCATTTTTATTTCCTTTTTTCTCATTGGTCGATGCGGACCAACCAAGACCCTCCCATGTCAGATGTCACAACCACCTGACTTCTCCCCATTTTCGTGCTTCCTCCATGTCACCGTCACCCACTATCCATCCATCTCTCTAATCTCTACACCTCCACAATCTCCTCTAACCATATCTCCCTCATCATCTCATTCCCTATCAAAAGCAATCCTCCGTCGAAATCTAACCTGTCACCTATGCATAAGACCACCCTAGATCTCCTTTTTGTGGTTGGTTCCCCTTTATATCGTTCTTATCCCCTTGGAGTGCCTTGCGGTGGTAATGGTTGTGATAGGAACTGATCACCGCGCTTCGTAGCGAGGAGGAGTGACATAGAAGGCAGATCTCAACCATCGCTGGAGCTCCGCTCCAGGTGATCTTGGCTTCTAACCAAGTTGAGGTATTTTCCCGTGCATTTTTGATACATTTTATCCTAGTTTTCTTCTTGTGTTTTTATTTTATGCTCTAATAACTATCATTAGCACAATATTTAGGTTTGAGGTTCGTTGGAGCTATCAAGCTCCGACAACTATTCTTCGCCGCCACACCACTATTCCGACCCACCCAAACACCTCATTTCATTTCCCCTTTAATTCTTCATTATCTCACATCACCACCCAACCCCATCTTCAACAATTCTGGTCCACCAGGGTCCTCTCCTTCGCTTCCCTTGAGACCTCTCCACCCCCTTTTATTTCACCTTGACCTTCACCAATAAAGGCCCAGATTACCTCCCTTAGTATTCGTCTTCATTTATCTGCAGGTCCCACATATGGAGGCCCATCTGATGGCCAATCACGTCACGAACATGCTCCCAGGTCCACTTGAGAACCATCAAGCTCTACAGATTGATTTGTGGTCCTTGGATAGACCTGAAGGACCTGGGAGGTACAAAATGATGGTAGGAGCATGAGGATCTAACCAACAATGCTCCAAGTTCCAGGAGTATCAAGCTTAATCGAATCCAAACTCGCTAGTGGCAAGGTCATCTTTAGTTCTTCCTGATCCATCCCCTGGTTTTCAATCAAGACCGGAGCTCTAGAAGGAGTACATACATCCCATATGAAGTAATAACAACCATCAGATCTCATCTGAGATCTAATCTCATACATCAAAGACGAAGCGGTATGGTGCGATGAGAAGATGCCACGTATCTAAATGAAGGTTCAGTAGCCTTCTAATAACACTTTTTCGGGGGTAATTTCATATATACTGCCCCTTTTGTTCTATTTTCATTTAGTCTTGTACAATATACTAGAATGAAATATTCATTTTATTTATTATTTACATTTTTTACAATTTTATAACTTCATAATTCTGTTAATATTTGATATAGTATATGTACATAATTAAAATATAGTAAAACCATAAAAAATACAATGAAATACAATAGTATATTTAAGTACATTGATGAATTACCTAAACATATACATATATAATAAATACATCTATTTATTTAAATGTACCAGAAATCTTTGAAAAATACAAGAAAAATATATTTACGTGTATTTAAATAAAGTGTATATATATATAAATTGTGTATGTAAAATAATAAAATTTAAGATATAAAATAAAAATAAAATATTTAATATGCACGTAAATATACCTATAACTACTCTTGTAAATATTAATTTACAATAACCTTGTAAAAACAAATAAAACTTGGAAGTAAATATTATAAAAAATTAGAAATATTTTTTTATAAAAAAATTAATTTATTTATTTATTTCTTATTAATAAAAATCATTTTTTATTTCATTTTTTCTCGTTGGTCGATGTGGACCAACCAGGACCCTCCCATGTCAGATGTCACAACCACCTGACTTCTCCCCATTTTCGTGCTTCCTCCATGTCACTGTCACCCACTATCCATCCATCTCTCTAATCTTTACACCTCCACAATCTCCTCTAACCATATCTCCCTCATCATCTCATTCCCTATCAAAAGCAATCCTCCGTCGAAATCTAACCTGTCACCTATGCATAAGACCACCCTAGATCTCCTTTTTGTGGTTGGTTCCCCTTTATATCGTTCTTATCCCCTTGGAGTGCCTTGTGGTGGTAATGCTTGTGATAGGAGCTGATCACCGCCCTTCGTAGCGAGGAGGAGTGACATAGGTGGCAGATCTCAACCATCGCTGGAGCTCCGCTACAGGTGGTCCATCTTCTTGGCGTCTGACGAAGTTGTGGTATTTTCCCGTGCATTTTAGATACATTTTATCCTAGTTTTCTTCTTGTGTTTTTTTATGCTCTAATCAGTATCATTAGCCCAATATTTAGGATTTAGGTTCGTTGGAGCTATCAAGCTCCAACAACTGTTCTTCGTCGCCACACCACTATTCCGACCCACCCAGACACCTCATTTCGTTTCCCCTTTAATTCCCCATTATCTCACGTCACCACCCAGCCACATCTTCAACAATTCTGGTCCACCAGGGTCCTCTCCTTCGCTTCCCTTATACCTCTCGACCCCCTTTCATTTCATCTTGACCTTCACCAATAAAGGCCCAGATCACCTCCCTTAGTATTCGTCTTCATTTATCTACAGGTACCACATATGGAGGAGCCCATCTGAGGGCTAATCACGTCACGAACATGCTCCCAGGTCCACTTGAGAACCATCAAGCTCTACAGATTGATTTGTGGTCCTTGGATAGACCTGAAGGACCTGGGAGGTACAAAATGATGGTAGGAGCATGAGGATCTAACCAACAATGCTCCAAGTTTCAGGAGTATCAAGCTTAATCGAATCCAAACTCGCCAGTGGCAAGTTCATCTTTAGATCTTCCTGATCCATCCCCTATTTTCGATCAAGACCGGAGCTCTAGAAGGAGTAGCAGACATCCCATCTGAAGCAATAACAACCATCAGATCTCATCGAGATCTAATCTCATACATCAAAGACGAAGCGGTATAGTGCGATGAGAAGACGCCACATGTCTAAGTGAAGGTTCATTAGCCTTCTAATAGCACTTTTTTGGGGGTAATTTCATATATACCGCCCCTTTTGTTCTATTCTCCATCTTGTACAATATACTAGAATAAAATATTCATTTTATTTATTATTTACAGTTTTTACAATTCTATAACTTCATATTTCTGTTAATATTTGATATAGTATATGTACATAATTAAAATTTAGTAAAACCATAAAAAATACAGTGACATAAAATAATATATTTAAATACATTGATGAATTACCTAAACATATACATATATAATAAATACATCTATTTATTTAAATGTGCCAGTAATCTTTGAAAAATACAAGAAAAATATATTTCATGTATTTAAATAAAGTGTATATATAAATTCTGTATATAAAATAATAAAATTTAAGATATAAAATAAAAATAAAATATTTAATATGCATGTAAATATACCTATAACTACTTGTAAATATTAACTTACAATAACCTTGTAAAAACAAATAAAACTTGGAATTAAATACTACATAAAATTAGAAATATTTTTTTTATAAAAAAATTTATTTATTTATTTATTTCTTATTACTAAAAATCATTTTTTATTTCCTTTTTTGTCGTTGGTCGATGTGGACCAACCAGGACCCTCCCATGTCAGATGTCACAACCACATGACTTCTCCCCATTTTCGTGCTTCCTCTATGTCACCGCCACCCTCGATCCATCCATCTCTCTAATCTCTGCACCTCCACAATCTCCGCTAACCAAATCTCCCTCATCATCTCATTCCCGATCAAATGCAATCCCCTGTCGAAATCTAACCTGTCACCTATGCATAAAACCACCCTAGATCTCCTTTTTGCGGTTGGTTCCCCTTTATCCCGTTCTTATCCCCTTGGATTGCCTTGCGATGGTAATGCTTGTGATAGGAGCAGATCACCGCGCTTCATAGCAAGGAGGAGTGACGTAGGAGGAGGATCTCAACCATCGCTGGAGCTCCGCTCCTGGTGGTCTATCTTCTTGGCTTCTGACAAAGTTGAGGTATTTTTCCGTGCATTTTAGATACATTTTATCGTAGTTTTCTTCTTGTGTTATTATTTTATGCTCTAATCAGTATCATTGGCCCAATATTTAGGAATTAGGTTCGTTGGAGCTATCGAGCTCCAACAATTGTTCTTCGTCGCCACGCCACTATTCCGACCCATCAAGACTCCTCGTTTCGTTTCCCCTTTAATTCCCCATTATCTGCACCTCACCACCCAGCCACATCTTCAACAAATCTGGTCCACCGGGGTCCTCTCCTTCGCTTCCCTTGACACATCTCCATCCTCTTTCATTTCACCTCGACCTTCACCAATAAAGCCCAGATCACCTCCCCTAGTATTCATCTTCATTTATCTGCAGGTCCCACATATGGAGGAGCCCATCTGAGGGCTAATCACGTGATGAACATGCTCGCAGGTCCATTTGAGAACCATCAAGCTCTACAGATTGATTTTTGGTCCTTGGATACACCTGAAGGTCTTGGGAGGTACAAAATGATGGCAGGAGCATGAGGATCTAACCAACAATGCTCCAAGTTCCAAGAGTATCAAGCTTAATCGAATCCAAACTCGCCAGTGGCAAGCTCATCTTTAGTTCTTCCTGATCCATCCCCTGCTTTTCGATCAAGACCGGAGCTCTAGAAGGAGTAGCAGACATCCCATCTGAAGCAATAGCAACCATCAGATCTCATCTGAGATCTAATCTCATACATTAGAGACGAAGCGGTATTGTGCGATGAGAAGATGCCACATGTCTAAGTGAAGGTTCAGTAGCTGTCTGATAGCACTTTTTGGGAGGTAATTTCATATATACCACCCCTTTTGTTCTATTTTCATTTAGTCTTGTACAATATACTAGAATAAAATATTCATTTTATTTATTATTTACATTTTTTAAAATTTTATAGCTTCATAATTCTGTTAATATTTGATATAGTATACGTAAATAATTAAAATGTAATAAAACCATAAAAAATATAATGAAATACAATAGTATACTTAAATACATTGATGAATTACCTAAACATATACATATATAATAAATACATCTATTTATTTGAGTGTACCCGTAACCTCTGAAAAATACAAGAAAAATATATTTGTGTGTATTTAAATAAAGTGTGTATATATATATATAAATTGTGTATATAAAATAATAAAATTTAGATATAAAATAGAAATAAAATATTTAATATGCAGGTAAATATACCTATAACTACTCATGTAAATATTAACTTACAATAACCTTGTAAAAACAAATAAAACTTGGAATTAAATACTACATAAAATTAAAACATTTTCTATAACAAAAAATTAATTAATTCATTTATTTCTTATTAATAAAATCATTTTTTATTTCCTTTTTCCTCATTGGTCGATGTGGACCAACCAAGACCCTCCCATGTCAGATGTCATAACCCTCTGACTTCTCCCCATTTTCGTGCTTCCTCCATGCCATCGTCACCCTCGATCCATCCATCTCTCTAATCTCTGCACCTCCATAATCTCCGCTAATCATATCTCCCTCATCATCTCATTCCCGATCACATGCAATCCTCCGTCAAAATCCACCCTGTCACTTATGCATAAAAACCACCCTAGATCTCCTTTTTGCGGTTGGTTCCCTTTTATCATGTTCTTATCCCCTTGGAGTGCCTTGCGGTGGTAATGCTTGTGATAGGAGCTGATCACCGCGCTTCGTAGCGAGTAGGAGTGACGTAGGAGGTTGATCTCAACCATCGCTGGAGCTTCACTCTAGGTGGTCCATCTACTTGGTTTCTGACCAAGTTGAGGTATTTTCCCGTGCATTTTAGATAGATTTTAATTGTAGTTTTCTTCTTGTGTTTTTATTTTATGCTCTAATCAGTATCATTAGCCAAATATTTAGGATTTAGGTTCGTTGGAGCTATCAAGCTCCATCAACTGTTCTTCGCTGCCACACCACTATTCCGGCCCATCCAGACACCTAATTTATTTTCCCCTTTAATTCCCCATCATATGCACCTCACCACCCAGCCACATCTTCAACAAATCTGGTCCACCAGGGTCCTCTCCTTCGCTTCCCTTGAGACCTCTCCACCCCCCTTTTATTTCACCTCGACCTTCACCAATAAAGGCCCAGATCACCTCCCCTAGTATTTGTCTTCATTTATCTGCAGGTCCCACATATGGAGGAGCCCATCTGAGGGCTAATCACGCCATGAACAGGCTCCCATGTCCACTTGAGAACCATCAAGCTCTACGGATTGATTTGTGGTCCTTGGATACACCTGAAGGTCTTGGGAGGTACAGAATGATGACAGGAGCATGAGGAGCTAACCAACAATGCTACAAGTTCCCAGAGTATGAAGCTTAATTGAATCAAAACTCACTAGTGGAAAGTTCATCTTTAGTTCTTCCTAATCCATCCCATGCTTTTCGATCAAGATCAGAGCTCTAGAAGGAGTAGAAGACATCCCATCTGAAGCAATAACAACCATCAGATCTCATCTAAGATCTAATCTCATACATCAAAGATGAAGCGGTATCGTGCGATGAAAAGACGCCACGTGTCTAAGTGAAGGATCAATAACCGTCTGATAGCACCTTTTGGGGGTAATTTCATATATACCGCCCCTATTTGTTCTATTATTATTTAGTCTTGTAAATATTTAAATAGATTATTATATTGTGTAAAAATTACAAAGATGCCCCTGAACTATTTGCATATTACTTTAAAGTCCTTGCTAGATCAACTCACATGGTCCTTCATGTGAGATGGGCATTTTGCATATTTACCTCTACAATCGTTGTAATTGTAGTTTAAATTAGAAATTTTATTTTTTTGGTAATTTTGCATCGTTCCCCTATCTTTCATTTTAATTATAAAAATACCCCTATCAACAGCTTGTAATTTTGTTTTTGCATTTTTATTTAAAATAGCTCATGTGCTACAAATATTCTAAAAATTAGATGTAAGTGCATAAGTGGTTGATTATTCATGCCATAATTTCCTATTTCCATTTTACATGCATTTATTATTTATTAAAAATCTTTTATAACTATTTTATTCTCTATTTGACTTAAAAATCCAAGAAATTATCAAATCATCTTTAAAATCTCCTATAAAGTACTTGTCTATTATTGCTATTATGTTCCTCTAGAATGAAAATCCCTAAAAATAGAGATTACTAAAAATTAAAAAGCTCCAAAATTAGTATAAAAATTATAAAAACTCCTCAAAAACTCCAAAATATTATTTTATGTTCTTTATTATTAGATATATCTCTGATAACACATTAAAATTAGTTTTAAGAAATTTTGATTTTATTTAGTAATTTTAGATCTCAAAACGATTTGTCCCATTTAAAAAGTCGAAGATTTTGTATATGTTAGACTTTTAATACCTAAAAAATATCAAAATTCTTGAAAAATCACAAAAAACATCAGAAAAATATTGAAAAACACAAATATTTTTTTTGGAAAATTTTGATTATTTATATCGCCATTTATACATATCTTACTATATCTTCTATTATATATATAGTGATATATAAGTCTTATCATTACTAATTATTATAAATACCTTATAAATATTTTTAGCCCCTTAAAAAAATAAAAATAACTGTTATTATTTATATTGCTTGATTTTTGTATATTTATTGTATATTTTATATTATATACTCCTTATATTTAACATAATGCATTATATATTAAAAAGAAAATAAATTAAAAATACAAATTGTAATAATAACAGTTATTAAATTTAAAAATAAAATATATAAAAAAATAGGGGAATTATTTTATTAAAAACCCATAAAACATTCATTAATTAATTACGTAAATATTATAGAAATAGCTACATTATTATTCATTATTTTTTTAATTAATATACATGTTACACCGACTTGTCTCCCTATGTTAGACACCCAGACTACTTGTCCACTGTACACATTTCTTTATGGGTTATAATAAATTTTGTTCCACATCTCTTACCTTTGTTGCTTCATCATTATATTGTGTGTTGATTGTTGAATCAACCAGAGGTCTGTGGGAGTTGTCATCAGATATACTTAGCGGTCCAACCTTGTGTGGAGCACAAGACAATCCGTTGATTCTCTAGTATTACAATGGGGTGTACGAGTATTAGGAATACTCGAGGATGATGTGATCGTAAATGATTGTATAACCGTGACACTTCCATTCCGAGGTAGTGATGAAACATGTTTGGATTTTAGTGACTCATCTCAATACATCAATAACCTAACCTTAGTCCAAATGTTGGACATTGATCTAAATATGATATGTATGCAATAAGAAGATTATATTTATTCTTTAATTCAATCAAACATCTGTGAGAGGTTTCTGAGATCTGGATTTGAGATATGATCTCAATCGAAGTCACTATACATGGAACATGCAATCGCACTGTCCTTATCTCCAAGTATCTGCGGAGAAAACACATTGTTTTTTAAAGAGTTCAAGAATAGTTCAGTTGTTGATAATGTATCTGACCAATGGGAAATGGATAACTAAATATGGTTTAATTATCATAAATAATGTGAATATGATTCATATTTTGAGAATTGACATCTAGGATAATTAAATATGATTTTGTTTGTTAAAGATGTGATTAATGTGGATCTTATTATCCATAATAATTATAAATATTATAAATGTGATTTATAATATGTTGGAGAAATTTAATTTTAAATAGAATTTACTAATTAAATGTTGATTTGAATTGGATTCATATTGGATAATTAATTGTAAATGAAATTTATATATTATGTTGTTTAATTTGATTCATAATTGAATAGGAGAATTTTTTTACTTTAGAGACGCGATCACAAACACGCTCTAGGAGGTAATCCTAACTACTCATTTGTGATCTTGATAAAACACTTTGAGAAGTATTCCCGAATCATGTGCTTTCATATTATTAAAATTTTTAAATTCTGCTACCCCTTGCAAATAGTAAGACTAGTTGACCTAGATCATATTTGATGCGATCTTCACACTTTTGTGATGCGCTATAGCCTAAACTCTCGCCTTAAGATCTCGAGCTTCAAAATAACATGATCTTTTAGTAATTCACAGACGGTCTTGTTGTCTGCACTCGAGTAGGAATAGTCTCCACCCACCATAACAAATAGTCTACAGTAAGAAGAATATCAAATCCATGGATATTAGAGCATGTAGGCAAGGCAGCGAGAGGGTGTTACTGGAGATAGAGAAAAGGACCGGATGAATCGAAGTGAAGGAATAAGCTCTGAGCGGGTGAAGAACAAGATAGAACTAGAAGAAGGAGAAATAACAATAGCAGAGAATGAACATGGGAGGAAGGTTCACCAGAAAAGGGGGAGCTATGCTCGACCCCGATCATAGCATCGAGCGGCGTGGCGTAGGACGTCATGAAGCTCTGTTGCAACAGGAGGATTGCAGCTACATGATGTTAGGAAACACCTTGGACCTCGCCTAGAGGATGAGGAGTGCTCGTTGTTGCTTAATCAGATGTGGAAACTCACACTGTCACCGTGAGCTAACAGAGGTTGGGGCTTCCTCCTTTCCAGTAGTGGAACTAACACTCGAAATTCGTTGCAGTCGGGAGAAATCAGATGGATCAAAAACTACTCTGATTAATTTGGCAATTAAATTCAAGTGGTCAAATTTATTTACTTAGGAAAGTCCAAGGTCGACCTCAGGGACACGAGCCTCTTAAGTACTTATTTAGACTCCTAATACTCAAATTAAGTATTGATTTAAAAATGCTTAGACCAATAAATAAATAAACATGATGCAGACATATGGAGACTCATTTTCTTAGTATTTGATTTTATAATGCAAAGTGATGCATGTATAAATATGTATGCAAAGATGCCCTACTTAGATGAAATTAGTGAGCAATGAAAATGAATTCAATTTCATGATCATTTCATGAAGCCAATTTAATTTATAAAATGAAAGGCATGAGAGATAATTAAACAAGTAACAACTAGAATAAATCATCAAAATTTCAAGCATCAAATTAGAAAACAACTCATGAGATTAGATAGGGAAAGAAAAAAGCTATGAAACGAAACAGAAATCAACTAAAATGGAGATCGGATGCTCAAGATATTCACAAAAGAGTCTAGGGGCATAAACACAAAGAAAACATGAAAAATATATAGATAAAACAATACAAATAGGTCCCTAGAAGGACTTAAATGTAACTACCAAAAGTAGGGAGGCCTTCCCTTTTTTTCCCACACACGTAGGGACTAAATTGCAATTATTAAAACCCAGAAGGGGTCGAGTGCAATTCGTCCCAAGCACTCATGTTATGCACGTGATAGGAGGACATGTTTGCAATATAGAGAATTCAGCGGGGACCCCTACAGCTTTCCTAGCCCTCATGTGACCTGGGCAGGTGGGGCAGGCTCGGATGATGGCGTAGGCTCCGGGCAAGGCTCGAGCCTCATGGTGATCGATGACGCTTCACGCTCCAGCTTGGATCACCGGAGCCTCCTAGCTTTGGAGGCATCTACGTGGCTAAATGGGGTCCATTGGACGAGTACTGGGAAGGTTCCATCCAACAACACATTTATGATCTAGGGGCTAATCCTCAAATGAAGGCTGGCAGTGATTTTGGATCTCTGATAGACACGTACGAGCCCCACTGCCATCCTCAACACTCGATGAAGATCCGGGAAGATCCTTGGAAGGACGATGGCCAAGCTTGGAGCATGGGGACGGTGCTGGACTATCCGGAGGAGTCCATCAATGTCCCTATGTTGGAGGAAGTGCTTGGGAAATCCCTTCCGAAGAAGCACCGTCCATTGAGCAATCTTGTACCTACAATGTTAGTAGATTGTCGAAGCTTGCATTTTTGATGCAAGGTGGATGGAATGAGTCCTTGGAGAGCGAATGAGTGGGGGACTAATTCTCTGTCTCCAGTGATTGGGAGAATAGGTGGAGCAGGGGTGTTCAAGTGATGGAGAAGATGGAACAATGAGCAGAGGTGTGCGTGAAGATGGTGAATGTGGGAGTGAGCTTGATAAGTGGTAAATAGTGGAGGAAAGAAACTGTGGAAGCCTAATAAATTACTTGAACAATGAAGAAAATTGACGAAGGGACAGAGCATACTTACCTGGAGCTTTGGGCCGACGCGATGGCCTGGGTTGAGCTCTAAGGGGGGCTCGAGTCATCGCTGGACTTCAGCGGCCAAGTGGAGTAGCTTACCGACATTCTACAACTGGAGGCAAGGCCTACCTTGGCCAGGGGTCATCACCGGATACATGGTCATCTTTGTGTCATCAATAAGACCTCCTCCTGCCACGAGGAGGTGGAGAGACACTGGGTCGTGGCCCACATAAAGGTGGACAACATCAAAATTGGCCAGTGATGGCTTATTTGAAGGGTGAGATTCGAGGTTCTAGTGGTGTACGATGTGTGTTGTGAGTGGGGTATGGAACAAGAGGGAGAGGGACGTGAGCAGTTATGAGGTTAGCGAGGGTCATGGAGGAGAGGACTTGGAGACGGTGTGGTTAGCAAGTGGAGAAGGTGACCATCGTGGTTGGGAGACTTAAAATGGGGTGACGGGTTGGCAAAGAGAACATGGGAGAGTGAGAGGTTGAAGACGACGTGTCGACCGTTGGATTTCGTGATCCAATGGTCGAGGTGAAGGAGCTAAGGAGTGACCCTGATCTAATTAATCAAGGCGCATCCTAGGGTCAAGGGAAAAAGCACATGGCACTGTTGGATCTAGTGATCGAACGGACAAGGAACATGCAGAAGAAGAAATGCGAGATTTGATCTGGAAGGTTAATCAGGGGGTGCAGGATGCAAGCAGGATGAACGACGAAGATTGAAGCTCCAAAATCGGACGACTAGGCCCGAAGGGTGTGTGGCACGTAGAGAACGGCTACATGGCTCAACCAGAAGAAACCACGTGACCCAACCAGATTATTCAGACAAAAAATTGAAAAAGAAAGAGAAGGAGACCAAATTTAGAAAAACTCAAAACATGAAAGTTGTAGATCTCGATGAGATCTACAAGTTTTAGTTAAAAAAATGCTAAAGAGGTCAAACAAAGGGATAAATAATTTTGTGAGCATTTTTTAAAGGCATAAGATTACTATGGCTTTTGTTTTTTCATTTTTTGTATTTTTAATCTGTTTTAAGACTCAGATATATACCGTAATTAATCTAGTTTTATTTATGCCAATTTAAGCTAGGAGATTAATATAGGAAAATTAACATGAAGAAACTGAGGTTCATCATTGTTGTATACTTAAACTGCGCTTGTCATCGAGCATCTCAAGCATGAATGAGTTGGATTAACCCTCGTTTGTGCATGTGAGTACAAGATTTGATCTATTCAAGAACTCCCGATTTTAGATATCCAAAATTGCAAAGTTGAACCAAGCTCTAATCAAGAGGTATCCAATTTCTATAATTTATCAGACTCTCTTTATATATATTAAAATAAGGATATGATATTAAGTGTTGACTGCAGTCACAAGAGTAGAGTCATAACGTCTCCCAAGGTTCCAGTCTAAGAAATTCTCCCAGGTACCCAATCCTCGACACTAAGGAATAAACCAAATATTGCAATCAATCCAGCATCTCTGTAGTGGTCAAACTTAAAAATATAGATGGAAGGCCAGTTAATGGAGGCCATAGGATTTTGTCATTTCTGATCTCCCTCTCATTGGAACAAGGCTCCTCTCTAGTGTCTTATCAACTCAACACATATTTTTGTTGTTGATCACTGCATCCGTCAAGAGAAGTTGGAGTCCTCTCCACTTGTTTTCTTGGGATTACATTAGGGTATGCTTTTTTTAGTATCTAATATACCTTTTACACCCATACTTGAAGCATTTACGATGCTGAGCCCTTTTTCCGATGCAACCCCGACTCCTAGTCTTAATAGTTGTGGTCCAAGTGGACACTTTGAAATGGTTAGGAGCGCTCGCCTTTAGTGGAAGCTATTTGATATTTGACTTTGTAGGGTGAGAACTTTTATTATTTGATATTTCATTTAATTGCTTTTGGATAGCTCCACTGCTTTTACCAAGAGTTGGCACACACTGATCAACAAATTTTTATTTTATCACACCCCAGCACATGGGTAAATATTAAAAGATAGTACAAGAACCAAGTTCTCATACTGACTAAAAATACTGACACTTAGGTTGCATGAATACTTCAATGATTTTATCCCATCCTCAAGCATCATTAAATCGAGTTCAAACTTAAATCCTTCATCCCAATTCCTCAAGTGAAATTTGAACTCCTCTCATCAGAACTGCAATCGTGTATGTGAAGTTTTGATCATATTCTAAAGGTTAGATGCTAATCATGCAATATAGCACACAAATATTCCAAATTAGGGAAATGTCGATAATTAAGTCGATGACCCTAACAACTAAGGCTGGTTAACTTAAAATATCAATACCTCTTAAACCAAGTGCTCTTGAACATCACTAATCTTGTGTGAGTGTTGTCATAGATTAAATCAACTCCTTCGTTTGATTTTTTTCAAAAATAATATTTACAAACATCGGTTACATTTAAACCCTCTTTGAAAAAGATTTTTGAAAATATTTTCAAAATAATGTCACATATAAAAAGATTTTTCAAACATTTTTCAAATGATTTTTCAAAGCAAGTAAAACCTATTTTTCAGATCATTTTCAAAATATTTTCTTCAATGTAATGTAACATAATAGACAAAATTTTCCAAACTTTTAAAACATTCCATCCAACTTAGTTCAGAAAATTCAACTCTTGCCCAAAAAAGTTTTAAATTTTTCAAAAAAATTCAAAATAAGAGCTATGGCTAAAGTACATATATATTGTATATACAATATAACCCCATGTACTATTCTTTTGTTATGCCCTCATAGCATTAAGTGAGGTAAAGACAGCTCAAGTTAAGATATAGGAAAGAATGCTGGAACTAAGCAGGATGCCACCTATACTTTGGTTAAAATAACCTAAGTATCGAGGGGATGGAAAATGAGTCTGGAATTTATGAGGACTAAGGTCACTCTACACTTAGGCTGAGAATAGCCTAAGAACAGAGATGGATAAGTGATGTTGGGGATACTTGAGGGGAACAAAGAGGTTAGGATGGATTTACACGTGAATAAATGAATCTATGGAGATTAATGGAGTACCTAGGGTATAGGGGAGTGTGTCAGAAACATTCAAGGCTCAATCAACCAAGCAACACCCTTGATTCACCAACTCACACATGAAACCTATAAATCTTGGTCATTTATCTTTTCATTTTTATTGGTGATAAATACAACTTCTACTTCAAGGAGAAATGATTTGTCAAATCAAAATATCCTATGTAAAAAGGGTACTGCTGCTTTCCTAAAAATTGATTTTACTCAATTTTATTTGTCAACTTGCACTAACAGTCCTAATTTTTAGCTTTAAGGTTATCATTGATTTTATGATAACATAAATCAATCAAACATCATCTCCCGCTCATTCCCAATTTCTGTTTAATCCTTGGTGATCAATCTGGAAGGGATATCAAGAAAAAGCCAATGAATACAATAAAATCACGATCTATGCTAAAGTAGAAACTTTTAGTTCCTTTAGCTGTATTCGTGAAAAACTAGACTGAATTAAAACCAAATACTGAATGTATGCAAGTCAGTGAAATCCGCACCTAGCATTTTCTATTAGAAGGAAAGAATCGATTTAATTTTGGCTAAGTGAAATGATGTCTATATGTGTCTAAAATTACTATGTCCTACCTACGATCAAACACATGAGATATGAAATAAAACTAGCTCAAAGAGTTGCGTAATTGATCCTAAGTCGACACTCAAGTGGGGCTAGTCCCATGATGACCGAAAAATCCCACCAAATCCAGGTAAAGGTAAAAACAAGGGTCATTGCGACCCGGATCTCGTAGATCAGTCAATCAAGAGAAATTAGACCACGAAATAAAAGTAATCAGTGAAAGGCTGAATAAGCGGTCTCGCTATTTATTTAACCTGGTATAGCGACAAGGGTCGAACAAAAGGAGTACGGATTAGCCAAGTGGCCTACGAAGTAGTCAGAAATGAATAAAATAAATAAAATATTTTTGATGGATTTTATGTATTTTAATTTTTTTGTATTTTTAAAAACGAGGAAAAATATATAAAAAGCTAGAAAAAGGCACAAACAACTAATTTTTTAGCCACACAAATTAAATCAGAAAAATGTAATAAAAATATTTTTGGGTTTTAAATTTTCTCAGATTTTTATATTTTTTTGTTGATTTTATAAAAATATACAAAGTCAAAAACAGGGAACTAATGTGCAACCAGATTTGAAATGTTATTTTAAAATATAAAAATAACTTTAAAAATCTGGAGACAATTTTATATCAAGATACAGGTAAAAACTTAGCTACATAAATAGAAATGGAATTTTTTATTTTTTAGAATTTTTAATGATTTTTATAAGGTTTTTAGGATTTTTCAATTTTTAGGGGTTTTATATGTCCAAATTAAGTGACATTTGAATTGAAGCAAGAAAACACTTAAAAAACAATACCTAGTTTTTTTTAGAATTTTTGTAGGGTTTTTAATATTTTTAGTTGATTTTTTAGTTCAAACATTAGCAAAAAGAGGTGTTTTTTAATTTTTAAAATAGAAAACAACTCAAAAATGTTCCAAAAAACTAGTGAAATTTTTACACGATTGCAAGAGCCATGTATCCAAATTTCATAAGATTTGGAGTTGATTTGATATTTTATTCAACCAATAAACAAGCCACAGCACAAAGGGACCTAAACGCAAGAAAAACAAGTTTCAAGGGCTAAAGTGAAACTCGTGCGAAAATCCTAGGGGTTCAGATGTAAATTTCACACTAATTCAGCTCACATTTCAAACAACCACGTGCAGGGGTATATATGCAAATATCCAAAATATAACTTCAATCCATAACAGTCATAAAACCCAAGCCCTTACATGCAATTAACCCTGAAAAGTCCACAAAATAGGGACTAAAGTGCAAATACAATAAACTAAAGGTCCTGATATGAAAATTATCCAAGTGTGCTAAGTTATTTAATAGACTAAACAACAACTGAAATAAAGTGCATGGGGTCTGGCGCAAATTACCCAGCCAAAGAGCATGCGGGTCGCATGAGGGGTGACGTGTCAGGAGGTGAGTGGTTGGGGGGCGTGTGGCTCTGATCCCACCTCCTGGTAGATCTTACGGTAGTCCTCTGGTGTAGACGTGGATGTACGGAGACCGTTAGATACGGGATCTAACGGCCTGTCAGTGGCAGGTGCTAGACGTCCAAGATGGAGCCTGGAGCTGGCATGCAATCCGACAGTAAAGAGGAGTTCTGGAAGAACTCCTCCCCGACGGATTTCGTCAGCGAACTGGAGTGGTTGTGCGCGTCCGATGGGTGATCAGCTAGAGGGCTTCGACGTGCCTCGTCGCTCCACGTCTGGTGATGGTGACCGATGGAGCTCCCAACGGTCCGATCCTCCGGCGAGGGAGGGAGGACCTGGGTGACTCCGGTGAGGTATGCGAGATGCGACTCAGGGGGGGGGGGGGGTAACTCGCACTTATTCACCTGCAAAGGAAAGCTCGTGCTCGGAGGAAGACTCCGGCATGGGTTATTTGATAAACAGCAACGAGAAGTAAGGTGATTTGGCCAAGGGGGGTCCCGACAGAGGCGGCAGAAGGGACCGATCTCGATCTTGGCTCGGATAGAGAAGATCGAGGTGATCATATCGTGGAAGGATGGTGACGATGGGTCGGTGTGCCTATCTATATGGCTGAAATGAGGTGGCGGAGCTCCGGCCACTGGGGCGGAGCTGGCGGAGCTAAAGATGAAAGATTGAATCTATTTGTTAATCAAGACACTAACAGGGGTACCTGATGGATGGAATCATCTGTGGAGGAGATGCCGAATCTCCTACAGTCTTCGCCTCGATGGAGCGACGCCTCTAGAGGCTCGGGCTTCGCCGATGGCGGAGCTCGATGACTATGGTCGCCGGACCTAAGGCAAACGCCTCCAATCACTCGCTGCGACACCCTAAATCACTCGTTGTCACTCGAGGAAGAAGGTGGAGGACACTAGGGTCGAAGATAGGAGCCAAAGGTGAGTGAAAATGCGGGCTGGATGCGAGGCTATATAGGAGTGAAGGTCCAGGAAGATGGGAGTCAGGTGCGCCATCCGATGCACGGACCCCTAAGAGTGAAGAACGGGCGTGAATCATGGATCAAGGAGATGCAATCGGAGCCCGGGTTTGGGTAAAAGGGAGGCAGATCACGTCTGGAAAATGGGAGAAATCGGATCGAGATGAGGTTTGCGAAGCAGAGTGATCCAAGGGGGGAGTTGACTGGGGGTCAACATCCCCAGTGGACCAATCAGGAGGCGCCAATCTGAAATTGTTTGAAAATTCAAAATAAAATAGAAAAAGCTTTACTTCAAAATATTTTCAAAATAAAATTGTTTATTATTTTTCAAGGTATTTTTTAGTGATTTTTATTTATTTTTTTGAAAAATAAATTATGTATATACATTATATATTATTATATACAGATATAAATACCATTGTATTTTTATTTTTTATTTTTATTTTTTTATTTTTTGTACAAGTATCCCAATTTTATATTTTATTCATTTGCACAATATATTTTGGAATATCAAATAATTTTTATTTGATTTTTATGAATTATTTACAAGGGTAAAATAAATAGGTCTGTTATTCTTATATATATGGTATATGTGCACTGCAGAGAGAATTTATATGCAAAGATGAGTATAAATATATATGCAAAGATGTTGTACTTAGCTGAAATCATTGAGAAATTAAAATGAAGTCAATTTTAGGATCATCTCATGAAGCCAATTTAATTTATAAAATGAAAGGCATTAGAGATAATTAAACAAGTGACACTATATTACTAGAATAAATCATTAGAATTTTAAATGTCAAATCAAGAAATAACTCATGCCATTAGATAGATAAAGAAATGAGCTTTGAAACAAAACTGAAATCAACTAAAATGGGGGTCGGATGCTCAAAAATATTCACAAAAGAGTCCATGGGCATAAACATAAAGAAAACATGAAAATATATAGACAAAACAATACAAACAGATCCCTGGAAGGACTTAAATGTAATTACGAAAAGTCATGAGGCTTCCTTGTAATTTTCCCACACATATAGGGACTAAGTTGCAACTATTAAAACCTGGAAGGGGTCGAATGCAATTAGCCCCAAGCACACATGTTCTTCACATGATAAGAGGATATGTTTGTAATATGGAGAAGTCGACAAGACCCTCTGCAATTTGCCCAACCCTCACATGAGCTAGGCACGTGGGGCTAGGCTTGGAGGGAGGCGCAGGCTCAGGGCAAGGTTGGGGCCATGTGGCGATCGATGGCGCTTCACGCTCTGGCTTGGATCACCTGAGACTTCTAGCTTTGGAGGTGTCGACGTGCCTGAATGGGAGTCATTGGATGAGCACCAAGAGGGTGCCATCCAATGACGCATGTACGATCTAGGGGCTCCTCCTCATTCAAAGGCTGGTGACTATTTTGGATCTCCAACATACCCATGTGAGCTCCACCGCCATCCTCAGCGCTCGATGAAGATCCAGGGAGATCCCTAGAAGGATGATGACCAAGCTTGGAGCACAGGGACGACAATAGACTGTCTGGGGGAGGCCATCGGTGTCCCTACACTGGAGGCAGGGATAGAAACATCCCCTCCGACGAAGCTCCAACCATTAAGCAATCTTTTACCTACAATGTTAATAGATAGCCGAAGCTTGCATTTTTGGTGCGGGTGGATGGAATGGGTCCCTGGGGAGCGAAGGAGTGGCGTATTGATGCTCTGTCTCCAATTACTAGGAGAAGAGGAGGAGCGGAGGTGTTCAATTGATAGAATACGAAGCGGTGAGTGGAGGTGTTATCGAAGATGGTGAATGTGGGATTGAGCTTGCGAAGTGGTGAATGGCGGAGGACAGAAATTGTGGAAGCCTAATAAATTACGAGAACAACGACGAAAAATGAAGAAGTGATAGAGCATGTTTGCCTGGAGTATTGAGTGGACGTGATGGCCTAGGTTGTGCTCCAAGGTGAGCTCGTGTCATCGTTGGACTCCAACGGCCAAGTGAGCAGCTTGCTGGCATTTTAGGACCGGAGGCAAAACCTACCATGGCAAGGTGTCATCACTAGGGACACAGTAATCTTTGCATCATCAATCTGAACTCCTCCTATCACGGGGAGGCAGAGAGACATTGGGCAGTGGCCCACATACAGGTGGACGACGCCGAAATTGGCCGGTGATGGCTTATATGAAGGGGTGGGGGGTTTGAGGTTTTGGTGGCGGACAACGTGTGTTACGAGTGGCGTATGGAGCGAGAGGGAGAGGGATGTGAAGAGTTATGAGGATCGTGAGGGTCATGGAGGACAGGACTTGGACATGGTGTGGTTAGCAAGTGGAAAAGGTAGCCATCGTGGTTAGGAGAATTAGATGGGGGTGACAGGCTGACGAGGAGAACGTGGGAGAGTTGGAGGTTGAAGACAACGTGTCAACAGTTGGATTTCGTGATCCAATGGTCTAGGTGAAGGCGCTAAGGAGCAACCCTGATTTAATAGATCAGGTCGCATCCAAGGGCTGAGGGTCAAAGCACGTGGCACCGTTGGATATAGTGATCCAACGGACAAGGAACAGGTGGAAGTGGACGTGCGAGATGCGATCTGGAAGGTGAATCAGATGGTAGAGGATGGAAGCAGGATGAATGGTGGAGATTGAAGATCCAGAAATTAATCGAACGGTTGGGCACAGAGGGCATTTAGAGCGCAGAGAAGCGGGTCGTGTGACTCAACCATAAGGAGCCACGTGGCCCAACCAGATTATTCAGACAAAAAATCAGAAAAAAGAGAGAAGGAGGTCGAATTTGGAAAAACTCAAAACATGAAAGTTGTAGATCTCGATGAGATCAACAAGTTCGTATTGACCAAAAATGCAAGAGGAAAAAGAAAGGGTGAAATAATTTTTGTGAGCATTTTTTAAAGGTAAAAACACTACGGCTTTTGTTTTGTCATTTTTTATATTTTTTAATTGTTTTAAGACTCGGATATGTACAACAATTAATCCGGTTTTTATTTACGCCAATTTAAGCCAGGGGATTTATTAGGAAAATTAACATGATGAAATCCAGGTTCATCAATAGGTCAGTACCATATCTTAAGGAAAAGAAGCCTTTCTTAAAATTTTCCAGAAAATGGAAATGTATAGAGTGTACCACTAATGTGATGGCCCCAATACCCTCTTCTCTATGCTTCTGAACATCTTCAAAATTTAGATCTAAGAGGTATACTTGAGATCATATCTCAAGGCATGGAATATCCAGATTATAAAACACTTATTATCATTCTTACAGCAATCCAATGATTAGGATATCATCTACATTCTGCATGATGAACACAATGGCACACCCACGAAGCTTCATATGATTCATCAAGATTCTATCTGAAATCATAACCTCTATAATTTCATCAAATCTTTTGTTCCAACTACAAGAAGCTTATTTGAGTCCATAGATGGAGTTATTCAACTTGAACACCTTGCTTTCCTCAACTATGAAGCCCTGAAGCTACTTCCTATGAATATCCTCAGATAGATATTCATAGAGGAATGCAATATTGACTTTCATCTTGACGATGTCAAAGTCAAGTTTTGTAGTTATAGTAAGCAATATTCTGATGGGTTTAGGCATGGTCACTGGAGAGGAAGCCTCATTGCAAGCAATGTCTTCTCTTTGGTGTGTAACTCATGGCTACAAGTCATGCTTTGAAGGTCACTACCTTCTCATCAGGATCCCTCTTTCTCTTGAAGATCCATTTACTTCTTAACATGTCTTACCCATATAGGCGAATCCTTGAGGGTCCATATACAATACTTGTATATGAAGTCTATTTTTATCTTTTATTGATAACATCCATCTTTCAATGGCATGGTCTTAAGAAGCATCATAACATGAAGTTAGATCATTATCAGACTTAACTGACACATGAAATACATCCCCAAACTTATTTAAAGAGGTATGAGTGTTTCATCTATATTTGTCCTTTTAGTTTCTAATTTTAGGAGCCTTAATACCTTCTCAAGATTCAATTAGTTCCTTCACTTCATTTTCATCTTGATTCTCAAGAGTCTCATCCTCTAAGAATCACATTCTCAAAGATGAGATCTTTTAAGAATCTCAAGGTCATAAAGCAGGTATCCAATACCATCATTTATTTTCCTAATGAAGTAGCACTCTCTGGTGCTAGATTCAAGTTTTTTAGTATGGAATCTCATTAAGGATATATATTGTAGTATACACATTGGAAACTAAGATGTAATTATCCTAATATTCATCATTGATCAAATCATGTCACATATGATCAATTGTATCTCCCTACAACTCCATTGAGTTAAGGTGAATTAGGAGGAGTGAGATAGGAATGTTATTCCTTTCTCCATAAGGAATTCCTTGAATTCATCTAATAGGTACATGATACCTAGGTTAGATAAAATTCATTTCATCTTCCATCAAACATTGGTTCTAAACCAATATTGTGAAATGTTTGAATATTTCAAAGGTTTCTAAAGTGAAGCGAAGAAATCTCATGTCATAAAATCATCAATTGATATCACATATCATTAATGTTTTTTGTGATATAGATGATCCACATACATAAATATGTATGAGATCTTGAATACCTTGGCATCTAACACCATTCCCTGGGAAGAGTGTATTAGACATTCTTACTTTTGAATACATTATTCATAAGTACATAAGTTTTGAAATTTCAAACATTCTAAAGTTTCATCTCTTACTAGTCTATTGATGTCATCAAGAGACATATATCCTAGACTTGATCCTAGATTACTGTCAAATGATCTTCATCCTCCTATTGATTTTTAAAGGTTTTATTTAAGTATTAGAAATGTTAATGAACCATTCATTAATTTTTTAATTTAATAGCGTCCTCCATATGTCAGACTACTATATGAAATATATCCATCATAACTCTTTATGATAGTTCTATTCTAGAATTCATGTTAATTTCCAACATTTAGCTGGGTCATAGAGACATTTTTTAAGACTAACGGCTCTCCCATTGAAAATATGAAGTCTATCAATCCAATAGAGACTGATGCAACACTTGCATCAATATCCATTTGGATGACTATTAAACCTTAAGATAAAATTTTCCAGTCTTCTAAAACACATATGCAATCAATTGCAAGTGTCATTAGAAAAATGAGATAAAATCATTAGACTTTAATCCAATCCAATAAGCAAGTCAATATAAATGATTATATGTATATATTGATTATTCTGATGCACTATTGGATGCTTCTCCAGGTTTCCAAGATAGTCTAGATAGTCACATTATTAGTACGTCGACTTATTGCAGTATTAGCATTCATCCAACTCTTTAGATGTCATATGTATGGAAGTCATAGATGTACAGTCAACTCTTTGACTTTCCTTCATGCTTGGATTAGACCCATGCTTCCATTGCGCTCCCTTCATCTATAAACAGCCATTGCTTAAGATAAAGGATCTATTATGTTTAACTCAGAATATTTCAATATAAGAATATTTCAACATATATACATGCTTCATTCAATTAATACAATATGAATATTATGAAGCTTCATGAATCAATAGAGTATAGATGCTAGAATGATGACACTCATCGTATCTACATACATCTTAACTCTTAAAAGACTTTTGGTTCAAGCAGGTACTGAAACATTTTGAGTACATCATCTCTTATAGAGACACCATTCTACACAATGCAGTGAACCATGTCATTCATGATTAAATGTTGAGAGCACATATGTATGCTAGAACATCTTCTTAGATTTTATAAGGATTATTTAACATTTACGATCATCATCGACATGTCACTTCCAAAGTACATTTGATGAGAGATCAAGATAATAGAGACATATCAACCTTAGGATTGTAGTCCTATTATCTATTGAATTTTTATTCCTCATTATTATGAGGAAACTTACACATTGCAACTACAACACTATGTGTTGAACTGAAAATACAATATCTTGATCATGGATCCAATCCATGATAATATATTGGTTATTATTGAGTATAGTATTGAATGATTTTAATGAGGATTATATAAAATAATATAATATACATAAATATATATATAAATATATTTTTTTATTTGATTTAGGATTTTTTTATATCGATGTTGTCTTCCATTGTCAACACTGAAAGTTCATTCCCTTAATCACTTTCACTGTAAGAGATATACTTACCATTATATCTCATGCAAAATCTGGGATCTCCTTCCTTATCTTTATCACATCCCAATAATAAGAGAACTTGTAACTCGAAGAAAAAGAAGCAGGAACACACTCCGCTTTGCAAGTCCAACATGCATTCCAAATTCGTTCTTTAACACCCGAACCCACTATGCCTAATGTGATGTTGACCCGTCGTTAATTGAACCAACATTCAATAAGAATAGTACTCGTTATGCGCAATCCAATATCGCCCCAATAATATGAGGACCCGATATTGGGGTAACTACACATACAGTCTTACTCTTTCAAGAAGCAAAGAGCCCGATCTAGATGCGCTTTGTATGCAGGAGATGTCACTTCGGACAGGTGTCTCCTAGATACAATCCCTAGTGATGAAACTCTTCACCTTGATGGGAGACCATGAATGCAACTTATGTGATCCTTCATATCATGTTCAAATTCTAATTAATTATTATGAATCATATCCACATAATTAATTCTTCCAAGTGAAATAAAATATCTATTCATAATAGAGTGTTTTAATTGGATATAATTAATTTACTAACTTTAAATCAATTATCAATCCAAGTCAATCAACAAACGTGATTATTACTCGAAAGGATGGTATTATCTCAAAGTACGTATTATTTGAATTCTAATAATTAGAAAAATACATCATGATTCTTCATGCATTATCCCTTCCCTACCCGCTGCCATAGCCAGTACTGACAAGAGTGGGACAAACTACTCACAGAGCAATCGGTTACCCCAATGCTCCTTGACTAGATACCATATCTACCTCAGGTTACGATAATGTCGATTGATCACTTTGTACTTGAGATGATAATCAATTTTCAACCAATGTTATACCATATAATAATAATCAAAGCCATTTTGATTATAAGGAAATTTTCTAAACAAATTCCCAATCCTACTCAAGCAAATTTGTTTGTTGGAGAGTAGATTGAATAACCAAATTGTGATCTAGATCATATCTAATCAATTATTGCTTGAGAAAATAACATTTAAGGAAATATATATAATAAAATATTTCTAAATTTTTTATCCACAATTATTTCAGGAAATTAACATTAATTTCACTAATTTCTTAAATGACAATCACAAGGTTCTTGATTAGGAGTGTAATTTCCAACAGTGACTCTCCCTTACTAAAATTATCATTTCTCAATCAATTTAAATCCAAATCATGAAAAGTAAGTTTCCAAAGTTTGATAATTTGATTTATAACATAAACCAATGCTTATCACACATTTTTAGGTATTTTAAAATAGTATCTAACTCTTTATTTATGTTAAGATTCGCCATCCCCGAAACAGTGGATATACGTTCATAAGAATGATCATGACATGAGTTATCCGATTCCAAATCAAGAAAAATAAAATCCCACGGTTTCCTTATTTAGAGGGAAACACTATACATGATATATTCATGTTTAGACAGGACTAAAAAATGTACAAAAATAGTGTTGCGTGAATGAAATGCGATGAAACTTCACACAACTTGAATGTCCACAAGTCACCTTAGGTTTATGGATCGTATCTGAAACCTCTGACCTATAGATGAGATAACACTTGAAGGATATGGAAAAATCCTTAAGCACATCATAGAAGCGTGAGGACCACATCGATGCGATCGGGAGTGACTAAAGTCACACTAGTTGCTCTGGGAAATAGAATTTAAAAAATTTTCAAATGATGAAATCACATGATCTAAGAACACTTCTCGAATAGTTTCATCTAAACCACAAACAATTATTAGATTTATCTCTTAAAAAGTGATTGTGATTGAGTCTCAAAACAAAAAGACCTCCTGTCTCAAGTTCGATCCAACGGAGGAGACGCTTGAGAGCACGTTGGTGAGATGTGTGCTCCTCGCAGTCCTTATTTATGATCCAAGCAAAATGTCATGATCTCATTACATGAGATCTGAGGTCTTCTTCATGAGTGAGTCACATCGAAGGAGACAAAGATCCATGAGCAATCAATTCATCAGCACAACTATAATGCCATGGCGATGGTGACTTTCGCTCTAGGGATAGAGAGGACGACCACCTAAGGGAGAGAGAGATGGAAGTGGAGTGAGAATGTGAGAGAGAGAGAGAGAGTGAAAATGTTGATGACTAACGCGAAGAGAAAGGGTGCCTCATCTTATATAGTATTTTGGTATCCATGGATCTCAATCCATGGACAGCACAAAATCATTGAACGAGATTAATTTGTGTTTCTTTCATTGGCCATGATTTTGTTGTAAGAACACAACAACAATTTATTTAATTTAAATTAAATATACTGACTAATCAATATAAATGAATTTAAAATTCAATCAATTATCTTGGAGATAATTGGAATAAGATAATTATCTACTAATCAAGGGGTGACAACTACCCAATCCCATTAGGACTTGGTGGTCGTCGTGGTAGATGGAAATCCTTTTCCAATGAGATTACATTATCTCATTCCAACGTTATCTCACAATAATAATTTTAAATTATCTTGAGAACATTGCAATCATGACATTAGAAATTTGTGAATCACATTCACAACCTAAATTAAAATGTAAATTATATTTTCAATTAAATATCCAATGTGAATCTAATTTATATCAATAAATAATAAACAAATACAATAGGCTCTCTTTGATATATTATAATTCACATTTATAATATATATAAATAATTGGATAGTATTATCCACATTATTCATATCTGTGATCATTAATACAATTAATCATCTTGGACCTTCATTCTCATGTGCTCAAATAATATGAATCACATTCACATTAATCAGATCGTTGATAATTAAATCACCTTTAGTTATCTCAGATAACTATCCATATATTATGAATCAAATTCATATTATTCATAATATTTAAATCACATTTAATTGTCCATTTTTCTCAATGCAAGGATATATAATATCAATAACAAATTATCCATGAACTCTTTCAAGGATAATGCACTTTCTCCAAGGATAATTAAGATAAGGAAAGGGAGATTGTATTGTTCCACGTATAATAACTTGGATATTGAGATCACATCTCAAATCCAGATCTTGCAGACCTCTCATAGATGCTTGATTAAATCAAGACCATAAATCTAATCTTGTCATTGCATATGAATCACATTCAGATCAATGTCCAACATTTGGACCAAGATCAGATCACTTCTCTACTAAGAGGAGTCACTAAAATCCAGACCCGTTTCATCACTCCGTAGGAATGGAAGCATCATGGCTATACAATCGTTTATGATCACATCACCCCCAGGTATTCCTAATACATGTACATCTAGCATAGTGGAAGACCTAGACTAAACCCTAAGTATTAGATCTATTTAAACTGCCTTCTTCAGGTTTTTATCATTAAGGTTCTCATTCGATCATTGGGAGTCGATATCGATCATATACTTTCCAAAAGAATATATAATAACCATGTGTTGATCATATATTTTCCAAAAGTATATATCAAGCCTATAAATTCAGTCATGCTTCCAAAGCGAAGCGGTCGTGCACAGAATTTGATTCTTTGCAATATCTAATGAGTTAGCTCATTTCTTCCGGTTTGGTAAATGAACATGTATGATAACTTTAAGAGATTGTACTACTCATATGCACTTGCATGCACACTAGCGTGTCGATGTATAGACCTTGGTTAGGTAATCAACCTATTGGTCTACCAAATGTACATACTCAGAAATATAGTAACACATATGTCTCCGATCAAAGGATGCGTGCCTATATTGTGACAACATATGACATAGGTCTTTGGTTATCTCGATCTCATTAAGTCAAATCTTTGACCTAACTTATCTAACACCTCTGAATCTATATACCTATGCAGAGGACCTACATCAAGATGTCGGTTAGATATCAGCCTTTTGAGAAAGGATGGCCATATCCTTCTCGGGCTGGAGATCATCTCTTAATAATCATTTGACGGTGCTTGATGAGTCCTCAATCTAACTCCTCAGATATTCATCCAAGCACCCGCCTCTATGATTCAACAATTGAATCAACAGTTGTATGATCATTAAGATGGCAATGGTACATAACCCTAATTGTACTAAGGGGCGTATTATGACAATTAATTATTCTTCATTTTAGATCAGGGAATGATATTTGCAATAACATTTATTGCACAGTGGCTCGTTGTGGGCTCGCATGTCAAATAAAAATCGTATGTGAACCCCTGTCCTTTATTGATATTGCATATGCGTCCGTGCTAGGACACCTCACTTGTTTTCCCACGTGAGGTGGCCATTTTGTAGAGATACCCTCATAGGTATTTCAATTTAGTCCAAGAACATTAAATATTAGTTGAATACTTTTGGGTTATTTGCATATTTATCCTCACCTTTATTTTTAATTGCAAAAATACCCTTTATAGTGTAGCAATTTTTGTGGATGTTTTCTATTTACTAAAATTACTATTCATGCTCCAAAAAATCTCAAAAAATAGGGTTAAGTGCCTGATTATTTGTAGATTTAAACTATGTTTTTTCATTTTAATTTTAGGACTTCTAGTCTTTATTAAAAATGAAACGAGCATGTTGTTGTCCCTGTTTAACTTTAATATACCAAAAAATATAAAACAAATTGGTAAATTCCCAAAAAATATATTGTTTATTTTAGTTTTTTTCTAACTTCAAACAAAAAATCATTAGAAAAGAAAAAAGAAAAAACTAAAAAAACTCCAAAATCCTTTATAAAAATATAAAAATTCCCAAAAACTCTAAAAATATTCATTTTTATTTTATAATTTTCTTTATATTGTTTATTATATATTAAAACTTATTTATAAAATTTTGAATACTTTTTATATTTTTAATTTCCAAAACAATTCATCTATTTATTTAGTCTTTATTTTAGGATATTTTTGACTTGAAAATATATAAAAATTAGGAAAAAATCCCCCAAAATCACATAAATACTAGATAAATATTTATAATACAAGTGAATTTGATTCTATAATGTTTATTTATATTTAGTGGTATTTATAGTTATAAGTCCTTATATTGTATATAGAGCCTTATATATTCTTATATAATATATTTAAAAAGTCAAGGAAATTAAAAATCAGAAAATATAAAATATAAAATCAGATAAATTTTAAATTATAAAAAATTAAAATCATAAAAAATATAAATAAAAAATGCATACAAAATACATAGATAATAAGAAGAACACAAATTTTGGATATCATTTTCGCGATCTATTTAGTTTGCTCCATGTGTTAGACACTCTACATACTTCCACTATACATACATTTTGTAGTGTTAAATAAAATAAAATTTAACTCCACACATTTATTTGCATTGTTATATTTATTTTGGGTTAATTTTTGAATTATTAGGGATTTGTGATGGGTCGCTTCAACAACTGTCGATCTGCCTTGTGGATTGACAAGACCTTTGTAGAATCCTGGCTTTTCAAGAGATTTATTAATATTTATAGGTATTTTATAAGGTATTTTTGGCTAAAATAAATGGATAAATATGATGAGATACGAATTCATCAAATGTGTAAGGTATTATCCTAAAGTAATATGGGTAGTCGTTCTACGGTCCGCACTTACACCCATACTAGGTTAAAGTGGATGCAAATAGTCGTATGGATTCAGGTCAGTCTTTATGACATACTCCAGAACTTAAGATCCACTTATTCTTCTCAAAGATTGTTTTATCATTAAATTAAATTTGAAAAGATAAGCTGGCGAACTCTAACATGCCTTCACAAGAGTAGAGTGGGTGAATCTACGACTTTGATTTGTGTTTGCTTTATGTGTCCAAAAGTCATATAATTGTTCTCTCATTATTGACCTGATCATCGTGCTCTTATCAATTCTCATAACATCGGATATGTATTTCTATGGGGAATTTAGTTCAGACTCTACGAGCACTTCCCAGAACCCCTTAGATTTTGTGTCTCACCAGTTTTGAGATGACCCTCTTTTCGAGCCCACTTGCTCATGGGACGAACCTCTTCCTAGGACCAACAAGTCATCTTAAAGGTTTATTGATCTCGGACTAACACTCTCCTTAGTTCTCTTCCTATTAAAGAAACTTTTGCCTTTGATGGATCTCTCAAACCTTCAACATAAATATCTAATTTAGATTTATCTACATATGATGGTGAAGAGGAAGACAAAATGCCTCCAAAGAAGAATCCTGGTGAAGAAGAGAATAATAATGACCCAATGATAGCAATCTTTACCGGATAACCGCAACGGAACAACAAAATGAACTACTAATATCTAGGTTAGCATAACTAAAAGGGGATGGAAATCGAGACGAGGTTGCTATGGAAGACACATACCTTCTAGAGATTAATGAGGACTACAACTGGCTGAGACAGTACACCCTGAGGATGCGTTCAAGAACATGCCACATTTTCTCGTGCTACTCCTAATATTTGTAGGAAACAACCACAAAAGAACCCTACTTTTTCCTTCTGGATTTTGAGTTAGTCTATGACAACCTCTCTCACCCTAGGGTTACTCAGGACTATGTTAGGTAGAGAGTTGCTCCATTTTCCGTAATTGATAAGGCGACATACTAGCTGAAGAACATATGGTAGGTGGTCTGAACATGTGCTACATTTAAGACTCTATTCTTAAAGAAATTTTACCTAGTAAGTAGAATTAATCAAATGATGATCAAGCTAACAAGCTTTATCCAACATCCTAATGAACCATTTCATGAAACATGGGAGAGTTTTACGGACTTAATCCAAAAATGCTGAGGACATGGCTTTAGTAAGATGATGTTGGTCTAAATGTTGGACATGTGAGCCCACAGCGAGCCATTATGCAATAAATGTTATTGCAAATATTATTCCCTGATCTGAAATGAAGAACAAATAATTTGCATAATAGGTCCCTCTGTACAATTAGGGTTATGTACCATGGCTATCTTAATGATCATACAGTTGTTTATTCAATTATGGAATCATAGAGGCTGGTGCTTGGATGAATATCTAAAGAGTTAGATTGAGGACTCATCAAGAACCATCAAATGATTGTTAAGATGTGATCTCCAGCCTGAGTAGGAGATGGAAATCCTTTCTCACATAGGCTGATATCTGACCGACCTCTTGATGCAGGTCCTCTACATAGGAATAGAGATTCGGAGGTGTCAGATTAGTTAGGTCAATGGGTTAAATTAACGAGATCATGATAACCTAAGTCCTATGTTGAATGTTGTCACAGCATAGGCACGCATCCTTTGACCGGAGACAGATGTGTTACTATATGTCTGAGTATGTACGTTTGGCAGACCAATAGCTTGATGACCTAACCAAGGTCTATACACCGGCGCGCTGGTGTGCATGTAAGGGCATATGAGTAATACGATCTCTCAAAGGAATCATACAGGTTCACTACTGAACCGGAAGACATGAGCTCACTCATGAGATATTGGGAAGAATCAAATTCCGTGCACGGTCGTCTCGCTTTGGAAGCATGACTGAATTTGTAGGTTTGATATATATTTTTGGAAAGTATATGATCAAGACCTGGGTATGATATATGCTTTTGGAAAATATATGATCGATACCAAATCCCAATGATCAAATGAGAAACTTAGTAATCAAACCCTGAAGAAGACAGTGTAAAATTGATCTTGATCTTCGGGTTGACCATGGGTCTTTCAGTATGCAGGATGTACAGGTATTGGGAATACCTGAGGGTGATGTGATCATAAACGATTGTATAACCATGACGCTTCCATTCTGAGGGAGTGATGAAACAGGTTTGGATTTTAGCCATTGATTTTACATGGACCAAGCCTGGCCGTTGGATCTATGTGTCCCATGGATTGAGATCCATTGGATCATAAACTAATATAAAAGGAGGGCTAGGGTAGTCTTCCAAAGTACATTACTAAGAGTTGTACAAGGTTACAATTCTCTCTCTCTCTCTCTCTCATATTCTCGCCCTCTCTCTTTCTCTCCTCCAAATTAAAGATGGTTGTCCATCTTGTGTTGAGAAAGGAGAGACTCTTGGCTTCGCCTTCAACGACTCGGGGATCTCCTTCTTCTTTAGGGCTGCTTGATCTAAAGGAAGACGACGGATTTCATTTGACGAAATCAGGGAATCCATTGCTTGGATCTTCATAGAGGATTGCGGGACGGACGCGACTCATCATCGTGCCCGCGAGTGCGTTCTTCGTGGATCGTACTTGAGACAGGAGGATCTCTACTTTGGGATCTCGCGATCACAACCACGCTCCAAGAGGTATTCCTTATACTTTGTGGTTTGATGAAACGATTCGAGAAGTGTTCTCGTGATCATGTGGTTTCATCTTCATATTTAAAATTTTTAATTTCCACCGCATCTAGCATCTAGTGCGACTAGTTGCTCCGATTGCATACGATGCGATCGACACGCTTCTGTGATGCGCTTAAGGATTCTCAATATCCTTCAAGTGGTATCAAAGCCAGGTTGAATAAGGTTTTGGATATGATCCATAGACCTTAGACGATTTGGTTCTTGAAAGGGTTGCGAAATTTTTACTGCATTTCAATTTTCGCACCTCTGTATAATTGATTTTTTAGGCATGTTTAAATTATTTAAACACGAAATTTTCAATTGAATTTTATTCTCCATTAATTAAGGAAATCATAGGACTTGAGTTTACTAAATTTGGACTTCATTTGCTCAAGATATGGTCTTTTGAATATGCCTATATTCACTGTTGCGGGAACTGCGGATTTAAACGTGATTAATGAGATAGTTACGGTTTTAATCCGCCTCGAAATGCATGAATTATCACTTGGGTTCTTTAATAAATCAAATAGGCAATCTTTGGAAACTGAGTTTGTATTTTTTGGATTTAAATTGATCAAGATAAGTTAATTTTAGTGATTGGGGGTCACTGCTTGAAATTGACATTTTTGATCATGAACCTTGTGATAAGTCATTCAATTATCATGATGAAAATTAATTGTTAATTTTCTGGAATAACTAGTGATAAATATTTGTGAAATATTTAAAGAGATAATTATTTAATTGAATGACATTTGCCTAAACCATGATGATAAGATAATTGATCTTGATCATTGGTTGATATGAATTCATCAACAAACATTGATTTCATGAAAAACCATAGTTTATCCTACAATAGTTGTAGGACAACATTTACATGAAAAACCCTCTTGCTTGAATAGGATTGGGGATTTGTTTAGCAAATCTCCTTATAATATAATCAAAATTGTTTTGATGTATATTATATGGTATAATTTCGGTTAAAAAATCGATGAGCATCTCAAAGTACAAGATGATCTATCTGGTATTATGCTTTCCCGAGGCGGATGTGGTGCCTAGTCAGAGAGCGTTGGGGTCGCGGGTTGCAACATATGTGGTCCGTCTCACTCTCGTCGGTACTGGCCATGACAGCGGGTAGGGACTGTATAATGCCGGAGAAAGTCAATGTGTATTTTTCTATTTATTAAAATTCGAATAATACGTACTTTGAAAATATACCTACTATTCAAGTAAAAGACATGTTTGTTGATTGATGATTGGATTAATGATTAATGTAATGTGATTAAATTAATTATATCTAATAAACACTCTATTATGAATAGATGTGTATTTCCCTTGGAAGAATTAATTATGTGAATACGATTCACGATAATTAATTACAATTTGAATATGAGGTGGAGGATCACATAAGTGACATCCATGGTCTCCCGTCAAGGCAAAGGATTCCGTCGCCAGTTGTTGTGTATAGGAGACGCCTGTCCGAAGTGACAGATCCTGTATATGATTTAATTGGATCGGGTTCTTTGCTTCTCGAAAGAGTAAGGCCGTATACATAATGACTCCAATATCGAGTCCTCATATTATTGGGGCGATATTGGATTGCGTATAGCGAGTATTAAGCATGTTGACGGTTGGTTCAATTAACAACGGGTCAACATCATCTTAGGGGTGGTGGGCCCGGGTGCTAAAGATCGAATTGGGAAATGCAAGTTGGCCTTGCAAGACGGAATGTGTTCCGCTTCTTTTTATCCGAGTTGTAGGTTCTCATATTATTGGGATGCAACGATCTTGTTAGAGATCTAATGGTAAGAATATCTCTTACATTTAAAGTGATTAAGGGAATGAACTTTCAGTGTTGACAAGGCAAGACAACTTTGATATAAAAATTCCTAAATCAAAGTAAAACATGTATATATAATATATATACACTTATGCAAATTTCTTATTTCAGATAATCCTTCATTAAACCCACTCAATGTTATACTCAATAATAACCAGTAAAATATCTTGGATTGGACTCATGATCCAGATATTGTACTTGCAGTTGGATACATAATGTATGTGGTTGCAATGTGCAAGTTTCCTCAACATAATGACGAATGACAATTATGTAAGACAATAAGACATCGCCTTAGGGTTTGTATGTCTCTATAATCTTGATCTTTCATCGAGTGTACTTTGGAAGTGACATGTCGATGGTGATCGTAATTGTCGAATAATCCTTATAAAATAAAAGAAGATATTTTGGCATACATATGTGCTCTAGACATTTAATCATGAATGACATGGTTCTCTGCATTATGCAGAATGGTGGCTCGAAAGAGATGATGTATTCAAAATGTTTGAATACCTACCTGAACCTAAGTCTCTAGGAGTTGAGATGTATGTAGATATGATGAGTTTCATCATTCTACTATCTATACTCAAGTCATTCATGAAGCTTCATGATATTCATTTTGTATGAATTTAATGAAGCATGTATAAATGTTGAAATGCTCTTACATTGAATTCTTTTGAATTTAACATAAGAGATCCTTAGCCTTAAGCAGTGGTTGTTTATAGATTAAGAGAGCGCAGTGGAAGCATGGGTCGGACCCGAGTAAGAAGGAAAGTCAAAGAGTTGACTTACTTCTGTGACTTCCATATGACATCCAAAGAGTTGGATGAAGGCCAATACTGTAATAAGTTGATGTGTTGATAGTATGACTATCAAATCTATCTAAAATCCTTAGTGAAGGACTCAGATAGAGCATCAGAATAATCTACATATAATCATTGACTCTGACTTTCTTATTTCATAAGATAAAGTGACCATTGTATCCCAATCTTCTAATGAAATTTGCAATTTGTTGCATATGTGTATATATATTAGAAGATTAGAAATTTGATCTTAAGGTTTAGTAGTCATCTACATGGATATTCCTGTAATTGTTGCAGCAATCTCTGTTGGATAGATAGACTTCATATTCTCAGTGGGAGAGCCCTTAGTCTTGGAGAATGTCTCTATGACCTAGATAGTAGAGTACACTCATTGTTTGTTTCTAAATGTTGGAAATAAACATGAATTCTGAGATAGAACTATCATAAAGAGTTATGATGGAAATATTTCAGATAGTAATCTAACATCTAGTGGACTCCACAAAATTAGAAAATTAATGAATGGTTCATTAAGATTTCTAATACTGAAAATTAAACCTTATAAGATCAATAGGAGGATGATGATCATTTGAAAATGATCTGGCATCAAGCCTTGGACATTTGTCTGTTGATTTGATCAATAGGCTAGTAAGATATGAAACTTTAGAATGTCTAAAATTTCAAATCTTACATACTTGTGAATATTGTATTCAAAGTAAAATGTCCAATACACCCTTCTCTGGGAATGGTGTTAGATGTTGAGGTATTCAAGATCTCATACATACTGATGTATGTAGATCATCTATATCATAGTAAACATTATGGATATGTGATATCTATTGATGATTATGTATGATATGAGATTTCTTCTCTTCACCTGAGAAACCTTTGAAATGTTCAAAGATTTCACAATTTTGGTTTAGAACCAAAGTTTGAAGAAAGATGAAATGAATTTGATCTAACCTAGGTAGCTTGTACATGTTAGATAGAATTCAAAGAATACATTATGATGATATGAATATCATTTCTATCTCACTCCTCCTGATAAACCTGAACTCAATAGAGTTGTGGGGAGATACAATTGGATCATGTGTGACATGATTTGATCAATGATGAATTTTTAGCATAATTTCCTCTTAGTTTCCAGGTATATATGTATGGTAGAGACTACAATATATATCCTTAATAAGGTTCCTTGCATGTAAGCAGGAATCTAGCACTTGAGAGTGCTACTTCATTAGGAAAATAAAGGATGGTATTGGATACCTACTTTCTGACCTTGAGATTCTTAAAAGATCTCATTTCTGAGAATGTGATTCATGGAGGATTGAGACTCTTGAGAATCAAGATGAAAATGAAGTGAAGGAACTCATTTAATCTTGAGATGACAATGAGGCTCCTGAAATCAGAGACTAAGAGGATAATTAAAGATGAAACATTAATAACTCTTCAAATGAGTTTGAGGATGTATTCCATGTGTCGGTTAAGTCTGACAATGATCGGACTTCATGTGATGAAGCTCCTAAGGGTCATGACATGGAAAGATGGATATTAGCAATAAAGTCTAAAGTAGACTTCATATACAAGTGTTGTATATGGACCCTCGAGGATCCATCTATATGGGTAAGACCCGTTAAGGTGTAAATGGATCTTCAAGAGAAGAGGGAACCTGATGAGAAGGTAGAGACCTTCAAAACTCGGTTCGTAGCCATAAGCTACAAATCGGAAGAGAAGACATTGCTTGCAATGAGACTTGCTCTTCGGTAACCATGCTTAAAATCATCAGAATATTGCTAACCTTAGCTACACAACTTGACTATTGCATCTTCAAGATGTAATTCAATATTGCATTCCTCTAAGAATACCTCTCTGAGGATATTCACATGAAGTAGCTTCAGGGCTTCATGATTTGGGAAAGTAAGTTGTGAAAGCTAAAGAAATCCATCTATGGACTCAAATAAGCTTCTTGTAGTTGGAACATCAGATTTGATGAAATCATAAGTGTTATGATTTCAGATAGAATCTTGATATACCATGTGAAGCTTAGTGGGAGTGCCACTGTGTTCATCGTGCTAAATGTAGACATTATCCTAATCATTTGGAATGATATAAGGATGATAATAAGTGTTTTATAGACTGGCTATTCCATACCGTGAGATATGATCTCAAGAATACCTCTTAGATCTTAATTCTGAAATTGTTCAGAAGCAAAGAAAAGAGGATATTGGGACTGTCACATTTGTAGTACACCTTGGACATATTCCATTCTTGGAAATTCCAAGAAAGGCTTCCTTCCCTTGAGATTTGGTACTGACCTATCTAAAGGGATAGCACCTCAAAGAGTTGAGGAAGTGAATGCTAGAACTGCTTGCACCTGAGCATCAGTTACGGAAAGCTAAGTGTATGCTAAATGTGTATAAAAGCTAGATATCTGCCATGCAGTAGGAGTAGTAAAATGTTGCTAATCCTACTATGGAGAGAAAACACTTGATTGCAGTAATAACAAAGTCTTCATAGATGACAAGATTTTTGAGATAGTGATCTCAAAGTCATATCTTCAAAAGCTTAAGACTTTATAGATACAGATCTAAAAGGTCTTAACTATGGATACCTTTGGAGATAGAGATCTCCAGGAGTAAAGGTATTCTAATAAGGATTATGGAAATACTGGTTATAATAATTGAGCAATAGTGTCAAGGACACTATAAGTGCTTTGACTAGATTGAGTATTGGTTGCATAAGATGCAACATTCGCATTGGATGCGAGCACTGTTACCTAGGGATATGCAGGTACCGTAAAAGGACTTGGCATAGTTTTTTTGGGAACAGAGTGACTGGTCAGCTTACCTAGCTATTTCTAAATAGCCTATGATTGTCACATGAGTGTGGGTTTAAATGATTATCCCATTAATGGCTCTTTGGTCTGGGGGAGATTATTGGACATGTGAGCCCACGATGAGCCATTATGCAATAAATGTTATTGCGAATATCATTCCCTGATCTGAAATGAAGAATAAATAATTTGCATAATAGGTCCCTCTGTACAATTAGGGTTATGTACCATGGTTATCATAATGATCACACAGATGTTGATTCAATTATTGAATCATAGAGGCTTGTGCTTGGATGAATATCTAAAGAGTTAGATTGAGGACTCATCAAGCACCATCAAATGATTGTTAAGATGTGATCTCCAGCCTGAGTAGGAGATGGCAATCCTTTCTCACATAGGCTGATATCTGACCGACCTCTTGATGCAGGTCCTCTGCATAGGAATAGAGATTCAGAGGTGTCAGATTTGTTAGGTCAATGGGTTGACTTAACGAGATCGAGATAACCTAAGTCCTATGTTGAATGTTGTCACAGCATAGGCACGCATCCTCTGACCGGAGACAGATGTGTTACTATATGTCTGAGTATGTACATTTGGCAGACCAATAGGTTGATGACCTAACCAAGGTCTATACACCGACGCGCTGGTGTGCATGTAAGGGCATATGAGTAATACGATCTCTCAAAGGGATCATACAGGTTCACTACTAAACCGGAAGACATGAGCTCACTCATGAGATATTGGGAAGAATCAAATTCCGTGCACGGTCGTCTCGCTTTGGAAGCTTGACTGAATTTGTAGGTTTGATATATACTTTTGGAAAATATATGATCAAGACCTGTGTATGATATATGCTTTTGGAAAGTATATGATCGATACCAAATCCCAATGATCAAATGAGAAACTTAGTGATCAAACCCTGAAGAAGACAGTGTAAAATTGATCTTGATCTTTGGGTTGACCATGGGTCTTCCAGTATGCAGGATGTACAGGTATTGGGAATACATGAGGGTGATGTGATCATAAATGATTGTATATCCATGACGCTTCCATTCCGACGGAGTGATGAAACAGGTCTGTATTTTAGTGACTCCTTCCAGTAGAGAAGCAATCTGATCTTAGTCCAAGTGTTGGACATTGGTCTGAATGAGATTCAGATTCAATGAGAAGATTAGATTTGCGGTCTTGATTTAATCAAGCATCTGTGGAAGGTCCGTAAGATCTAGATTTGAGATGAGATCTCAACATCCAAGTCACTATACGTGAGATAATACAATCGCCCTGTCCTTATCTCCAAGTATCTGCGGAGAAAGCACATTATTCTTGAAAGGGTTCAAGAATAATTCATTTGATGAATTACATATCCAAGCAAGAAGGACTTGATGATTAAATGAGATTTAATTATCAATCATAATATGAATGAGATTCATATTGTGAGAATAATTATCCAAGATAATTAAATGGGATTTAATTATCAAGGATTAGAGAATATGAATAATACTATCCATGATATTTGTATATTATAAATATGATTTATAATATACATATATTCAAGAGAGAGAAATTTAGTAAATAACATTTGTTAATTATTAAATGTGGATTGGATTCACATTTGTTAATTAACTAGAAATGTCATTTACAAATTAGTTTGGGATGTGAATATGATTCACATAATTTTCAATGGCATGATTGAAATATTCACAAATTAATTTGAAATTAATTTTGTGGATAATTATGTGATAATAGTTATCACAAATTATTAAGAGATAATATGATATAATAAAAGGAGATAATAAGCCACCATTGATGAGGTGGCGTCACCCATGAAAAAGTCATGGGTGACGCCCCATTTTTAGGAGGCTACATTATCTCCATTTTATTATCTTGATTAATCTCTTAACTAATTTATTTATGTTAAAATAAAAATGTGTTGATAATATTGCAACATATATTTATTTAATTATAAATAAATGTTCTTGGTTTTAACCAACAACAATTATAGCCATTGATTTTACATGGACCAAGCATGGTCGTTGGATCCATGTGTCCCATGGATTGAGATCCATTGGATCCTAAACTAATATAAAAGGAGGGCTAGGGTAGCCTTCCAAAGTACATTATTAAGAGTTGTACAAGGTTACAACTCTCTCTCTCTCTCTCTCTCATATTCTCACGCTCTCTCTTTCTCTCCTCCAAAAGATGGTCGTCCATCTTGTGTTGAGAAAGGAGAGACTCTCGGCTTCGCCTTCAACGACTCGGGAATCTCCTTCTTCTTTGGGGTTGCTTGCTCTAAAGGAAGACGACGGATTTTGTTTGATGAAATCAAAGGATCCATTGCTTGGATCTTCATCGAGGATTGCGGGATGGACGCGACTCATAATCGTGCCCGCGAGTGCGTTCTTCATGGATCGGACTTGAGACAGGAAGATCTCTACTTTGGGATCTCGCGATCACAACCACGCTCCAAGAGGTATTCCTTATACTTTGTGGTTTGATGAAACGATCCGAGAAATGTTCTCTTGATCATGTGGTTTCATCTTCAGATTTAAAATTTTTAATTTCCGCCGCATCTAGCATCTAGTGCGACTAGTTGCTCCGATTGCATACGATGCGATCGACATGCTTCTGTGATGCGCTTAAGGATTCTCAATGTCCTTCACTAAAGTCTTATATGTGGTTTAAACTCAAAAATGCAAGGGTTAGTTAGAGCCTCTTGTGGAGGAAGTTATATGAGACATCACGAGTACACAATCTACAAGGTTTTCAAGAAATTAGCAGACATAAACCGTGCAAAAACCATAAGCCAGGCCTATATGACCAACCCCCTTTCACTATTATCAAAAAAGGGGGAAAAGAAGACTGTGAACAATCTATATACCGAAAAGTATTGATATGGGGAATCACCGCTGATAAGCTAATTCGAATAGATTTACAAGAAGATGGACGAACTCCATAAATCTACTAATATGGAGAAATTGTCTAAACTACCCAAGAAGATGGAGAAACTAGCTCATAGGGTATCTATGTTCTAGATACTTTCCCTGATTAGACCCTCGCCCCCATGAACCATATTCACTACATTAATGTGAAAGGGGTAGGGAAATAGAGAAACTTGGGTAGATCTTTCGCCTTATAATCCAAAGAATCCTCAACATAAACAATTTATGAGGAATATTCACAAGACATGGAGATAAACGGAGTTTGGTACAATCTTGATCCAGGAAATCGACAAGATCCCAACACTACTCTGAACTCTCATCCACCACAGTCCCATCCTGGATATCTTCCTCGAAAGTAGCGAGAATATTGGCAGTCTTTCTCGTGTTACCAGAACCCGCAACAACAATATCCATATGAGCACTAAGGCCAGCAGTGCTAGTATCGTCAGAACCAGCAACCCCATGCCAGGCAAAGATAGGGGTCTTCCTCTTAAATTTCTCCCGAACTCTAGCTAGTGCTGGGTGAATTTCATGACATGATGGTTGTTATAAATCGACTCTCAATATTGAGAGATGAGTGCACTGCACCACAAATCGCAATTTTCGCTCAAGTCCAAGCTAATCTAATAATCTCGGACACAAAGATAGGTAATAATATCAGAATGTTCTTTACCTAAATACGAGATCTTTTTGCATGATGACACAAATCATATTTCTCACAGGAGCAGAAAGATTGTAACCATGCATGATCGAGAAAAGGAATACAACGACATAGCCCTAGTGTCCACACCTAAGCAGACATCTAGGTAAGAAGAAGAAGATGAGAGACCACCAACACCCATACCAGATCACCACATTACATCAGAGTCGAGAGAGTCTAAATTGGAAGTGAACTCACAATAGCAACAACATCCACCACAACCACAGTCATCATTTTCTTTTCCTAGTTGTAGTTAGAGTCCTAGTGTTATTCTCAGTCCTAGCCATGTACAAATCTCTATTTTCAATAAAAGTGATGTTTCAGTTCCTGATCATGATCACCCAATCCCTTTACCCCATGCTCTGACAGTTAGAAAGAAGAAAAACATAAAAAACCAAAAAATGATGAGGATATGTCCTGCATCTCCAAAGAAAACATCAAGGTCACTTTGTCCTTAGACGATATGATAGCAAGAGACCTAACTTTTATGAAGTACCTTAAGATGAGATGCACACCAACAAGGATCAGCCAAAAGAACTCAAGCTGAATAAAGAAGCACGTCCTCTCCATTGAAACATATCGTGTAATGAAAAATGAGCTCCCAAGAAAAGAAGAGAGACATGGGTACACACTTTGTAACTAGCCAGATCAACGAAATCAAGTTTACTAGAACTCTGTTAGACAACGGTTCCTCTATCAATCTCACGCCCACTACACTTTATGAACACCTGAATCTGGGACTACTTAGGAAGCCGAGAGATGTGCTTCCATTTGTTGATACATCAACTAAGAGACCTAGGGGCAAAATCAGGAACATTGTAACAAGCACTGATGGACAAAACTATCCAGCGGACTTTACAGTTCTAGACATGGATGCCCCTAAGAATTGAAAGGATTCTCATATTATCTTAGGGCAGCCCTTCCTTAGGACCGTTGGAGCCCTATTTGACTATACCTCTGGGAAAATCCAATTTGGAGATGTTTAACTAGAAAAGAAGCAAACTAGATTCCAAAGTCCTGATACAAAATCCAGTGTTGAATTAGTATCTTTTAAGTCAGATGCAGAGTGTAGCATGGTTACGACAGTTGGGTCATGGAGATAGAACCCAACCACAAAATCACTCTCATCTGTAGAGGACATTATTGATCATTTGATCTTCCAGTTCATTCAAGATTATACTTTTCATGCATCTCCCTAAACTTCTGGAGACTCAGAGGACTATCCAAACCTATCAGTTCCATTTATTTTAGGGTAATCCAGAAGTGAGGAAGATAGGTTGGATGCTGATTTTTCCAAACTATGATGCATCGTTGGCGCTCTGACCCCCAAATACGTTCAGTTGGTGATATATGAATTTACACTAGATGCACCCATAGCCTAATCAGATTCAACAGTGTTAGAGCCAGACTTCTTAGATGATACAAATCTTCTCGAGCTCAAACCATTGCCCCCTACTCTCAAATATGCCCTCTGTGTGGGACCTAAGGGAAAGCTTCTGGTCATCATTAGCTCTCATCTGACCAAAGAGTAGAAAATCTGCATGCCAGAAGTATTAGAGAAAAATCGCGGATACATCCAGTGGTATTTAACAAGTTCACCAACTCTGCCTTCATAGGAAAGGTGTGTCATTAAATGTTCCATCGAGTTAAAAAAGGTCGGAGGAAAAATCTTCTCAAGGTTAGACAGTATAAGAACCACACACTCCTTGAGGGTTGACATATCTTCGATTAACAACATGGTGAAGCAAATGTATTTGAAGAAGTTACTCATGTAAATTAGAACATCATGAACTTCCTTCAGCAATAATCCTCAAAAAACAAGAGGCAACAATTCCTCCATAAATACATGATAGTCGTGTCTTTTTATTATCTTATTTTTATTTTTCTTCAAATCATCAAGTTTGAATAGGTTAGAGGAAAAATCGTAAGCCATTTTTAATTTACTAATCCAGTGACATACATCTTTCACTTGATCTCTGCTTAAGAAGTATTTTACCTTCGGCATATAAATACGACCATCTTCATATTCTATTTGGCCTAATTCAAGATGTGTGCAAATTTTCACAAGATATTTGTGAGCGTTTTTTGTATCCTTTTTCTTACCAGTGACATTAAATACAGTGTGCAATACATTATCAAATGCATTCTTCTCTATGTTCATCACATCTAAATTATGTATGATACGTAGAATGGGTCAATATGGTAGTTCCCACATGATACTCACATTCATCCAGTTACGAGCATCCCCAAAACTAGGAAGAGGTAGAACACAATCATCTGAACTCTTCAAATCCATTAACCTTCTGAATATCTCAAGTCTCGACAACATGACAGATGAATCTAAATCTTCAATTTTATTTCTTTTGAATGTCATCTTTTATTTCATGCAAAGATGATCATTTGGTAAGAATTGTCTATGGCAGCCAAAGGAGCATGGTTTTTGACCATGCTCAAGATGAAATGCTTTCGTATTTTCCACGCAATATGGAAAACTTCTTTTCCCATGTGTGCTCCATCCCAATAACATTCCATATGATGGAAAGTGACTAATTGTCCACAATAAACATACTCTCATATGAAATTTACTGTGATTGACTGTGTCGTATGCCTCCTAGCCTTCCTCGCATAGTTCCTTCAGTACATCGATTAATGGTCTTAGGTAAACATCCCAATATTTTCCACGATGGATTGAACCAGGCACAAGTAAAGTTAGAAACATATATTTGTTCTTGCTGCACAATCATGATGGCAAGTTGTCTAAAGTAATGAGAACTGGTCAGCACGAGTAATCTTTCCATCGATGGATGCACCAATTATTACATTCCTCTTATCCATAACAAAGTGAAAGATGACTCCATCAAAGACCTCCAACAAGTTGAGTTAGAAGGAAGTTTTTAAAAGTCATCATGTGTACGATCTGCATGCCAAGTCATGTCTTTAGTAGTGTCTTTGCAATAATAGAGTTTTCAAAAACGTGGTGTTATAGGAAAGTAATGAAGCATTTTCTGTGGAACATTTATTTTCATATTTGGTTTATATCTAGGTTCACCACATTCCAGACATTTAGTCTCATTATTATATTTATCCCCATAATATATGATGTGATGATTGGGGCATGCATCTATTTACTTTTCTGATAAGTCAAGTATACTCATCATGATTTTCACCTTATAATAGGTATCAGGTAGAACATTATCATCCACAAGTATTCTCTTTATAATCTTAATCATGATATTGAAACTAATATTAGTCATATTGTACTTAGCTTTAACTATTGGTAACTTTGTAACAACAGATAAAAGAGAAAAAAGACTTAGAACAAGACCATAATGCATCCTCATCCTCCTGTAATAATTCAATAAAATCTTTAGATTCCTTGTTGAATTCATCATCACAACCCTCTAGAGAAGGGTTAGAATCTGCACCTGCTGCATCCATAACCATCTCAACAAAAGGATTGTCGGACATCTACGGCCTCTCTCCGTAAGTTGCTCGTCCCACTCCATGTGCATACCAACATGTGTAATCATTGACAAAATTATTCTTGCACAAATGTTCTGCTACAACATCTCGAAATTGTTTATTTGTCAATCTGCATTTGTGCACAGACAAATTATCTTCCCATCGATGTCAACTATTCTATCTCCTTGGGAAAAAGCAAAATTGAGAAATCCTTTTACAACAAATAGAAATGACATGCAAATGGATATATTCCCTGCATGGTTATACATCTAGTCCCTTGTCAAACTCACTGCTCTACCTGCAATGAGATCATAATAGTTAATTAGACACGTGGGTTGATATAATTAAAACTTATCCTCTAAGGAAGAAAATGCGACACTAACACACAAACTCTCATTCACGCTTACACACCCACTTGCCCTTACACATGCTTTCCAACATACCTCTCTTCCTAACTGAACTCTTGATTGGTTAAGTCATCGAAATCTCTATTTTATCCATCAATTTTCCTTACGATGTTGCTAGTGGCCATATTATGCAAAGTACTTCATGAAATACATGATTGGTGGAAATGCATGTAGTGGGGAGTCTAAGTTCTTGTAGAAAGAAGATTAGCTAGGTAGTCCTGTAGAGTGCATCTCTAAAAAATGTTATATATGTACCTATCAATATGCCCTTAAAATATCGTCAGTGATGTCAGTCTTACTAGACTATGAAGATCGAAAAAATAGTACATGTCATTTTTTCTATAACCTATCATTACATATCGACAACATATCATTTTTTTGGACTCTATTAATGGCATTCCTCGAAATTGCCACTTGAACTCCAAACCAACACAGAGGTTGTCAGAAAAAACATGTTCTTACTCGAATTATTCCTCTTACATACTTTTCATTGTAGCCCATAAGGCAATATATTTTAAACTATATGTCGCATCTTAACTTCTACTAATGTATTATATAGTTATTATGGCAAAAACTCTTATAAACATGCTTCTTCCATGTGATAATCATATGTCTCTTCAAGATCCATGATTGAAGCATGACTGAGGAAATGGATGCTCTTCTCTCAAGAAGCACTTTAGTCCTTATGTCATGTCCTATAGATGTTGCTCTTGTAGCTTGCACATGGGTACTAATGACGAAATATGCTTCAAATGGATTAATAGTTTGAATATCCAATGAGTGACAAAGAGCTTACCCCAGACCTATGGCTAGCTATTCTAAGATTTTATCTCCAAAAGGAAAAGATAAGGTGTATCCAATAGCAAAGATTTGTAAGTTAGATGTCAAAAATATATTCCTCTAGTGATCTCGAGAATGAATTGCACGATACTACATCATTGAGAGGAAATATATGTAATGCTTTTTCTAGTCACTATCCCAGAAGATAATCTAATGTGTACTTCACATACACGATTCATTAAAATGGCAATCTAAATATTTACATTTAGTAATCAAACCATTACAAGCAGCAAAAAAAGTCATTATCAAAGAAGAAAAATCATTGTACAATTGATATATCAATCCACCCTTATATTTGTCGCAGCAACAAATCACAAAAAGATAAAATCACGAGAAGAATACCAGAATGTTGTAAAGCCAAGCAGCAACAAGCAGCAGATTGACCCGGGATAGAAGGTGGGGGAGGGAGGTCGGGCGGTGGAGGTGCAAGAAGAGGTGGGATGACGGTGGATCGTTAGGGAGCGAGGTGGTGGAGGGGGGAGGAGGAGTTGTATTGGTAGTGGTCGGAGAATGGAGGGCGATCAAGACGATGAAGAGGGGTTCCAGTGGGTTGGGCAGTGGAGCTGCGAGAGGAGGAGGGAGGGTGGTGGAGGTACGAGGAGGTGGGAGGATGGTGAATCACTAGAGAGGGAGGTGGTGGAGTAGGAGGAACGACACCGACGATGGTTGGAGAAGGGAGGGAGTGGGAGGATGTAGAGGGGTCGGGCGGTGGAGGTGCGAGAGGAGGAGGGAGGGCGGTGGATCGCTAGAGAGGGAGGTGGTGGATGGGGAGGCTGAGGAGGAGCGATCTCGATGGTGGTCAGAGAAGGGAGATTGAGGGGGCGATCAGGAGGACGAAGTCAGGTTCCATGGGATCGAGGACGAGGGCTCAATGAGAGGGGCATAGATTTAGGGCTTCGATTGATGGGGCCTGCTAAAATTTTGGCCAAAATTTACCACCATGTTACGACTACAGTGTGGTCGCAGTGTCGTAGCAAAAACAAACCACTACAGGTGGCGACTACATGTAGTCGTAAAAACATAGCGATTATGATGTGGTGGGGTTTCAGTCGCAAAACCGCGGCTAAAGTTCTTGTGGCCGCATTGACACCATATGTAGTGGAAACTATGTAGTCGAAAAATCTGCATTTTCTTGTAATGCTATCGATGGGATGCATTCTTCAATGACGAAGAAAAAGGGGCATAGGATTATGGGAGGGGTGGACGGATGTGGGTAGAGAGGAGAGGGCATGTATGCGTGCGTGCCTACGGCTGCACACAATAAGATGTTGAGCAGTAGGAAGTCCGTGCTTGCATGCACAAGTATGTGTGGGCACATGTTTTAGTGACAAAAGAGAGTATGTTGTTGAGCTGCAGGGAATCTTGTGTTTCATCCCTGTTAGCCATCGGTCTGTATCTAGATAAGTTAGTGCAAAGCACCTTTGGAATTTGTGTGGTTGTGCCTTTGGAACAAGTGGTTATCACAATAAATTTTATTATTCAATGCATTATCACAATAAAGTATTAAAATCGTTAAATCACAATGTTGAAGTCAAGAATCCAAGTTACGACTGTTACATGGCATGACGTTATCAAGGTTACGTTGTAGTCGTGACGAATTCAGAGAAGGCAAAAAAATGAAGATGATATTGATGGTTGCACATTTTTGTTAAACAGCGAGCCTTTTTCATTTCCAGACACAATGTTGAGAATACGACGTTTCTAGGGGCATTACGTGTGTAAAATACCCGTTAACTTGAGCAAAGAACCTCGCAATTGAGTGATTTATTTACTTAAAAGGCCACACAAATTTACATCCATGAGCGAGAATTGAGAAACATACATCCGCATTGACGCTTTGCCGTCTAAAACATAACAAAGCATTCGAGGCGGTAATTAACAGCGAACAACAGACAGAAGCGAATAAAATAAAAGAGCACGCTCCAGTCAGTCACCAATAGAGACAGAGGAGCGCGGATCAGCGATCCAAACAGCAACCTTATCGAAACAAAAGAAACATTAGCACGCCACACCTGAACCTCATGGTTCATGGTCACCAAGTAGAGGCGACCTTCAAATGGTAAAACTGTTCCTTGGCCATTGCCCTGATCTCCCTCAGGTACTCGGCAAGCCCAATAACCTCACTTTTCAGCGCCTCATCAGCTACTTCCATCGCTTCGTCAATCGCTTTGTCCATCGGCAACATATATAGCTCGGACTCGTTGTCCACAACCTCGAATGCCTCCATGTCCATATCTTCGTCAAATATCTTCAAATTCAGGCGCTGGTCACTTAACCACTCGGACAACGCACTAGCGGCCCCGTTGACTTCCTTCACCTGCGTTTTGAGCTCCATCTCCTCATCCTCAAGGTCCCTCACGACTTCTGTCAAGAACACGGCACGGCGGGAGAGCGTTGACTTAATCGACACGAAGGCATCGAGCTCCTCCGTCAGGGCGGAGTTATAGGCTGCCAAGTCAGAGAGAAGCAGCATGGAGAGGCGGTCCACCGCCTCTCTGCGAGAGGCACTGGACCGCTTTTCGAAGATGGAGTGCTGGGGCTTGGGGAAGTTGATGGGCCAGAAATGGAAAATCTTAACGAGGTTGCTGACGAGGTCGGGTAGGTTGGACTTGGGGTGCTGCCATGTGAGCAAGTAGGGGGTGGTGGCCACGCCCGTGAGGGGGTGAAGGAAAGGGTGAGAGGTGGGGATTGAGGTTGGGACTGGGCATGTAATAATGACCAGAGGAGGGACGACGGGGTGGAAGGAATGGAGTATGATGGTGAGGCGTATTGGCGGGGAGGCGCAAAGGATCCCAGATGCTTCGAGAAGAGGAAGGGTAACCTTGTCACGCACCAATCCTAGATATATCGGAGAGGATGTGGTGGTGGCTGAGAGAGACAGCGAAGGGAAGCAGCGGATGAGCGACAGGAGATCTTTGCGCATCAGCCACTTGAGCTCATGGTTGGGGTAGGAGTGAAAGAGTTGCCCTTTCGTCGAAAGGGCAACGTCGAGGATCCTTGCTGCCTGGACCTTCGGGGACATGCTTTTCAGCTGCTTGGGTTGGGGGCGAGGGAGGCCCCTTCGCTCTGAGGAGGTTATGAGGAAGGAGGCCGCGAGAGTATGATGACTAAAATAGTCTTGTAATTTCTGGGGAAGTCGGGAATGGAGCTAGTCTTCGGATAATTTTGGCGTGGGGTAGGTATAAGCGTGGATGGGACAGGTTACAGCTGCTGAGCTGGTATTGGTAGAACCGTAGACATTAATCTTATTCTATATAATTTATTACATTTATTTCTTAATTAGAACTTATCAATAGATGTATCATCTGCATTATTTATTGGTACGTTCCAAAATTGCTAAGAACAACATTAAATATATTTTAATGGGGTTCGTACACAAAATGTCCCTGAAAGTTAGAATATTACAAAAGTATCACGGTAAATTTTGTATTTATAGAAATTCCACATAATGATATGCTATTAACAAATAACCTTACATTAAACTGTGGTTTTTTTATCATTTGTGCACCTCTGAGATATTGCAATATCAGTTATATCTCTCATTTTTTGAGAATATCAATTCTACCACTAACTTGTTCTACTACGATCATGTGTGCCCTTCGATTTAGTTAACATCCATCCCCATCCAAAACAAACGTTAAACTTCGAGGACATAAGGAAAACTAGAAAATAGCAAGGCTGGGAAAATGTCATTCCCCCCCCCCCTCCAAGCCCTCCTCCTCCACACACCATCCACCTCCCATTCCATCCCCTCCTAATCGGATTGCCCTCCCTTTTAACCCTTTCTCCTCCTACTCCTCCTCATCGGACTACCCCTCCCATTCCAGCTCTTACTCCAGTACCTCCTTCGCCATCGTCGCCCCTCCTCCTCCATTGTCCCATTCTCCACCACCCATTCCGACCCCTCCTCCTCTTCTGACCACCCTCCCTTTCTAGCCCCTCCTCCTCCTATGCTCATGCTCTTCATCCGGCCATCACTCCCTTTCCAGCACCTCTTCCTTCGCCACAGCCTCTATTCCTCCACGAACTGTAACTACCCCACCCCACTGCTTGTGACCTCTTCCATCTTTTCCCCATCACCTACTGAAAGATCCGAAAATTACAATACGCAAATATTGTAGACTTAACACGTTGTAATCGAGCACTTATGGATCAATAAAAACCATGTAATTAAGTTAATCAAAGTAAGAGGGGCCATGTTTTTTCACTTAATCAAGCCCGAGGTCTAACTCAGGGAGATCATTGTCTTCTTAGGATGATTCCTAGATAATTTATGTGCTAGGTTTTTGAGGATTTTTTTAGATTTCTTATTAAATAAATGATTAAGATGCAAGTGCAGAAGGCTAATTTTAAAATCAAATTAGCATAAAGTGGAGAATCCCAATTAATATGAGAATGAGGTCAAAAATCTAGAAATCTATTTTTCAGAATTTATTATAAAGTGATAATCCAAAACATATTTTTATACTTTTATGGTATAATATGTATGCATGAAAAATAGATCTTTTTAAATGTTTTTATGTAAATTTTCATGCAAATGAAATGTAAAAATTATAAAAACAGGATAAAATATTAAAAATGATGAAATTAATCAATTGTGTTTTTTTTGAAGTTGTGGATGCAAAATAAATTTTTCGTGAATTAAACAAGCAGACTATGTGATTTAGAGTAAATTAATTTTAATACTTAGCAAACCTAATTATTTTCTAGAAGTTAAATTATCCTATATGTGTTCAATAAAGATCTATCCAAGAGAAATTCCACTTCGTAAATGTACTATGTTTGTAGATAATTATTGTTCATAGACATAAATTTTAAAAAAAATATTTTAAGGAATTTTAAGGAAATTACACATTCAAATGATGTGATTTTTAGGAACAAGTTAGAATATAATTAATTCTACGAAATTTGATTTTTGATGATTTTTTGGAGCAATGTGTGATTTACTACGAATTACTAATTCTTAGATGAGTAAAATTGATAATACTCACACTCAAACAATTTTAATAAATCATTTAAATCTCATAAAAATAAAATAAATATCCACTGACAGGAGAATTAATTTAAAAACAACATGAAATTATTAGAGTTCAAAATATATGTCAAATGAATGTTCAAATTAAAGCACCGGCACAGGGTGCAAATTGTATTTATAGAAAATAAACTCAAAATACATAAACGGCACAAAATTTCATTTTGTTAACTACCTGAACCCGTGGGGAGTTTATTGCAATTCGTCTAGGCAGGGCATGCCACACACATGAAAGAGGTTGGCGGGAACTAATGTGTGATTGTCAAGAGCTTAGGTGCAAAGTGCAAAATGCTCGTAGCTGCACATGCTCAACGCATGCATAGTTGGTCCATGTGTAGGTTTGGGCTGGTGCTCCACATGGTTTGCTCCTCTTGGTTCGGATCGCCCCATGGCTGGTGGTTTGGGCAGATGATCGGATGGGGGGTGGTGCGAGTCACGTGATGCCCTCAAGACCGTCTTATGCTCTTCGGGAGGCAGCTGTAGCTCCTGGAGCACGACGATCGATGATGGAGCTTGAAGAAGCCCTTTTATGGTTAGTAAGAATGGAGGGGGATATATGGAGGTCCTAGAGCGAGGCGGATAGGGTGGAGGACTGGGGTGGCTTCAAGATTTTGTGAAGCTTGAAGAGGACTAGGTGAAAGGGTATGATAGAGTAGAAGGGAGGTTGAGTTGATTGGGATTGGGGAATTGATCGAACGAAGAAGATGAGGGAATAAGGACATAGTAGATAGCATGGAAAAGAGTAGAATAAAAAGAAGATAGAGAGAATACTCGATTTGGATAAGTTTGCATGTGGTAGGACCTCGAGATGGAGATCCAGATCTTCGCTCGATGGTCGGTGTGCTGGAGCTGGGAAATGCGAGAAGGGGCTGCTACAAGGAGATATCACCTCCTCGAACTGTGTAGGTGAGGAATCACTGTCTTTGCTCCAGATCGAGGTGGAGACCAAGCTGCTAGGTTACTTCTCACGACATATGCTAAGCAACAGAGATCAACAAATGGGTTTTGAATTGAGGATGTTAGGGTTAGCGCGAGGGGTGGAGGTAAGGGTACATGGTCATGTGAGGGGGAGTTGTGGATCGAGGAGCGAGTAGGACAATGGAGAGGTGGCGAACGAGGTGTGGGGAGCTAGGCAGAGATGATTGGCAAAGGAAGGCGGTGGCGATTGGGCTAATCGCTGCCCGAAGAAGACATATGAGGGAGAAGGGGTCCCTAGCCGTCTGAATGGCCAAGATAGGATGACCACAGGCCCGCGGGCGTGCCACTTGGCAATGAGAAAAAGAAAGAGAGAATAATCTAAAAATTAAAAATTACTTAAAATAAGAAAATATTTGGACCATCAGATGAAGCACCCTTCATCCATGTGAAATGTGGCTTAAGTGGATTAAGGGACGATGTGTGGCAGCTCTATGAGTTGCCACATGTCTCTCCCAGAAAAATTAGGAACTAAAGAAAAAGAAAATTCAAAATAATATAAAAATGAAGTCAAATCAAAAAGTGATCTTTATAAAAGTTGTTAATCTCGACAAGATCTACAACTTTCATGAAGAAACCAAAAGCAAAAAAAGTCATCTGTAAAAAAGTGTATTTTTGGAGCTCATCTATGCACATAGAGTACCACATTTTTTGGTTTTGCATTTTTTGTGAAAAATTAATAAGAATATTTCGAAATATAGTATAATATAATATTAATATTTACATTTTAATCTAACTTTTTAGTAGTTTGTAAAATAAATAAATAAATGAAGTGAGACATATGCAAACTGTATACGCAGAATGATTCATTTTATTTGATTTAAACACAATTTAGGTTTGAATTTATGCACACTTTATTAAAATATTAATAAAATAAAATAATGAAAAAGAATTATTTTTTTACATAAAATAATAGGGTCAAAGTCAATCAACATATAGAATAGACAATGAAGTCCCAAAACCCAAGTTTCACATATAAAATATGATTCTTTTTAATTTGGTATTGTTTTTATAGATAATTGAATGTAAATTAATTCAAAAGTGGGTAGAGGTTCATAGGAGATTGTAACTAAGGTTTGATTTTATTTGTCAAATCTACAAGTTAGTATTTTCCTAATATTTTTTCTTTGTTAATGTTCAAAATATGTACACAATGAAGTTAATTTTATATTATTTGGAGTTATTGTAAAATAATTAATAATAAGAAAAGATGTATTAGTATAGAGATGATAATATACACATAAATTCTGGTTTCTTATTATGTTATTATGAATGATAAAATATGGATATTATTTACACATGCATGAATGTTAGTAATGCAATTTAAATGAATAAATGAAATTAATCTCTTGGGAATAGTGCTTTATTTTATAGTAATGAATCACATATTCATCAACCTCCTATACTTGGACATTGCTCATCCCCGAGCAACTAAAATGAATGCATAATGGAAATGATATTAGGTTCGATACCAAGGACATGAACAGAAGGTAAAAATAGAGCACAACTCGACCTTTGGATTAACAGTGTGGTAGAACTACTAATGAGAATTAGGAATTTAAAAAAATAAACTCCAAATTGTACAAGTCACCATCAATGTCCCACTCAGAAGTCATTTTAGATCAACCCCCTCCTAGAGCATCCCACTTGAACATTGAATAACTCTCTCTCGTGTGTGAAAAGTGTTAGCTCTTTCCATCCAAGATGTCAAACTACCGTGCAATATCCTCCTCCAGTAACTTGTCCATGAGGAGTTAGGTTTTTCCATGTAAGTTCACGTACGTGCTAGTTCACAACGAATAGCTAGAGAAGTTTAGAAGAAGGAGAAAAGAATTGGAGCATGAGACTAGTGTATTCACATCTCATGTGAAGCTTGGTTAGTGTAGCCAAGTCTCCACCAAGATCTATAGGCTATTTGAATCTTGGACCATTGTGGTCAAATGATGTTCTTATTGGAATTGACTTCTTTTGGCAGGAATTGTGGTTTTCTACGTTGATCTTTTGTACCCCGACAGACATACAATCCTTTTGTTCCTCCAATGTTTTCGAGTCTTTAGAAAGAATTGTGCTACCAATCCATCCCTCATATAAATCTTTATTTCAACCCATTACTCCGATCTTTAGATATCCACTCTAAAAATGAAAAAGATACACAATATTCCAACACATCATCTAATTTAAGTATGCAGTGTAGAGTACATATTAGTGACCTATCGAGAATCTACTTTGAATGAGGCGATCAGGTGATGAATTCGTGATTCATCACACTAAAAGTACAAACTAGATCTTCTTTCCTGAGTAATTAGCTATATTTCATTGTTTACTCTGCATTTTAGCATTAATGCACTTGGAATTAGTATCTGCATTTAAGCATGCATATTTGCATATTCACATTTTCACCTAAATTCATGTATTTTTAACTAAATCATGCTAACTCTAATAGACATGAAACCAACTTCATTGTGTTCATATCATTAACCTTAATCCATGAAAAATCCTAAGATGCTAGCTTATACATATGTAAAATAAGCCCAAACCACAATTTCAGACCAGATGAACTAAAATGATGATATCTTTCTCATACAATGTTTGATTTCACTTTACACACTTTTAAGGTAATAGACATTCACATAGCTTCAAAACAAGACCAATTTCATTAAAATTGAAGCTCATTTGTGAATGTTGGGTTTTGGGCCTCTTTTGCACATTGTACATTTTTGCCGATTTTGACATATAATTTCATGTGCATATTTCATCCATTCTAAATATTTTCTCTTTGATTTATTTAATTAATTCATTTCTTTAATAAATCATATAAAAATCATAATCCAAAAAAATCAGAAAAGTAAAGAAAAAGACCAATTCTGACTTGAGCTTATTAATCTAATCCACGTGCATAATTAACCTCACTAATTTTTCTGACCTATCGAAAATCTAAAAAAATAAAAAAGTGCCATGCGATTCCATTACATTATTTCATGGAATGTTTGATTTTTACATGCATTTATTTTTCCTATCCTTCTTCTTCTTCCTCCCTTCTTCTTCCTCCTCTTCTTATTCTTCCCTCTGTCTCCTTCGTTCTTACATGCATTAACTTGCATTTGTTACATCCATTACAACCATCAGGTAGACATCTTCTCCCTCCCTTATTGTTCCTCCTATTCTTCTTCTTCCTCCTTTTGTCTCATTCATTCTTCGTTCCTTTCTTCCTATCCTTCTTCCCTGGCACAACTCTGTTATCCCCACAATACCGAGCGACTAAGGGTAAAATATGTCATTGGTCGTTGTGACCTCAACCACTCGGATCGGAATCGATCAAGAAAAAGGAAGACCACCAAGGATAAAAATCAATAAATCAAGAAAATAAATAGCGGTCTCCCTATTTTATTTTACCTGGTATAGATACCGGGGTCGAACACAAGGAGCACGGTATGCCTAGGCTACGAAGTAGTCAGAAATCCAAGAAGCAAATATTTTTGGTGGATTTTAAGTTTTTCAATTTTTTTGGAAATTTGAATATAAGGAAAAAGTATGAAAACACTCACAAACTCACAAACCAACAATTATTTAACACATAAAAATGCTTAGAAATTTCGAATAAAAATACTTTTGTGTTTTGGGAATATAGATTTCTTTTTTTAATTTTCTTGCATTTTTATTAAATTTAGTTAATTTTATAAAAATGAAACAAGACCAAAAATACTAAAAAGTGTACAATTGAGACCTAAAGGCAAGTTAAAATTACTTAAAATGCCTGTAAAATCCCAACAATAATTTTATGTAAATCTATCAACTAAAAACTAACTACATAAGAAGAAAATATATTTTTTTTTTATTTTTTTCTGAATTTTTAATGATTTTTTAAAGATTTTTGATGTTTTTCAATTTTATGGGTTTTAGAAATGCAAATGCGGCAAAAATTGTACTGAAGCAAGAACAACTCAAGACAAACACAGAACAGTATTTTTAGATTTTTTTAGAGGGTTTTTTAATATTTTAGTGGGTTTTTAAAGACAAATAGTATCAATTTTCAAGGTTTTTGAATTTTTAAAAATACTAAATGGAAATTTTCAAGGTTTTTGAATTTTTAAAAATACTAAATGGAAATTTTCAAGGTTTTTGAATTTTTAAAAATACTAAATGGAAACAAAATGCAACCAAAATTTATGAAAATTCCTACACCATGACAAGAGCCATGTGTCAAAATTTCATGAATTTTGGACGAAATTTGCTATTTATGAAAATATAAGTCAAGCACACAGCACACAAGGACCTATATGCAATTATTTAAAAGTTATCAGCCAAACAGTAACACGTGGAGAGAATGTAGGGCATAATATAAAAGTCCAGATCCGCACGAGGGTGGCACGTGAAACAGGCACCCAAGGGTATAAATGCAAATACGAAGAATAAAACTTCAACTAATAAGAACAATATAGTCCAGGATTCGAAATGCAAATAACCCAAGGGGTCACGTGATGGACTACGTGCTACCCAAACAGAAGGACCAAATTGCAAAGAACGGAAGCATAAGATCTGAAGTGCAAATTATCCAAAATAAACACAACGACTAAAAATATTTACAGGACTAATACTGAAATGTAAACATGTAGGAGGGCCTAAGTGCAAATTACCCTTCTTATTATTAACTATCCAACGGTCGAGGGCTTCCCGCTAGATATCAAACGGTTGAGATCCTTGGATGCCTCTTTGATGATGAATGGGTGAAAGATGATCCTCAGATGGATCCAACGATCGACGACCCCCAAATAATGAACGTCAGAGATTAGAACTGGCGGGGGCCTCGATCCAACGGAGGAGACACCTCCTGGAAGAACGTCGAAGAACTCGCCTCCGACGAGCTTCGACCGGCTGCTACGTGCGACTAAGGCGTCCTCCGAGGCTGCGATGATGGGGAAAAGGAAGCTGGTGACGATCTGCAGCTGTTGCTATGCTTTGATGAGGCCCGGGACGTCTGGAGTGGCCTGGCAACGCTGAGGACCTGGAGCAGATGTGCTTCAATATTTGAACCTCCAGATGAGGTTCTTTGGAGTCCACACCTGCACAGAAAGACTATTGGGTCGAGGGCAAGGTGCCTCGATCCGTTAGTGCGTGAAATTGAGGGGTAGATGAGGCGGAGTGTGCCCTCCGATGAAGCGACGGCGGAGGAGGGCTCAATCCCCGTTCCTGGGCGAACGAGGGGAGCGAATGGGTGTAGAAGATGGGGAGGAGACTGATGGACGTTCTAGGATCATTGGAATGGCTAAAATATGATTCGATCGCAGTAAAATCGAGCCAATGAACACGATCTGACCGACCTTCAAAATAACTAATTAAACGCAAACGATGAAGGATGTGGTTAGATCCTCAAGCGCATCATGGAAGCGTGAGCATCGTATCGAATATGATGAAGAACAACTAGTCGGACTAGTTGTTCTATGCAGGGGAAATTAAAAAATTTTCATGCGACGAAACCACATGATCCAAGAACACTTCTTGGATCGTTTCGTATAAACCACAAACAAGTAATAGGATTACCTTTTGAAGCTTGATTGCGATCGAGTCTCTAAACGAAGATACCTCCTGTCTCAAGTCCGATCCGACGGAGGAGACGCTTGCAAGCGTGTTGATGAATCGCGTGCTTCTCGCAGTCCATGTTGATGATCCAAGTGGCAGATCTCCTGATCTCGTCACACGAGATCCGACGTCTTCTTCACGAGAAAGGCGTACCGAAGGAGACGGAGATCCACGAGCAAACGATCGGGAAGCATAACGACGATGCTGCGACGATGGAGACTCCCTCTAGGGCATCCATGATAGACGGCCATGGGAGAGGAAGAGAGAGGGCTGACGTGTAGAAAGAGAGAGAGAGAGACTAATGTTCTCTTGTATTTTTGTATAGAGAAGAGCAATGGGATGCCTCTCCTTTTATAATATTTTGGGATCCATGGATCTCAATCCATGGACAACACAAATCCAATGGCTCTCATTGATTTGTGTTTCTTTCAATGGCTAAGATTTTTATTGGTAAAAAATCAACAATAATTAATTTAATAAAAATCAAGTATATATTAAATATAATTTGATTTATATCAAATCAATCTCCATTGGAGAAAATAGGAAGGAGACAATCCTCTTTCTATAAGGAGGGTGGACGACTACCACATTCCTTATAGGAATTGTGGTCGTCCACTCTTCCTATATGGAAGGTGGATGTCTCTCTCCTATTACATGAGATTACATTATCTCATGATTCTCTCCAATATTTGAAATAACTTTTGTTGTAAATTATTTCACAAAATAAATCCAATTTATTTTGTGAATATTGTAATCATTCCATTGGAAATTTGTGAATCACATTCACAACCCAAAATAAAAAAATGTAAATTACATTTGCAATTTAATGTCCAATGTGAATCCAATTCACATCAACATTTAATTAACAAATGTAAATTACAAATGGCTCTCTCTTATATATTATAAATCACATTTATAATATATATATGATAATTAAATCGCATTTAATCATCTTAGATCTCTATTCTCTTGTTCTCAAATAATATGAATCATATTCACATTATTCACATCTTTGATAATTAAATCACATTTAATTATCTTAGATAACTCTCCATATAATATGAATCGAATTCATATTAATCGTGATAATTAAATCACATTTAATTATCAATTTTCTCAATGCTCGTATATATATATATATATATATATATATATATATATATATCAACAATGAAATTATCCTGAACTCTTTCAAGGATAATGCGCTTTCTCCGTGAATACTTGGAGATAAGGACAGGGTGATTGTATTGTTCCACGTATAGTGACTTGGATATTGAGATCATATCTCAAATCCAGATCGTGAGCCTCCCATAGATGCTTGATTAAATCAAGAGCGTAAATCTAATCTTTTCATTGCATCTGAATCACATTCAAATCAATGTCCAACATTTGGACCAAGATCAGATCACTTCTCTACTGAGAGTAGTCACTAAAATCCAGACCCGTTTCATCATTCCCTAGGAATGGAAGCGTCATGGTTATACAATCATTTATGATCACATCACCCTCAGGTATTCCCAATAACTGTACATCCCGCATACTGGAAGACTCAGAATAAATCCGAAGTATTGAATCAACTTTATACTGTCTACTTCATGGTCTTATCAGTAAGTTTCTCATTCGATCATTGGGAGTCGGTATCGATCATATACTTTCCAAAAGCATATATCATCCCTAGGTCTTGATCATATACTTTCCAAAAGTATATATCAAACCTACAAATTTAGTCTACCTTCCAAAGCAAGATGACCGTGCATGGAATTTAATTCTTCCCAATATCTCATGAGTGAGCTCATGCCTTCTGGTTCAGTAAATGAACCTGTATGATCCCTTTGAGAGATCATATTACTCATATGCCCTTATATGCATACCAGCGCGCCGGTGTATAGACCTTGGTTAGGTCATCAACCTATTGGTCTTCCAAATTTATACACTCAGACATATAGTAATACATCTGTCTCTGGTCAGAGGATGTGTGCCTGTATCGTGACAGCATACGATATAGGACTTTGGTTATCTCGATTTCGTTAAGTCAACTCTTTGACCTAACTAATCTGACACCTCCGAATCTCTATTCCTATGCAAAGGACCCGCATCAAGAGGTCAATCAGATATCAGCCTTTAGAGATAAGGATTGACATCTCCTACTCAGGCTGGAGATCATCTCTTAACAATCATTTGATGGTGCTTGATGAGTCCTCAATCTAACCCTTTAGATATTCATCCAAGCACCAGCCTCTATGATTCAATAGTTGAATCAACAGCTGTATGATTATTAAGATGGCCATGATTCAATAGTTGAATCGGAGTTACCTAATGGATGCAGATGTCTGGGCTTAAGGTCGGATACCTTCGAGGGTCTTTGCCTCAATGCATTGACGTGTCCAGAGGCTGGAGCCCACCTCGCGGCGGAGCACAATGAAAAGTTCGCCGAACCTAGGGCTATACACCTCGAAACCTCACTACAACTCACTTCCTCACTTCCTGTCACTCAAGGAAGAAGAATGAGCACCCAGGAAACGAGGGCAAGGGCTAAAGATGCGGAAGAAGGTGTGACTCCAGGAGACTATATACCCTACAGGGTCTGAGAAGATGGGAGCAAGGGCGCGCAATCTGAGGAATGGATCCCTAATGGTGACATCGGGTGAGTATCGTGGATCGTTCCTCGATAATCAGACCATTTAATCGAGGGGAATGGTGGACGGATCGTTTCAAGAAAAATCGGAGAAGATCGGGCGAAAACCAGATCCACGAAGGAATGGGGTCCAAAGGGGGCATTTGACTGAGGTCAACATTCCCCCTGGACCAATCAGATTATTAAATTATTTTTCAAACTATTTTTTTGTGATTTTTAATTATTTTTATAAAAATAAATTAAGGTATATATATTATATTTCATTATATACATGTATAAAATACTTATTTATTTTTTGTTTTATTATTTTTGTATAAATACCTCAATTTTATATTTTATTTATTTACAACATAAAATTTGGAGTATAAAATAATTTTTATTTTATTTTTATTAGTTATTTACAAGTGTAATAAATAGGGATGTCATACATATGTACATGTAATATGTACAAGGTTGTAGAGAGAGAAATTATTTTATTTTTATTTTTCCAATTTTTGTTTTATTTTTAGGAATATATACAAGGTAATATAAATAAATTTTTATTTTGATTTTTGTGAGAATAAAATATCTATATACATGGAGGGAATATGTACAAGGTAGAGTGGCCCTATCTCTGTCCACTTATTTTATTTGGCGTTGAGGCCCATATTGGGCCCTCTCTTGAGATTAGGTCACTCAATATTTATTCTAAATATTTCCCTCTTTTTCTTATAATTTCTATTCTTTTATTTTTGCATAAATACATGATAATTATTAATATTTAACAAATGCATGCTTATTGGTAACTTATTATATTTACAACTATATACATGATCTTTTGCCAAGATTTTTAGCTAAAATAAAAGAATAAAGAGTGATGAATGGGGATTCATCAGAGATGCCCACGCTTTGTGGAGAAGAAGGCTAACGTCAACCCTTGATGGGATGACGTCAACAATTTTTCCTTTTTAAACCTGAATTGAGATGATCTTTGGCCCATGTGACATGCAAATAAAATAAAATAAAATCAATTAGAAACATTGTATGGGATTAAAATTTCAATAAAAAATAAGATAATAATTAAATACATTAATTTATAAAGAGTAAGTGGAAATCATCAAAAAGTATCCTTTTATTTATTATTTTATCATTTTGTACCTTTCATTACAATTCTTAATTATTGATTGTAATTCCAACTTGAAATATGAGAAAGTTAGGAGAAAACACATAACATAGTTGTGATTTTTTTGTGGATTCATACATAAGTCCCTCCTTAATCTCTTGTAGCAAAAAGAGAGAGGAATTGGAGGGGTCAGATACGTGCTCTCTCATTGTCTTTCATCTCTAATTCTGGCTCAATAATGACCCTCTAAATTATTACATAACATTGTCAGTATCAACCTCATTCCTCAAAATAAAACATAAACTTATGTCATAACATGAGCTAATGAAGTTGTACAATACACATCATATATATCAAGGTTCATGCACTTGCCATGTATTACATTAACATGCGCCACCCTTCTTATCTCTTTATTATAGCTTCTAACATTTTACATTTATATGGTACAATAGATTTTGATTTGATTCCCATTATTGCAATAGCTAGATACTCATTTGGATACTAAATGTTTTATTGTTTCCTTCCTCTTATTTTTTCATTTTTTTCTCCAATATGCATCCTTTGACTTTTTGACTAGTACAATACTAGTTTACTTTAGCATGAGTTGTCCTTTTTTCCATTAAAATGTTTTACACCCTAATATTATTTCTCTTCTAGTTATTGTCTTACCAATATGATAGTTAAAATCATTTTCTCTGCTTCCTCATATAGCTTCTTTGATGACAGTTGTTATAGTTCTCCATTCCGAGGTCAGTGGCCTTATAAGTTTCTTAACATGCACCAACTCTTTCTCATTGACATCAAGATTATAAAGTCCATTAACTTCTTGTGAACACGGTGTACATGTCTTGAATTGTTTCTCTATCATATATCTTGAATAACTCATATCCATGTTGCAAAAAGCTTATAGGAGTTTTTTTGAATGGCAAGGTTTCGACATCAGTTAGATACAATAACTGTTGGACATGTGAGCTCCGGGCGAACCATTCTTACAATAAATGTTATTGAAATATATATATGTTTATCAATAAAAGTTATTGATGTTTCACTCCCTTTCTGAAATTAAATGAATGAATGCACTATTAGGCCCCTCTGTACAATTAGGGTTATGTACCATGGCCATCTTGATGATCATATAGCTGTTGATTCATTAGATGAATCATAGAGGCTGGTGCTTGGATGAATATCTAAAGAGTTAGATAGAGGACTCATCAAGCACCGTCAAATGATTATTAAGAGATGATCTCCAGCCTGAGTAGGAGATGGCAATCCTTTCTCACATAGGTTGATATCTGACCGATTAGTTAGGTCAATGAGTTGACTTGACGAGATCGAGATAACCTAAGTCCTATGGTGAATGCTGTCACAGCATAGGCACGCATCCTCTGACCAGAGACAGATGTGTTACTATATGTCTGAGTGTGTACATTTGGCAGACCAATAGGTTGATGACCTAACCAAGGTCTATACACCGGCGCGCTGGTGTGCATGTAAGGGCATATGAGTAATACGATCTCTCAAAGGGATTATACAGGTTCATTTATGAACCGGAAGACATGAGCTCACTCATGAGATATTGGGACCGATCAAATTCCATGCATGGTCGTCGTGCTTTGGAAGCATGACATGAACTTGAAGGTATGATATATGCTTTGGGAAAGCATATGATCGATACCAATTCCCAATGACCAAGATTGAGAAACTTGGTGATCAAACCCTGAAGAAGATAGTGTAAAAATTGATCTTGATCTTCAGGTTGATCATAGGTCTTCCAGTATGAAGTATGTACAGGTATTGGGAATACCTGAGGGTGATGTGATCATAAACGATTGTATAACCATGACGCTTCCATTCAAAGGGAGTGATGAAACAGGTCTGCAGTTTAGTGACTCCTCTCAGTAGAGAAGCAATCTGATCTTGGTCCACGTATTAGACATTGGTCTGAATGAGATTCAGATGTAGTGAGAAGATTCGATTTACGGTCTTGACTTAATCAAGCATCTGTGGGAGGTACGTAAGATCTATATTTGAGATGAGTTCTCAATATCCAAGTCATTATACGTGCAACAATACAATCACCCTATCCTTATCTCCAAATATATAAGGAGAAAGCACATTATTCTTGAAGGAGTTCAGGAATAATTCCTATGATGAATTTTTGTATCCAAGCAAGAAGGTCTTGATGATTAAATGAGATTTAATTATCAAGTATTATATGAATGATATTCATATTGTGAAAATGATTATCCAAGATAATTAAATAGGATTTGATTATCAAGTATTACAAAATATGGATACTACTATCCATAATATCTGTATATTATAAATGTGATTTATAATATATATCAACAAGAGAGAAACTTTGAAAATAGCATTTATTAATTATTAATGTGGATTGGATTCACATTAATTAATTAATTGGAAATGTAATTTACAAATTAGTTTGGGTTGTGAATATGATTCACATATTTTTCAATGGCATGATTGAAATATTCAAAAATTAATTTGGAATTAATTTGGTGTATAATTTTGTGATAATGGTTATTGCAAATTTATTAAGAAATAATAGGATAAAATAAAAAAGAGATAAAAACAACCAATCGAGGTGGTGTCACCAATGACATAGTCATAGGTGACGATAGTCATAGGTGACGCCCCCTCAATTTTAGGGGGTGATTTGTTATCTCCCTTTTTGTTATCATATTGTCTCTTAATAATTGATTTATGTTAAATTAAATTATGTTGATAATAATACAATATATTTTTTATTTAATATAAATTAATGTTGTTGGTTTTTAACCAACAACAATCATGACCATTGATTAATGCATGGATAAACCTATCCGTTGGACCTATATGTGCCATGGATTGAGATCCATTGGATCCCAAACTAATATATAAGGAGGGCAATCCTACCCCTTTCAAGGTACATGAAAAAGAGTTGTACAAGTCTACTTCTTTGTCTCTCTCTCTCTCTCATTCTCGCCTACTCTCTCTCTCTCTCTCTCTTTCTTCAAGGGGTGGTCGTCCATCTTGTGCATTGAGAGAGAGTCCTTCTCACCTTCGCCTTCGTCTAAACAAGGATCTTCATCTTCTTTGGGGCTGCTTGCTCTAAAAGAAGACGACAGATTTCGTTAGACGAAATAAGGGGATTCGTAGCTTGGATCTTCATCGAGGATTGCAGGAGGAACGCGTCTCATCATCGCGCCCGCAAGTGCCATCTTCGTGGATCGGACTTGAGACAGGAGGATCTCTTGTTTTAGAGATCTCGTGGATTCAAGAGGTATTTCTAATACTTTGCGATTTGATGAAACGATCCAAGAAATGTTCTTGTGATCATGTGGTTTCATCGCTTGATTAAGCTTCATGATAAGCTTGGGCAAAACCATGGGAAAATATCATGGGTTGTGAAACCATGGTATTGAAGGAAACCATGATTTTTGGCAAAATCATGGATTCTAAATCATGATTTTAAGTGGTTGGGAGCCTATAAATACCCTTCTACCCCTTCATTCTCTACAACTTCTATTCCATTCGCCACCCCTAAGGCTAGGGTTGAGAGGCTAAGAAGGGAAGGGTGGCAGGGAAGAAACTCTAGCGAAGTGCTGCTAGGAAGAAGAGGAGAAAGGATATGGTGCGCTCCTTTTCTATGGCTTCCGAAAGGAGGTAAGTAGGTCTTTTAATTTACTTTTGGATCCATTCTTTTAAAGATTCTTGTTTTCTTTCGAGTTTTTTTAGATACAAGGGGAAACTCTGTCGAAATTTTCCTTAAAATATCACATGATATAAGGGGAAACACTACTGAAACTTTGAGAGAATTCATTCTTCATGTTCTTCACATTCTTCATTTGTTATTCATGTTCTTTGTTCTTTTGACTCGTAAAGGGAATGTAATTAATTGAGGAGTTGTTAAGACCTTAGTTGAACACAACTGGATAGATTAATACCAGTAGGAAGTTAACATGGCCATGTAATCAAATCCTATCTCTTACTGTTGGGTTTTGACGTTAAACAAGATTAGATTTTTTATTTATTGTATTTTTTATTTTGAAGAATGTTCACATGCTTCCTTCATAATTTACAATGAAATAATTGCTAAAATAAATTTGGTGTGATGAATCATCCTTGTAGTTGCTATGATTTATGTGCAATATTGTACATATATTAGGTGAAAATCAATATGTCACGAACACGATCCAATTACAACTTTTTATACTATCTTTTACGCTAAGGATGACTTGGAGTAGATATTAAAAGTCAAGAATGCAACTTGTAGATTTGTCATAAGAGAATCTGTATAGTAGTCCAAATCTAGGTGGTACAAAGTTGCTTGGATATATTCAGCGTGCATAACAGACTATTTGCAACGTGTTGTACTCAGTTGTCAAATAGAAGGATTGACTGACTGAAGATGTGATCATGCTAAGTAGAGGCATTGGTTGTTAAAGTAGTTAGGTCACAATAACATGTATTTAAAGTTACTGGTATAGATGATTGAAATTTAACCTGTGATTTTAATCATACGAGGTCCTCGAGAATGGTGTTCTTTTTTGTTTGACAGGCTGAGGATTTGAAAATCATGAATAACAAAGTAGAAGAAACAATCAAGGTAGTATTAAAGGATTGATTAAGGTGACGTGCAACGACATAAGCTCATCAAATCAATGTAACTTCCAATCCTGAAGTGTCCACATCTTCAGAGTCAATTGGTGAGGTAAATCACTTGGAGTAATCCCCAACATGGAATAGAAGGAATATAGTTTAATGAGAAGAAACAGAATTTTGTTTCTAGAGTAATAATTTTTGCTCACTTACTATGCTTGTTTACTATTCTCCTCTTTGTTACTTAGCACTGTCTAAATGTTACCCTATGAAATCTGGAAACCGAACAAGCCATCATCTGGACTTTGGGTAGGTAGAAGCTCTTGTGTATCCTTTTTCCTTCAGCTTGATGTACATGTAAAAGAATATAGTGGGATAGTTTGCTACGTAAACTTTATTTTGTGAATTGAAAACTATGAGTTGCTTTCTCTATATGAATTTTATTGCGTATGTTTATGAATGTTAGCTGTTATTATTGGATAAAGTTATTGCAAAGTAACTAGATCTGATAAAAGGGAGGATCTGACGATCTAGATTCAGGTCCATGACACATTGGCCTTTTTTTTACCTTTATGTACCTAAAATAGTGAGAATTCATTTAAAGTACATCATGTAGATCATGTTATTATTATTTGTAGTAGGACAACCAAGGAACCACAACTAATTATACTCTTACGCTTGTCCTAACACATATAGCATTATTGTTTTGTACTTAAGCAGGGCACATTACAATGTGACAAAAAGTACACAATAGTGATCCAAATAATGCAATAAATTTCGTAGTAAAATCCACCGAAAAGATATAATCACTTGAGTAAAGTACGCTGTGTTGAATGTTGGATAAAACATGCCATGTTATTGAATGATAATTGGAATGTAGCCCCATATCCTTGACACACACGAGATTTAATAAAATTCTAAAATATAATAGCGCATGGCATACTAGTTAATCGATTATTCTTGAATTACTCGACACAGTAAAAGCATTGGCTACTTAACTGACACTTTGAGTTAGTTGACTAGAAGGGGGTCTAATTGACTTGATGAGGGATCCTAGCCGATACATGGCCTACATAGTTGAAAACCACTTCAGTGAAATTGACTCCTTAAATCTTTAAGTTACTTCTTTCGCATAGCCCTCTTTAATTCTCTAGAAGCATAAATAATGATATCTACATTCCTAGAACAACTACCAAATAATATTATATATACATAAAACATTATAATATGCGTACAACTGGACTAAAATATGCCACTTATTTAGGGATCAGAGAAAATCCGTCCACATATATTCGGTGCATCAAAGTACCAAAATAACATAAACTCTGCTGTGAATGGAGGGGAATTCGACTAATTTAAGTTCAGTAAACTATTTTGTCTAGATTAGTAGACTGATACGAGTCATTTGACTAAGTCTACGCCTACAATAATGGATAATAAGCAATATGAAATTGATAGTGTAGTAATTTTAGGAACCAAAAATTGTGAAACTACTGCAGACTAAATGAGAAATATATGTTATTTAATGTGATACATTCAGAATTTTGAGAGGATGCATATGAATTGATGTATAATTAAATGATACTTGTTATGCTGCATTTAGTTCCCTAATTTCAAATTAAACACTATTCCTTTAGCAGTAATTCAGTAAAGTTTCTACCATAAGTTTAGATATTAGTGAGAAACTTGAACACATTCCTCATCAAGACGATATGAGACCCTTGGTAGTCAAGGGACTAGAATGACAGGAGTGCTCTGCCTTATTTTTTAAGCTTGTCCTCTTCAACATACATCTTCTCTTCTTAATCTCAAAGAACAACCTAAAACTCAAGTTTGATAATCAAAGTAGCCACGAGATAATGATCTAATAACGAACTTAAATACATTCTCATGTTACGGAGAAAAATATATTGCGTCTGAGTTTTTATAAAGGCCCTCTATAGGATACCCTGATTATGGACCTTCTTTTCCAAGCACTAAATCATTAATGTATGTGGGGATGGTGTTTTAGAGGTTAGGACATTCTCAAATCCATTAATGAAGGAAAACATATACAAAGGTTGATTAATAAATATCGTCTTCCATTCTGAACTTATCTCCCATTACTTGAAATTTCATGTGCGCACACACATACACACATGTACATGCACTGTTTTCTCTCTTTTTGGCCCACTCCTTGGAACAATTAGCTTACATAGAGTTGGTTGGGTTGTATCACTTAGGTCATATTGACTAGTCTAATTGGAAGCTATAAACTTAGATATTAGATTTTTATTTTGATCTTTTTGCAGTTAATAACAGTTAATAACTAGACTACTTAGGTATTTTAGGCTCTAAGTCTCAAGTTATTGTGGATTATGGGTCACTATGGGTCAAATTAAATTCTGAGCCATATTGACCTGGTTCAACCAAGTGGGTCATACCCGATGATCATATTGGGTTTGGATAAATGTGTATAAGGATCTAAAGCATTGAGGATGTTATAGTACCTACTTGATCAAATTGGATTCAAATGGATGGATACGGATCCAATAACATCGAGGATGTTGTAGTAATGACTAATTAGTAGTGGTTTGGCATCTAAGACTTGACATAGGTTTGTTGATAGGATTAATAGATTACTCAAGAATGAACCTTTAGATTTTATATTAGTTTGATTGGTACCCACATACAAATATTGAATTTAAGGTAGGAAATATGGTTCCCTCTGAAAGATATTAATGTAAAGGTGTTACAAATTCAATATATACTAATGTTTGTGGTCCATTTCGTATTGTAACATGCAACAAAAATATCATGACAGTATTGATGAACATTCGAGATATGATATTGTCTTCTTTTATGTCACAAAATTAGAAATCTTTGAAAAATTTAGAGTTTATGATTGTTGTTGTTGTTGAAAATCAGATAAAAAGATAGATAAATAAATTTTGGCCTGATTTAGATGGTGGTAGTGCCTAAAGCAGAGCGCAATCGCAATCATTTGCAATCTTACTCGTCAGTTAACTTCTCAGTTCAATGGAGATGCAGAAGGATCAAATCAATTCATGTAGGATATAGGGCGATCAATGATGATATATGTAAGTAACATACAAGTCCTTAATCTTCAAAATATGTGTAAGAAATTGGGAATATGTCGTAAACAAGATTGCAAGTGAATAAGAAAACATCTGGTGTGTTTTAGTGCTTGTAATCAACCCTAATGTAAGCCACTTTAGGTTGTTTGATCCACCTAAGGTTGGTTGGAATTCAACCCTACATGCATGATGGGTTTCATCATTCTCCTCATTACTTCTTGGGAATCATTGAATGCAATCGACAATATTGTGATGGAATGGATCCATATGTGGGAACATGTTTTCCTATAGGGTACATTTGGTTCGTGGGTTATCTTTGGATATGATTTTTTGTGTTTTGGTGTTTGGTTGGTGGGTTTAGAGTTTGGAGGATTTATGTGATTTGATTGTATTTAAATTTGAAAAAGTGGAGAGTTATTATTATATGATTGTATTGAAATTTAAAAAATGGGTAGTTATTGTGATGTGATTGTATTGAAGTCCCGAATAGTGAGTAGAAGTTGGGTATTTTATGATTTTTAAATGATATGATGGTATAATATATATTTTTTTTGATGGAAAGAGAGTAAGCCCACTAGTGGGTTAGAAATATGAGTTTTGGGAATAACCCTCAAAGTTAAGATAACCCCCAAACAAATGGGCACATAGAGTTTCATGTATAATTTGATAAAAACGATAGAGTTTAAGGATGTGGATCCGTGGATATATAAACTCAAGGATCGAATTTCTCGTAAGTCTTATCCATGAGTGGCTTGTCCAAAGGTATATAATCATCTTGTGGAGGGTGAATAGTTTAGAGTAAAAAGGTTCCGCACCTTGTGGAGTACCCATTATTCATTATCTTTTGGTTACTTCAAGTTTATTTGTTCGTGTATGATGGTTTTTTACTACAAAATTGACATGGAAATACGTCATTTGCAAATTCTTTGTCATATGTCCCATGTTACATTTATAACAATGAACATTATTTACTACAAAATTTTCTTTCTTTAAATTAAAAATGAATGTTCTATTCTTTGTTATATTTATCAAAATTTGTATAAACCTTTGCTAGGCAATCGATAGCCGTTCTTGTATGATACGTTGTTACCAAAAGTAAGATGTATGGTATTCATTTTGTAATTATAAAATTAAAGACAATTTTACCAGAAATAATATTTGTTATTACAAATTTACAATATAAGATATATTAATATATATATTAAATAAATAATTCATTGACATAAGCTAATTTTACAATAGTAATAGTATAGTGGTTCATTTCCTGAAGGGTATTCTCTATCAACATCCTCAAATGTAATACAATCGGTGTTGTAGTGTAAGGATTCATTCAATGAGAATCGAACGATTATCATCGAAAGCTAACCATTCCGACCTTATATGAAGATCGTCGCTATCCTGCCTAGGTGGATTTGACAGCGAAGAGATGACATCGATTCGGCAATCAGACAATTATTCATCGATGACGTTACTCAGCGCGTGGAAAAATGATATTAGGATGTGGATAAGCATGAAATTGCATCCTACACGTCATTGTCGAGCTCTCTTGTGTGGAAAAGCATTCAAACCTTGAAAATTGGTATGGTAATTTCCTCCCACTTTATCAACAACAACAAACGAGGTGAACCTAGAAAGTCAATACCGCATGTTCCTCCCATTCTGAACAATATCCTGCTCAAATGAAGCCTTTCAGAATTCTCCTCTTTCTCCAAACACTTTTTATATAATCAGGGAAATTCCATTTCTGGTCGAACCCCGGGCTTACAATTTCTTGATTTTTGGATATAGACTGAGAACGTTTCTCCCTGTTAAGACACCTGGGAATAACACTTTGATTTATACTGAAGCCTTTATTTTCCTTGTAATGTAAACTGGACTTGCCATTCATTGTTGCCATGTAGTTACAAAAGGATATAAATAACTAAATAAATATGAGTATGCTCCTTAGCAGCGTGTTCTCACCTTTTTCCCACTTTTTATATTTTTTTTAAATAAAATCCTAGGAGATATACTTAGAATAAAAAATAGAATATGTGTTTCAAATTTCATGCAAAACGGATATTTCTAACTTGTCCATCTAAAGGAGGTTGATTTCAGCAATTCTGAGTTTATTAAATTTTGATAATCTTGATGGAGGAGATAAAAATATCAAATTAATTCAAATTTCGAACTATACCATGGTGATATGTGATAATCTAAATCTCCCCAAGTTTCGTTTAGAAAAAATATGAGGAAAAAAGCGTGGGAGTACATACATACAATCTATGCATACATACATACATACACACATGCACATACATACACATATACAAACATACACACACATATACATACATACCTACATACATACATATGTACATATACACCTACATACATATGTACATATACACCTACATGTATACTCATATACATAAACATATACAGACATATACCCACATACATACATACATATGTACACAAACGCATACATGTATACCCATATATACATATACATATACATATACATATACTATATATATACATATACATATACATATATATACATTCATACATACATACATACATACATACATACATACATACATACATATATGCGTTTATTGGGGCTGCCCCCACACCGTTTTCGACATTTTTTTATTTTTTTTAAAATATCACCATGTATATTCATCCCTATATCCCTCCTATATGTCACTCGAATTTCGTTAGAAACAGAGACTCCTACAGCCTCCATCGAGATGGTGTTGATTTAAAAAAACTTGTTACCGTTAAAAAATGATTGTTTGGATGGAGGCCGTAGGAGTCTCTGTTTCTGACGAAATTCGAATGGCATATAGGGATGAATATAAATGGCGATATTTTTCAAAAAATAAAAAAAATGCCGAAAACGGCGCAGGGGAAGTCGCCCAGGTTTTTTTATTTTTTTGAAATTTTCTTCCGTGCGCAGGGGAAGTCGCCCAGGTTTTTTTATTTTTTTTGAAATTTTCTTCCGTGGATTTTCATCAATATATCCCTATATTATGTCATTAAAGTTTCGTGCAAAACAGAGACTCATACGGTCTCCATCCAACGGGGTCACTTTTTGTAATTCTGTTACCGTTAAAAATGATTGTCTTGATGGAGGCCGTAGGGGTCTCTGTTTCGCACGAAATTTTAATGACATAATATAGGGATATAGTGATGAAATTCCACGGAAGAAAATTTCAAATAAAAATAAAAAAACAGGCGAATGGGGCGGGGGAGCCAAATTATCTCCTCCCAGAGTGCAACCACATTTACTCCATATATATACATAAAGGATTAAATGGGGCTGCCCCCTTCAGCCGATTTTTTATTTTTTTAAATTTCTTTCGTGAATATTTATCACTATATCTATATATTATGCAATTAAAAATTCGTGCGAAATAGAAACTCCTACGACCTCCATCCACACAGTCATTTTTTTAACGGTAACAGAATTGCTAATGAAAATCCACAGAAGAAATTTCGAAAAAAATAAAAAAGGGGGCGAAATGACGCGGGGGAGCCATATTAGCTCCCCCATGGGGCAGCCCCATTTTAACCATATATATATATCTATATATATAGGAAATATTTCAAATGAGGTGCACCTTTCCTGGATGCATGGAAAGCCACGTCAATTTAAGCATTTATTCTATTTATTTTACACATTCTAACTCCATAAATTTAATATTAAATATTAATATAATATGTATATCATGAAAAATTTATGAAAATATTACTATATTTGACATTAAAAGTTTGTTACAATATGGATGATATATTTTACATAACTGTATAATCATCAGTATTTTACAATATGTAATTTAAATTTACAAAATTGTTACGTAATTTACAAATTTGGTAGTGGCTTTCTGAATTTCAGGAAAGACTCACCTCATTAGAAGGGCCCCCTATATATATATATATATATATATATATATATATATATATATATATATAGGGAAAAAGGAGCCTACCTCGGCTGGTGTAGGTAACTTCCTACACCCGGCCTAATTTTTCATTATTTTTTGATTTTTTAAAATGAAACCTTGGGGGGATTTAGATCACTATGTATCACCATGTTGTCATTCCAAATTCAACTTAATTCAAGACTTCTATCATCTCCATCAAGACTACGAAATTTTAACAGACTCAGAATTGTTGAAATCGACCCTGTCTAGATGAACATATTAGGAATGTTTGTTTTGCATGAAACTTGAAACACATATTCCCCTTAACATATTAAGTTAATCCCTTCAACTTTTAATCCAAAAAAATAATTGAAAAATGGGGGTGGGTGCAGGCTCCCTGCCCCCATATATATATATATATATATATATATATATATATATATATATATATATATATATATATATATATAGGGTCATATGTGGCTGCCCCCTAGGGGCAGCCAACGTGGCTGCCCTCACCTTATTTTGTTAATTTTTTTATTTTTTTTGAAAAAATAACACCATGTATATTCATCCCTATATCCCTCCTATATACCATTTGAATTTCGTCAGAAACAGAGACTCCTACGGCCTCCATCTAGACAGTCATTTTTTAACGGTAACAGAATTTTTTAAATCGACATCATCTCGATGGAGGTCGTAGGAGTTTCTGTTTCTGATGAAATTCGAATGGCATGTAGGAGGGATATAGGGGTGAATATACATGGTTTTATTTTTCAAAAAAAAATAAAAAAAGCCGAAAAATTGGAAAGTGCAGCCCCATTTTTTCCACATATATATATAGTTCAATGGGGCAGCCCCTTCGGGGAGCTAGCTTGGCTCCCTCCGCCTCATTTCGCTCGTTTTTTTTGAAAATTTCTTCAATGAAATTTCATCAATATATCCTTATATTATGTCATTAAATTTTCGTACGAAACAGAGACTCCTACGGCCTCCATCCAGACAATCATTTTTTAACGATAACAGAATTGCTAAAATCGACCCCATCTGGATGGAGGCCGTATGAGTCTCTGTTTCACAGGGAATTTTTATGATATAATATATGGATATATTGGTGAAAATCCATGGAAGAAATTTAAAAAAATAAAAAAAAACCGAGCAAAATAGGGCGGGGGGAGCTAAGTTAGCTACCCCTATGGGGGCAGCGTCATTTTACCCATATACATACATACATACATACAAACATACATAAATACATACATACATACATACATACATATATAAGGATGGGGTGTATGCGCCCTGCTGCATGTAATTTTACATGCATCGAGGCCCATATCTCCCACATTTTTTTACTTTTTTAGAAAATATCATCGTGTATATTAATCTATATATCCCTCCAATATACCATTCGAATTTCATCAGAAACAGAGACCCCTATACCCTCCATCTAGAACATATCGATTACAACAATTTTAAGACCATTAAAATTACAATGTTCTAGATGAAGGGCATATGAGTCTATGTTTCTGACGAAATTTGAATGTTACATTAGGATATATATATATATATATATATATATATATATAGGAAAAACTTGAAATGAGGTGGAGCCTCATTGCAAACATGGTGCGACACTTAATTATTCCCGTCAGATTACCATCGGCGACCAAAGTAAAAACCACCTTTAGAGAGTCGAAACCACTACGACTATATTGATTAATTTCTATTTTTAGAAAGTTATCATATTCTATTAATGACGTCAGATATGGTGGAATTCAATTGAATCCCAGTTTTATCGCGGATTGGTTATGTTCGAATTAAATTCACTTTCTTCCCAAAATATGTTTTTTTCCTTATTGTTTCATTGAACTACTATTCAGAATTTCTCGATATATCTCCGTGAACTTCAATAGAAATCGACGAAATAGCAGATCCCAAATTTTACAGAGATAATGCACAGGTAATGTACGTTGTTCATTTCCCTTTAATAATGTTATGTATGCAAATCACGAGGAATATTTTAATTTTTTGTTGAAAGACGATCTGGTTCTTTGAATCGAAGTCGTATTATGCGTTAATATTTCGGGCTTTTACATTTTAATATGTGACATTATTATATTCATTTTGTCCAGTTATCTGATGGAGACGGTGAAGTTAAGGGAGTGGCGGCACGAACTGATGATAATTTGCATCAACCAGGTATGTTGAATTACACAGATGTTTCAAAGCACTACAGTCATTGTTCATTTATATGCTGTTGCAAATAAAAGTTTTCATTTTATGTAAATTCTGTATATTTGATGGTATAGTTCATTATTTTACATTTATGAACTATAATTACAATTTTTAACATCATTTTACATTATAGGATACGATGTAATATCGCCCAAATGGTGCTAATACCAGTCCATTATCCGATAAATTACATATTCGTGCATCATTTTACATTTTCTGTCATTATTTTACATTTATAAGGCATATTTTAAATTAATTGTAACTAATTGTTGCAATTATATTTCGAATGAATTTCAGATAACTGCTCTATCACTGACCCTGTCATTGGTATCACACCTCATATAGGCCAAATATTTCAATCTATTGAAGATGCATATAAATTCTATGAGGCATATGCAACTGAGAATGGATTCAATGTTAGGAAAGCAAGCTCTAGAGTTGGTAAAGATAAGATTTCCAAGGAGCGGATAATTATATTTAAATCTTTTGTTTGCTGGAAAGAGGGGTATTCTAAAAACACAGATAAAACAATGTTAGTGGATAATGCAAGAAGTGATGAGAGCGATGAATGTATTTTTTATAAGGAGGAGCGCCGTGTTGGTGATGAATACCCATTCATCACTCTTTATTCTTATATTTTAGCTACAAAAACCTTTGCAAATAAATGTAGATATGTGTAAATATCAATAATTACCAAAAGCATGCATTGTGTAAATACTTATAATTAGCATGTTTTTGTGCAAAAATAAAAGAATAAAGATGAAAAAGAAAAAGAGGGAAATATTTAGAATAAATATTGAGCAACCTAACCCAAGGAAGGGCTCAGCATGGGCCTGACCGCATAAAAGCCAAAGTAGAGAGAGATAGGAGCTCATGTGTATAGATTTTTGTAACTAAATAAAATTATATTTTCCTCACCCAAAAATATGCTTGTACATATGTTGTATATATTTAGAAACTATTAAAAACAAAATAAAAATTTAAAAATAAAAAATGCAAAAATATCCCTCCACCATGTGCATAGGACCATCATCCTTTATTTATTTAACCCCATAAATAAATGTATTTATTTTCAAAACTTTTTGTGAATATTCTATGGTATATTTTTAAATAAAATAAATAAAAAGAAACACAACAAAAATCAAATAAAAATAACAAAAATTAAAAATACAAAAATATATTGTACATATGCCATGTATGTAGTTGTACATAACTATTTATTTCACCTATGTATATAAATAATAAAAATAAAATAAAAATATCCTTTTATTCCTCATTTTATTCTATAAATAAATAAAATATAAAATGGGAATAAAAATTGTATAAAAATAATAATTAAAAATCAGAAAATCAAAAGCCTCCATATTGTATATATCCCTATATAATGTAAATACCTCATTTTTATTTCAAAAAATTAATTAAAAATCACCAAAAAATAGAAAAAAATAAAAGAAAAATATTTCATGTTTTGGATTTTTGCAAAATCGGCCATTGCTGCCTTATTTTTGAGCTCCAAATCCTCTCCACGTGGCAGCTTCTGGTTGGTCCACGGAGATGTTGACCTCCGGTCAACTCCCTCCGCGGACCGCCTTCTCCTGCGGATCTCGCGCCCGACCCGGTTTCGTCTCTTTTTCCGCGCTTGATCCGCTCGCCTCCTCCGCAAACCCCGGGTCCTATCGATTCCTTGTACATCCGACATGACCGCCGGGGTATTCGCATTGGGATCTGCGCTTCCCATAGCCCTACCCGAACCCTACCCTAGTCGGGTCGGCACTCACGTATATAGCCGAGCTCCGCCTCTCATTTTCGCCATCTTTGGCTATCCACTCTTATTCCCGTGACCTCCATTGCAATCCCGAGGTGACAGCTCGCGATTGCCCTTGTAGCAGTGAGGAGAGGGTGGCCGGACCATGATCCGGCGACTTTGCGCCGCCGTGCTCCGCCCCGTGCAGGAGCTCGAGCCTCAGGCCGTGACAACCTTCGAGGCGACGACCAGGAGCTACCTTAGCTCCAGCATAGTCTTCCACTCCACCCAGGTAACCTTCTAGCCTTCTTGTTTAGCTTAATTTTGAGTTACCCCCAAATCTTAGTTCCGCCGATTTCCTTTGATTCCGACCATATCGCGTATCTTCTCGATCATCGGAACCTACGCTCACCATCGCCATCCCTCCGCGCACATTCTCCGCCCCTTCGTTCAACCCAGCTCGCACAGGAGCTGGGGTTCGAGCTCCACCGTCCTCCGCTCGCCGGAGCTCGCTCACCCCGACGCACCGTCCGCCCTCACGCCGCTTCTTCGGGTCGAGGCACTTTGCCCTCGACCCGCGAAGCTCTTGAGCTGTTTTGCAGGTCAAGAGGAGGCCATCTGAGGCCCCCTCACATCTAGGCCAGGAGCTTCCCTCCGCCGTCCTCGCCGGAGCCTCTCCAGGGCTCGGTTGGGCCATCGGAGGCCACCACCAGCTGCGGGACGCCATCGCCGACCTTCTTCGATCTTCAGAGGCAGCTGAGGAGGCCCGCAGCACACGCACGAGGCCGGCGAACCTCGCCGGCCACCTGTTCTTCGAGGGACCTCCATCACCGTCCGATATCCCTCAGAGCTCCAGTTTCGATCGTCGTCGTTCATTCATCAAGGAGCAGCCACCGTTGATCACTTCGAGGGTTGATCCGGACCGTTAGCACAGAGGAAAGAGGCACCAGCACCTGAGCACCGTTCGATCGTCCACGTGCCCTCCTCTGCGCCGTCGATCGGCCCACGTGCGGAAGAAGAGAGAGGCGCCTGAGACCAGAGCCGTCAGATCCGCCACGCGTCCACCATCCAGCCGTCGACATAATAAAGGGGTAAATTACCTTAGGCCCCCTCTTAGTTTCTGTTTTACGTGTCAGTCCTGTAAATATTTTAGGAGTTTTATTTACGTAGGGTAAATTGCACATTGGACCTCGCGCTTGTTTATATTTGCATTTATGCCCCTGTTTGTGTGAGCCACGTGCATCGTCACGTGTATATTTGGTGTCTTTGCGCCTTTAGCCCTGTAGTTCTGGATGTTCTTTAATGAATGAAAACTTTTTGATAATTGCATTTATGCCCCTGTGAGTGTTGTATTTGCGCATGTGCGCCTTTTGAGCGGGGTATTTGCAACATAGCCCCTGGACTTTTTGGTACGAGTTACCAAAAGGTCCTCGGACTTGTTTTTCTTACATATAAGTCCCTGAGTGCCCCAGACACGCGCCTCGCGCATGATTTCTTGGGTATTTTGCACCAGGACCCCCCAGAACTTTGGGTATTTGCACTTTGGTCCCTGTGCACAGTGCCCCCTTGTTATTTTTGAATAAAATATCAATTCATCTCCAAATTCGATAAAAATTTGACACATGGCTCCTGCCATGTTGTAGGATTTTTAAGAATTTTGGGGGACATTTTTGAGTGCATTTGTTATTTTTAAAAATTCAAAAACATTTACTTTTGGCACTGTTTCACTTGAAAAATCACAAAAAAATATAAAAACCCCCCTAAAAATTCTATAAAAATTAGGTGTTGTTTCTGTTGTGTTTCTTGATTTTCTAGCCAATTTTGGCTATTTTTCATTGCTCAAAAAACCTAAAAATTCAAAAACACCTAAAAACTCATAAAAATCATATTAAATAATCTAAAAACCCAAAAAACAATAATTTTGGTGCTCAAATTTTCCTTGTTTTCTCTAGTATACAGGAAAATTACCTCCAGGTCCCTCTGAGATCCTTAGATATTTTATTTTTGGATTTTGGACTTGGCTGGACAGTACCCATCGTTTTTCTCACTGTTTGATTTTTAGAAAATAAAATACACTTCAGAAAATTATCAAAAGTTCACCAAAAACACTTAAAATCTCCTAGCAGGACCGCTTTTGTGCTTGATTGATTTTGTATTTTGTGAGTGGTTCATTTTTTTCTTGATATACCTATCCTCTGAGATCCGGGTCGCAACGACCCTTGTTTTATTACCTTCATCCGGATCTTCGCGAGATTTTCTGGGTGATCAGAATGGCGCCGTTGCCGGGGAGCACGGCTTAGTAGTCATTTTTAGCTTTTTCCGCGGCTTTTCGAGCTTCGCGGCTTTTTGTATAGATTTTGTATATATATTTTTTCTCATATTTCTGCCAATAATTTTTGGACTGACCACTTTTCTCTCTATTTCTTGCGAGGGCCCGAGGAGCGAGGGCGGCACTCCTAGGAGCGCCGGTGCACCCAAGCGAAGCGGAGGCGGCTCGTTTCTTCATCGAGCAGCAGGAGAGAGCGAGAGAGAGAGAGCTGAGTGGGTGAGGATAGCTTAGGACTTTCTTTCATTTATTATTATTGTAATAATACAGGGACTTGAACTCTTGGACTGCTTGGACACTTCTACCGTAGCGGGTCTGTTTCGCTGAGCACCGGTGTGCTCGAAGGACCCTTTAGGACCTTAGCGGTTTTTCGCGGTTTTCGCGGCTTTCTTCTACTTTTTTACTGCCTTTCCGGTGTTTACGCGGTTTTTGATCGAGCCCCTAGATTTAGGAATTTCTGGTGCTTGTGACGTAATTAGTAGGATCCACACACTTAATTGCTTATCTGTTCCTATAGATCGTTAATTGGACCTACTAAAAATAAATAATAAAAATAACTTAGTTGCTTTCCTGAGAGCCTACGCGCCGCGAGCCTGCCCCGCAAGCGCTACTCCTGAACTCGACCTGTCGAGAAGAGGAGGGGTGGGCCAAGACCGGACTCTTTGGATCGAGGGAGAGCGACTAAGTTAGACGGTTCTGCGCTAGAAGTTGCTCATCTAGGACTCGGTTTTTTCCCGCTTGCATCATTTAGGTAGTTTATTTCCTGTCTTTAAATTCTGCGCGGATCATATTGCATGTAGAGTGCTGGAGTCAGGTACGCCTTCCTTTGCATGCATCATTGATTTCATCGCGCATCGGCTTTTTCGTCTTCTCCCCCCTGTTTTCGGACTTAATAATCAGGAGAACCGAAAAATTCGTTAGGCCTTTTGTTTGCTCTGAAAAATATTAAAAAGAAAAACAATAAAATCGGGACTGCTAATCATACTTGATCTTAAAAACCGCTCACCCTAAAAACTTTGTCTTGGGGAGAGCAACCCCCTCATTGTATTGTTTGGATGCGCGAGAGAGTGACCCGCACCCTAGGTAGAGCCTCCCGGTGCTAGACCCGACTGATTACCGACTTTTCCGTGCGGGCCAGTCGGTTGGGATAGCATCGGATATCCTAACAGGTCACGTAAGCGCTCTGACATTTTGTGTGTTCACCAAAATAAAATAGACAAGATAATTTGACCGAACTTTCACGGTCTGCAGCTCGCGTTGCGTTGGTGAACCGGGGGTTTGTTTTTGATCATAGTTGATTCCAGATCTCATCCGCACTACTCGCCAGATCAAGATGATGGGTAGACAGTCTCTTAGGCAGCCTCTGGCTGCACCGCTTTCGGGCACGTCTACCCGATCATCTAGGTTGGCTCGTGAGAGCCCAGACCAGCTCTCTGAGCCCGAGTACGATTCCACCCTGTTCCCCCTCGATCCCCTTTCTTTCGGCACTGAGAGACATGAGCCCGAGGAGAGATTAGCCGATTTGACAGCACCTGAGTTGGGCTCATTTGATTTTGCAGACGTCGCTATGGCAGCCAGATCAGACGATCACTCCAGAGGTCCGCAGGGAGACCAGCATGTTGTATTTGACCAGGGAGCGATCAACTCCACCCTGATCGCATCGCTCGAGACAGTTCAGCAGCAGTTACGCGATCAGGGGGCATTCATGATAGAGATGAGGCGAGAGTTGGAGAGGCTCAGAGCAGAGCGAGGTTCAGAGCAGAGCGAGCCTAAGGAGATGCCTGATGCAGAGGCCGCAGCCGCAGCAGCCGCAGCAGCTGCAGCCGCCGCCGCGGCAGCCGCCGCGGCAGGAGGACCACCACAGCCGATGCGGGCGTTACACAACCCCGGATCTACTCTGATGCATCACTGGGTGGTAGTGCCAGCGATCGTGGGGGACTTCAAGTTCCCCCCGAACACCTTGCAGTTACTACCCCGTTTCCACGGACTAGCCACTGAGGAGCCCCACCTTCACCTCCAGGAGTTCTTGATGATCTGCAGCACTGTCCACGATCGCCACGTGGACCAGGATACGATCCGGATGATAGCCTTCCCGTTTTCACTGGCAGATAGAGCAGCCACCTGGATGAAGCATCTAGGGAAGTTTGTCTACACTTGGGAGCAGCTCCGCACCGAGTACTTGAAAAAGTACTATCCACTCGGGCGGACGAATGCAGCGAGGGCCCTGATCAGCAACTTCTCCATGTTTCCCAACGAGCAGTTTCACGAGGCTTGGGAGAGGTTTCGAGAGCTCCTAGACAGATGCCCGCACCACGACATTTCCAAGCCGAACCTCGTTCAGAGCTTTTTCAGCGGGTTGACGCCAGAGCTTCAGGGTCTGGTGAACGCTTCTTGCGGCGGGTCCTACTTTGCCAAGGACCATGAGCAGGTCTGGGCCATCTACGAGGAGATGTCCGAGAACTATATGGTGTTGTCTTAGACCAGGCTCTATACTCAGAAGACCCAGCCACATCAGCCAGGATCCGTGCAGTACCAGCGGATAGCACGGGTAGATGCAGGTCCATCCAGTTCGTCCGCAGTCGCAGCAGCACAGGTAGAGTCATCCGCTGCGGACATGGGTATCATCAGCGAGAAGTTGGACCGCATGGAGCTGATCGAGAAGAAGCAGTGCCAGAGTATCACGCAGATGGAGCAGATGACACAGGTCTTGAGCGACATGAAGACCCAGCTCATGTGTCTCCAGGAGACACAGACGGCTTCACAGCCCCGTCTTCTGTCGCGAGGCGATACCGGCGGCAGCAACAGCTCGTCCCAGCGCTCCAGCTCCTCAGAGCAGCCTAGACAGGTTCACTTTGTACAGGCGGAGCCGTACCAGCAGCCGCATCCCACCTACCAGTCCCCACCATCTCCAGAGATGCAGATGGTGCTCTACCAGCCGGATCAGCCTCTGGCAGTACTGCCGCCAGCCCCTTTCGATGCAGAGCCGTTGATGGATGTCAACGGGATTTGGTATGACCGCCCCCAGCCTGGGATCCGATGAGATCATCCCGGATTCAGGTGGGGGAGTGGTGGTGCCCAGCCCCAGCAGCAGCCGTCAGGTCAGGGAGGGCAGTACTCCCAGCAGAGAGACCAGCACCAGCCGCAGCAGCAACCCCCAGCGTATCAGCAGCAGTCATCCTACGGTCCTCGTCCCTATCAGCAGCAGGGACAGTCTTGGAGACGTGAGCAGCAGGCTCACCGGGGATACCAGCAGCAGCCTCCATCCTACCCCTCTTACCCACCACAGCAGTTCTAGCAGCCTCACCCACAGAGAGGCCACCCGTCGGGCTCCCACGAGAGCCCCGCCTTGGATGACATCGCCCGCCTCCTCACGGACCAGCAGGCCACATTCAGACGGGAGATGGACGAGTTCTGCCAGGAGATGCGGGACCTGGTGAGAGGGAAGGCCGCCATACCAGCCCAGATTGAGCCGAATCCGAATAGTCTTAAGAGGAAATCTGAGCAGGTAGTACATACTGAGTTAGCCACTCCTAGTGACCCTTTTGATGATACATCTTCGGATCTATTTGATGCTGATTTTGTCACACTTAGGAGCGGTAGGACCCCAGCAGGCGGCGGCGCCTCATCTGAGCTTCACCACGAGGACACTTCAGAGGCGCCACATGAGGAGGAGGAGAGCGGTACTGAGGCCGCTCCAGATGATGACGGTGGTACTGATGCCACCAAGGATGCTGATCCCACCGGCGGTACTGAGGCCGCCGCTTCACCAGTTCGAGGAGGTGGTACTGATGCCACCCATTCAGCCGAGCCAGCCAGCGGTACTGATGCCGCACGACATCTACCAGCAGCAGCAGCAGCAGAGCCAGCCCGTGGTGGTACTGAGGCCACCGGTGTGTGTACAGAGAGAGATGTTGTTTTTCCTCGCACTCATGTATCTCGGAACTCTGCTATGAATAAAGGAAAAGGTTTACTTTCTTCTGGTCCCACTGTGGTGCATGATGTATGTATGGATCCGGTCCTTGAACCGCTTAGACCTTTTCCTAGTCCTTCATCTGAGAAGGACCCTGTGATCCCCTTCCCTAGCGCCCTTCAGATGGGGAAGGGGAAGAAAAAAGAAAATCCAAAAAAGAGAGAGCTTGAGGAGTTCAGCCAGAGCATGATTGATCGATTCCACATCCCGCTGACCCTCCAGGAGGCTTTGCAGCACATCCCCCTTCTCCAGCGTTCTTTGAGAGAGAGGACTACAGTCAGGAGGAGGAGGAGGAACCACACTTCGGAGATACATGTGCTGACGAAAGCCACGTGCTTCGCGATCCAGAACCGACTACCAGCCAAGAGGCCAGATTCAGGGGCCCCATATGTCAGATGCCAGATTAGTGAGCAGAGGTTCGACCGTACTCTTTTAGATAGCGGATCGTCGATCAACCTTCTTCCGACAGCCCTTCTCGACCGCTTCGAGTTGGGCACACTTCGACAGAGCAGGACAGTCCTTCAGTTCGCTGATCGATCTGTCAAGAGGCCGAAGGGGTTATTACGAGACGTTATCGTCACGATTCAGGGCCTGAAATTCCCCGTGGACTTCGTAGTGTTGGACATGGAGACCCCTGAGTCAGTGACCGATACCCCCATCATCCTTGGTCGTCCGTTCTTGGCCACAGCCAAGGCGGTGACTGATCATGATAGTGGGAAGGTGTACTTTCGCGTCGAGGGCGAAAGTATACAAATAGAGACGGTCGAGGACTACAGAGCCAGACTCAGAGCCCGCTCCGATGCGAGTACCGATTCAGAGCAGCTGACAGACGCAGAGCCAGACATCCACCAGGACTGTGATTTTGTGATCACAGATGATGAGGCAGCTTGGGCAGATCTTGAGACACAGACCGTCCTCTCACTTTCAGATACAGCTGATGCAGAGACGATAGCAGAGGAGAGTCTGGAGAGCACAGACCTGGTTCAGGATACTATTGAGGCAGCAGAGCCGGTCCTTGATCGCGACACGATGTTCAGTGATGGTGGTGCTGAAGCCACCTTGTTTCCCGGTGGTACTGATGCCACCGCTTCTGATACAGATCCCTCGGATTCAGAGTCTGATTGGGCCGATTGCTATGATCAGATGTCAGACCTGAGTCCACCTGAGCCTATTGATGAGGAGGAGGTAGATGCAGAGCCGAGCAGAGACAGTGCAGTTGAGCAGCCTTCTCCCGATCCAGTTTGCGAGAGTACGCTTTCACTTTCCCAGGCAGATTTGGCCGACCTTGCAGCTTTCACTCAGTTTCTTCCGCAGCCAGATTTGCCGGCACCTAGCATTCCAGAGCTGAAGCCGCTCCCTACTTCGCTGAAGTATCGATTCCTTGCGGGCGAGCCAGAGATGTACCCAGTCATCATCTCCGCCGAGTTGACTGGAGAGCAGGAATCCCGTTTGATGGGGGTTCTTGAAAAGAACCGCAAGGCGATCGGATGGAGCGTAGCGGATCTCCATGGGATTAGTCCAGCAGTGTGCTCCCACCATATCTACCTTGAGGAGGGGGCGAAGCCGTCGCGTGAGTTCCAGCGGCGACTGAACCCCAACCTGAGAGAGGTCGTGATGAAGGAAATATCCAAATGGTGGAGCGCAGATTTTATTTATCCCATTTCCGACTCCAAGTGGGTCAGCCCCTTGCATGTGGTGCCCAAGAAGACGGGCATCACGACTGTGATCAGTGAGTCGGGAGAGGAGATCGCTACATGAGTACCTACCTCTTGGAGGGTTTGTGTTGACTACAGGAGACTCAACCAAGCCACCAAGAAGGATCATTTCCCCCTGCCTTTTATTGACCAGATCATTGAGAGACTGGCAGGGAAGAGCCATTATTGTTTCCTGGATGGGTACTCGGGCTACAACCAAGTGGCCATCGCTCCTGAGGATCAGGAGAAGACCACCTTTACCTGTCCCTTCGGCACATATGCTTTTCGACGCATGCCATTTGGGCTATGCAACACCCCTGCGACTTTTCAGAGGTGCATGCTGTCGATCTTTTCGGACATGGTAGGGGAATGTTTGGAGGTCTTCATGGACGATTTCTCGGTCTACGGCGACGGATTCGATTCTTGTCTTGGATTCCTAGACTGGGTACTCCAGCGATGTATCGAGTTTCATTTGGTTCTATCATGGGAGAAGAGTCACTTCATGGTGACTCAAGGGACGGTGCTTGGCCACATCATCTCCAGCAGGGGCATGGAGGTCGATTCGGCCAAGGTTGATGTCATTAGGAAACTCACACCGCCGTCCAACTTGAGGCAGCTACGGTCATTCCTGGGGCACGTTGGATTTTATAGGAGATTTATTCAGGATTTCAGCAAGATTGCCCGACCGTTGACTGACCTCTTGACGAAAGACACCGAGTTCCTTGTCGATGACAAGTGTCTCTCGTCCTTTGCGACTCTCCAGCAGCATGTTATTGAGGCTCCTGTCCTCCAGCCGCCTGATTGGTCTCTCCCATTCGAGATCATGACGGACGCCTCCGATTTTGCCGTAGGGGCAGTGCTGGGACAGAGGAGGGATGGAGTGCCATTTGCCATACACTATGCTAGCCGCACATTGGATTCCGCCCAGCGGAATTATACGGTCACAGAAAAGGAGATGCTAGCCGTAGTGTTTGCCCTAGATAAGTTCAGATCGTATATCATTGGATCTAAAGTGACTTTGTTTACAGATCACACCGCCATCAGGTACCTCATGGCAAAGAAGGATGCCAAGGCCAGACTGACCAGATGGATCCTTCTACTCCAGGAGTTCGACATTGAGATCAAGGATAAGCCTGGAGTCAAGAATGTGGTGGCGGATCATCTTTCCCGACTAGAGCAGCCTGAGGATTCTGAGCAGATTGATCCCATTCGAGATACCTTCCCAGATGAGGCGATCCTTGCTATCGCCTCACTCCCGTGGTATGCCGATATTGTGAACTTTCTCGTTGCAGGGAAAGTCCCACAAGATTGGCCCAGGCAGAGACTTGAGACCTTCCTTGCGAGGGCCAAGTCCTACCACTGGGAGGATCCCATCCTTTACCACGAAGGAGGGGATAACGTCTGGCGTCGGTGTATTCCTCAGGAGGAACACCATAGCGTCCTCACTTACTGCCACAAGCTTGAGGCAGGGGGACATCATTCTGGGAGGAGAACGGCACAGAAAGTGCTCCAATCCGGCTTGTGGTGGCCTACCCTCTTCAAGGACTCTGATGAGTTCGTGAAGAGGTGTACTGACTGTCAGAGGATGGGCACTTGTGGACAGCGTGATATGATGCCGATGCAGCCCATTCACTTCTGTGAGGTTTTTGACGCATGAGGCATCGATTTCATGGGTCCATTCCCTAAGAGTCAGGGATTTGAGTACATTCTGTTGGCCGTTGATTATGTTAGTCGTTGGGTTGAGGCTATCCCCGCCCGAGCCGCTGATGCGAGGACAGTTTGCAGATTTTTGAGGAAACATATCATCACGCGGTTCGGGGTTCCACGAGTTCTTATTTCTGATGGGGGGTCTCATTTCATCAACGACCAGGTGAAGGCCCTTGCTAGCGAGTTCAGTATAGACCATCGTGTTGCCACACCTTACCATCCACAGACGAATGGTCTAGCTGAGGTTTCGAATAGGGAGATCAAGAATATTCTGCAGAAAGTCGTCCGCCCTGACCGAAAGAATTGGTCACAGCTTTTGGACTCGGTCTTGTGGGCATATCAGACGTCTTTCAAGACTCCATTGGGCACATCTCCCTTTCACCTCGTATATGGCAAGCCGTGCCACTTACCTGTTGAGCTGAGGCACAAGTCACTTTGGGCAGTTACAGATATTCTTATGGATCCAGATGGTATGGGAGACCAGAGAAGGGCAGAGTTAGCTGCCCTGGAGGAGCTTAGAGATGCAGCTTTCTCAAGCAGCCTACATTATAAGGAGAAAGTCAAGGAGTGGCATGATTCTCATATCAGCCACAAGCATTTTGAGATTGGACAGAGAGTATGGCTGTTTGATGCGAGGCTACGAATATTTCCGGGGAAGCTACAGAGCAAATGGAAAGGACCTTTTCTCGTCAGAAAGGTGCACGACAATGGTAGTATTGATATATCCGAGTTGTCTTCTGAGAGCACCTTTCGAGTGAACGGCCAGCGGCTCAAGCCATTTCTAGATCATGAGCCGCGGGACGTTATTGTTGCCCCTATTCATTTTGCGTGAGATGTAGTCTCTTGACTCACATCTTTTGCATCTCACGCCTGATTTTCACTGTTCCTCCGCCTGTATGGATCCAGTTGTCCATTCTCACATCATTCTATTCTTTAGTCCCACATCCCTTTTCTCATCTTATGATTATGCTATACTTAGGGTGTACTTTACCCTAAGTATAGGGGGGATGTCGGACTTGCGAGTATTCTTTTCATTCGGTTTGCTCCTGTTTTGCTGCCTATACTTAGGGATATTTTACCCTAAGTATAGGGGGAGCAGACTCTGTATCTTCTTCACTCGGATTTCCCTTCATGTACAGCTTGCTATACTTAGGATTAATTAATCCTAAGTATAGGGGGAAACCACCGAGTTCCTCTCATTCTATTCATTCATTCGTTCCTGTACTTAGCCATTCCTTTTCACTCCCCTTTTACTAAGCACGAGTTATGTCTTCTTCATCGCTCTTGATCACTCTGAGGACATCGTTCGAGCTAAGTATAGGGGGGTGTGTATATATTTCATATATACTTTAGCCATAACTCGTACTTTGTGTGAGTGTGTTAATAAATAAAATGGCTAAAAATCACGAAAATTAAAAATTTTTCATGTACATAAACTTCTTTTATCTTGCACATACATAGCTAGTGTACAGAGTATTTTTGTAAAAATGATTTCAAAAATCTTTTGTGTAAAGCTTGTGTAAATATTTTTGTATCAAAATTATGTATATAGTACAAAATTTTTCCAAAATGTTTTGAAAAATCAAGAATTTGCAAAAATCTTGTGTAAATGTTTGTAAATATCTTTTTGCAAAACTTGCACTTCATGCATCATCATCCATTCATGATTTCAAAACATTTTTCAAAAAATTTTGCATGATTGTGAAATATTTGTAAATAGCATCTTGTGTACATATATGTATATAGTTTTTCCTGGATAAGAGTTGACATTTAAACTAAGCCTAGAATTAAACTGAGAAATGGAGCTTGAATAAGATCTTAATCCACCTAACTTTAAGAGGAACCTTATAGGCTTAGGGTTAAGGCTTTTCAGGTCCATAAGGACTTAATTCTTTGAGTCCACTAGGCTATGAGCATATGTCATCTTGATGAGCTTAAGTAGAACACTTAACAACACACGCATGACTCTTAGAGACAATGGCTTGACTTGCACCTGCACTTTACACATGGCTCTCCACGGATGAGGTGGTGAGGAGGCAGTTTCCTTTGGCTTGGGGTAGCATATGAGGGTAGTACTTCTAGGCGGAACCTCTCTTCTTCTTCTAGTGAAGGAAGTGCACCTCAACTTGGTCTAGTGGTGATGAAGGCTAAAGACAGAAGCTGTGGGTTGCAATAAAACTTCAAAAGAGGGATAGTCTACTGGCTCAAGAGGAAATTTCTTGTATATATGCTGCACCATGTAGATATGCTGTACAGAAGTCTTTGAAAAAAAAATGCAAAAATGCAAAAAGAACTCCAAAAAAGTGGTGGGTCGGATTGAAAATTTAATAACCCCACCGGAGTGTACATAGTCAAATAAAGCAAAGCTTATGGTATCCATGTTACATCTCATGAAGCTTGCAGCGGGAGACTTAGCTACACTGGCTAAGCTTCCAAAACTCTATACTTCTACCCCCTCTTCTTGAGCCGGTTGCACTTGAACTTAGAAGGGAATACCCCGCTTCTCGAGGAAAGAGTTGCTAGACCGAGGTATTAGAGTTACCAGGTTGAGGGAGGTTGTTTCTTTGTTACTTCTGAGGTGGGGAGCCACATATCACTTACACTGCATGGAAAGACTCATGGTCATTAGAGTTTGTGTATGTAGACTTGTTCTGATCTGGTTTATTGAGGAGTCTTGTCCATAGATTGGTGGAACTTAGAGGTTGTTGAGTTTTAAGCTTAAGTCCAAATGAGGTTCCGACACATTAATAATCCAAAGATCTAATCGAGCTCCATATTTCAATTTAATGAAGGAAAGTTTAATAATTCAACCTTGATCCATGTACATCCTCTTTTTCTTTTTCTTTTTCTTTCTTTTTCACTTCTTTTTCAAATAAGTGTTTGCTAAGGGACTAGCAAAGTTAAGTATAGGGGGGTGATGAATACCCATTCATCACTCTTTATTCTTATATTTTAGCTACAAAAACCTTTGCAAATACATGTAGATATGTGTAAATATCAATAATTACCAAAAGCATGCATTGTGTAAATACTTATAATTAGCATGTTTTTGTGCAAAAATAAAAGAATAAAGATGAAAAAGAAAAAGAGGGAAATATTTAGAATAAATATTGAGCAACCTAACCCAAGGAAGGGCTCAGCATGGGCCTGACCGCATAAAAGCCAAAGTAGAGAGAGATAGGAGCTCATGTGTATAGATTTTTGTAACTAAATAAAATTATATTTTCCTCACCCAAAAATATGCTTGTACATATGTTGTATATATTTAGAAACTATTAAAAACAAAATAAAAATTTAAAAATCAAAAATGCAAAAATATCCCTCCACCATGTGCATAGACCATCATCCTTTATTTATTTAACCCCATAAATAAATGTATTTATTTTCAAAACTTTTTGTGAATATTCTATGGTATATTTTGTAAATAAAATAAATAAAAAGAAACACAACAAAAATCAAATAAAAATAACAAAAATTAAAAATACAAAAATATATTGTACATATGCCATGTATGTAGTTGTACATAACTATTTATTTCACCTATGTATATAAATAATAAAAATAAAATAAAAATATCCTTTTATTCCTCATTTTATTCTATAAATAAATAAAATATAAAATGGGAATAAAAATTGTATAAAAATAATAATTAAAAATCAGAAAATCAAAAGCCTCCATATTGTATATATCCCTATATAATGTAAATACCTCATTTTTATTTCCAAAAATTAATTAAAAATCACCAAAAAATAGAAAAAAATAAAAGAAAAATATTTCATGTTTTGGATTTTTGCAAAATCGGCCATTTGCTGCCTTATTTTTGAGCTCCAAATCCTCTCCACGTGGCAGCTTCTGGTTGGTCCACGGAGATGTTGACCTCCGGTCAACTCCCTCCGCGGACCGCCTTCTCCTGCGGATCTCGCGCCCGACCCGGTTTCGTCTCTTTTTCCGCGCTTGATCCGCTCGCCTCCTCCGCAAACCCCGGGTCCTATCGATTCCTTGTACATCCGACATGACCGCCGGGGTATTCGCATTGGGATCCGTGCTTCCCATAGCCCTACCCGACCAGCCCTAGTCGGGTCGGCACTCACGTATATAGCTGAGCTCCGCCTCTCATTTTCGCCATCTTTGGCTATCCACTCTTATTCCCATGACCTCCATTGCAATCCCCGAGGTGACAGCTCGCGATTGCCCTTGTAGCAGTGAGGAGAGGGTGGCCGGACCATTGATCCGGCGACTTTGCGCCGCCGTGCTCCGCCCCGTGCAGGAGCTCGAGCCTCAGGCCGTGACAACCTTCGAGGCGACGACCAGGAGCTACCTTAGCTCCAGCATAATCTTCCACTCCACCCAGGTAACCTTCTAGCCTTCTTGTTTAGCTTAATTTTGAGTTACCCCCAAATCTTAGTTCCGCCGATTTTCCTTTGATTCCGACCATATCGCGTATCTTCTCGATCATCGGAACCTACGCTCACCATCGCCATCCCTCCGCGCACATTCTCCGCCCCTTCGTTCAACCCAACTCGCACAGGAGCTGGGTTCGAGCTCCACCGTCCTCCGCTCGCCGGAGCTCGCTCACCCCGACGCACCGTCCGCCCTCACCCGCTTCTTCGGGTCGAGGCACTTTGCCCTCGAACCGCGAAGCTCTTGAGCTGTTTTGCAGGTCAAGAGGAGGCCATCTGAGGCCCCCTCACATCTAGGCCAGGAGCTTCCCTCCGCCGTCCTCGCCGGAGCCTCTCCAGGGCTCGGTGGGCCATCGGAGGCCACCACCAGCTGCGGGACGCCATCGCCGACCTTCTTCGATCTTCAGAGGCAGCTGAGGAGGCCACAGCACACGCACGAGGCCGGCGAACCTCGCCGGCCACCTGTTCTTCGAGGGACCTCCATCACCGTCCGATATCCCTCAGAGCTCCAGTTTCGATCGTCGCCGTTCATTCATCAAGGAGCAGCCACCGTTGATCACTTCGAGGGTTGATCCGGACCGTTAGCACAGAGGAAAGAGGCACCAGCACCTGAGCACCGTTCGATCGTCCACGTGCCCTCCTCTGCGCCGTCGATCGGCCCACGTGCGGAAGAAGAGAGAGGCGCCTGAGACCAGAGCCGTCAGATCCGCCACGCGTCCACCATCCAGCCGTCGACATAATAAAGGGGTAAATTACCTTAGGCCCCCTCTTAGTTTCTGTTTTACGTGTCAGTCCTGTAAATATTTTAGGAGTTTATTTACGTAGGGTAAATTGCACATTGGACCTCGCGCTTGTTTATATTTGCATTTATGCCCCTGTTTGTGTAGCCACGTGCATCGTCACGTGTATATTTGGTGTATTTGCGCCTTTAGCCCTGTAGTTCTGGATGTTCTTTAATGAATGAAAACTTTTTGATAATTGCATTTATGCCCTGTGAGTGTTGTATTTGCGCATGTGCGCCTTTTGAGCGGGTTATTTGCAACATAGCCCCTGGACTTTTTGGTATGAGTTACCAAAAGGTCCTCGGACTTGTTTTTCTTACATATTAAGTCCCTGAGTGCCCCAGACACGCGTCTCGCGCGTGATTTCTTGGGTATTTTGCACCAGGACCCCCAGAACTTTGGGTATTTGCACTTTGGTCCCTGTGCACAGTGCCCCCTTGTTATTTTTGAATAAAATATCAATTCATCTCCAAATTCGATAAAAATTTGACACATGGCTCCTGCCATGTTGTAGGATTTTTAAGAATTTTGGGGGACATTTTTGAGTGCATTTGTTATTTTTAAAAATTCAAAAACATTTACTTTTGGCACTGTTTCAATTGAAAAATCACAAAAAATATAAAAACCCCCCCTAAAAATTCTATAAAAATTAGGTGTTGTTTTCTGTTGTGTTTCTTGATTTTCTAGCCAATTTTGGCTATTTTTCATTGCTCAAAAAACCTAAAAATTCAAAAACACCTAAAAACTCATAAAAATCATATTAAATAATCTAAAAACCCAAAAACAATAATTTTGGTGCTCAAATTTTCCTTGTTTTCTCTAGTATACAGGAAATTTACCTCCAGGTCCCTTTGAGATCCTTAGATATTTTATTTTTGGATTTTGGACTTGGCTGGACAGTACCCATCGTTTTTCTCACTGTTTGATTTTTAGAAAATAAAAACACTTCAGAAAATTATCAAAAATTCACCAAAAACACTTAAAAACCCAAAAAACATTAAAAACATTTTTTTCTTGAATTTTTGCTTGATTTTTGATGCTTTAAATAAATTGATAAAGTGTGATTGTTTTAGTCTTTCTCACTTCCTTCACATATTAAAAATCCCAAAAAATTTAAAAACAATTAAAAACCACTAAAAAATGTTTTCCCTTTTTCTCTGATTCTTGACTACTTCGTAGGCCTTTGGCCAACCCGTGCTCCTTGTGTTCGACCCTGGGTGCTATACCAGGTTAATATCATAGCAGGACCGCTTTGTTTTGATTTTAAGTATGTTTCGAGTGGTTCATCATTTTCTTGATTGACTTAGTCTGAGTGATTGAGGTCGCAACGACCTATATTTCTGTACCTTACCTTAGTCATTCGGACGGTCATCAGTTGGCATATCAAGGACTGGGTGCAAAGCTTTCATGTTAGTCTCATATAGTCTGATCTCAATGATTGGTTTGTATCGAATTTTGAACCTGAGCACAGTCACAATCTGTTTCTCCATCTAAACGCAGATACCTCAGACCAAATAGACGTTTTTCAAAAGCCACAAAAATGCTTGTGAAGTCAATGAATGATGTAAAGATACCTATATCCAAGCAGTCAGCTTTCATAACATGTCCAGTGGTCAAGTTGGTAGTATTGTTAGAGATATTTACAACTTGAACAGAAAGGAGAAAAAACAACGTATTGGGATGGATGTGCACCTTCTAATTGAACATTTTGAAAGTTGTAAGGCCAATACCCCTGAATTTTACTATGCTTACACAACCGATAATGATAACAGGATTACTCAGTGTATATGGATTGATAGTGGCTCCCATTGAGGATTACAAATTATTCGGAGATACAATATCGTTCGACACAACATATAGGACAATGAAATACAATCTAGTATTTGGATCTTTCTGTGGTGTTAACCATCACGGTTACACAATCTTCTTTGGAAACTCGTTCATGAGTAGGGAGACAACCGAGTCATTCTCGTGGGTATTTGAGAGATTTCTAGAAGTAATGAGCAAACATCCAGTTTCTATAATCACAGATGAAGATCCGGCAATCTGTGATGCTGTTAGGATATGCTTTCTTCATACTGTTCATAAATTCTGCACTTGGCATATAATGGCCAAGCTTAAAAGCAAGCTTGGAAAGATTAAAGATATAAACGAAGTTCTATCTGCGTTTTCCACGTTGTATGGAAAAGTATAACTATAAGTGAATTTGAGCAAAGCTGGTGCAAGATAATTGATCAATATGATTTATCATCTAATGTCTGGTTGAATGAGAAGTATAGTATCAGATTTAAATGGATTAGTTTATATCTTAAGGATTATTTTTGGGCTGGCAACGCAGTACACAGAGGAGTGAAAGTATGAATGCATTTTTGCAACACCACATCACTAAACAGAACTCCTTGTTTGAATTTGTCTGTAGATTTCAAAGTGCAATTCAACGACGCAGGGAAAGAGAGAATGACATGGATAATATTGGTGAAGTTTACACTCCAAAATCAAACTTCAAATGGAAGATGTAAGTACAGATGGTTCGTATATACACCAAGTTCATATTTTATAAATTTCGTTTTGAATTGAACGAAGTGAAGGAACTTAATGTTCGAACTCATCTGAACTCTCTGGGTTACTGTCAATATTTTGTGTCATATATTGGGAAATCTGATGAAGAATTATGTGTTTCTTCGTCAACTGAAGCGACTTTCTTGTTTGTGAATGAAAGAATATGCAATTCTTTGGATATCCATGTAGGCACATACTTGCAGTCTTGAAGATACAGAATGTGGAGCTTTTGAATGAGGAATATATATTGAAAAGGTGGACAAGAACCATTAAAAATCAGGAAATTATCCTATCTATGTGAAAGTTGCACACCAAGAAAGGTTGTCTCAGCTTAATCACTTGTGTTCACATATTATTTCAGCTTCAGTTGAACAGGATGAGGATATATTCTTATTTGCTAAGGAAAATTAAGTGATTTATGTAGCAACATTGATCGTATGATAAGTAACAAACCTTCTTCGAGCTCTACAACAGTGAACAATACAAATGTTCTAGATATGATTCTAAACAGTTGTTAAAGAACCTAATGTTGTTAGAACGAAAGGAAGTGGTCGTGGTGGTAGGCTAAGGGCGTTGGCAATCACATTAGAATCGGAATCTGAAATGAGAAGAAACAGAGGTCGACAATGCAAATCTTGCCTCAAATACAATGTTGGACACGATTCTAGAAATTGTCCTAATAACAAAGCTGCGAATCATGGTAAATATTTAACATTCGTTGTTTATTGATATGTTTTTTTCTGTTCACTAATCCTTTTGTTTTATTGTGCAGTTGAAGATGAACGAAATAAAATGAATTGATCAAATTCTTATAAAGTAAGAGTATATTTTTTATATTTGTTGTAACATTTTATACATCTCATATAAATCATTTTAATGTTGCTTATTATATTCCTTTCATTATGGTTGTTTTTGCAGGGTTGCAATCTCCTGAAGGATTCTTGGCTACAATAGAGCGTTGACGTTTGGATGCTTATCAGACTTAGTTTTTTTATTTTTATGTTTTTTTTGCTTATTGTTCTGTGTTCAGTTTTGTAGAATTCAAACAATGTGTTATTTATATTGTTTCAGTTCAGATGTATCCTTTGTAGTATCATAACATAGAGTATTTCAGAGCTTTGATTATAAAGTTGACACACTTCCGTATCCCATATCGTTATTATATTATTTAATTTTTCTTACCAACAAGACGAACAATTGCAGTAAAATTCAGGGTTGTAGGAATTCTCTCTGTACATATCTGCTAATAACTGCTAATAAAATCCAGTATCTTTATTTTATACTCCAGATATATGTTTCAAATATACGCAGCAGTTTACAACTGTATTCGATATTTTACAGTTCTATGTATATATTATACATTGTAACCATACTTTACATTAATTTTCATTATTTTACAAATATCTACACGATCGGTAATAATGAAGAATAGCAAGCAATTAGTAATCATCGTGATGTTAATCTTTAAAGTATAAGAAGATTTTCGATCAGTGGAAATTTTTATCTAACCAGAAAGTCCTTTAGTTATCGAGCATTGTAATATATCCTATACTTTTTACAATTAGCTTCACTATTTTACATACAATATTAATATTTTACAAATTGTTACCCTAATTTACATAAAGTTTCATTATTTTACTAATAGCAACATTTTTTATATCAAAATTGTGAAGCTATATGCAAATACAAGTCTAAATCAGCATGAGTAATAACAAACAGTTAGTAATCATCGGGATGTGTATCTTTAAAGTAGAAAAAGATTTTCCAACATTGGAAACTCTAACATAAGCAGAATGTCGATTAGTTATCGAGTAATATAATATATCTTATACTTTTTACAAATATCTTTACTATTTTACATATAGTAATAATATTTTACATTTTATTTCTAGCTTTTACAAAACATTATCATTATTCTACAACTAGCTACATTATTTTTGACAATATTTTGATCCTATCTGCAAACACAAGTCTATATCATCATTAGTAATAACAAACAATTTGTAATCATCGGGATGTCAATCTTTAAAGTAGAAGAAGTTTTCGACCATTGGAAAACACTAACATAATGAGAATGTACTTTAGTTATCGAGTATTGACGTAACCAATGTAACATATAATCAATGCAAACATATATTACTCGTCATATTTAAACGAAATGTTTGTTCTAAAGAAGTTTTAAACAGAAATTGTGGAAGCATAACACAATTTAAGACAACTCAACAGTACCTAGTTCTGACTTAAAATGCAAAAACTCTAAAAGCTGTGTTTTCTATGTCTTCTATCTTTATCACTGCGTCGCCGAGTTCTCTATGTGACCACACGTTAACAACAACGAAGCTATTTCAGATCTGAATCTGTCAATATCATCGTAGCTGAAGTCCAACGCCCTTCCTTCACATAGGTACTCCATCATCTTCATCACGTAGATCCCACAATCCAAATTCTGTGAAGGTTGTTGCGGGCAATCTTGCACGTATATGATTTCCCACCCTGCAAGACAATCATCTGGAATGCTGCCCATGAAGTATTCCGAAATCCATCTATGCTGATATGTAATAAAAAAGATTATTTTTAACACTGAATTAAAAAATTTAATAAAATATAAATTTTCATTATGTCATACCATTTCAATACATCCTTTTTATGGAA